>JAJKFL010000006.1:13915781-15142031 GCA_021186555.1 Reticulitermes speratus | reverse complement strand
ATGTACATTATTCAAGCATTATCTGTAGATACGGAAACTGGACACTGAGCCGCGAATCAAAAGCGAACGCAAAATCGGCATGAGAATTATAAACACGGCGCTTTTCGCGCCACGGTACCTTCGTGATACTGTAAATATATGGCGACGTTTGGCCATTCATTCATAAACATCATTCTGGTTCACACATGCTGATTTGAATACCAGCGACCCAGGAAACCAATAACGTGCACATTCTTTTCTACCACTTTCACTTTTCAGCACTGCCATCAGATTCCCAGTATGCTAAGAGCTGATATGCAACTTGGCAGCAACTGTGTACTAATAATCACTTTAACTCTGTACGGGGAAAATTAATTAATTATTTCGTCTGGCAGGAAATAGAATAGAATAGACTAGAATAGAATAGAAGTATGGGTCGGGCCCTTTATGGTCCCGATGCACGTAGGCCTTTAACAGGCCCTTTGTGCCCCTTGACCAAATCTAAGTCAGGAGCCCTGTCCTTATAATGAAGGTCCAGATCGCCCCTATACCTAGTTCTTTCTTCAGGGTGTAAAAAGAAAGAACCCAGATAAGTGTGTCTATGTGTTGCCAAAGCTTCACATTCACACAAGACATGAGCTGAGGTTTCCTCCTCTGCTCTGCATTTCCTACACAGGGGGTTGTCACTTAGTCCCATTATGTGGAGATGTCTTCTCAGAGTGTTATGTCCAGTGAGTTGGCCAACAACCACTCTGGATTGTGTCCTATTAAAGGACAGCAGTTTGGTCTTAGCGGCAATACAAGGGCCCGAAATCAACTCTCGAGCCTGTCTTTGAGTGCCAGCTAATCCCTGCCACATTATCAAGTGCTGTTTATCTAGCCAGCACTGAATTTTCTTCCTTATACTTTGCCTCGAGACTCCCAGGGCCGGCTCTGGTCCCATAAAATTGTTTCCAGAACCCCCCTTTGCGAGCTCGTCGGCGATTTCATTTCCACGTATTCCAGTATGTCCGGGAACCCAAAAGAGTTCCACGGAGTATTGGGTGGAGATATCATTCAACGCCCTTTGGCACTGCCTTACCAATGGGGACGTTGTTTTAGCAGCCTGTATGGCCTTCAGAGCTGCTTGACTATCAGAGCAGATACTAAAGTATTTCTCTGGTCCTACATAAGCTTGTATCTCATAAACACGGGCCAGGATAGCATATATCTCAGCCTGGAAAACTGTTACATGTTTTCCTAGAGAGATACTAAGCCTCCTCCCCGAGGACTGCCCATAGACTCCGGCCCCCGATCTCCCCCCCTGTGTCTTGGACCCATCTGTATACCAGACGAGCCCCTTTATTACAGGCGGGGATCCAGGTCCCTTTGTCCACTCCTCTCTATTCAACATGTTAACGTTATACCTAATCTCAAAGTTATATATCGGCCTCATGATATCATTCCCCATACTAAATATGGGATCCGATTTCTGAAGCCGTATTAATATATTACTATGTCCGCCATTGGGGTGCAGGTAAGACCAACATCCCAGACTCCAGATTCTATGCGCAGCTAATCTTGCCTCACTTTGAACCACCATGTCAAGTGGTGGAAGGCAAGTGAGTACCTCCAGGGCACTGGTCGGTGTAGTGCGCATAGCCCCTGTTATTCCCAGACAAGCTGATCCCTGGATTCTACTTAGCTGTTTCTTGGCACTAGCTGTTTGACAGCCAGGCCACCAGACTAGAGATGCAAAGGTGATGGACGGCCGTATGGTAGAAACGTATAGCCAATACTGGCAGGAAATAACTGACAGTGATGGAACGAATACATAACTAAATAATGCATAAATAAATAAATGAGTTACAGATGCAACTCACTAAGCTCTTACACCGACGTCTATCTTTACCCACCTTGTATTGTAATGCCATATTTAAGGTAAATTTATAATCCAACAATAAAATTCAATATTTGTCTTATGAGTCAGCATCCTTAACTGAAGTTTAATGTCTATAAAATCAAATTCTGAACGTAAAATAAGACGGCAGCCGTGCAAAAATTTTCGTTCCCGTTCGGTCTGATGGCAGTAACAAACGAACCGTTGGAACCAAACGTGTGAACTTCGGTACGAATACAGCTCATATGAGTAACTAAACATTATATACGATCTCATTTGCATGCCAAAAATTATAAAGAGGAGGACGATGCGAATCTTTGAAGTTATATCCGACAAACTTAACCTACTCAGAACCTGTAATCAGGGCCGACGAGGGCGGGTTCGGGCCCCTGTGAAAAAAACTTTTTGTGCCCCCCAGCAAGGGCGAGCCGCTAAAAATCTTTACACTAAATCGGAAAGACTGACTCTCAGTTGCAGAGTGATTTGGGGTGGTCTGAAAGGATTAACTGTACAATAGACAAAAAATATATACTACCGAGAAAGACAAAAACACATGCAACATAGTCGGGCCCTGTGAACCCCTCCGGACGGCCGGGCTCCGGTAATTTGTGTCGGTCCCCCCCCCCCTCCCCCGGCCTCATCGGCACTGCCTGTAATTCAAGTAATGATATACCCGATCTCTTGAAAATCCGTCAACTGGTTCAGAACGTTAGACGGGGGACACAGAGGAGATACGCACACACACCACCGTGATGTCTTTCGTTCTTCGTTTTTCTTTCCTTTTATTTAACGACGCTGTCTATGCTGAGATCATAAGAGTAAGCGTCGTTGGCAGGTGAGTGAGATATGAGTGAAATGGTGAAATACAACTAAAATAAAAACAGAAGTACACTACAAAAAACACCTGTCCCTGTGCCACTCTGTCCACCAAAAAAAAAATCATATGGACTGGCCCAAAATAGAACCGGGTCTCCGTGGCGAGAGGCTGGAAACGTGGCGATCACACAAATCTGCATTTTCTATCTTTAAGGACGGCAAGTAGGTTACAAGCGTCAACCTTGAAGCCTGCAAAACAAATGGGCTTTGCACCCGGGTTCCCTGCCCTCGGGGCAGCCTGTCAGTAAGATGTCAACAAGCAAAGCAAACTGCAGCAAGGCTGAGGCTATAAAATTCTGACGCAATGACGCCAACTCGGTGACTTACGTATAGTCAACCGACGAATGCTGAATTTTTCACAGCCACAATTCTTAAAACAAGGCACGACCGCTTCCTCTCCAATCCTTCCCAGTTCACCGTATGTGCTTTTCCTATCATATCGTTCAATACTACGTAACTAGCTAGCCTACCACATGGGATTTTCATCAGTCTCCAGGCAAAATCTAGGCTACTACCTGCAAACAGGTCGAGAAACCCCATTTTCAAACGCCACTAATCATCCCATCAAACAATTCTATACTGCATAATCGATATAGCTAAAACAGCACTATTAAATCCTAAGAATCGGCCACTCAGTTGATTCAGAGTCATTAAATAACAAACACACGGCCTCATTCTGGCTGGCGGTTGGCCATTCTGCCAAGTCTTCCTGGATTTCCTGTGGACCATAAAATTAAATGCCGAACAGCTACTTACCGCTCCCTCAATAATTTTATTCTTAACGATTCATCGTTCAAAACCATACCTTCACACATTAACCGTCGGTTCATCACCTCAGCAACTGACACATGATCGTGCAGCATCGCCGCTGATCGGATTATCTCGACATCAGACGTTATCAGATCAAAATATCATTCAACAGAACACAGTCACAGCGGGGATCAAACTCCGCCCTGTTTCTTGACCAATGTCTGTCCACAACAAATGACACATTTCAATCCGTGCCTAGACACCCCGCCATTCATGCCCGAGTGACACACAGCCAGGGGTGCACTTTCACTTGCGTGTGACCCACCCAAGTGTAATGCTGCAGCACGCGACGTATTCCACGCTTTTGCTACGAGCTTCTGGGCATAATTATGGGTTTTATACACTGTAAAACGAGAAAGGAAGGAAAAGCCGCCCGAGAATAACCGGACCGCACTCACAATCCGACAGGCACTGCACCGCGGTGTCAAGACCAACATCCTATACTACGGTACCATCGGCCTTTTTCCGTGAGAGTAAGGCGGCCGGAGCGTGACCACTCACGTCCAATCCATAAACAAATAAATAAAACTGATGACCGTGAAAAATGTTAAGCTTTCTAGTTTGAATGTGTTCGGTTCAGACTCCCTGTTTAACTGGGACGTTTAGCACACTTCCCTTTCCAAAGAAAGGAGGGCCTGACACATCACGACCGCGTGTTTATATCTTTCGGTTCCCTCTCACCATTTTGTGAATAAAATTACGAATTCTCTTACACATTAACATGAGCATCTTGATGGCTGTCTTAAGAGGTCGGATCTGTCCAGTCGAACGTCTCATTGCCGAAACCGCTAGTACGATTTTTCGTATTATGTCAAGGGCCTATATAAGCAAGCAGCTGCGTGAACTTAACTCCGAATTATATCGGCCCAATGTAACATCAACATTACACGAAGCCGGAATCCACGTTTACATATTTTCTTAAATCACTTATTACACAAGAATTGGAGCACGACAGACAGAACACAACTCTTTCCACTTTACAACTTCTATTTGTAACATATTCTGATGTAACAGTCATTTAGCGAAATGCAACAGAAAACATGTATGTCTCAACTGCATTTGCAACGAACCAATGCAAACGCAGTAGCTATACAAACAATATACCAGGAAAGTAAGTGTCGCCTACACTACAAGTGAATAGCACCATGTCTTTCGTACCATAACTGGAATTATCCTGGGGGATTATGTAGGGCAGATCCTACTAGGTGTTGGCATGAGGTTTCCTTGAAGTGAATAAAAACGTATGCGGCCCCACATCACAACAAGTTTGGAAATGTAAACGTTACGTTACAATTCTGGCACGCTCGCAGCCTCTTTAATTACCCCGAAAAAAACGAAGGACGTAAGAAACAAGTGTACTGGGTACGAAATATTTCATTTATCTTCACAGCTTCCCCTCGAAACATTTTTACCCCTATCCTGAAGGCGTAAGAAGAAATGGAGGTAAAGCTCCACACACTTAGCCTTGGCATTATATACAGGTGAATTGTCATGTTCACGCTTAAACCGCTTTATCCCGTGGGAAATGCCTCCGGTACCCATTGCTTTGGAGGCTTGGTGGGCCCCAGAGACGGGCTGGACGCTTGTGACAAGGGGAAAATCTCTTGCTCCTTTCGCGAATCGACCCAAGCCTCCTGGGTGATACAGGCTGTGTCCTAATGACAATAGCGACTATCCCAGTACCTGGACAGAACTTACATTGTTTAAATTTCGGTCACTACCGTCGGCATGTGGGCAAGCACAACGCAGACATAGGCCTACAGCTTGTAAGTCCGATGCTCAATATTTGTACCATGCCCAAGCATGGAATAAAATTAAGATGAGATCAAAATTCCCCACATCCTCCTTCGAGTCCCAGTGAGGATATTATGGATGGCGTTGTCAGGAAAATCTATCAACAGATTGCGGTGTATCTCGGACTATTTAACCATACCGTGAGACATGATTAATAATAAAAGCCTACACAGTGGTGATGTAAACCGCGAACTCTCAATTAATACACCTTAACTGCCACCAATGGATTTCCACAAATAACCTCCCGGTGTTAGCGTGAAGAAAATCCTGTCGGCGCCAATTTGGGTTCGAACCTGCCACAACTGAATGCGGCGGGCAGAAAGTATTTGTGTCCTGGTCCATACAACGCTGCCTAGCTCCAATCGTGTATTGCCTCGTAGTTGTCGCTGTAAGACGGGAAGTGATTCTCGGTGATTCTTGAGTTGTTTCGTGGGGACAGACAAACAATGGACACGGCGATTTTACTCGGTAAACGCGCCTTAAAAAGAACCTAAAATCACATGCATTGTTCTGCTTTGCCCCGTTTATACCTTTTCATTGGACTGTGGGTGGGACCGTTATTATTTGCACAGGTAGAAATGGTTCCGTGACGCAAACGTTCCAATTACGGCTAGGTTGGGTCCCCAAACACGTTGACTATCCACTTCCTTGGGGCCAAGCGATTCATTGATGTACCGGAAACCTTCACCCGTGACATATTACTACATATGTCACGACACAATATACACACGTTTCTGCCGTGGGAAAAGAGTACTGTTGGTGGCCTTCGGCAAAACAAACACTGATACGAACAAGAATCTTGACAGACGCACGACAATAACTTTTATCAAGGGCCTACTGAATGCCTAATTACACAGTCCTTCATCATAAGCTAATAATTGTACATCTAAGAAATAAATTCTTCAGCTTTATGGAATCTGAAGTTTCATTACCATGTTATAAAAACCACCAATTGATAATCCTCAGACATCCATTTTAATATCATCCTCTCATACCCGGTTAAGGCTCCCTAGTGGTTTCAAAGATCGTAACTTTGTAAGCACTTCTCTTATATCCCATGTGTGTGATGTCCCACTCGTCTCATCATTCTTGATTAATTATTAACCATGGCTCAACAGCCCTATATGGGCTAGGGCCTCCTCTTGCCTCCTCTTTCCGAGGTTACTAAGTCGTGCGCATTCGTGGCAGTTGGTGACTGGACAACTGGCCGCGCTACTGTTCTATCGATCCTGATGTGCCCGCCAGAGCCATCTGGCAGGCAGTCAGGAGACTTGGGTGAGAAATGGAGGCTTTGAATTTAGCTTACGAAACATCATTCTTGATATGACACATTAATTACTGGTATATTACAAAAATATATGGCACAATAACATATTAGCAGTACAAATTTCGAAGCTCTCCATTACGCAGTTTTCTCCAGTTGCTTGTTACTTCCTCTCCTCTTCAGCACCTTCTTATCAAAATGGTCTTTTCTTAGGACGACAGACCAAGTTTCACACCCATGCAAACCAGCAGCTAAAACTATAGCTCTGTGTGTCTTTATCTTCAGGCCTGCGTCTTTTAAACAGGAGAGCAGAAGACAAATGGTAAACTATATTTACAGCGCTGTGGAAATGGCCTCGAATATAGGCAAGGAGAGACGACACTGGATATTGTTAGATGAAGGCCTTTGTATTTTTCGGTTCTGACAAGAGAAAAATGTCCGGTATATTCTAAAACTTTCCCACTGTCCCCATATTTTTAATTTTGACAGGTTAACAATACTTCGTACATAATTTGTGGGTCACCTTATGGTCTATTTACATATAAAATCTCACATCTACGTCATCAGTTCATTTGTTGTCGCCGTCAAACCACGCGGCTGTCACGTTGCGTTTTTGCATTCCATAAAAACATTTCCTTAACAAAAGTTGCCAATTTTATGACATCGAACTATACACAGTGCACGGAAGTTGAAAAATATGAAGCTGCAGGCGTCCAGTGAAACATAAGTTCCTGCTGGTGACTGCCATCGCCATCTTCCCGTCAAACGATACGGATCCGGTCAGTTTCTCCTTTAGTACAAGTAAGGGAAGCAAAGCAACGTGGAGGTAAATTTACACGCATTCTTGATCTTGGCACCAGGATGAGGTGAGTGGTCAGCTTCAACCCCCACCCCAACCCCACCCACAAAGGACAAGACGCTTGCTGGGGCCCCAGAGCCGATGTGGACATGGTGGCGAATACACGGCATCCTAGCCCTTATCGGAAGTCGCACCCTCGTCGTCCACGTGCGACTTCACTCACTGGTCCTTTATCTTCTTAAACATCACTGAACAAAGTTCGGCTTATCATGGTGAGACAACAAAACAGTCAACTTGGTAGTTACCAATTCAGCTACCTTAGTCGATAGCTATGGCAAATCGGCTAATTAGTAAGCTGGGTAGATCGTCACTTACGTAGTTAGGAACTCTGATAATTAAGAAGTCAGCTAGCTAGTAAAGTTAGCCAGCTAGTACTTTACATAGTAGATTAATTAATTATTCAGCTATACAGTGTTCATTATATGACACCTCGTAAGTCCGACGTAACGCTGACCTAGACTAAGCCTGCTCGCTTTTCCACGCATGTTCGCAGCGTCGTAATTTGAAAGACCCATAGTTGGTAAGTCACCTGGTTATGATGTCAGTTGTTTAGTAAGTTATCTAGTTACAAGGTCCGCTAATTATTATTTTTTATGGCATGACAGCCCCTAGTGGGCCAGAGCCTCCTCACTGTCGAGGCTCCACGAGCATACTTAGACACACCACACTCGGTAGGACTCCTCTGGACGAGTGATCAGCCTGACGCAGAGACCTCCACCTGACAACACATAACACTCACGGTGGGATTCGAGCCCCCAATCCCCGCAAGCGAGCGGCCGCAGACCCACGCTTTAGACCGCGCGGCCACTGGAATCGGCCCGCTAATTACTATATCACCTTACTACTACGTTGCTTAATAAGCCTGCTAGTTAGCAAGTCAGCTAGTTGCTACGTAATGTGATCTGGATCATGGCACCGTGTAGCCTGGTAGGTAGGTACTAATATTTCATTCACACTTCCCCCATCTGCAGAGCGTAAGTTACATCCTGAAGATGGAAGGGCAACACGTTAATCCGAAATGTTGGTACTACACGGTTTCTCAACTCAAATTACTTGCCACTACCTTGTAAACCTCACATCTTGCATAGCTAGTTGGGACGTTGGCTGGTTCGGGATCAGTTACGTACAACGTAATCTAGCTCGGAAGCCAGCTAGTTAGTTAAATCAGCTACTTAGTAAGACAGATAATTAGTAAGTCAGCTAGTTACAAGTTACTTAAATCACTTGATACTGAAACCCGTATCTGAATCACGAAAGGCACGTACGGGCAAACACTTGCAAGATTCTTTTGAGCCCTGCCTGTTAATAATGAACACTTTGTATGCTGTGATTCGCAGGTGTGTTGAAGGCCAAGTCGTTAACCCGACCCAATTCATGGGTCTTATCGGGCGTCATATTGACATGACACGGCGCACCTTGTCCTGATAAAAATATGAACTGCTAGCCGCTTTTCCGGAAACTCTGTGATAACGACGCGAACATTCCAGGTCCTGAGTTCATGTTCAGGGACGAATTCAGCCATCAAACATATTTCCTTTTAACATAACCCCTGTCATTTCCAGCAGCAATATCTGTTTCAGATGGATGTGTGTTGAACATCGCGTTCCTGTTTCTTTCCCTTTGGAAAAAAAAAACTTATGGTACTACTGAATAGCACGCTGTATGACCCCAGGCGTGGTGTGGAAACATATCACCGCCCCCAACAGAAATATAAGCCTATCACACCAGTCCACAACCAGACATTTCACTACCAGTACTTAAGGCTTCCTTGTTTAACTGGTTTATCCATATAACTCGAATGGGGGAAACATTTATCTCAGTACACGCTGCAATGGTGGGCGCTTTGTAAATACGGCGCTGAACTTTCAAGTTTCACAATAGCAGGTAATTTCCTAACCAGCTGAACAAACTCCTCAAACGTCTACATATATTCGTATCACAGAGTTAGTGATGAACCTTCTGATTGTATCACAGCAATTAAACTTTAAAATGATGAAGCAGGTCACTGTACCATGGAGGTTCCTTACATCCACGCATCAAGGGGCCGTGCCTAGATTCCAGCAGTCGCACTTTAGTCACACGTGCCTAAAGCTGACCTTCCTTTAATCAAGCTGACATCAACAACTTACATAAATCGGCTTCACATGTATGCGCTGCCCCTTCCACGGACCATACCCCAAACTGTTTGCCATTTAAATTCACGCTGCCGCAGGTCAATGAAACTCGAGGCTTATAATCGTAGGGGATATTTAACGACAATATGCCAACTGAACGTGTTAAATGTGATTTATTGTAAATATATGAAAACAGTGTCCAGGGAGATATTGACTCAACAGCGACTAAGTTAAGTGGGCGATTGAGGACATTCAACCACGAGAAAGCTCATGATTTATACAGTTGCAGAGAAGTCCGCTGTTAGGACAGTAGAACTAAGACAGAACAAGACAATGAATGAATAAAGATGTTGGTACGGAAACCTCTAGGAAAATAACCACTCGGAAGACCGAAAAGGCGATGGCAAGAGAACACTCAGACGAAGATCACAGAAATATGTTGTGATGATGAGAATTTTATTTTGTCCAACGATGGGATCTGGTACTGGCAGTAGCAAAACTCCGGTTCCTACGAGACGTTACCGACGAGTTAGTGCCAACAGCAAACACATTTCAGTGACTAATAATAAACAAGACAGGCAATGTAGTATAAATAACAATGTGGTGCGTTCGCGTAACCATTGTTTCAGTGGAAACACTACAAAGCGTTCTGCGTATTGTTGAGCTACAAGTCGTCGTCAACAACATAAAAATATTTAATGTTGTGCAAATATGATTTTATGGCGAATTGATGTCGCCAGCAACAATAAAACGTACTTCGGTCTTCATGTAAAGTGCCCGATATTTTTGCTCGATTTTAACCGAATTTCGAGTTTCTCCACAGATTTTCATAAAAGCCCCCAATATAAAATTTAACGAAAATCCGTCCAGTGGGAGCCGAGCTGATACGTGCAGACAGACGGACATGACGAAGCTAATAGGCGCTTTTCGCGATTATGCGAACGCGCCTAAGAACGGGTTAATACAGTGCACAGTGAACTGAAAACAACGGTAGAGGAAAAGATCGTGGCATATTTTAAAGTACCCCGGCATTTACGTGGAAAAACTCACAAAATCCCCAAAGAATTTGCTCAAGATAGCGGCAGTGTTGGTCGAGAATCCAACCGTAATACAGCGGCGTGTCTTGGACTCCTTCTATACTAAATACGTTCCACGATTTTATTTCTTATTTCGACTCTATGCAGTTGTGTGTTTTATGTAGCTGAAGACAGTTGGTCAATGCACTTTACTCCAACGCCATCTTGTCACCGTTAGCGGCCCGGCCTGTACCCTCGACTGACATTCGTTACGTCTGTGGACTCAAAGGCGACACAATAGCACCGCCGGCAGTGTCTTCTACAAAATATCCCTTTTATCGTGTCCCTAGGCATGGCAACTTTGTTGCAGTGAAAGCCAGCAGCCTCCGGTACATCTTGTGAGCGCTGCAATGCTCAAGAACACTCTGTATTTCAGAACCGACATGGGCCTTTCTTGTTGCATATTCGTTAACACCATGTGTACCTGGACCATATGACAGACATGTACCAATGAAATGGTTTCTATACGTTTATCCCAAACATAAGGATTTTGCCATTCAGTCAGCTTGATCTTCAGCTGTATGAATATTTAGACTGCGTGACAAACACGCGTGTAAACATACAACCAGTGCTCTTCCGCTGCAAGTTGCATGTATGCAGTTGTGTTTGCGGAAAAGTTTACCGAAACTAGACACTGCGTGTTGTATCCATCAATACCATTACTACTTCAACTGGCATATAAGCTATTAGAGAAATAATATCTATCCTTTCGAAAACAGCTACGGTAATCAAATTATTTCTAAAAGTATTTATCTACCAAACCATAAAGCCCATGTTATAGGTTAATAACACTTTTAACCGTTCAGTGACACTCAGGTTTAAATTCCATCTACCGCACACAATGAAGGGGTTTTTAATACCCTTAAATACAGTCACGACCGTACAGTGTGCGGAGGCCGGCATAGAAGGGTTAATAATGGGATCTCAACTACAGTGTTGTTTACTACCAAATCAGCTGAAGAATTATGCGTCAAACTGAAAACTGTTAGGAAAAGACTGTTGATTGATTCTGCTCACCTTATTATTTTACGTTTATTATTCGGATGAAGCCCTTGCGCCATGTCAGGGTCCACTGCTTGTAGCCTCTCATACAGATGTGAACTTGGCACATGTTCCAGGGCTGCCTCATCCAGCAAATCCACTATATCGCCCTGCACACTTACATTCTTACTTTCCATGCCCTCTTGACTCCGCGCATCCTGCAGACTTTTCCTGTCACGTTCATATACTAGCTCAGAATCTGCCTCAATTCTTTGCCTCTTGTTATCCAAGCACACCACCTGTTCATTGCCAACACTTCCGATCTGCATCAAACCTTCAGTTTTACAACATATTTTGACATTACCGCTCACAATACTTACATCTGCACCATCCATCATGCTTTCATCTCGACAAACTTCTCTCAGCACATTGACTTTTTCTGTTTGGTCGTCACCAACACTTTCACCGCGCACCTTGGTCTGTGTTTCACCCACATCATTACTACCAAAAATTTTATTTTGAAACTCAGTGATGATTGGCTTTGGCCCATCAAGTCCAAGGTCCATGTCTTCTTCACTGCCCTTATCTTGACAAGTCTCTTGGTCTACACCAACCTTTTGAATGAACAACGTACCATGGGCTTGGGCAACATCGGCACCATTGTGATCTAAATTTTTCTGACACTCAGTACTGTCAAGATTTGGCCTCTCACAGACACAATCCACTTCTTCTCTCACTGGTGTCTGTGACTGTTTACTATGGGTGTTCGTCTGACATCTACTGCTAAAGGCATTTAAGACATCACCTCTCTGCAGTTTCTTACACTTGGTACTCAGGATTTCAGTATCACAATCCAGTACTCTCTTCTGACATTTGGCACCTGAACATTTATCAAGAACTTCCTTTTGGCAGGTGACATCAAGAAGCTTAGCACTGTCACTATTATCATTACACATTTTCTCCTTCAAAGACTCAATTGTCTCACCAGCATACACTGTCAGAGTTCCACCAACACTGACACTATCACTGTGTGTACCTTCTGCATTACTGGCAGACTTCTCTTGTTTCATTATACCATCTTCCTCCACCAGAACTTTCCATAGCAGTGATTCAATATAGTAATTGGTGCCTCCCACAATCACTGGAAATTTGCCATTCTGTATCAGCCTGTCTATCTACTCTCAGTTAAGAAATATAACTGCAAGAACAAACCTTCAATAGCGTCTAATCAATACAAAAGCATATACGAGACATGGTAAATGAGACAGATTGGCTACATCATTAAAGTTACAGGCTACAAACTGCATGAAGTAGTTAGTGACAGGACAACGGAAGGGGTTCACCCATTTAATACCATTAAATCTAGGCTGCTCCATGGGACATACTGTGTTTCCTCTGACACATACTGGGGCTTTGTTCACCTAAAGTAAAGCAGCAATGGCATTACTCATTACTACCCTCCATGTAGTGTCAGGGTTAAGAATGTGTGAAAATTTACCTCTGCTTTTTCCACGTGATCTCTTGGCATGGTGCTTATGAACATGGGCAACATTACGAGGAATAAAGAAGATGCAGAAATCCTAGACATGTAACTTCAGAACAAGAATTATAATTTAGGCCCAATAAGGAGAAAACAAGCATTTAAATTGTACTGTACGAAAATAAGGTTAATGCTGGCGTTGGCAGCAATTTTGTGAAATGAAACCTATCCTTTACACGACAATTTCTCATTCATAATCATTTAATTTTTTACCACAACCAATACTGTGTACATTCAGTAGCTAATACAAGATAGTAAAATATAATGGGCAACCAAAATGTTTCCTTGGAGTCAATAAGAAATGTAAAAAATTAATCCTTGAAATAAAGTCCTTCCTTGTCAATTCCATGTACGATCCTACGTTTAACAACAAAGCCATGCAACCATACAGTTGGCATGGAGGTAAATCTTTACACACTGTAGACCGTGCCATGAAACAAAATGTCTAGGCCTCGCTCGGATATGATGCATCCATAACACTGCAATCAGCAAGGTTTTAGCACAAACCATACAAATCTAGCTACTGATCTTATCTGTGCTTCTGTTTCTCTTGTAATAATCAGAGGTAATGACAAAAATCAGACGAAAAAAGAGTTTGGAGCAGGCCACAACAGATTTCACACATCCTTACAAACACAATCATCTCAGTAATTTTCATTAAGTGCAATATAATTTGCAGTTCACTCATCACTACACATTAAGATGACCGACTAAGTGGCCCTGCGCTGATACAATAAGGATACAACTGGTAGAGCTCTGTTCCTGAAGTCTAGTACAGTGAAGCGTTGCAATGGCTCCACAATGTCCAGCAAGTGATGTGGTGCCAGGCGTTTTTCTTCAGGTGTCACCTTGTTCGTCACTATATCTAGCCCTTTGTATACCTACAAAACAAACATTAAACTCATATATTAACTATTCACTCACTGTTAGTGCATACTCATTCAAATTGGCGATGTCAAAACTCTAATCTATAGTGAATGAACAAACAATATTACAACTTAGGTCTTCTCTGTTGTCACGCACATTAAAAGATATATACCTCATTTAACATATGCTTCAAAGTTGTATTTCTTTGGAGGACTACATTAAAAGAACGAAATATACATCTTTTCAATACATATAATCAAGACTTTCTTTAGTTTTCAGTGTAGGATGATACACAGCCCTATGTACGCGGCAGATGCGCAGAAATGCAAACAGGTTTTTCTGTAAAGTGCCCGATATTTTTGATAGACCTAAACCACAACTGAAATTCCTCGACAATTTTTCGTAAAATGTTCCAACATTAAATTTCATGTGAATCCGTTCAGGGACTCGAGTTATATTAGTACAGATGGAAGGAAGATGAGATTTTAATAGGCACTCCGCAGGGATACCACATGCAAGAAAAACTGACGTGGCTGCACAATCCGTTTGTATCACGGTTTATTCACTTGCGTTACTTTGTAATGTATTCTGACATGCCCAGTCTGCGGATCCATTTACTTCTTTCGTAGCACGTGTTAATCAGTTCCGAAAATTATTTTCCACCGGTATCTTGATTAGAAACGAATTCGTAAACACCCTGTACAATACACAGGCCATAATGATGACGAAGGCTGGTGCTGAAGGTCACCGATGTGCGACGGCGGACGCAATCTTCGTTCTTGAAAATGCGGGATCGAAACTGGCGCAGACCATGGTTGTATCTATCATCCATCATGCCTTCCAGATCTTCAGCATTCTTAACAAGCAACACGCAGACACGAAGCTGCGCATACAGAAGGTCACGGCTTCCTATTCTGCACTAGTACGTGCGTTTCATAATACTGGCGAACAATAACAACGAATCGCCTGGCAGACTGTTGTAGCGGTAACGTTCTAGACTTGTGTTCGTGAGGTACCCAGTTTGAATCTCGACCGGAACGCCCACTATCTCCAAGTTTTTCGCGGTTGTCCTTAGTTCCTCCAGGCAAATGGAACAGTACCTCTACTAGGCCACTATCACTTCCTCCCAAAACCCTTGAAAGGTAAAAAAAGACAAAGGTTACCCTAGACCATACCACGAAGGCACAGAAAGAAGTAGATCTATAGCCCTACCATTCTTAACCTCGGCGCTACACGACGGTGGGTGGTAACATCACGCCCCGGCATCCATTGTACATGAGGTTGGGTGGGCCCCAGGTCCAGTCTGGACGGTTATTGAGAAGAGAAAATCTCTTGCCACCATCTGGATTCTAACTCCGGAGCGTCCAGCCCCTACAGAATCGCTATACCGATTACGTTATCGCGGTCAGTCCTCCTAATGTTCGACGTACACATCATCTGAGACACTGGCAGCGTTGTAAAATAAACAGCAAATCGAACTATATTAACAAATCAAATTACAGGCCTACCCATGCTGAACTCAAAGACCCGGGCTCAATCCCAGGGCAGTACATGTGGCATATGTGGACAAAGCGCCAATGAGACAGGTTTTATCTCTGATTACTTCAGTTTTCCCCTGTCAGTATTATTCCACCAATACACAACTACCACAGACGCCATATAATCTTAGGAAGTGACAGCGTCTTTAAATAACACACTCAAAAAAGAACATTAATAAATTCCGGATACCGTGCAGTTCTGAAACTTTTATGCAATACTCAAATCTGGTCTTCCGTTCTGAGACAAGAAAACAGGTTGAGCGTGCTTAAGAACCAACGTGCTGGCGAGAATATTTGTGCGTGACAGAGAAGAAACAGGACATGATTATACAATATGTACCTTCACAATTTAAACACACTACCTAATTTTTTGAGTGACTAAGTCAAGAACTATGAGACACATAGGGAACATCAGAGACGAACATAATATTTTTGTCAGAAAACGTCAAGGGACAAAACTATTTACGAGCCTGGGCGTAAATGGGAGGATAAAATTAAAATTTGGGGCCCAACATTTTGAAGCAGATTCACATGGATCAGAATAAGTCCAATGGCGGCATCTGTGGAAACAGGGATGAACATTCGAATTTCATAGAAATAAGGAATTTATTGGTTCAAGAGAGGCACTGTACCATGAAGGCAGTTCCTCAGTTATTCAGTTTAACGGTACAGAGAGCTCTACATAAGTAGACCAGGGCACGTCTCCCTCGCATTTGGGTGGTGCCCACTTCGAATCCAGACCAGAAACCGGCTATCCTGTATAGAGGTTTTCGTGGTCTTCCTTACTAAAATACAAAAATCACCAAATACCTTAAATTAGGCCACGACGTCTCCCACATGCAGATACATGTACCTCCCACGTCTTAATTCAAAATCAACCTGACACAAATCAAGGAACCATTACGGCACTTGCAGCAGTGTACCGAGGGCAGCCATGAAACATCTTAGTACTACGACAAAGACTCGAACCTGGTATCTGCCGAACGCGTTACTGTTGTGCGAACCTGTTATGTCAAATACCTGAAGAGACATATCAATTATCCAAGCAACAACACAGTATTTAAACTTAATTTTTAAACCATACCTAAAATCCAAACCCCAACAGACAAAAGAGACCACGGCGTATTTCTCCAACATCTTTCGAACTGTCAATTACAATCTTTCTGCCATATTTCATTCCAACGCTAAACCGCGCCAGACGTTAACCCTTCAAAGCCCAGTGGTACTTTATTTACCACCTGCTGTAACATTAAGAAACTCTGCACTTTGCTCACACAGTATTCATTCATTCTGTAGTCTGTCTTACGACAGGTCCGTAGCCTCTTCCAAAGCGAGTTCTCCACAGGGTGCGATCTAGTGCTTCCTCTTTCAATTTCCAGTATCTTTTCTTTTCCTTAAGGTCATCCAGTAGCTGCTTACGTCTTCTCCCTCGTCGTCCCGTCATTTCTATCCTTCCTTCTAACTTTCCTTCAATCACGTGTTTTAGAAGGCAGTTTCTACGCAAGATGTGACCAATCCAGTTAGCCTTTCTTCTTTTTATTGTATGTAGGATATTCCTCTCCTCCTTGACTCTGTGTAATACTTCTTCATTTCTCACACGATCGGTCCAACTGATCTTCTCCATTCTTCTCCAGCACCACATTTCAAAACTTTCCAGATACTTCTGATCTACTTTCCCAAGTGTCCACGTTTCAGCACCATACAAAGCTATGCTCCAAATGTAGCACTTTACTAGTTTCCACACAGTATATGTGTTCCCTATATGTCTTACAATAAAATGGGATTGCTTTCCTATACAAAATTAACCGATTGGCCTTCGTAATGGAAAAATATTCTTTACCCTGTGAGGTTGGAACTGAATCGTTAGATAAAATGACGGTTAATTTTTGTCTTCAAAGGTTTTAACACAGAGTCGCAAAATTGCTAAAGAAACCGGTCAAGTACGTACTGCACAGATTTCACGTGGGACATGCCTTATAATTAACCTTACACTAACTAAATAAATAAGACGTTGATTTGAAGAACATTGCCTCAGATTCGATCCCTGGACTCGTGTGAATAATTGGGCAGTCGATGAACTGACCAAGGCGGGTTCAAGGCGGACCACCGCAGTAAACACTGCTGCAGCCCCTCATGCGGCATTAGCTCCACTCAGCCAACAGGGCACAGTGCTCCATTATCACCAATTGTTGTTCAGATGTCAATAAATCGCCCAGTGCACGGAACGCATCCCCATGTTTAAAAAAAGCCTATCTACTTGAATACAGTCCAAACAGAGATAGTGATATCCTATTTCTTTTCCAGGTCAATTTTAATAATATTCCCTAGCTACATCTCGGACTCGCCAATCACCTCTTCTCTTACGACTCTTGGCAAATATTTCTCGTATCTATTAAGCAACTAGAACTGCCAAGAAGGGCACACACAAGCCCACACGCCATCATTATCAGCGTTCCCCAGAAAACCTGTATGACGCACCCAGACCCTGACTAAAACCCTGCTACTTACAGTGTTTGAACCAAGGGTTCTTGATCTTTGTCGTCTGGCGCCCGCTGCAGACCTTCTAAAATCCCCACGCCCCTTCCCGACTCTAGAACACTTTGTTATATCTCTGACGACTGTAAAAACAATAAAATCGTTACTAGTATCATCACCAGCCGATACAGTGACCACACTACGGGCTGGACGACCAAGGACTCGTGGTTAGATTACCGGTAGAGTCAAGAAATCTTCCTCTTCCCCTAATCGTCAAAACAGGCTCCAGAGTCCACCCAGCCTCAAATTCAATGAGTATAGGGGGCTGTTTCCCCGGATTTAAAACGGCGGGGACTAGTGCAGACGTTAACAATTCTATTCTATTTCTTGCATTAGGTACCATATCTCACTTGCAAAATGAAAAGATAGGCACTACACGAAACATAAAACATAAACATTCAATAAACAAATGTAAATAAGCCAAAAAAATCGAATTCCAGCTGCTTCCGTTGTTGCCGCCGCTGCTGCTGCTGCTACTACTACTACTACTACTATTGCTACTACTACCACTACTATTGCTACTACTACCACTACTACTACTATTACAACAACAAAACAACAACAAATACTAACCAAGAACAATAAACATTGTATGTATATTTTTCCAAAGTAAAGTTGTCCCTGCTTTTTCCTTACATATTGTTGTCTAAATGCTTCGCTGTTCCATCCTCCCTTCGAATAATGCATTCATACGCCACCGAAAGAGGTTGGGAAAAAACTCAGCAGGTTAACAACCAGGGATGTTGAAGTGTCAAACCATTTTGTCCATTTTGACCATTCTGACGGAAAGACAGCGCGCTTCTAGTATACGCTCTGCAGGAACGGCAAAAGCACCTCAAAACCAGTATCCACATGCACTGAATTAGTGAATGACAACACAGTTCCTTATAAAAAGCTACAAAATAAATCGTTACGAAGATAAGTAATAGGAATAGCCAAGAAATGGGGGCATCAACAAGCTGATGACGCAATACGGGATATAAATCTAATACCTGAAGCTGACAAGGATGCTTTCTTCCTCAATCGTGACAACGGCTGCTTCTTAAGAAATTTCCCCACCAACATTTCGTCTTCACGTTGGGGATGATAAACTTTAATAGAGATTCTGATTTAGGCTATTTACTGTCATGTCGTCGCATAGTAGCCAAAGGACCGACATGTTAAAAAGTTCCGCATTATGTGCTCCTGAAGTGGAATTTCCCCACACCTACGCCACATCTGCACAAACTACCTGATACTGACCACAGAATTCCCCCACCGGCTAGGACTCGATTCCCGGTTAGGAATGTGCTGTCATTGACTCACTAATTTCAAAGAGGCAACGCTTCCATTCGTAGTTCATCAGCTGATCCGTAAGTCCCTGTTATGCACTCTGGAAGTTCGTCAAAATATACATAAAAATATAGGCTTACGACTGGATTTGAACCGGAACCAATCTGATCAAGTTCAGGAATTTAGAGTCTGCTTCTGCAACGTTAGGTGTATTATGTTATATACGCCAAGCTTTCGAAGTGGTCCGTCCCGATACGCGCTTAGCTGTCATCCTCATAAACAGAAAACACCTTAAGAAGTAAATCCGTGCCGCTGGGTCCTTAAAGTGCTTGTAGTAACTAACCTGGTTAAGAAATTCTCCCTTTCATACCAACATCGCAAATGGTGCATTCCGTGACATAGTACACAAACTTTACCAAGGCGTTTTTTACTTTCAAAATGTCATGCGGTTTCATGTTACACACATAAATTTATGAGATTTCATTTACGCCCACAATAAAAGTACAGCATTCCGTAAGCCGATTTTGATGAAATTCATAAATACGCACCAGCATTAGGTGCAGATCTCTCACACCGAATTTCGCCCAAATCGGACAACACACGAGGAAAGTACGGGTAAAAATTAATCTGCGCCCCTAAGCAAAGCACGACCTTCACTGCGCCGATTTTCACGACGTTCATATGGGGCGCTCCCACAACGAATTTGACCCAACTGTCAATAAATCAGGAAAGTACGGGAAGACTTTCATTTATGCCCTTAAGGAAAGTATGACTGTCGCTGTGCCCATTTTCACGAAACTCATGCCTGCTATGTAACTTTTTGGAAAGAACTCCCACACCGAATTTCATGAAAATCGGACAAACGGCTTAGTCGCTGAGACAGGTGACAAAAATATGGACGGACAGACATGGTCTCCGTATAATGAGGCTTTTTTCACTGCGTAAAAAACGTCTAAAACCTAAAGGTTCAAGTCTATAACTGAATCTCATCCTCACCTCGCGGATTCAAATCCACGCCCCACCTAAACACCCATTTTTATATCTTCCAAAAATTTACAAGTGTATCTCCCAACGGACTGCTTTACCTGACGTTTCCAAATATCTAATATCTATGGAACACGTTCCGACTAACCCGTTGTTCTTCATTCAGTCACCCTAATAACACACTGGTAAACAAACATTTTACTCCCTGAGTAACATAAACTACTGTACCTTATACAATTGTGCTAGTGACTCCTCGATATAACCCACACTTCGTTGTTAGTTACAAGTTACATCTTGTGAATGGTGATATTTCATTAAATGAAGTATTTTTCTCACACAGCGGCAAGTTTAGTTTTGTTCCGTTGGCGACCATCCGCATAATAGCGCGATCCTCACTCAGTGTAATGAAGACTTGCAGGTGTGTGTGTGTGTGTGTGTGTGTGTGTGTGTGTGTGTGTGTGTGTCAATACTGCTGAACCTGAAAGAAGAATATTTTCAGTCCTTAACTGCTTTTTTATATACTGTTTACTGTGAGTTCTATGTTTTGATATGTCACGCCAGTGGGTTCATAGCAGTAAGATGTGTTTTGCTACATTTGTGGTCAGTTCGCTCTCGAGTCTTAAAAGCGAACACCGAAGTCGGCTACTATCCGATCATTCGACTGGACAGTCTGAGTAGAACTACATAATATCTCGGTCAGTATAACCTGTAAGCAGTCGAGATTCCAACCCAAAACCTCCAAATACAACTCCACAGCGCTATCCCACCACCAGCCTTTTCGAGACCACAGCAATGCATTTAGCTGTGACAAATTCCAGAAGCATATGACCAAGGTTCTTCTCCTTCAGCAAATGTTATTCAGCGGATTAGGAAGGAAGCCCACCAGCAGACTATGCTACTCGGACAATGTTTCCGCCCTCGACAGCTGTTGATAAACGTACTTTGTCCCTGCAACATCTTTGCACACAGCAGTTGACATGACCACATTGACACAAGAGCCTGGTTTAACCAGTTCCCTCGACACTTCATGGCCGAGACAGTTTTCTCGCGTGATAGTAACCTACAGTGTTTCTAGTTGGCCGTTATCTTCCTGACCGCTGGGCGATGCAACCTGCATCCGGTGCTCAGTCCTGCTCATTAGCATACCGTGGCAACAACCCCTTCACAACTCTGATCATTCTTACAAGACAACCGAGATATCACTGCGTAAGCTGCATATGAACTCGCTCCCTGGTATGAGGCGCGAAGGTTCAGCACCGCTAATACAAAAGCCCACAAACATATGTGATCCTGAGACAGTTGCAACCACCTCTCACCTCACCTTTCCCTTAGCCGTCACTATAATCCCATGAAGACATGACACAGTGCGGATATAGCTGCACTCATTCTTAACCTCGGCACTAGATGGTGGGTGAGTGCTCAGCTTCACGCCACGGCCGCTTCATCACCCGGGGAACAGCCCCCGGTATCCATTGAAAAAGAGGCTTAGTGGGCTCCTGAGCCGGCCTGGAAACTTTGCAGAATAGATAAATCTGTTGCCCTGCCAGGAATCGAAACACGAATCCTCGATTCCTCGGACATACAGCCCGCAGCCTACTCACTATCCCGACTACGTTTTTCCGGCTTCCTCTATTAGGCATAACTCAATCGTAAGTTTCATCAAGTTCCAGACTGAAACATTGGAAACTTTCGACAAAAAAATTTGATTCAGCTCCAGAAATCTGAGATTTCCCTTGCAAGCAGTAGTGAAATCTCTGAACAGAAGATGTGAAGAGGCAGTAGCATTGCACAGTACCTGTTATAAAATCAAACCTCTTTATGAAACATACAAGAATTTGAGTGCGGCGCAAACTTCAGCGATACGAGAAGCAAACCACAGCGACTCAGCTAAGTTAACATCAAAATCCAATAAGTCACAAGCAGTTTCATACAGAGATTATTTGGTTATACAACAACAATGATACACCTACGTGTTATTCAATGGGCTGCCTTCCGTATCTCCACGTCTGGCGTCCTGCTTGAGCCTCTGGAGCAAGGTAAAGGTAAAGGAATCCCATTATAGGCCTGGACAGGTCCTTTGGGTTCCAGGAGGTTGAAGCTCCCAGATTTCTAGACAATCGGCACATGAAAGTGGTAAGGTTGTCAGCCCTACGCACCGGCCGCCTTTACCCCCCAGTAAATACTCCTGGTACTGATTTCTGTTAGAGACTGAGTCAACCCCAGGGCTATAGTGCGACCGAAAGGATTATTTCAATGAAAAATTCTAATGACACCATCGGGAATCGAACCCGCGAACTTCCGGCTGAGAAAAGTAAAAATGTGACTCAAGCCTTGTGCCCCTCCCTCCCCTAATTTTACTCTGGCTGAAAAAAGTACATTTTTCACGCCGATTAACCACATCTGGGTAGGCAGAATACTGAAAAATAAACTTCAAATCCAAAACAACTTTCACCTCCCGGTGAGTGATTAAGTACAGGCCTACTATTCAAAATTGTAGGCTAACAGTCCATAAGCAGAAGCTACATTTCTTGTTATATAATGGCGTAAAGCGTCTACTTAAAACGTAATAAGATGCTATGTGAATGAACAATTCCACTGAATTGCGACCTTCGTTCCAACCGGCAACGACGGACACTTCTCTACAAAATGTCACATCGTTACGAAATTCGTACGTTGAAAGACTCACATAAAGGGGCTGCAGTGTCTGTTACTGCATTATTCTAAGAGTTATTTTTAAGAATTTTCACATTAGCGCCAAATTGTTAAGAGGCGAGTATCGGACTGGAATTTATGGGAACGGAGGTCCCCCTTTGCCGTACCCCCGCTGGCCGTTGAACAGACCGCCATTGACCGAACCAAGGCCACTCGTCGGTTTAATTTAGACAGGCCACTGATCGCACCAAGGCTGCCTGCATATACGGCCGGAACACGAACCCGATCGCACCCTACGAACCCTCCGTACTGGAAACCAGGGTAGCATTTAATACGGAAGTTTACAATAGGTGCAGTAGGTCCCCACACTACCGAATGTGCGGCACAGCTTAAAAGAATACTTATTGTTCATGAAACTGCGACATAAAAAAGTGGCCTTCAGAACCAACCAAACTAAATCTAATACAAAACTATCCCACAAAATGTGATTCAGTAGAGCAGGGATGTGTCAAAACCGCTCAGGTAGTTTTAGCTTTGTCACTTGCAAACGTACAAAACTAATACGTAGTTTCTGAATATATTTCAGAATGCGTCTACAAACAATATGCGAGCCGAAAACTTTGAACCATCTTATCTTAAAAAAATCCTCGCACATAACAGGGTAACCTACAATAAGAAAACGCATTTACTTATAAGGCAATGTTTTGTACACGGATATACAGTATGTGGTATCTAGCTTCGAGGAACAGAAACTGCAAGTGCTGGGAACAAATACCTACTTCAGACACGTGTTTGGACATAGCAGGGATGAGGTAAGAGGGCAATGGGATATTATGTAACGAGTAACTACGGGATTCATACACATCAAAAAGTACTGTGGTAAAATGACTTCAAGATCATGAATTGACCGCGCAGCTCGAACGTGAGACAAGAAACCTGCAGAGTATTGGTGGGGAAACCTCTCGTAATAGCCAACTTAAAAGAAAAAGTGACTAGGCAGGCAATACGTCTATTGATAGACCCATATATTTAACATGGGTATGAATGTTTGGCTGGTCGGTAGGTTGATCGGTCAGTCAGTCAGCAATTCAACAAACTCTCAGAATTGCAGATTCTGCTTGTCAAGGCCAACTGCTGATTCTAGTCAAGTCTCAGCATGCACACTGTCGATAACAGACGCCGCAAACACTTATGACTTCTCACTTCTTTCCCAGTCTACTGAGTACCCGCAGCATTCACTCGGTTGCGTTGGCCAAAGCTCCTAGGTTTGTATCCCTTCTCAATGTATGTGGCATTACCCACGCAAACTCTCTTTCATACAGACAAGGAGGCAAGGAGTTTCCATGTTCCTTAGCATATAATTTTTTACAGCGCGACAGCCCCTAGTGGGCCACACAGTAGGACTCCTCTGGACGAGTGATCAGGCCGACGCAAAGACCTCTACCTGACAACACACAACACTCACAAGAGACAGACATCCATGCCTCGGCGGGATTCGAACCCGCAATACCGGCAAGCGAGCGGCCGCAGACCCACGCCTTAGACCGCGCGGCCACTGGGATCGGCTTCATATTATTACTAACACTAAATAAACAATACACAACTTCCATATTAATTACAAACGAAATTAACTCGCCGTGTTGACAATAAAGAGAGACGCAAGTCATGAGAATTTCACGGCGGCGCGGCTGAGGACTCCCTTCTTGTGGTATATGACACCGCGTCACTGAGCAATCGATTCCCAACGTTTCGAAGAATCATACTGCATTCATCTTCAGGAGAAAGAGAAAGAATTATAAGAAGACGAAGAAGAAGTTCTCGGTCCCCTAGAAGCTTGAAAATGAAGACACTATGTTCCTTCGAAAAGTCGGGAATCGATTACCCGGTGATGCAGCGATAAGAAGAATAACAAAACGAAGAAGAGACTTAATGCACAAACCAACCGGAACAAAGAACCAAGAAAGGCTGTTAAGAGACGGCTAGGCAATTTGGAACACAACGGGTCAACAAGTGACACATCTCTTGGTAAGACGGTAATGATTACGAGGAAATCAAACGTTGGCTTCTTTCAGGTTTCTTTCTGAGAAAAAGCACGACAGAATAACTTTGCGTCGTTACACAGAGTTCCTTAAATTTGTGTTACATTTCTGCTTTTGCCAGCACACATCCAGTATTTTTAATACTAGTGGTTGCAATTTATCTGAACTACTGTCTTCTGTCAGGTGTTAATCTCATCCAAGTGTGTGTGTATATATATACATATACACACACACTTCTAATCACAATTCCTCCTCTCTCATTTCCTCTAGACTTTTCACCGTTTCTGTCACTTAATTTTCCCACTTACATTCTATTTTGTATAAAAATGTACCCATTTTTTTAATTCTGTGATCTTATTACAGCTGATTATTTTCTTGTATGCTATTTTTTCATTTATGTATGGCCACTGAACATCTAAATATTGTTCTTTCCACCTCTGTGTCTCAATACATTTTAGTAATATATGAAACCAGATTCTCTTCTTCGTTACATAGGGGGCATCTTCCTTTATCTACATGTCCCCTTCTGCCTCCTAGTTTCCATATTCCCAAACAAAACCATGCTAACCCACTTCTTTCATTCGATTTATATCCAATCATTGCACCTCCAAATTTATTGTTGCAAAGCTACTCACACTACAGACATCACGCTCAGGAATTGTTTGTATTTCGTTATTCGCAGCATCTGAAAATACGTGAAATAAAGTATGTATATCTTACTGAGATTTACATCTTGTCACACGTCAACGTGTTTGTACAACAAACCCATTTTTATTTAATTTGGTACAGATTACAGTAAGCCGATACAGATTGAAATGAAATTTGCATGACAAATTTGTGCACAATCCTAACACAAGTTTTGAACGAAATCGGAAGCACAACAATATTCATCAAGCATCACATGACGCACAAGAAAAAGACGGGCGGCAAATTTTACTGCAGTGCCACTCACAGAGTCATCGAACCTGCGGAGGCCGCCTAACTGCGTCATCTTCGCCTAACCCAGCTCTGGAAACCCACTGACGGAACAACGTGGAATTAAATGCGTTGCAATGCCACACAGCTGTTGGCCTCGCCCCATGCAGACTTAAGAACAATCGGCTATCGAACGTTGCTTAACCGTGAAGTCAGCATGCTGCGAACATCAAGTGATATCCGCTGTTACACCGCAGTAACCCTTACACATTGAAGTACAATTACCCTTGCGTTAATTATGCACTACACCATGAACATTTATGGGGGAATGATGGTATAACACTGTGCATTCTTACATTCTGCAGTACATGGACACGAGCGGTCAGAGTTCGTCCGTATGCGGTGTCAAACCCTCGAAAGACGAAATTTCTGCAATTTACAAACAAGGGGAGTTGAACTCGGTTACAACGCCCTCGGTTTGTGCGACACTACGTTTGTAACGTTATAAATTCTGTGGTTCTAACTAAATGCCCATAAGGCACGTGTTTTTCTGCCTTGCTTAGTACGACATACATAACGAGCGCCTACCTCGGATGTAACGACATTCCCACTCATCCGTTGCAATATAATTTTCCAATATGTAGGCTATTTTGAGAAGTCAACCATCTCCTCGTCCTTGAGCAAACAAGCCCTCTACTCTTTCAGGTAGCTATATAAATTCCAGGCCTGGAAAATGACTATAGTAAGGGTAATTCATTATTTCAGGCTTCCGCTGCATTGTAAATGAGATCTTCGCTCTTCTGAGATGTTACGCAGCATAGATTGGTAGTTAGTTACCGACGTTTCTTTGACTGCTTGACCCTTGAAGATGGAACCAATAGGCTGTCTCGAAACGTCGGTAACTAACAATCTACATTGCGTAACATCCCAGAAGAGCGAAGATCCCAACAGTTAATTAACTTTGTGCGTAAAGTTGCCCTCTACTTTTCTATTCATGCAGTAAATAGGAGACTGGTAGAGAGACAACACGGCTACAGTGGCGAACAAAAGGAAGGTTTTGAGCGTCGAAGGAAAATTTAAGGTGATACGAGCAATATAAAATGGAATAAAAGAAAGCTGACGTGTGTCTGGGATTTGGTCTCGTAAATTCTACGATCCAAACGATTTGTAAAAACAGAACCAAACTTATTAGTGCGTTTGAAAAGAACGGATCGAGAATAGGGCGATTTCGGAAGCCTAAAAGAAGTGACGTCGATGAGGCGCTGCTTAAGTGATTTTAGCCCGGAGAAGTGACAATGTACTAGTGAGCGGTCGTCTTCACATGATAACTTTTGTTCTTCCTAAATTTTAAATGTAAGTTAATGTACTTTTTGCGTAAGCCTGTATGGAAACTTACAATTATATAGGAGAAATTTTTATTCTTTCTAAATATTAATTGTAATTCAATTTTAAAATAGATCATTGCGTAAACATTTAAGTAATATGCCTACAGGCCTGTATTTTGTCTTAAGATATTTTTCCTTCACTTTTACCATACACCTGGCTTAGTGCGACACTCGTTTACAACGACACAACTTATTCGGCCCCTTTCATGACCTTACAACCGAGTTCGCCTGTATTTCATTTGCTCACGCTCCGATCACTTAACACTGAGGAGGAGGTGGTGGTGTAACTACCTCGGAAGAGAATGGAATCGAGCATGATGCGCAGTTTGGTAGCCTTGAAGAGCGAGCGGCTAAAGACCGGACGGAAAAAAACACTCAAGGTAACAGCGAAGTCAACGACAGATTTGTCGACATGCAGGCCAGCCGTCACACCTACACATACCGCTGGGGGGGGGATTGCGTGGAGCGTTGGTTCGGCGCCCCCTCTACGCTTTCAAGCCAACACGCGTTGGCAGTTATTCGACTCTGCATACGCACAACTTACACTCAGGTTCGAGACACGAAGTGCAATAGGTTGCGATGTAGTAGAACTCCAGCCTTTACAACGACAGTGTAGTTAACCGACTCCGTCACCTCAATCAAGTAGTATTACTACTTTGTGACGACAGTAAAGGCAACGCGGTGCCTGTGCTTAATTCGCGCACTCTGGAAAAAGCAAAAATATATTGCTCCTGCTGGGTATCAAACTCCGATTCGTTGGCCTTCCAGTACGTAACTAGGTGACTGTAACCACTATGCCATTCCGGCTCCGCTACTAACTTGGGGGGGGGGGCTTTATAACCATTATATAATCAAGCTTCAATAATACGGAATTTTTAAATTATGACGCTGTGAACATGCTTATAAACGGTCACATAATCCGAATTCTGTATGCAGATATCATGGGACTTATTCATGATTTAATGAAGATCAAGTTAAATTCAGCAAATGCAGCAACGAATCCGTTACCTTCCCGTGTTGTACCAAAAAAAAACATTAAGACTAAAATGTGTTGTTTTATGCAGTGAAACTTGACCTCTCCCTGTAAGGGAAGACAGTAGAATGAAAGTGTCTGAGAATAAGGCAGAGAAATGTAAAGACAAAGACCAGGAGAAAATCACATAACAAGGATATTCTTAATTTCTACTCTTCATTGAACATTATTAAGGTCATTAGAATGAAGAGGATGAGATGGGTGTTACATGTAGCACGTATGTATGGAAACGAGAAACGCACACAAAATTTCACTCAAAAATCCGGACGGAGGAGGCCACTTGGAGAAATACGCGCATAAGGAAAAATAACATTAAAAATGGATTTTAAACAGATGGGGTGTGACAGTATAGACGTTGTAAGGGCCAATGATAAGCTTTTATGAACTTTACTGAGTTTCCTAGACAAAATGTAAATTTCTTTAGTAGCTAAATGAGTAGCAATTATTCAAGCCACTATACCATGGAGTTAGTTAAGACACTGTGGTAATTTAAATGTAATTTAAAGTTTAAATTCGTAGTAAATTCTGTAAAACGGAATATTCATGGTGAACATTGCATTGTTGGTGTGAACATTGCATTGCCGTTTATTAGAAACGGCGCATTTACAACAAATCTACAACCACACAAGTAGCAACTTTGTAAGAATATCAGAATGTACATGATAATGGGCAGAATTAATAAAACCACCTTCATTAATGAATTCATTAATACAAAGATGTAACATGTATTTCAGGTTAAAATTATATAACTTAATAATGTACTTCTGTGGATATTTCCCATTGCATGAAATGTATCCGACATAACACCCCAAATTCTTCACATTCCATAGTTTATAACAAACACATCTCACAAAAAAAAATCTAGACACATTCATCATCTAGCTCCATGCCAAATTGTGCATGTGTACCATCTGTGGCTCCTTGTGAAATATATAACTTGATTCAGAGTTCATACAGCTGCAGTTTTGTTATTTTACATTAAAATAAAAAGTCCTTAATAAGAATTATGTATTTTTAAAGAATATACCACCAAGGGTCTATATTAAATGGGATTAGTGTTGTTTCCAACTCAGAAGTTTACATGGCTAATATTGGTATTTATGAGGCAAAACAATTTGAAGAATATAAGTAACCTCCAATGGCATGAATTTCATACCAAGTTTCCATGCATATGTACATGCCTTGCCTCTGCCTTGATTTCACAACCCTATTCAGCCGCACGTACAAAATTACTCATTAACTGAGACACAAAAAGTTTTATCAGTAATACCATAATCACACACTTTAAATCAAGCTAGATACATCATTGACACAAGTACTACTGTTACCAACTAACGGAAATTCGCTAGTAAGAATAGAAGTGAGTTGTAGCCACAGACCTCAAGGTATTCAGTTAAAATGGTCTACAAACAAGACAAATAATCTCCAACCCACTGTCCATTCTTCTGAATGGATAGACTACACACTATGATAACATCCAGTTCAACATAGTATGTAACATTAATGAAAGTCCCACTGATATTTCATCAGCAACTTACAGGGAGTAAAATACAGGTACCACAAAGTTCTCCTTTGAACAACAATTGATGGACAACAAAATGTAATGAAACTTTGTCAGTTTCTATATTTCCCTGCCCTTTGCAACATGCATTTAAATGCAAATACATAAAAGCATAATTCATCAGAATTTAAAGTCATATAATCCATAATTTCATAAAAATCTGGGCCCAAAATATCATGTTCCCTCACATGATTAACAATAAATAAAGTAATTAAATAAATGGGTCATGTGACATAGAAAGAATGAATGAATCTGATCTTGGAAATGATCCATTTTCTCATTCCCTGAAGCAGCTATTTTTTTCGAAGCACCGTACTAGCTTCTTCAAATTCTAATAACCTCCTTTTGTGCTGCCACTGGTGTGGCATATAGCATATAGAATAAATAAAATTAGTAATGAACTTTAATCCTGCCCTGATAACTGTAACATTATAAACCCATAAAGATAAAATACCTTCATTATGAAGGAATCGATTTTGAAAGATCCTAGCCTTGAAACAGTCCACATTCAGGAACATTAGGAGAATGTTATAATGATTCTATTATACATACTGTAATCTCCCATTAACATTTCAGGGGCAATATAATATAGTTTGCAATAGCTGCATAAGCCTGAAGAAAGCACTGAACTAGTCCAGGCCTCCTCACTTTTACAAGCATGTTTTCAGTGTCATAACTTGAAAACCTTGTAGCACCTAGTATTACATATTATAATAAAATTATGTACAATTCTCTAAAATATACAGTAAATGTTTACTAAGACTTCAATGCAGAAGGTCTGGAGTAACACCTATATACGCACATATACACATAAATGATACGATTAATAATGCTTGAATTATTTCGCCACGAAAGTTTTAAAACCTATATAAATAATGCTGACTGAAATAACTTTTAATGGTTTAAAAAATGTACACTTCTCTCTAACAAGTTTTATAAGTTTGTACTGGCGATAATTATTTTATGCAGAGTGGGCTCTAAATGAATATCTTACATTTATGGGCTGCAATAATATTCCTTTGCAGCTATTCCACAGGCAGCTCAAGATCAAAACTCAACATGCTTCTAAATGCAGCATTTTAAACTGCGATAATTAGAATTAACAATAGAACTAAATTATCATACTGTACAACATACGGACAAAAAACGTTTTGAAAAAGAATGAGTCAAATTTAAATTCTACACAAGAATCATTAGTCTCCAGAAGCCATTTTCATCCGTGACTATAAAATCAATATATATGCACTTACCTGCATTGAATCAGCACTGAGAATTTCTCCTCCAAATTTTCTTGCAATTTCAACTCCTAACTTTGATTTTCCACATCCTGTAGCTCCCAAAATAACAATAACAGGGACACGAGAACTCATTTCTCTTTCGCCATAGGCTGCCATGTTGGATTGACGCTGGTGTGTATGAGAAATTTAATAGTAAACCTATTGGTTGTTTGGCGTATGAAAAATTCATGAACCAGTGTATCTGGCAGGCAGAGACTCCATGGTAATTTTACGTGGCGTAACAGAAATATAAGAACCGCACTCTTGACTGTTTACTAACGTAAATTTAAAACATAGTCAGTATGGAACGTTATATTATATTTAAAAGTTTAGTAGTTATGATTGGCTTGAAATTAAATGGTACACATCAGCTTCTAGTTTATGCTGACGATGTTAATACTACGTATATTGGGCGGAAGCATACACGCTATAAAGAAAAACACAGAAGCTTTAGTAGTCGCTAGTAAGGAGATTGGTCTAGAAGTAAATGCTGAGAAAACTAAGTACATGATCATGTCTCGAGATCAGAATGCAGGACAAAATCACAACATAAAAGCAGATAATAAATCCTTTGAAAGGGTGGAACAGTTAAAATATTTGGGAACAACCCTAACGATCGAAATTCCATTCAGGAAGAAATTAAGAGCAGACTGAAGTCGGGGAATACTTGTTATCATTCGATACAGGATATTCTGTCTTCCAGTTTGCTATCCAAAAATACAAAAATTAAGATATACAGAACTATAATTTTGTCTGTTGTTTTGTATGGGTGTGAGACATGGTCTCTCACACTGAGGGAGGCCGAGGGTGTTCGAGAATAGGGTGCCGAGGAAAATGTTTGGGTCCAAGGGGGACGAGGTAACAAGGGAGTGGAGAAGACTACATAACGAGGAACTTAATGATCTGTACTCATCACCAAATATTATTCGGGTGATCAAATCAAGAAAAATGAGGTGGGCGGGGCATGTAGCACGCATGGGGGAGGGGAGAGGTGCATACAGGATTTTGGTGGGGAGACCTGAGGGAAGGACACCACTTGGAAGACCCAGGCGTAGATGGGAGGATAATATGAAAATGTATCTTCAAGAAGTGGGATAGGGACATGGACTGGATTGATATGGCTCAGGTTAGGGACAGGTGGCGGGCTCTTGTGAAAGCGGTAATGAACCTTCGGGTTCCATAAAATGCGGGGAATTTCTTGACTAGCTGAGGACCTGTTAGCTTCTCAAGAAGGACTGCTCCATGGAGTTAGTTAGTAATTATGATTTATATGTATCATATCTTGTCAATGAACTACGTGAAAGAACTCCAGCTCCTTGCTCACTTGATCATACAGCATTCCATTTATTTGCTTTTTTTCCTTGCCTTGAGCAACTAAACAAGACGAGACGACTCATGGATGCAATTCAATGTCTCTTTAAACACAGCTAATTTTATTAACACTTTATGTATATAGCTGTGTTTAAAAGGGCATTGAATTGTATTCATTTTGGTATATAAGAACACAGCGGAATGCATAAACGAAAGCGGGAAAGCTCAGTTAACCCTTTTAAGACTAGAATTTATCGACATTATATATAAAGATTGAGTTCGATTCGCGCAGTAAACATACTCCGTCTAGGTTATAAGAAAATAGAAAATGTACATACGACGTTACATTATGTAGCCTCCGCGTGACAAGTGTTGCCATGGGAAAGCAACAGTAGGTCTCCTTTTTATTGTTCCTGGCGTAGATGTAGCTGTCAACGATATAAGTGTTCAGTGTTGCGATGGAAATGCAACAATGGGTTCCCTTTGCACTCTTGTCAAGCTACAAGATATTTTGTATGGCTGTTAACAATAATAAGTATAAATATTATAGGTGTGTGTGTCTGTATTCTTGCCTTAGTTATCCGGCACGCAAAGCTCATGTTTTCTACGCAGTATTATATTGTCATCTGTGGTCTGCCTGGATATGCCGTGTTTTTCCACATTATCTCATAAAAGGCAAGATTTTGGGGGAGGAAAAAAAGTTATTGAACATAAAAGTGTGTTTTGGTTTTCTTTACAACTTTTGTCTGAAATATTTCTCATTCCTAATAATTAATAATGATTGTATAACGCTTTAATTGGGACATTAATTATGGTCCACATAATACTTTATATCCGTAATTGTAATATTCCACTGTACAGGAAGAGTAGTGATTCAAATGCTATTAATTGAATTTTGACTGATGTTTATAATAAGGACTGTTTTTATAATTACTGTGATTTGTATTCCTATATATTTTGGCAGATGTATGACGTATTCTATATCCTTTGTTTGTTTAACCAGTACTGGATTCCAATGGAATATAATAAAATCAATCAATCAGTCAATTCTAAGAAGAGTTCAGCGAGATAATATCATAAATTCACATAGGTCTTCATGTAAAGTAATCAAACTTGAATATTCTCAGCAGGTTTTCGAAAAATCCTAAAAAAATATCAAATTTCACGAAAATCCCTCCAGTGGGAGCCGAGTTGTTCCATGCGAAGAGAGAGACGGACGGACGGACAGACAGAGAGGACCGACTAAGCTAATAGTCGCTTATTCGCAATTTTGCGAATGCGCCTGAAAATCAATCAGTTAATTTTGTATACGGAAATCTTTCGTTGTTCTGAGAGCCATACACAACACAAATACATTAGTGTGGGCAGAGTGTAGAATTTCTGAATGTTAAAATTGGTGGTACATAAACTAACCACTGGGCTATAAAGAGTTAAACTAGTGATTTCACTGCAACGTTCCATAATTTGAAACAGGGCCTTGAAGTATTCCTCTATTACAAAAATTATATTCATTCACAAACAGAGTCCAACAACAATATTTTTGCGTGTAATTAAGAGTGTGCCACATATCAAATCCTATTTTAATAACATAAAATTTAATCTGGTATGTATCTTAACACAGCTGGCATTAATCTGAAGCAATAAAGCAAGACTATACGCATAATTGACTATAAATTCAACTATATGTTCTCACATTCAATTCTGTTACTGCCATATATACTGGGTGGTGCATTTTTGAGGGAGAGTGAAAGATTTTTGCCATATCTGACACGCATTCTAAAACCGTTATAAGAGCTTTTTGTGCACGTGTCACATTTTGATTAGGCCTTTTCCTCGCAAGTTGTGATTCTTAAGCAATATGCACTTTCACTCCCGGCTCTATTAATTACATCCCATTTAATCCACTAAACTTCGTTAAAGTGAAGCGTCCTTAGTTTATCTGGCGCGTATGGCTGGTCGCTTCAGGCCGCTTTGCGTAGCGGCATGCAGAGCAGCGCTCGCTTATTTTCCAGTTTGCAGTGAATTCGAGAGAATGGATTTTAATTGAATGTACTGCACGTAATATTATATTTTTACTAATTTCAGGTGCTGGAAAGCTTTAGTTCAATGTACTGCAGTTAATAATTGCGTTTTTACTCGCCATATTTGAAGTATTTGCTGAAAATTGTTTCCTTCGTCTCGCAGACACAAGTCACACCTAAAAAAAAAAAGTTCATTGCACGGCAAATTTTTGCTGGTGAAACCAAAGACATTACATCATGAATTCTTTCTTTCAGATCGTCTTCAATAAGAGGATTATCACTACACGGTTTATCCTTTAACATGGCCACAAACAACAAAACAATCCCCTGCTTACTACTGTCACCAAAAACACTCCCTAAATCCTATACTGCATAGAATCGTTTGTTGTGTGAGCTCTTGCACTGTACTTTTGGGGGGGGGGGGCATTTTAAATCTCTCCTAATGTAACAGGTGACAAAAATGGTGTCAGAATGTAACCTTATGTTCTCACGGGGAAAGGGGGACTTTATTTTAAAACTGGCGGAATGGAACTTAGAAAAACTGAGAGAATAGATAGAAATCTTCACGGAACCAATAACCCTTATCTGTATTTGTTGCGAGGATGCGAACTGCACAGAACCGTCTCGAGAGTTTTTCGGTGTTGAGTCCTGGGATTATCGGCATTTAACCTCGCATCAGGGACCAGAGATTTACACAAGGACAAAGTGTTATAGTCAAGGGAATAAGCAACTAAGGTAGTGTGTGGCTTCGGCCTGTTAGTCGCTGGATTCTCATTTCGAAGACGTGGGTTCCTTCCCAGAGCAATACACGCGGGATATGTGGTGCGAAGTGGCGCTGCGACTAAAGGTCTTTCACACAGCACTTCGTTTGTCACCTGTCGCTGTCACACACCCAGTAATCCCCAAGTTCATTTATCATCCACGGAATGGACAGCAGGCCCGAAAGCGGCCGCAATTTTCATACAGACGTAGTCGTGAGAGGGGGAAAGAAAGCAATAAAGAAAAAAGAAGAGAATAAGGTACTCTTAACATCTTAACGCGAAGAAAATATTTTCTTAAGGTGATTCATCCCCCTTGTGTTATTAATCAATTTGTACCCCGTAATAGTACAGTCACACACAACACACCACAATATAATCAATCAGGCCTGATTGATTATATTGTGGTGTGTTGTGTGTGACTGTACTGTTACGGAGTACAAATTGATTAATAACACAACGTGGATGAATCGTCTTAAGATTTTAGCAGCTAGTCAAGCTCATATCCATCTAATAACCTGAAGAAAATACTTTATAACTGCAACGCCAATATATACTTTAACCAGGAGTGTTTACGTCATAAAATAGTCCCAAATTTTGCCAAAATTAAGATCCGTAACACGTCAACAGCATCAAAGTTTACTTGCAAGATGCTTGATTATATCGTTGGTGGCGTTGCATGACTGTACTATCACGAAATACATATTGAAAATATTTTCTTTACTTAAATCAGCTCGAACAAATGGGCCAAGTTTGCTTTTTGGAGGGAATGCGTAGAAAGTTGAATCCTTGCCCAGCTCATTCAACTGAATGATTTGCAAGCCGCGTTCTTGAAACTAGCCTCGCCGCATTCAGTCAGCCGTATTAATAGCTTTCAATGACACGGTCTTCCATCCACCGAGCGAGCACTGCCCTCCGAAGTCAGAGCATCAAGTTGCATTTATCCCAGCATGGCAACACGTCTTACATGCAAGATTTGAGGTTCCCACAGCGGTGTTGCTGGACAGTCAAGTTTTATGGGCATCACGCCGTGTGTCCACTGTACATACTTACCGATGTTTCGAATGATAGTATTGCCTTCATCTTCAGGGTCGGGCAGTCCAGTTTAGGTTCTGGGCTGCCTGACCCTAAAGATGGCACTACTATCCTTCAAAATTTCGGTAACTACGTACCCAAGGACACAATGTAACATCCCAGAAGACTTGAATCTTCACGTCTTAAATACTTCGGTGCTCTCACGGTTCAACGCCTAGTAGTCTGCAAGGGTGGCATAGCGGCCCGTTTTATGTCCACCGACTGACAGTGGGCGAAATGGTGAGATGTTTATCGACGTTTCGGGAACACATATCGGTCCCATTTTCGAGGGTCAAGAAGATGGGACCGATACGTTGTCCCGAAACGTCGGTAAAAGATTACCACTCGATGCTGCGTAATAACCCAGAAGAGTGCAGGTCTCTTCTGGATTTGATGGCCGGAATATTTGGTGAGTGCAGACCATAAAGCTACTCATTATGCAAACACAAGACTAAGAAACAAATATGCAGGACCAGATATCCCTTTAAGTTCAGCAAGCAAAGGGGACAGCTGACACCACTTATTATTGGTAGGTAACGTTTGACTTAAATATGGCACCAGGTTGGCCACCCCTGTCTTAGGATGTGTAGATTCACTTTCACATCTATTGTACCCTTTCATTCCATGCCCCATCACTTCCCGTGATCGGTTACTTGTGGGATGTTGGGTGGTACCTTTAGGTTAGGGGCACCTTTACAGCCACACAAGGCTATGGAAGAATTGTACTATTTATACTGGAGGAAAACACTTTTTATGCTTACCTTACGAAGACTGTAAAGTTGAGATTTCAACTATATATACCGATATGAACAATGAATTAATGTACTTTAATGACAACTTCTATTTAGTACTCTTAAATTTTCCCGGATGATGGCTTTTTGTACTTAAGGCGAAGCATGTTGCACATTAGTTATACAATAATATAACATAAAACTCAGTTGTGATTAACGGCCTTCTCCCTTTAACTTCCTCATCCAGCAGTCAGGACAATCAACCCAATAATGAGATGAGTAGAACATGTACAGTATCCCTAGATATGAGCGTATAAAACTGGGTACGAATCCTCAAAGAGAAAGTCCTAGACCAGACAGGATAAGAGTAGGGCGTTATTTGAAGTTTGTAATGATCTGGATCAATAAATACGGCTAGGAAAAGGTCCACTGGCAGGCCTTCCTGTTATACAGCATCAGATAGTGCTCTAGGACTATTTAAACACATTCCAACACTGACCTACAAGTACCGAGGAAAACCATAAAGAATCTCAGCTCGGACAGCACGAACCCTGGCTAGGATGTGAAATGGGTACCTACTACGCCTATCTCCAGCTTTAAAGCCATAAAAATCCACTTGTAAAATACCCCACTTAATTTCTCTGGTACATGGAAAAGCACAAACTGATTCCCTTTGTTGTGTAAAAGAGTGAAACCTATTAGGGTTTTACATTGTTAATCGATGAACAATATGTGAGTGGTGATGATAAAAGCCGTCAATCACAACTACATTCTTTCAGTACACTGTATGGTTTTAACGCGACATGTTTCGGCACATATACAAGAAGTTATCATCAGACTGATAAAACATCACAGAAAAATTATGTAAATTGCGTTATTTGACATCATCCATTTATCTAGGTGGGATCTCAAATTCAAAGTACCATAAGAATATGATAAGCTGAGAACTAAATCTTAAAAACTATACTACTTCCACAGAGATGTGACAAAAAATAAGGTAAGTTACGGTGTTAAAATACTTAGTCAGAAACAGCAACCTAGCACTTCCAGATGAACGTGTGGGTTTTATTTGTCTATTACTCGACTTATCATATTCTTACGATATTTGTGAAGTTGAGATCTCAACTATATTAACGGATTATGTAAAATAACATAATGCAATTTACATAATAATTTTTCTTTGGCGTTTTATCAGCCTGATAATGGCTTCTTGCATGAGCCGAAACATGTCGCATTAAAACCAAGCATACGATAATGTAACTGTGATGGTTTGCCATTATCCTTGCACCTTGTGTACTTTCATCACAACAGGATATCCCATACAAAAATAGAATACACGTGTATGACGGAATACTGAACAAACTGTGCAAATGCAGCTGCAGGTAGATCGTGAAAGTGATGCACCAACAAACGTCCCGTTAATGGAAGGTTCTTTTTTAATGTATACTTGAAATTTATATGACGGCTCTGAAAAAAAAAATCTTTACTATACTAGGATTTCACAGGATCGTTTGTAGGCTTCAGGAAGTGTTGTGAGGAAGTCACAACAATTTTGGAACCATTAAACTGATGGTTGTTGCTAATATTATAAACTTCTAACTCCAACTAGCTTCAGAAGGAGCTATTGCCAGTTTCAGAAAAATGAATGTCAGTACTAAATGGCAAAAGTGTGACTCCCTGACCACATTGTTCAGTAATGTGATAAAAACCAGTGTTGCATTAATTATATATTGATGCAGGAACTAAGCAATAAACTAATTTACAGTAAGAGTTCACTCATATGCAGGCCACTAATGTTAAGTACTTTTTATCAACTGTTACAAAGTAAGCACATCTTTTTGACATTACTTATATTTTATTCAGAAAAATTGACAAATATGCAGAAATGTGCCTTACCATGACTCACCATTTAAAATAAATAATGTACCAATTTCAAAAGTCCTAGAAGTAAAACATTTCAATACACACCACTGCATCTGTCCACAATGAGATTCAGGATTCACTATGTAAGAGCATCACAGGGTTGCCACCCAACAATTAAAGTATCAGTAGTAATATTCTGTTATTCTTACATCAGAGTTTCAATGTTTGATTATGCCATCCTCATTTTCTTATCTCAGAATCTTGTATATTCACTTTGATTTTAAAAATCACACCATTTATACATTCTTTGCTCGGTATTGTAATTTTACATTTTCTATAAAAATACAAACTACGCGTGCACAAAATATGTCAGAATTTATTCCTTGCCTGAAACAAAATTTATCAAAAATTCTGGTCTATAATATACAGAAACACAAAAATGTGAACTGGCTGTACTAACAACACTCACTCTACTTAAATTGATAAACCCAATTGGATTCAAACTACCAAACCTCCAACTGCAAGTCTGACCTCTTACCCCCAAGGCCACGAACTGCACCATTCATTCTCATTTGCAGCTGTGTGTGTGCAGTCTCCAGACCTCCTGGTCCAGTGCAAACCATGAGCTTTCACTGAATGGAAGAACCTTTTGATATGAATATTCTTCCAGTTTGGTTGTTTAGCAGTACACTACTAGCCAGAGCAAAGCACTTGCCACTGAATTCACACGTAAAAGTAATGTGTAACAATAAACAAACTACTCACTCATATAACTCATCTTTGTGGCTAGGAACAAAGCACTGGGTTTAGCAATGCTTTGTATTTGTCTGTGAGTGAAGTAGATCAACATGGGTCACGAGACTTTGTAAGTCCTCTACACAAACATCACAATTAAGGGTCTTTTACTTCTGCTGTCGCAGATGGATACTTCTAGGCAGAAAGGTAGCAACCCTGAAGATACTTAATTCCACCTGTATCAATTTACATTCTTCCCACAAAGCTGCAAGGCACATTTCAGTCAAAAATAACCAAACCTGTATACAGATATTAATATAATTTCTGTAGCGGGATGCAACACGTCATTTAATATTCAATCTATACTCCTGACACCGCCCATCCGCCATACTGTCAACACTTTTCTAGGTAGATTCTGAAAATTAACAATGTGTTCCTAAAAACAGAGACTGAAAATTTCCAAACCAGAAAATAGTAATATATGTTCAAATCAAGCAAAAGCAAACCAATTCAATGGGCAGTGCCAGAATTGCCAAGGGCCACTGAAACAGTTATGATGTAAAAGGTATGAAGTTCTAACCAAACAAGTAACTCCAAAATACAGTAAAGTGTTAAGTTCATCAAAAAGTACAAAATACTGTGAACTTGAACATATGCAATCAAACTATTTCCCCTTCTACCTGAACACACACAGCAAATATAAAATCTGTACATGAGACACAAGATAACATAAATAATATATCTCAGACAATTGCTTATATTTGGGTATATATATGAAAATTATTATAACTAGCATTTAATAGACTATACAAGATTCAAACAAAATGTATGGTCTTGCTTTCAACAAATTACATGTTTGTCAACACTGGAAAGCGATGGATACAAAACCAGTACATGAAATTAAAAAACATGTTAAAAACAAGTGTTAACATACCTCAATCCTTGCATTGCTTGTGGCACCAAAGAAAAACAGAACTGCAGAAGCTGCTACATTCACTATAGTGTGTCAAGTTGCCTAAGGTGAATGAACATACTTTGGCATCAAGTATGTCAACTAAGTTATATACACCCCCAGTACACTTGCTCATTCCAAATGCTTCTATCAGCGCAAAATTAAGTGAGAAAATTTTGACAGATTAGTTTGCCATTCCAAAATTCTCAACAGAACACTAACCCACTAGAAAAGACAACGAAGGCTGTTACCAATGCAAAGAAATAACACAAGCAATGCTCAAATTAATGCCAAAATGTCTAAAATTATAAGATCAATCTGATTTAATACCGAAGTCTAAAACGATAAGATTATATAGATCAAATTACACCATTTTCAAAAACATTCAAAACCAAAACAAAAAGAATATTTGAAACATAATATCAATTGACCTCCAACTGCATAAAACAAGATACAATTAAGACAATGATAAAATAAAGTGCCAGACTTATGTTTGGAATCATGCTGCAATAAACGACCCTTTGGTGAAAGCAAGTGTGCCTAATTCTGCAACTTCTAAACAAATACGCCCCTCTTCTGGTGCAGGACAACCCAACAAATATTTTCTTTGTATGTTCCAACAACTTTAACCTCTATACAAACAAAACTTGCAGCAACACTTCAGCACAAATGACGCACAGACTAGTTTTATTTAGTGCAATCAAATTACAAATTCTCACACTGTTATTCCTTTGAAACTGAACAGCAACTGAACAGGAACAGCAATATTAAGTTTCCTCAGATTAAGAAAACTGTTGGGCAGTCCCTGATTATATTATGAGCACATTAAATGTCCTATTTACATACATACACAATTATGTGCTGCTCCGAGGTTTAAAATCTATTATGCACGCGAATTCAGTATTGAATTATGGGAAAGGAGGAACAATGTTGTACTATGAAAATATACATTTTTTAACATTACTGTGGAATGTACTGACATTATAAATTACATTCCTGTCCGGGGGGAATGTGGCTCTAATTGGGAATTCTGTACCTCTAACTTACTGTGTGCTATCTTGGTTTCGAACAGAATCTCTGGTTCTCTGTGTGTTCTAAAGGCAATTTCTGTTTCATTCTGCTTCCTAAAATCTGTTTCTTTCTGCACGCTGCTACAATCCGCTGCGTTATGGCCTGTCTTCGCTGGTGTGTTGATACACTGGATCTGAAATTTTGGACAATACTCATGGTAGCGAATCAACCTACAGAACAGCACCTCTATTACTATTCTATACAGTTGTTCCCTTTGACTCCATGACAGTAAAAATCCTAACAGCTTTAAGACTTACTTTGCTGTTCAGTCACAACATATCGAACTCCTAGACATACAGGTTTCAGCAGTTTGTAAATAATGCCAGGGCTACAGTTCTCCAGCAATAAATGGCTGGCATAATTGTAAACTTACTAAAACAATGACAGCACACTTACAAAACCATTCCCCATTTCTAGGGAAGTTACATATATTTAATTAATAACACAGAAGTGGATAAGTATGTTCTGGTACTGTTATATTATTGTAAGGTTTAACTGAAGTCAGGAAGGACCACTAGAATGAACTGGTATCTGATATCAAACAACGCCTCTTAATGAACAAATTTACCTAGTTGAATAAGCAAGCCCCAAGCAATCCCACCTACAGCCATGCTGTTAGTAACCTTGGTCCTTATGCTGAAATTAATAAAGTTTTCAGTTGAACCCTTTCACTGCCACATGTGCCAAGCACTGGATAGTGCTCCCTACAACCTTTCAAATTAAGCACAAGTACTGTATCTTTGACAGAAGGAAAATATTTCACACCGTTTCAAGTCACATACCTTGAAGCTGTTGTCAACATCCACAAGTTCATACCTTTTTCCTATGAGTGTATTCAGACAATGGTATGGAGGAAAAAATCTAACTCAAAAATGTATGTGGGGTTGGAGCAGTAGATATCCTAGCTTGGCAATTTGTCTAACCATAGTCAGCAGTGAAAGTTATTGTCTGCTTTCGACAATTAAATGAATCTAATACTAGCATAAAGGCCAGAAGATAAACAGAAAGACAATACACGGGGCACGTTTTATGGAAACACTTCACGGGGGATCAGAATAAAACGAAGATAATTTTAATATCCAAGACAGACAGCAGTGTCAACCCTTGACACATCCTGGATCAACACTGATCACTGCTGTCACCTGCATATGGTTGGCTGGTATAAAAGCAACATGACTTTACTGTGAATTTGACAATTTTTTGTTGTAATTTGACTTACCAATACTACCCCTCCTTTTACATAAAAGGTAGAAGGTAAATGTCACACCATAATATGAAAATGCAGACAGATATGCCAGAAGGAGGTATAGCTCCCGCCCATTCGCAACCTCGACGCCAGAAGGGGTGGGTGGTCCCGTTGTACAATGGGCTGGATGGGCCACATGGCCGGTCTGAACGGGCAAGGAAAATCTCGCCCCATCGGGATTCGATCCCGGAACCGCCCAAACCGTAGCGAGTCGCTATACACTATCCCGGCCGCCTTTTGCATGCTCAGCATAAATCCATTCACATTGAATTGCATTTCGTGTATGTTCCTCTACTGGCAGGTACATTTCATAGCAACTGTGGCTGCTTACGCTGTGTTTCCTGTGGATATGCCAACCAGCAAGGGAAAATTGTTTTCTTCAACGATGATTTCAGGAGCTACAACTTGCATACAGAGTGAGAAATGTAGTTATGTAACTTTTAGACTGGACAGAACTAGGCAAAGATGATCATTTCAAGGCATGGAACAAACCATGACCATCTCCCTCAGTCCTTAGAAATATTACAAAGGGACCCTACCAGTGGGTCACACAGGTGAGTATATTTTAATGGTATTTGGAACACAAAGAGGGAGAAGACGGGGATGATTAACAATACAAATATTACAGCCACACCACAAGGTAAATGCAGTCCTGCTTTTCAGACTTGACCAATGTTAAAACGAAATGCTCAGGGATTGAGTCCACTAACAGGCTGTAGGTTACTTTAGCAGAAGCAGTAAATGAATCCTGTTTTTCTCACTGCAGTGTCCATAACGTAATCCTTGCCAGTGCCTTCTCCAGATATATAGCGGTCCTCCCTTACAATATTAACCTTACCGCGCAACCCAACGAACAAAACCTAAACATGAGACTGTAGAGTTAATGTGCAACCCAGAGGCCACAACAGAAAATAATCAAACTATGTACAGTTAATGCTCAACCCATCTCAGTAATCGAGGTAACAGTAACAGTTTCACACGGCCTGGTACAAAAATTCCCTTACAAGAGCACCTTCTCCGAACAAGTCCATTACCTGCTGCCCATGCGTTTCTTGCGGGGTGACTTCTCCACACTGCCACGCAACTTTGCGTTTTGGACGCGAAGCTCCCTAAGGCGAGCAGACAGCTCCTTCTGACGTCTACTCAATTCCGCCTGTACACGCGATAAGCGTTCATCGACTGCGCTCAGGCTTCGACAGAACGTGGCGGCCTCATTCAGGATGAGCACCTTGGCTGCTCTTTTGTTGTCCGCGACGGCAGGTACCAACTTGCGCAACTTCGATATAGCGTCACGCATGTCTACCCTGCGCCTCCTCTCCATATCGTTGTGCTGGTGGCGCCTCTCACTGGAATCTTCCCCGTCTTCGAGCGCGCGTCGCCGCTTGTATGAACGCTTCACGTCGTCAGGAGCGGACCGTTTATGGCCACGCGATGCACGTTGCTGTATGGCGGACGCCACTGTACGCTGCAGTCGCTGCCGGTCTTTGGCGCTGGGGTTCGTGGGTAGAGTAGTCAGCTTGTCTCGGTCCGCCACCGATACGACGTCTATTTCCTCCTCTGCAACACACACATTATACATTCAGCTGTACATCTAAGAACGATGAAAATGAGCGCAACAAGGGAAAGAAAAAGGAACAAAAACAGGAAGGAAAACGGAAAATTAGGCTGCTGTTACGTTGCTTACGGTAATAAACATCAATCACTCAGACAGATGTGGATCTCTGCAATGGCAAATGTTCGAAGAGACTTCATAAATTCACGAACATTACCGAAATTCCCGAGACTCTTCAGTACCCCCATAATCATGTAAACAAGAGTAGATATGAGAACACGTGTTTCAAAAAAGAGTTTCTTTCGCGTATCTCAATGGCCTTGATGATGTTAATCTATTGCTGATAATATACTGTTGCAAAACTGCGGAACAGGTAGGAATCAGGCGACTATAATTCGTTAAATATAAACTACAAATACAAATTTTGAAATTATTTGTTCCGTGCATTTTGCTTAAAATATTCTTTATAAAACCAAACAAATGCACATATGACAAACACATCCGTATAGTCTTTCACTGCTCCTACATGTTTCGGCACGTCTGTGCCATCCTCAGTGAGTTCATATACCAAATTTAAAACTTGCTAAAATATAATAGATTACATTAGTATGGTTCATTATATTTAGTATTCAGCAGCTACGTTCAAAGTGCAGGGTGGTTGACGTACATAAACATATTTGTATAAAGCATTAAAAAAGTGTTACATACATATATACCATACTGATTTTTGCAGTTCATGTAAAATATATAAAATCATAGAGGATGGTTAAAGTGCTATATTTATTATATCGATGCGGCATTCGTCGGTGTATACAAACATCTAGTGTTGTGTTCGATCCGTTATGAATCATGTTCCTGTATTACGTGTTGTAGGACAGTCACCTCCAACACAAACTGCACGGCACGTAATACAGGAACATGATTCATAACGGATCGAACACAACACTAGATGTTTGTATACACTGACGAATGCCGCATTGATATAATATGGAATTTTAACCATCCTCTACGATTTTATTTATTTTACATCAACTGCAAAAGTCAATATGGTACATACGTAACTGGCGGAATGTTAATGACAGGGGAAGACCGAAGTACTCGGTGAAGAAACTGTCCTACTTGTCGCTTTCTCCACCAAAAATCTCAAATGGAACAGCCTGGGATTGAACCCAAGTCTCTGCAGTGACAGCCGGCGACTAAACGCCCGAGCCATGGCATGGCACTTTAAAGGTGAAAATTAAATATTCAAAAATTCAGCCCCTAGCGCGCAGTAGAAACACTCCACCTCCGTTACAAAAAGCGATCAGTTAATGCCGTATAGGAAAATAATCGCTGTTTGTTCTCAAATCCAACCAAAACACAGAAGTAAATTCTGTGCCAAGAATGTAGAATTCTTAACCGTTAACTGGTGGTACACACGAGTATAGTAACCACCAGAATCTAAAAGCGTTAATCCAGACACATTTGCATGACAGATGGGTTGTACACAATAATAAAAAAAAATTGGGTTAAATATTTTATGTACTAAATATGCAACACAAAATATAATTTATTCTGAAAAACTGTTGGGCGGGTAAAGGAAATGGATTCCATTGGGTTGATAACATTAACATGCTATTTTGTTGTATTGACGGCTGTTAATAAATGATTCCTTATGTGTGGCTTACAGTAAATAAAGCTGCAATAACATACACAGTTCATTATACATTCCAAACAGTCTGGAAGGCGAATTACAAAACGAATGTGAATTCAGGACTAGAAAACAAAGGCGTACGTTAAACTAGACCTTACAGTAGACGACGCTAAAGACCAAAAACATTACATTCCTCACTACATAAAGTTATCCTTATTTTTGCATACCTAAAAATACTTCAAACATGATTGCAGATACCTTTATTTCACGTTACATGTCAATATATTGAGACAATTTGGGAAAACTGGATTGAGCTACATGTACAGTAGCTGTCAGAGTGAATCACGAACGACCGAAATTAAACTCGCGAGACACATTCTTGCAATGATTCCAAATTCCAAATTTCAGCCAAAGTCGGTGAGTAGCTTCACATCATGACCTCAGATATGCATTTTCAGCTATCTACTACTACATTAGCCTTGCGATTTATGCTGGGTGCTGACGACATGCAATGCGCTCCTAGTCTGGAATGAGAGCAAGGTTACTAGTCGGGAGGGTGTGGCCCCACAATGCGGCAGGAGACGGGATCGATACAACCTAGGGTCGACGAACCCTGGCATTGAACTTCACACATAAATCGTGGCCTACTGTGACCGTAAGTCTGGAGACATGCACACAAACGTCGGGAGCTTCACAAAAATGTATGAAAAAAAAAAAGACCAAACAGATAAAACTTTCTTTAGTCTTAACTCACCGTGCATTTTAACTGTGTTTTATGACGTGTTTTTTAACTTATGAACAAGTTTTTTATGCTCTAAAATAGTGCATAATTTTAAAAGTGTCATCACAGATGCAGCATTTGTAAAGCACCTTTTATAAGAGAAAAAAACCCCTGATGATGGCTCATGAAGAGCTGAAACGCGTAGGGTAAAATCATGATATAAGGAGCTAATTTGCACCTTATAATTTGTGCATTTTGTTGGTGTACATCTTAAAAAAGATAAAACTTTGCTTGTAGCGTCCATTTAACCGAACACATGATACAAAAATGCAATTACAAAATTGTTATAAATAATTTCTGGCAGTAAGCACATAATAATAATCTGTATGCGGGGGTTCCGAGTCCCTTGGTAATGCGGCCACAAACAGACCTTTTTTGTGCCAGCTTCTCTGGTATTGAGCACTGGTTGAATGACAACTGGCAGGGGAGAAGAAACATGTCCCATGGCCACTGTCCAACACAAATCCTTCACGGACGACCCTGGGATTGAACCCGGGCCTCCGTGGTGAGAAGGCGACCTGATATGGTACTTCCTATAATAATGCAACATAATAATAATAATAATAATAATAATAATAATACTGTTAAATGAACTAGTCTTCAATGCTGAATCTAGTTTTAACACGGTCAAGGACAAATTTCGAAGGAAGGAAGCCAGCCAATCTTGGGATGTCGGTTCGCTGGTGAAGGTCGTGCTATGAAGACTGAATAGGGGCGTGGGTGTGTATGCCACACGCTACACAGCGGCGTCAAGGTCACAATCTCTACCCGTGTTTGTCGAAAACTTCTTCGGTTCCAACGGGTAACGCTAACCCTAGAACAGAACATGAAGACCCAGAGGGGGGGTAGAAGTATAGCTCTACTCTTTAACCTCGGCGCTAGATGGGGGTGGGTGGTCAACGCCACGCCCCGGCCGCTTTACCCCCGGGAATGACCCAGTACCCATTGTACAGGAGGCTGGGTACGCCCCAGGGTCGGTCTGGACGGGTGCTGAAAATCTAGTCTCCACCGGGATTCGATCCCCGGACCGTCCAGCCCGTAGCGAGTCGCTACACCTACTGAGCTATCACGGCCCACCCAACGGGTAAATAAATGTTTTAAAATAACCCACGGGCTGCTGCTTCAGTGCTACATATTTGGGTTATTAGAGCACTAGTTGAATGGGTACATTCCGTAACTGGTAATTAGGTAAGGATTTTGAAGGAAGAGGACGTGGCATGCTATCCCGACATTTCTCTAGACACTCAGGTAACCCACAAAAAGAATAAGTCCGTATAGTGGGTAACCAGACCAAGCTCGAACCGGGTATATCCTGAATACAAACCTAAGAGCGGTTCCTGCTACACCTGCTCTGATTCTATACAAAATTCAGCCGAATAACATTTGAGTACTGTCTGCGCCACAGTTCAGGAAGTTAGAAACTGGCTTTTCACCGGCAGGCCTCGAGTTCAATCCCGGATGACCACGTCATACGTGGACAGTGACAATAGAGCAAGTTTTTCTCAGAGTTCCTTCAGTTAAATCTGCTTATCAGCATTCCACCATTGCTCAGCAGTTACACGTGTACCCTCGTGGTGTGTCACTGCCGCACGTTATCATCTCTGGTCTGACAACTGGTGCCTTCATGTCCACGACCCAACACATGGCTTGACACAAATCAGAGGCCTGCCGTTTGTTATGCGCCACTCCACAACACAGTGCACGCAGAAACGTTAAACATTAACAAACATTCTGTAACCTACAAGCTGCAACATTTTCAAGAAGCCCCATTATGACCGCAAATGCACGTATATTGTATGTGGGTACAAATTCAGGAACACTGGCACCATTCATGATAACGAAATTTCAGATTCTGCGGAAAGGCCGAATAATTTCTTGACCAGATTAGCGATTATAAGCTTCTTAAGGATGACGCATTCCAAAATTCGTTAATAAGCATATAAACAAATACGAATAAAAGTAAAAAAGATTTCACAACCAAAATTTTTAATACTTACATACCCCCCCCCCCCAACATGAAAATGGAAGACTTAACAGCCCTGTTTTCTGAATCCTGCTTGCAAAAATTTCATCTCACTGGCTGCGAAATGCCGCAGGCGGCCGGCAGGGTCGACGCCCTAGCCACACGTCCCCATCGATCCAGACGCTCGATGACGTCACGTCCTGCAGAACTCCGCACCGTCTCATTAGCTCTTCCTCAGGTTCTTCCACAGCGCACAACGCAAAAAAATCAGAATCGGCCATGCATGCGTTCCGATATTACAACGCGCGTTTATCTCGATGTTCATATACAAATTGCAGACAAATATGTGACAACCGCCCCCACCGCAGTATGTATTTGCATCGAGATCACATCAGAAGCACACGGACATGACTTCCGCAGACATAATGGACATAACTCTCAGCCAAAACATAGAAAACATGCAGTCTCGAATATGTAAGTTACAATATATGCGTTGGATAAATAAATAGGCCAAGCTGTACTTAAATTTTCCACTAAAACAAACTTAAGGTCCGTTTTAAACTAATGCCAGGTTTCCAACCTCACTAAAACCCCTGCGAACGACGCATGCGTCTAATTGACAGGAACAAACCTTTGCAACCGCCTACTCCCAAAATGCGAGGTGTCAGATGATAGTGAAGGGTGAAACAGTCAATCTCGGTGAGGGTCTCCTGCTTTCTTCTGCGAGGATTTCCTGCTGCTGAGAACGAGAAGAGTACCTCAAGTGATGGACAGACCTAAGAGATGTCTCTTCCAGAGGGCTTGCTGGGACGTCAGTGAAGGGTAAGGAGGAGATAAAGGAAACATATGACGAATAAGGAAAAATAGCGAGGAAGAAAGAGACAGCGCGGAGTGACAACACGAAAAAGGAACGTACGGGCCGAAGGAAACAACACAAGAATCGTCCTTCTGTAGAAGCTGCTAACACAGACAAGACATTACCTGATGCTTATAGAAGACAGAAGTTTCATCACCGTCTGCACAAGGCCGGCCAATGGATATTAACCTGAGCCAAATGAATCCAGACCACATCCTCCTACTCTACTTCTTTAATATCAATTTTAATATTATTCAACAATCTACAACTACGTTTTCCTATTGACCTATTCCCTTCAGGCTGAACGCCCAACATTTATCATCTCCATGCATTGAAATCTGTGGTCTTCTGCATGCTCCCTTCCCTGCATATCACATCCTCCAGCTGACCACCCCTGTATTACATGCAGAGTACAATTCATCAGGCTCCTCACTTGTCATTTTCCTCAAGTCCCCTGCTACTTCCACTTAGATCCAAATATTTTCCACAGCTGTTTGCAACGCCCTCAGTCCATATCCTCTTAATGTGACAGACCAAGTTTTACGCCCACACAGAGGTAATGAAACAGCAATAGAAATAAGGAAGAGAGGACGAAAGAAAACAAAGGTACATCAAAATTACTGCAGGATTTTTTTACACGTAATCAAAACATGCTTTAAACAGAGGAACGAAAAGCAACGCAGCAATTTTTCAATGGAATTAAAACAAGCTTTGGAAGTACTATTACGTGGAGCACGCTACACTACGCTGGGCGCTCTGTGCCTCTAAACCAAACTGTGTACAGCAATGAAATTCAACACGGAAACAGTCTCAGAAAAATGTATTTTTTACCAATGAAATCATTTCAAACAAACTTGTGCGACCCTGTCCAAGTCGGTGAAGGAATCTCGTTCTGATCATTCAAAGGTCACGTGACAGCAAGAACTTTACAAACCTTCGAATATATTTCGCCCTTTTCTGCTCCGACGTTGTATTGACGTATCGTGCGTCTTTGACTTACAGAACGTAAGAGCCATTCTTCTTCTTGTCGAAGTCCTGCGCTCTTCAAAATCCCAAAAACAATGTCTCGGCAAGTGAATTCGGGATACTTGCAACTTCCCCACCTACCCTTCCCTGGTACACACAGGCATAAGCGCCTGAGTAAAACACAGCCGTGCCTTAAACCACATTAACGTTACAAACAAAAAGTGCAACAACTGTAGCCAGTGTTCCAGAAATACATCTTAAATCTCTTAAAACAAAACACACTTGCCCCTATTATTGCAGCATATTTCTTGTATACATGACATATTCGATATCTATGACAGATAACTCTGTGCCAATACCGCATTATTTCTGGATCCCTTGTTCCTACCACCCCCAGCAGAGGACTTCGTGACTCAGCTTTGTGACTCTGTAATTTATGTGATCTAGTTCTTAAATTTCACTGGATTCTTCCAGCACCTGAGGTCCCACACTAAAGTCTGAACAGTGGTGATAAAAAGTAAATCCGTCCATGTGGCTGACGCCACGCCATGACGCAAATGGGGAGTGAAAGTAACGATCAACGCATTCTTAACACCGGCATTACCTGAAGGCTCGGTGGGCCCTAGAACCAGTCTGGACACACGGGTGACGAAGAGAAAAATTCCAACTTCTACCCGGAAAAGAACCCTGGTTGTCAGGTCGTAACAAGCCAGTTCACTCCTCACTCAACCACAGCGCTCAATAATAGTAACAATGCGAGGTGGCTCACACTCATACACAGTTTCATGAATATAGGTCTATTGGTACACAATTCCCTAATGGAACACAAACAGGGGAGGATATGAGACGGAAAATACGCTAATAATAGGCTGCCTATGTATTAACATTTTCACGGATTAAGAAACTTAAATAGCCTGTTCGAAATGTAATCCGAGAGACCCCAATGAAAATTGAGTTTCATGACGACGATGATAATGATAAGTGTTTAAAAAATTAATCACCTGCAAGGTAAAAATTTAAAAAACATAAAAACGTTATAAAATAAACACCAATAAATAAATTGGCGACCAATAATCACAATCATATACAATTTATGTAAGCGCTTAATAGCGATGCAAGTAACAGCCACTGAAATGACGAAAAAGGACAAAACAGCTAACAGACTGATGGTATGTATAATAACGTAAGACCCAAACGGTGTGGCCAATGATGTAACATGTAAAGTGCCCGATATTTCTGTCCGATTTCAACCAAATGTTGTGTCTCGACAGATTTTCACAAAAGCCTACAACATAAAATTGCACGGCAATCTGCCCAGTGGGAGCCGCACTGATACATGCGGACAGACATGACGAAGCTAATAGGCGCTTTTCGCGACTATAGTAACGCGCCTAAAAACTCAAGAAACCCAATCCGACTGTAAGCCAGGAACTTCTGGGCGCGCAGCGCAGTACAGAACCTGCCTTACACCGAGTTCGCAACCAGTCAATGCCCCCTCCAGAGTTACGCAACTCCCAAGGTCAGAACTTCGCTTAGCGACAGTTACACTAATACAAGATGGCCATGACATCACATCCCCTGAGACATCGCCAGGCTCATACACAATCTATAGGATAATGGCAGTGTGTCACCTACATCGGCTGCCTAGAAGTATTTGGCATTTTTAGGCGTGTTCACATAGTCGCGAAAAGGGCCTCTCAGCTTCCTGCCCATCTGTCCAGACGCATCAGCGCTGATTCGAGTGAAAGGAATTCCGTGAAATTCGATACTGGGGACATCACTATTTTTATACTGTTGGCAGTGACAAGTAACTCAACAATACACACAGAACGCATTGTTGCGTTTCCACTGCAACTCTTACACGTTATATACGTACATAGCCCATCTCGTTCGGTACGGTATTTATGTTGTCTTTGGTTCTGCACAGTGATTGTTTCTCGAACACTGATCGATTCGTCATTGTGAAATTGAAATATTTCGGACACACTATGAGCACGTCAGATTCACTGGAAAGAGATTTTATGTTTGGATTGACAGACAGCAATAGAAGAGGAAGGCAGCAAACAAAACTGACAGATGAAATACGAAGAACCCCGACGATGAACTGGCATGACATAAATGCCACGCAAAACATAACAAAGTGGTGGGACCTCATCTGCAAAGCCGTGGAAAATAGTTAACGACAAAATGAAAACGACTAAGGGATAGCAAGACCCTGTACCTCTTGCTAGGAAAATCCAGTTGAACCACCAGGGGTCGCTTGCGACCTGAAGGAACTACTACTACTACTACTACTTAGGGACTGACATTTTACATACTATCACCCAATATTATAAGTACTCAAAATGCTAGTAGTACTAACTATATGACAGAAGTTGTAACCATTTTAAACACACGACAATATTTTAAAAAAATGCAGTTTCTATGTTTCAAATTCGGCTGAAATTACACTACGTTCAAAGCTCGATACTGCACCAATGGACCCCTTTCCCTAAATTCCAGCTCCCCTCCCACGCAGGCTCACGCGCACACAAAATTTCTGTGTGGCAGACAGACCAACAGCACTTGTGTTGTGGGTTGCCTGACCTCTAGGGGCCCAAGTTTCTAATTCGATCGACAAAAGTAGGGCACAGACGACCACTTTGCGGGGTAACAACTTCAAACTCGTGCGCATGTTACGAGTTAACGACGGGCCCAGACACCATTGCAGACTGCCTGGTTGTACTCAGTTCGGAGAAGCATACACAGTACCTTCCAAACGCGTTCCTTGCAAATGTGCATTGCTCACTGGGCCTTACGTTCACTTACCGCTGATAAAATCGAGTAACAAAGCAAATCATTATCACTACAACCATCAGCTTCTTCTGGGATGTCCATGCATCACGTTTATTTTAAAGCCTCTTACTTCGCAAATCACGCTCCAACGTTTGCTTCTGAAACCTCAACATCTAGTACTTAAAGAGGTAACTTAGAGGGAATGGTTAAGATGTCACAGGGTTCGTTGTTTTCTTCCAAGTTCAAAATGTCCAAACTGCTAAGCATCGACTTGCTATATACAGTATACGGTACTGCAGTAGACTACGCCGTGGTTCGTGTCCAAAACATTTCATTGCTATATTTAAACCTTCCTTGCATCAGCAGATCTACTGACAATTTTCACACATACACGTCAGACCCGAGCCTGTCATTGGTGTAACTTAATGAAATTTTAAACTTTCCTCTCTCCCACGTTTGTTTTTAATGTTCCATTAATCGTAAAGTCACTCAACACTAGATACTACTGACCTTGCCGGTATAAATTACGGAAAAATGAGATTAAAATAAATTCTGACATCCTGATGCATACCAGACACACAACATCCAGTACTGTGTAACGAACGCACGTAACTGACCAATGTCAATTACTCCATGAATCAGCCATGTGTAAATTTGATCTGCGTTAATTGTGATTGCAGTTACGTAACTTTACGAAATGAACATTCAGTACGCACGATCATTGACAATCACTTCATCAATCAATCCACCATCAGATCAACGTAATTATACTTTTCGTGCTATTGCTAAGTTTCATAACGTAAATCCAAAACATTTGCGGTTCAAAAAAAGGTAAAAAGGTGGGTACCAATGTTCTTGAACATTGACTGGCCGTATAAAAAAGATCACCGTCTGAGTGTCAATGTACGGGAAAATTTAATTAGAAATTCTAATATTACATTTCAATTTAATTTGTACTTTCCAAAATACGAGGTTTCCACAACGTTAACTCTGAGGATTCAGACCTCTCGGCTGTTACGACCAGTGGAATTTGTACTTCGATAATGCTGCACCTTCCAATCCTTAGAAGAAACTACTGTTTCTGAGTAGTTCAGGTATCACGTAGAGGATAATCGAAATTATACTTATAAACTGAATTCATTTCCCAGAAAACATCCAGCATCTTCGTTACAAATATCATAGGTTGTCAATGACACGAACAAATGCTGTTTATTCTGACCACCAATTGAAACAAATGTAATGTGTGGATGAACTACTGAGTTGTTGAACACTAAAAGCATGCAGTACACATTTAGTAGCAAACGCTTGAAAGTCAGACATACCGGTAGTTTTTCCAGAAGGAAGGAAAAAAGAAGATCATTTCAGATTGAAATTACGAGAGGCATCATGAGGTCTGCGATTCACCTTGGCCATTACACACCTTGCAATTCGTGCGACAGGACAAGGATAAATCAGTGATGCAAACCCGTCAACCGCAAGTAATGGTGTTCTAGAAAGTGGTGCACCGACATGAAAGTTACCCCGAGGGAGTATCAAATGGCTGCAGAACGAATGTTGAATGCTATCCGCTCTTCCATCTCCGCTCCCTTGTAATCCAGGCATGGTACGTACCCACACAGCCTGACATACGAATTAATTCGCGTGGCGCGGCGATTTGTAAAATCACGAAATATAGCATCTCATTTAGACTCACATCAGCACCATCGCTCCGATCTCTATTGCTAAACCCTCCTTTATAACTGACAATATTGGAAGAAACGACAGTCAACCTATTTAATGCCAAAAAACTAAGAATTTCGATTAAATTTGGTATTAGAAACGGGTTGATATACGATGCAAGCTATTAGAATGTCGTTTCTGTTTGGGCATGCCCAATATACTCCTACTTACATGAAGTTGTAACCGAATTTTACCAATTTCTCAAGAATGCACAATGTACAAAAAAACTGTACGTCACAAAATAAATACCTAATGACTCTACAAATTTCGTATTGAACACTTTTCGATATGAAAATTTAAAAAAAGTTCAGAATGCGGGAAGTTCTGAAAATATGTTGATGCCAACTAAAGATGCATTATGCAACAACAGTTTACAACAGCACGCAGTACGTGTGCAGAATTGTCACTTTCACAATGAATACTCTTGCATACGTTTCACCGTTTACCCCTGCCCGGGGGGCCGTGAGGGGAACAACATCCCCACTCGATATTAAAACTCCTTTCCATTTATTCTACGTTACGCATCTGGAAAGGAACATCCAAGTACTGCAACAAACCAGTCGCAACAGTCCCAATACTCGTGTAGGTCAGATATAACTATTTCAATAAAATAACTTTTTTAAATGTCCCCCAGATGTTTAAATGCCACAACGCATACCCGGTTACGTGGCGGTAGAACGACCGGCCCCGACTGAGCGTGATTACTTTCCCGCGCTTTTAACTCCTTTCGACGTCGACGTTGTCTTAGCAACGCAGACAGGGGCGTGGTGACCCAATAATGTAACATCTGCCACGACGATAGTTATGTCTTAACTACTGTAAATTTGCATTCTATCAATACCCCAGTACAGCTGCCAAATGAAAACCAAATTCTAATTATGCCGCATGCAATAACTGCATTAGAAGTCATCGTACTAAAGTTGGTAAGGTACTCACCCGAGTCAGAAGGTGTCTGGACCCCCAAACTATCCAAAGTCACGGCGTTCTTGTTTATGTGATAGCTGTGGTCCGTGTAAAAAGCAGGAACTGGGGAAGACGGAGATGAAGGGGTGTTCAATTCACTCCTAGTCCTTATGACCTGACCGGTGACCTCTGACACAGACACAGATACAGACAGGTCCTCGTTATCACACACACCACCACACACGGGGGATTCATCTTCCTCAGATTCAGAGGGAGTTTCTGGGCGATGGGACGTGGTTGAAATCTTCGTACGAGTAGTCCTCAGAATGCTTCGACTCGATTTAACAGAGCGCACTGTCACAGTAACAGCCACCACGGGTTCGGCTATGACACACTCCTTCCGATACATTCCGCTGGTGCAGATGCCGGCCCACATGGGGTCATGCCGGCCATCCATCACGTGACTTGGCACCACCTGAGGCTGCTCCAGTGTCCAGTCGACAGCCAGAAGTAGGTCAGAGCACAGTTGCACACGAGGAACACCGAATTTGTCGAATATATCGTCTGGCGGGAAAGGCGACTCATCCATCTGTAACACGCCACGTATAAGATGCCACGTAATGCCAACCATATGAAAACTATATCTACAGAAAAAACCGTACCTACCTTGATATCACACCTTGACACTAGTAGCACACTAATATACACACTGCTTTTCTCCGGGTGGTTACTAAAAACGTAGATAAGAAAGAGCAACCATAAGAACACACACGATTACAAGACATAGTATAGCGCAGCACAAACGCTCCTCTCTCCTGGCCTTCCCGACAGCGACTGGCGACAAGAGCTTGCCGGTATGCTGACGTACCCGCGCGCTATTTTGCTGTATCTCTCCGCGTACGACGCCCTATCGCCGGTTCGCTGATGTGGGTCATCGTCTCTTGACTTCACTCGCCACACAGTGTTCATATTAATAAAATATATACTAATCACCACATTCCCCAACTTGAAACAATAATTCTCTTCTGTCGAGGTGTACTTGTAACGCAAATATGATATTTAACCGGCGAACTACTTTCTTCAGGTTGCACGCTCTGTAAATCGGTCGTAGTAGTAGGAGGGGGCCCTGCAGCGAGCGTGTGCGTAGGGATGGCCATGAACAACTCGTCATTTGTGGCGAACTTGAAAGGACTGCTGCTTCCGCGCGGAATTCTCAAGGTCATTACGGTGCCACCCTGTGTGGTGAAGCAGGCGCCGAAGGGACGGGGTGGAAATCAAAAGCTGTAACAGATTTTGGATGCCCGTCAATCGATTATCTCTCAAATGCAGTGATAGCACAACTTTCCTTCGCGAACTCGCAGAGTTTAAAAGCAGTTCTTGCTTTCTCCCTCTGTTTCGTTCGTTCCTCCTTTCTTTAGTTAGGGTTCCAGGAAAAACAGGCGAAGGGCGGTATTGTTATGTCATCATAGTTGTGAAATTTAGTCCCTGGCTCTAATGGAAAACACAGATCGAGGATGTTCGATTTCAAAATGTGGAGTAGAATGTGCGAAACAAAGCGATTTCAAGAATTATGTAACGAAACGTGAAGAGCGTAGAAAATTTTAGTCCGGCAAGCCCAAGCGAACCTCTTACAATCTGTAGGCGTAAAGAAAAGGCTAATATTATATTTATTCAAAATATAGACAGACTGAGACTTCGTAGATTGGATTCACGGTCTACCGTGAACTGTTGTCGATTCCCTAAATGGAAGAGAATTTTTGGCCAACAGCTTAATTGTCAACTTATCAAAACACCCTGCAACATAGAATTTCACAATTTATAATGTTCATGCATTGCTCAAGTGTGATGAATACATCAAGAAGAATGATACTAGCGGGACATGCAATGCGAGTGAAGGAAGAAGTAAACGTATACAAAATTTTGAGAGGGAAAAACATTTAGGAAGAGACAGATTTGGAGCTCTAGACGTGATATGTGAGAATATAAATTAAATAACTACGTACCTCAGGGTACTTCAGGGTTCCCTGACAGTGAATTTCTTAATTATCTAGTTAAATATTAGCTCCTGAACGACCCAGTTATTGGTATGGCCTGTTATGAAATTAGTCTTCTCCACAGGCGGTCTCACAGTCCTGTGCTTACGCCATAGCTGCTTTCCTGTGGTTCAGTCCCGCAATCAAAACAGTATCTTGTCAAAATCCACTAAAGGGGGAATGAGTTTAAATAACTGACAACTTCGAACCGGTTCTCAGCAGCTGTGGAAGAGACAAGTATTAAAGGGCTATGCTTTGGTGTGGTATGCTTCAGTGTTCCAATGGAATCAGACCAGCGATTCTGCGTCGGTTGTGTTCCTGTGGCTGCCATTTGACTAACTTTCTTTCCCCAAAAGAAAACAGAAAGTAGGCTTATGACATCATACTGTGTACTTTTTGTGCCTGTTGTCTCTCCCCACCCCCATTTCAACTCAGAACCAGTACACCATTTTCACGGAAACTGTCAGGAATAATACGCCGCTGGAGGCTAGCCCAACGCAGTAATTCTTAGTTTCCTAACACACGTAATCAAAACATGGCTGGCGCGCGAAATTGTGAGACGGATTTATGGCAATAGATCTCGGAAAAATGTGCAATTTCTGTTAGAGTAATATTTTTGTAGATTTGTGAAATAACGAAACGGAGGCCTTGTGAAAATTTTCTTTATTGAAGAGCTTGGCATATGAAATTTTTTTTTTGGAAACATGCCATGTAAATTCGAGATTTGTGGTTGTCACAGCGACGTTGCTTAAGTTTCAAGTTTTCTTGGGTGTTACGATGTGTCAACGAGTTTCGGAGGAACGTAGTGCCTCCATTTGCAGGGTCAAGCAATCCATCTTGGATTTCACGTCCCAGAAAACTTGAATATTGGAGACTATATGCACTACAAAGTGGCCGTGCTGTCTAAGGCGTGGGTCTTCGGCCGCTCGCTTACTAGGATCGTGGGTTCGAATCCCATCGGGGGCATGAATGTCTGTATCTTGTGAGTGTTGTGTGTTGTCAGGTAGAGGTCTCTGCGACGGGCTGATCCCTCGTCCAGAGGAGTCCTACCGACTGTGGTGTGTCTCAGATGTGTATGATCATGAAACCTCGACGAAACGAGGAGGCCCAGGCCCATGTAGGGCTGTCGAGCCATAGGAAAAAAAATGCACTACAAAACAAAGCTTCGTTCTTTCTATTCCTGGCTTTTCCCAGCACTGAATTGCGAATGTGAATGGAGAACTGCATCTATAACGCCAGTCTACAAATGAAGAAGGTATGCCATTAAAGAAGAATTTCTCAGATATTTCCATAGCTTAGGTACGTAAATAAGCACGCAGATGAAGAGTATTAAAAGGTAAAGCAATCCCATTACAGGCCTTGACAGACCCTTAGGGCTCCAGGAGGTCGAGGTTCCCAGGTTTTTAGACAATCGGCATATGATGGTGGTAAGGTTGTCAGCCCTACTCACCGGCCGCCTTTACCCCCCAGGAAATATTTTGGTACTCATTTCTGTTAGAGGCTGAGTCGACCCCAGGGCCATAGTGCGACCGAAACGATTATGTCAATGAAAAATTCCAATGACACCATCGGGAAGCGAACCCGCGACGTTCCGCCTTGTAGCGCAGTGCCTCAACCAACTACGCCACCGCTCAGTGAGACAGGTAGTGGGGGAATAATTTCAATATGGAATTAATTTCTTGGTTAAAAGCCATTTAGTAGCTAGGAAATCACATAGTTAAGAAGATAAGCTAGTAAGATAAGCTATTTACTTATGCATTTGATTAATTAGTTATTGTCAGTTAGTTAAGAAATTGGTCAATTAATTACGTGTTAACACAGAGTCACTATTGCAACTAAACGAGGTAAATAATGGCTCACATATCACTATCAAATTCGATATTATCGCTTTCATAAACTAACGATATCATCTAACGACATTAAACGACCTATGGGTAGGCCTACCTGGTGAGTGAGTCCGATCAACAGGTTCTAAGCTGCACTGGAACTCTAGGTCAGACGTCAGTGTATTCCAACCTGCGGCACGTCTCACTTTAAGGCAAGGCTGCATTAAGTAGCTTTTTATTACTCTGAAAAGTAATAACAATGTGTAGTGAAGCCTAAATGAAGGTTTAAGTGCAAGATTAAAGGCCTGTACTTTGGGGGGGGGGGGGGTGAAGGGCCCCGCACCAAATGCTACGGACGCACCGCAGCCTTAAGGCTTAGTGTGCAACCATGTGATGAAGATAATTCCTTTTTTCCGTTTTTTCAAGTAATGTAGCAGTGGTGGAATAATACTGACAGGGGAAAACCGAAGTACTCGGGGGGAAAACCTATCCCAGTGCCACTTTGTCCACTACAAATCCCACATGGACTGACCCGGGATCGAACCCAGGCCTCCGCGGTGAGAGGCCGGCGACTAACCTCCTGAGCCATGGCACGGCCAAAGTCTGTACTTGCTAAAGAAAACAAACTTCAGATCCAGACTAAGCAGATATATTTTACCAAGGTTATATAACACAAGCTTAGAAACTACACACAAGACATTTCTTAGATCGCTACTTGGAGTAAGTTTAAGAAACACACGTTGAGGTTGGATCCAAACATTCTGAGCGTAAGCGCAAGAAGGAGCTTCAAGCTGCGTTCTCCTTCCTACTCTGGAAAGAAATCCTTGTGTCCAGTAACAGACTGGTTCGTTCTTGACATAGCGACAAAGAGCAAGAAGTTATGGGAATAAATTCCCTTCAAATGTTTCAGTCTGTAACTATAGATTAGCCTTGTAATTATCCACAAAATTAATAATCAATTTATATTCATAATTTCCAATAGTAGGCCTACTGATTGCGATTGCTTTACGTTTTACAAGTAGGTGTATAACTTGAAAGTCTCGCTTCGTAACTGTTAACTTACAGATGAAAGTTTCATATAAAATTTGTACTTATATTCCCGACCTATCTCCATGTAAATTTTTGTATAGACTTTCTCCTTCTTCTTCCGTGAAGGGCCATGCAGCAGATGCTACGGACGCACCGCAGCTTAAGGCTTATTGTGCAATCCTATAATGAAGATTAGTTTTTTCGTTTTTCCTTGTAATGGAGCACCGGTAAAATGAAATTGACGGAGGAAATCCGAAGTGCCACTTTGTCCACCACAAATCCCACATGGAATGCCCCGGGATCGAACCCGGGCCTCCGCAGTGAGAGGCCGGCGACTAAGCGCCTGAGCCATGGCACGGCCTATAGACCACTTAGCTCTGCTGATTCTTTATCGTTGCCAAGAAAGTTAAAGGTAAATTTCACACAGCGGTAATGTTGTCATTTTATATTCTACATATGAATAGTCCTTGTGAAAATATTCGCATATTTTTTGGAAGATTCATTAGTACACAAAACTTCAGAATCCTACAGTAAGTAGCCAAAGTGTCGCTCCTACAATTTGTACTACCATTCTCTTGATAATATCCGTGACAAACTAAAAATGCACGGAGGCTAGGGTGGCCTCTAGTGTAGGGCTCGACAAAGCCCGGGTGCCAGGTCATCATGACGCCCAGATAATTTCTCGTGGCGCGTTGAATTTCGGAAGCATGTATTGTAAATGGATGTATCTTCTAATTCTAATAGCAAATACTTCGTCACTAAACAGGTCGCTCATTGTCATCAAAGAATAGTCCAACTACCAAAATCAGTTTACCGTAATATGAAAATGTGTGGAAAGAAATTTAAGAGTCTTTGTGGCGGTTGACCAAAAAGACGGAGCGAAAGGTAAAGGGACTGAGTGTAGCCTGTCCGTAAGACAGCACAATTTATAAGGAACACATCCAAGGAAATATATATATACAGTAGAACCCCCGTATCCGCGGTTTACCGCGGCCCGAAAATATTAACACATTCACTGCCAAAGTCGACCATGGTCGATTTCAGTATTTAAGTTTTAATTTGCCAGCGTCGAATTTAGTCGATCTTAAGTTTACTCTGCGCTTTTATATATAGGGTTCGCTACTATCCGCGGTTTCGGGCTTCCGCGGTAGATCTTGGAACGTATCACCCGCGGATACGGGGGGGACTACTATAATTATGTTCATAAAATAATCTAACATGTACCAGTAGTGTTCACAAAATTTGTAATTCCAAACCCACCTACTTAAAAACTCATTAATATGTACTGTGGCGTTATCACTGCAGCCCAAAGAACAGATGCATCCATGCAACAGAATGTCTGTCCATCGTGTTGGTTGCCGACCAGAGAGACTTTAAGAAATAACTGAACGACTTGCCCTTGCACTTTGAACCCTACCTTATGAGCAATTATAAAAACATATCTTTCACAAGCATAATTACTGGATGGTAACTGTCCTTCCTTCATGAGTCATGCATATTTATAAAGTAGGCCTAATATTCTTTTCATGGCGCGACAGCCCCTAGTGGGCTAGGGCCTCCTCACTGTCGAGGATTCACGATCACTCTCAGGCACACCACACTCGGTAGGACTCCTCTGGACGAGTGATCGGCCCGATGCAGAGACCTCTACTTGCCAACACACACACTCACAAGAAAGAGATATCCATGCCCCCGGCGAGATTTGAACCCACAATCCCAGCAAGCGAACGGCCGCAGACCCACGCATTAAACTATCACTGGGATCGGCCGGCCTAATACACTGCCCCAGATTAGGGGGGTAGTCGTGCGTAGCTTGGCACGCTAGTTTTATACACACGCCTTTTAACCTGTGAAGGTCTTTAAACAGATATCATGTTGGACACTGATAATTGTCTGAGGTACATTTGTAATTACTTGCTTAGTTTAACAGTTCTGGTAGGGTAGCTGAGGTAGAACCCGAGACATTTTGAATATAAAGTTAGTACAGTAACCACTAGACCATCTAGTGACTAGAATACTATCCTGGTATTCCAATGGTCCCAGAATCGATCTCAGCAGGCGCCACTACACTACTATCAAAATAAAAACGTAATAACAAATCTGTTAGTTTCACAAATTACCTGAAGATAGAAGCACAGAAATCGCCCAAAACACGTGCAGACCTCTATCAATTATAATATTCTGGAGCCATGAGACACCACACCTTAGGGAAGCGCTATGAAGAAGAACTTACATTTCAAAACAGAAGGTGTAGAAAACGATAAAACCAACCACTCAATTTTTAACACTGAATAACCTCCCTCGAAACTGGAACTGCACCTAGGAGTTCGAAGTATCAAATATCGTGTAAGTCTCAGTGCCAATTAATTTTGCCTTTATGCTTACTGAACGTCTTATCTACTGCATAGTTATTAGCTTCAAAATTTTGAATTATTATCCGTTCGGATGTATGTGGAAGGAAGCGGCCGGAGTTTTTAATCCAAGCACGGGTGCCGTACCAGATTTTGGCCGACGGAAGTCAGAAAATCACCACAAACTTCGTCAGGACAACCAATTACGGGAAATATATTCGAATTTAACACTTCCAAACAATCATGCTGCAGAGTTCTTTGCTTTATTTTGTGGTAACTTAATGAAGCTGTCTCGTCTGAAGAGGATGAAACACATACACACATCACGTATGGTACGTAAGGGTAAATAAGAAGGCAGCTTTGGAAAGGTACGAAAAATCACACACAGGAACTCAATAAGCCGAACGAAATAAATTCGAACTCGGTTGGTCAGTAAATATACGTTTGCAGCAGAATGCTCTGTATCGTTATGTTGGAGTTGTCATTCAACACTTCGTGAAGACACTACAAGAAGATGAAATTAAAGACGACAAAGAACTGTCATGTATCGGTGCGCGGTCTCGCCATGTTAATGCTGACATCACATAAGTCGTGTGACCCTGAACGAGATTCAGTTGGCGGGAAACTGCCACACTTCCGCCAGGGCTGTACAAGCGAAAGTTTTCACATAAGCTTCAGAACTATGCCGACCGACCACACAGACCGCAGTTCATCGAAATTGTGTATAAATCCCATTCTTGCTACTTTGATTCTGAGTCTGTCACCCCTGAAGCTGTGCCTCAGCTTAATGTTCGTACATTCCAGAAAAAAGAAACTGGAGCAACAATCGCAGTGACTCATTTTGACCGCCCGGAAAGAACGGACCTTTGAAACACGACGCGCAACTGTTGGCAGACGAAACCAAACCACAAACGCTTTATCAATATTATCTCCTAGAATGTGACGCCGCCTAGGTTGGTAAAAAATTTACGAACTTCCGGAGGAATGTCCGTCAGGTAGCAAATTTGTACCAGACAAGTACTCTGAATTGTGATTTCAGGCTTCCGCAGCGGTGTAAATGAGATCTGTGCCTTTTTGGGATTTTACGCAGCGTAAAATTGTACTTTCTTACCGACGTTTCGGGACAACCTATCGACTCCATCTTAAGAGTCAAGCATGACCGTTGACCCTTGAAGATGGGACCGATAAGTTGTCCCGAAACGTCGGTAAAAAACTACCATTCTACGCTGAGTAAAATACCAAAAGAGGGCAGATCTCAAGTACTCTGAAGCTGTAGTCAGGAAGTTCCTTCGAAACGGTGGTAAATTTCTACCAGACACATCCCAGAAGGCAGTAGACTATTTTTCATGATCACTACCGTAAGAATCTCGAATCTTATAAAACAGTGCCGACGAGAAGAGGAAGGGGGGGGGGAGGAGGCCGGTACAAATTACCGGGGCCCGGCGGTCCGGAAGGGGGCTCTGGGCTCGACTATGTTGGATATGTTTTTGTCTTTCTCGGTAGTATCATTATCTGTCAATTGTACAAATTAACCCTTTCAGACCAAGCCCCAAGTCACTCTGATAACTGAGAGTCAGTCGTTCCGATTTGGTGTAAAGATTTTTGGCCTGTCCACCCTTACTTGGAGGTCCGAAAAAATTTTTTCACCGGGGCCCGAACCCGCTCTCAGCGGCCCTGCTTGTTAACAAGTAGATTAGGTTACCAAGTCAATGCTGATCGGCTTCATTATTTCCCGATTACTCTCGTCTACACGCCAGTGTTGCTCCCACGTATCTCGAAGATCCTTCTTTAAAACCCTGTCTATTCGTACATGTTCACCAAATCCAGGATGGAGTTTCTTCGATGCGCGTTAGCAAAGCGGCTGCGGAAAGAAACTATTAGTCTTAAAATGTCTGTCCGTCATTTCGCCCGTTTCTGACTGACACCAGGCGGATTTTAGCGAAATTCATATTCGGAAATTTTACTAAATTCTGTCGACATATTCCGATTTTTGTGAATATTGGACAAAAGTAACAAACAATTTACGTGAAGACCTGCGTGCAATTATATATCGCCGTTACTGGTCTTTATAATTGAGACGGATTATATTATATGAGAGAAACGAGCTGAAGCCGAAGAAAGAGTGGACGATCTAAACATAAGAATGGAATCTGATAGATTGTAAATCTGCTACAAAAATACGAAGAAAATGCAGAGTGTGTGTTGTGTAAATCGGGGAAACGCACATTTAAATACAGTACATTGTCAGTGTTTTTCTAGAAATTATACACGAATTTAAAATCCAGGAACAATAACACAGCAAACACGCCAGAAATGCAAGGCAAGGGCCCGCCACCGCAACCCCATCATGAGTCAGTTGAATTAAGCCCTCAATCTCTCACACTATTTCTCTAAGATCAATTAATATCATCTTTCAAGTTACGCCCAGGTTTCCTAAATCGAATCTTCATTTCAGGTAGTCCGCCTAAAATTTTCCAAGAATTTATCTCTAAACCATGTGTACCACATATCCTGTCTCTCTCATCCTTCTTCATTTGATCACTCAGATTTTAAGTTCTCGTTATGTAATTTCCTCAATCCTCCGGTTGCTTCCTCTATCTAGGGTCCAAATATCCTCCACAGATTTTTGGTCTTGATTAAAATTTCCTGAATGTATGTTCTTTCATTATGATGGAGAGTATTTCAAAGCCACAAAAAATGTAAAATTATGTTTTTATATATTTTGAATTCTATACTTTTATGTAGCAAATAAGAATATAAATTCTTAACTAAGCGGGAAAATCTAGCCAGCATTAGCCGAATTTAAGTTGCTCTAAATTCTCCCCGAATGTAATCTGATACAGTAGTTCCCAAATGTCTGAATTGTCACACATTGTCGAACGACTTACTGTTCAGCTCTCTCTTACGAGGTTCTGCTCTGCGATGCGAGATATGAACACACAAAACACTCTGCCTTCCCCACGTAAGCCTGTAGGTAATTCTGGATCATCTTCCACGCCATGAATGCGTATGGGGAAGTGGATGTAGAGATCCAAGTGTCCTTAACCTCGGCACTACATGGATGGGCCTCAGAGCCACTCTGGACTGGGTGGCGAAGACAGAACTTTCTGCTTTTACGTGGAATCGAACCCAGGTCTTCTAGCACGCAGCCTAATTAGCATACGGACTGGATATTACAGACACTCCACAATTTACGCAACATTTAGTTCCGGAAGGTCCGGCTCAAGTCGGAATTCAGTCTACGTATGGTCAACCATGTGTATATAGAACGGGAATCCACTTGAAATCCAAACTCCAACACCCACCCTAGGACCTGATCGGCAGTAGCATGACCGCCCCACCGCTTGTTATCGCCCAGTCGTATTCTTCTGCCACCTTGGTCTCATTGTGCCTTAATTCCGCAAAGAACAATTAGGCGCGGATTTCATATCTATTATTTAATTTTTTAAAATTTAAAATTCTGTTAAGTTTGAAAATTACGCACGTAGAAATGGTGTAAGTCGGGGAATGTATGTACACTGCATAGAAACATTTTCTCTCGTATTTTTGCGAAGCAGCAGTCAACAAGAAGAAGACTCTTTTCACCAGCAAACTGGACTTAAATTTAAGAAAGAAACTAGTAAAGTGCTACATTTGGAGCATAGCTTTGTATGGTGCTGAAACTTGGACACTTCGGAAAGTAGATCAGAAGTATCTGGAAAGTTTTGAAATGTGGTGCTGGAGAAGAATGGAGAAGATCAGTTGGACCGATCGTGTGAGAAATTAAGAAGTATTACACAGAGTCAAGGAGGAGAGGAATATCCTACATACAATAAAAAGAAGAAACGTTAACTGGATTGGTCACATCTTGCGTAGAAACTGCCTTCTAAAACACGTGATTGAAGGAAAGTTAAAAGGAAGGATAGAAATGACGGGAAGAAGAGGGAGAAGACGTAAGTAGCTACTGAATGACCTTAAGGAAAAGAGAAGATACTGGAAATTGAAAGAGGAAGCAGTAGATCGCACCCTGTAGAGAACTCGTTTTGGAAGAGGCTACGGACCCGTCGTAAGACAGACTACAGAATGAATACCATACAACAGAATCTTACTTTATGTCACATGGCTACATGTTTTGCTCTTGAACAGTCGGTCTTTTTTTTAGAAAGGTTACAAATTCGATGTCATGTTCACATAAACTGGTCGTTAGAGTGGTCCGATGACAACGACAAATTTTTCCATGTGTAGGCGTATGGGAGGTAGAGGTATAGCTCCACTCATGCTCAACCTTGGCAGTAGATGGAGGGGTGTGTTCAGCTTCACGCCCCGGCCGCTTTGATCCCAGGTAAAGAGCCTCGGAACCCATTCAATAAAAGGCTGGGTTGGCCCCAGTGCCTGTCTGCATGTCCTGTAAAAGAGGAAAATCTCTTAAACAAGCCGGGGATCGAACGGTGATCCCCCCGGTCATCCAGTCCTTAGCCTAGTCACTACACTGACTACGCCATCGACGTGGCTACTTTTTGTTTTAACCGTCCTTTGTTAAATGAAAATATGAGGAGTGGTAAGAAGAAGTAAGGAAAAACGGATTTTGAAAAAGACGGTCGTGCTATATTTAGAAGCTCTGTTTTCTCATCCTCCTGGAGGAACGGCCGAAAACAATAACTGTTCAATTCAAGGCAAGACACATTACCACCAAAATAACCCTTCTTTTTTTACTGAAGTGAGAACTTCTTAAAACAGCGGTTTCACTGTGTGTTACCAGCGTCTAGCAGAGTTTATGGGTTTTTCTTTACAATAGGTCTTTAGCTGTTCGTCCAATTACCGCAGACCTGTCAATTTTACCTTAATCCATAGCGCATAAAAATGAGCGTGCGTGCCTGCAGGACACCTTACCCTGTCAATTGCTGGCAGGTAAATTTCCCTCTCCGCAGAGGAAAGACTCATAACTACACAGAGAAAATTTCAGTTGATGTGAAGTTTGTACACACGTTAAGTGTGGAAATGAAAATTTCCGATGCTCAAGAATGTCATTATGACCAAAAAACGTTTTTGTGGCCCTGGCGCGGGAACTTTCGGCCCTACGTCCTTGAGAATGGAATCCGCGAATTTTTATGTTGGACACGTGCTCGTCCTGCATATGTACGTCACGTGACGCGAAAGAGACTACGGTTGAATGTCGCAATGCAGCCAAGTCAGGACAGACGTTAGCGATTCCACATGCGTCCCTCAGCCGGCATTATTTCTGTCAGTAATGACTTACTACGGGCTTGAGGACCGGGTTCGCTTCCCAGCATGAGCAGATGTCTTCATATCACCTGGTCAAGACCATATAGGAGACCACCCAACCTTCTACAAAAATTTCATAGGTACCGAAGGCGCCTCCCTCTATCTAGGCCTACAATTCCGCCAGGATTTGATTACTCCCTTGGCAGCACTCAGCGTCGCCCGCCTCAAACACAACACTGTTCGACAGTCACGTGTTGGCCATTTCTGGCCTTTCTCTGTTTGCATTGCCGTCTGATACGTTTTGTAATTTGTGTGTTTTACTGGCGAGTTCCATTCCATCATTACGATGTTCCTGACTGTACATTTAACGCCTGGAGCTAAAGACCGCATGATGCATAAGAATCGAATGAAATTTGACAAGAGCGCTACATTCTTCCGTCTCGGCCGGTGTTTGCCACGTCACACGCAGGCGTCGCCGGGCATCATCAGATCTCGGAAGACCTTGGCGCCGTGATGTAGATAGGGAAGAACTTTACCCTGGCATAATTACGCAAACATGCGACGTTCAATCCTCTTCTCTTAAGCACCCTTAACATGTACAGGGGAACAAGCGTGAAGTATATTCATTATATTACCTGCTTCTTAGATTACTTGATCGCCCTTCTCTGTTTACCGCGTAAAATGACTGAAGTTTTTACGCACCCGGTAGTCGAACAAAATAAAGAAAGGAAAGCCGACAGACATGGTTTCTCTCTTCACCGTGTAAAACAAAATTTTTTGTACACCCGGTAGTCGAACAAGGTGAAGCAGCTGCTTGTCTCACTTTTTGCGCTACTCAGCATCTTCCGTTCGACAGTCTAGTCACTAGGTCGTGTGGGAAAGTCACACTGATCTGCCCAAGCTCAAGTCACAGCCTTCATTTACATATTTGTCTTTCAACACAGTCAAAACAATACTGATATGTTCAGTCCTATTATTACATCAAAAAGCGTTCCCTTTCCAGGAACTGCGCACACGATCCGGTATGTTGCATATACGAGTATTCTCGTTAGTTCCTTCTTCGGAAACATGGTAGAAAAATGCGTGCGCCTTTCGTCTGCTTCAGTGACAGCCATCAACGTTATATACACACTAAACGAGCAATGTTCGTGACGCTACAGCTACCTGTATTAACAGCAGCAACTTAGCGAGAATGGGCGCCATTTAATGCAAGGATTTTAAATTTTTCGGTAATATATTCACTGGCGTGAGACTCTCGCACCGCAGAAGTTCGACGACATCATATGGGCATTACTGACTATAAGTCTAGGGTCGTCTCTAACGTAGTAATGCTCATGGCTCACTTGAGATATTCGTTTCTGTTTTCCGCGGCACACTAGAATTGGAATAGATAACTAAAATGTATAATAAATGTACATTACACTTATTTTGTTTAAAAATGTCATATATTGTATAAAACATTAAAATTGCCGTAGAGGACATAGTTGAAAAGTTTTGTCAAAGTCACTTTAAAAAACAAACATACACAGTAAATGCTGTTGTTTCCAGACATATGATTGCTCCCCCCTCAGCGTACCAGTAACTTCACCGAATCCACGCCCCGTGTCTTAATTTTGTGTTTGTGTGTGTGTAAAACGAACATCTTTTTCATTTTCAAAATTTTAATTTTCGTGCGTATTTACTGTTATATAATCATTCTTCCGTTCACAGCGTAGCGCGACAATTGGCAAGAGCTCACGGTACCTAGCGTGCCACGGCACCTCGGTTGGTGACCATTGTCTAACGGCATGACGTTTGCATATACTGTATTGTCATATAAATCTGTCAACTAGTTCAAACTTTACAAAATGTGGGCGGAAAAACACTAATAACACGGACATTTTGATAATATGAATCATTCTCTCTTGAATTATTTAACGACACATTTTTTAACTGCATGGTAAGATGATTATAAATTATGAATTGCAATGTTGTGAAAGAAGATGTAATTTTTTTTTCAATGGCTCGACAGCCCCTTGGGGGCCTAGGCCGCCTCATTTTTCGAGGCTTCACGATCACACACATTTGAGACACACCACAGTCCGTAGGACTCCTCTGGACGAGGGACCAGTTCGTCGCAAAGACCTCTACCTGACAACACACAACAATCACAAGACAGACATCCATTCCCCCGGCGGGATTCTAACCCACAATCCCAGTAACCGAGTGGTCGTAGACCCCACGCCTTAGACCGCGCGGCCACTGGGATCGGCAGAAGATGTAATTGGCCTGTTGTAAACAATGTTTCCATAATTTGCCTGGGAGAATTGGGGACCAAGATAAAAGTTCAGAATAACCAATCTACAGACCGAAATTCGAGTTTTCCGAAAACGAAAGAGAAAAACTAGCCACTACACCGCGAAATTAGTTTCTATCTAATGGGTACCGGTGGTAAAGACAGCTCGATCATGACCAGACACAGGGAATGACTTACCATAATATTACTGCTAGACTGTAACTCAAGTAAGGCTGCCCACACACACTCCCAGGTTGAAAATACCTGAAGCGTTTCCTCGATCCCGACTCGGCGCCTTGCCGCGGTGCTTAGGCACCAGGGTTAGCGACGTTCAGTAGCTTAACACTTCCTTGCATATTCCGTCTTGACTCTCGGCCTCTAGTAACAAAGCACACGAAGCCGGGCTATCGTGGCCTACCCTACTGTTTGTGGAACATATGGTGAGCCGGGGATTTGGAGGCCACACATTATGGTGTTACGACTCTTCCATACAGCCTTGAACGTCGTGCACAGAGTTCAACATTAGTGTGATATCCCACGCTTGCTTTCACAGCTTCATTATGACTGAGTGTGAAACTTTTCGTAAAAACTGCGCCAAAAGTTTTTTTATTTTTGGAAGAAGTTGTATTATGTGTCATCTCTATGAAGTTAGATTTGGAATTAGCGTTTTTCGGCGCGTTTACAAAGTTTCGAAATACGAATATTAGCTCCGTCATGTCTGTCCGTCTGTCATGTCTGACAGAAGTCAGCATGGAATAACTCGACTCCAGCTTGACACATTGTAGTTCAATTTTATTTTGGAGTGTTTTTCTAAAATGGGTCCAGAAAAGGTCCGGTTACAATGGGACAAAAAATAACAGGGACTTTTACATGAAGACCTACGTAAGTTTATGATATGTAGCTGAATTTTTCTTTGTTCAAAAAGATTCAGATAAAAGTTGTAGAGAACATCAGACAAATATTTCTTTCCACGTACATGTGTTTGAAAAGCCACAAGCCATAAATAACTTTGAATACTAAGAGATGGCAGAAGAGGTTTCTTTCCCTCATTTCAAATTAATAAACAATCCTAAATCTAATAGCAGAGTCAAAGCTTTTAAGCAAGGTATCGCGTGCGTAGAATCGAAACAAACAAAGGACCAAGACTAGCAACAAAGAGCTTTCTCGTTGCTTTGTGCGTCAGCTGTCATTATCTTTTGGCGGGAACGTAGCTCGGCAGTCTGCGGGCATACTCACACTCTGTGTCGCCTTGAGATCGACACTTGAAGGTAACTGGAATAGTTATGGGCGAAATGAACGGAAGGCTCGCGAGCTGAGGCAGGCGCTTTGTCCAATTTTCGTAACTTACATCATTTTTTCACTGTTACATCAATGGCTGGTGAAGGTTAATATAATAGCTATAGCATCTTCCAACTCAATGCCTCTCAAGTACGGAAACACTGAAGAAAGCATCGAAAATACAATACAAAGGAGAAGGTGTGCTCTGTGAGGTATCTGCATCTGTGTACGTACATAATGGTAGTCATGATTTGGTGACAGTTATGCGCATATGGATGCCGATCCCAGTGGCCGTGCGGTCTAAGGCGTGGGTCTTCGGCCGCTCACTTAATAGGATCGTGGGTTCGAATCCCACCGGGGGCATGGATGTCTGTTTCTTGTGAGTGTTGTGTGTTGTCAGGTAGAGGTCTCTGCGACGAGCTGGTCCCTCGTCCAGAGGAGTCCTACCGACTGTGGTGTGTCTCAAATGTGTGTGACCATGAAACCTCGACGAAACGAGGAGGCCCAGGCCCATATAAGGCTGTCGAGCCATAAAAAAAAATATGCGCATATGGATGGTGGTTGTAATACGATGGTATAGCAATCGATATCAATTAGAATTTATATCCAAATCACCAAATCATGGCTACCATTATGTACGTACACAGATGCACGAAAGCTTCGCCGAAAACAAGAAGTTTCAGATAAGTGTTATAATAATTCTAACATTTTTGGACACAATACAGATACAGCACTACTGACTTCTTTTCCTTATTTCATAATACCGGTCCGTGTGTTTCTCTTGCCACACATGTCCTTAATCAATTGAGGGATTTTGTGAAACTTAGTATGAATTCTAGGCAACTAGGCATCACTTCTCTTCATAACTCCTTAACTAATCAGCTCCACAGAGCACTGCCCTTCTTCAAAGGCAACAGTCTCTCAGCTAGGCAAGAAATTCGTCGCCTTTTACGGGACAGCCAGCGACTGGCCCCTATCCTGAGCTAATTAATCTTCTATTTCTTCATAATATAAGATGGAGAAAAAAGGACGACAGGTTGCTTCGAAACGTTGGTAACTACGTTGACTCGGTGGATGGATGGATGGGTGGGTGGGTGAATGGATGGATGGACTGTTGGGTGGACAGGACACATGGACAGATAAGGAGAGGGACAATGCATAATCTCATAAAAGGTAGTTGGTAGCTGGCGTGCACCTTTCCACTAGTCATGAGAAGGGACAGTGCATGAAGGAAAATAACCCTGACTCTTGGACAATAGAAGAGTCAGCTGAGACGCAGGGGCAATGTGCCCGACAGATGTCTGTCTGAGGCACACGGTATTGGCCGACTGCCCCCATCCCGTGGCCATGAGCCAACATACTGTTCTCAGGGCAACAGTGTGCTACGTGTCTTGTTTATTTCACGACACTCTATCAAGGCGGAATCCTTGGAATACAAGCATTGCCTTCAACTAAGCCGCAACGTCTCACCGCGCCACAGAGTTATTGGTGTAATGAGTAGGCTATTATCTCTAATCTTTCCAGAACCATCAGTCAGTACTACGTTAGTTACATGCTTAGGCGTAAGTCCTTCAGCTTGTCCATGCTACGCATGAGGTATTTTTCATACCTTTGGTCCTGTTGGTCTGGCTGTGATAAGTGTTAAAAAGGTCAGTTAAAGACACAATTATATTTCCTACCCGTAGCTTTTTAACGATACAATCTCTACGTTATCCTGGAAATATAAAACAAGGTTTCCTTGAATAATGCATCAGCATATAAAAACTTGGGTCGATGTGTAATGTGACTCCGGCAATGCTCGCTGCCATTTCCGGTGAGGGACAGTTCCTTTGCAGAGAGGCGCAAGACGGCAGCTGGATGCGCTGCCACGTCGAAAAAACGAACCGCTCCGGGCAGCGGTCCTGCCTGCAAGACCTTGTTCAGTGTTTTCAGACTACGGTCAGGGGGCCCAAATATTGCTCACAGAGAACTAAATATTCCACCACGGGTTTACATTTTTTCAGAACGTAACTGAAAACTATATAGCGTCGACCAACTGGATGATCATGAGTAACTGATTGACCCAATTGAAGGTACCACCCCGAAATACGTTTGGAGGAACTTAGGAAACCCACGTAAAAGGTCAGACTAATCGGTGTCTCGGCGGCGATTCGAAACGAGGCGCTCCCGAATGCAAAACTGAATCGTTAATACTTCATCCAACTTTCTCAGTGGGTTTATCTCACCCCCCCGGTAAAAACGTAACTTAATTAAGGTACAGTAACTAAGCAACTGACTGCAGTTTCTTTTGAACAAATAGCGAAATAAATAACTGTTGTAGGCTTTCTATGTATCCAGTAACTAACCAGCAAAATATCCAGTAGCTAGTTGATCGACCAAGGAACTAAGTAACAGACTACCTGCCTATATACTTACCATTCAACCTGTTAAGTAACTAATACCCCTTTAAGGTCCAGGGGTTACTTTATATACTATAAAGTTTAACATTAAAAAATTCTACATTTTGCCGACAAAGGGTATTTCTGCGACTTTTATGGATCTCAGAGGAGGCAGCGATTAATTGATTGGTTATTATAATTACGACGGAGTGTGTTGCCTGCGCGATAAGAACTGAATATTTAAATGTGATTCAGGCTAATTTTCATATTTAAATGGCCGTGCGAGGACTCAGGTAGTTAGTTGCCGACCTCTCACTGCGGAGGCCCAGGTTTGATCCAAGGTCATTCTGTGTGAGGTTTATGGTGGACAAAGTGGCGGTGGGACAGATTTTCCTTTTCCGACTACTTCAGTTTTCTCCTGTCAGTATTATTCCACCATTGCTGCATGTTCAACTTCATCTTACCAGGACAAACAAGTGAAGCCTGGGAACCTCCAAAAACCAGTGCTCTTTCGGAAATCGGGGAGCATTGGATAGAAAAGTACTATCATATTTTTTTTCTTCAAAGGATGAAAGCGTTGTTTATTCTACACCAATGATAAATATTTACCAGTCCTAAAGATTTTCCGTTATGCAACTCAGAAGTTCATCATCATAAAAGGTATGTGATATAATGCACAATTACAATACGTTTCTAAGTGGTAAGGTGTTGCAACCCACAACACTCATCATGCTAAAACAGTTTGCCATTATTTATTCGCTAGCCTGTAAGCTATATTCGCTGCTATTCCGCCCTACATATCCCGAGGCAATGTGATTAATTCTTAGGCTTTTCTGAAATTGTTTATTCTGTGCATTTTAATCTAATTAATATTTTTTATTATTAAACCAACAAATGCACACACAAGATATACAATCGTATAGTTTTTGTAAATCCTCCGACATGTTTCAGTACTATAGCACCAATTTCAGGGAGCTAATATATGAAGTTCTCTAAACACCAGTTAAACTGCACAAATTATATATATATACCATATACATATAAAATAATTAGGAATATAATCTGTATATTTTAACTGGTTTTTAGAGCGGTTGTTTTATTAATTCCCTGAGGATGGTGCTATAGTACTGAAACATGTTGGAGGATTTTTAAAAACTATACGATTGTATATGTTGTGTGTGTATTTGTTGGTTTAATAATGTAAAAATATAAATTCTTAGGTTATTCAACGGCACTCTGAATGACATATCTCAAAGCGTCGAATGATACGATGATCGGGAATGATGATCTAGAAAACACGCGTAAATAAATGGTTATGCCCATATGTCCGTACCCCACCATTTGCCGCAAGGGACTGTGGAAAGCCACATAAACCATATCAGGACAGCCAGTGTCCGAGAAGAAATTCGAACCGGGGAAATTTCGACTAAATGATTGTAAGTTCTGCGATTCACAAAAACACGTGCGGCAGTTATGACGCCAACACGTCACTATGGAAACGGGAGAAAGGCCGGAAATGATACAACGTCATCCATTGAGCCCGTCTCCATTCATAACACTGCCGGTCTCTAGAACATTGTCTGCTTGCTCACGTGAACATGTGGATTGAGTTACATCACTCGAAAAAAAAAAGTCTGGTAAACTGCTTCAGTGTTGCTCAATCTCTTCCCATGTGACAGCACATTAAACGCATTATTAATTTAGAGACACGCATAAACTATATTAATCTTCCTACTACTTTGTGGTACTTGGGCGCAGCTTTCAACAATTATTTGTTCCACATATTACAGTTCACAGAAAAGGGTTACGGCTAGCAGCGATAATATATGAGACAGGGACAAGATGCTAAGGCTTTAAATGTCTGTTCTACACACGCGCAGTTTGTAATATTACAAAAATAAGAAATTCAAAGGTAGTCAAAAGAAATATAATGAGCATATATACAAAGGACGAAAGAAGCAGAACTGGACATTCAGCTTAAAAAATAGGGCTAATCAGGAGCTTCCTGCTATCATCTTACCTTCTCAACTGCTCTGCAGTATGTGTGCCACTGTTTCCCAACTACGGTTCCGCAGAACATCGTTAGGGGTTCCGTAAGAAATCGCGCAACCAAGATATAAATATTGTTAATTATGGCGAAAAATTCCAAATATCCCTCGAAATATCGCGCTAAGTTTTGTCCGGCAGTTGGCAATACTGGAGTAATCTCCGTGCGCTATCAACTGCCTCTGTTTTCTGGCCTGTAAACGTTTCCATAGGTAAGGGTTCACGGAATGTGAAGGAATTGTTTTAGGGGTCCCTCCATGGAAGAAATTTTGGGGAACACTGATGCATGCATTTGCATGTGAATAGAATATGTCGTTACACGCCGAATGAGAAACACTGGACTGGTTATTGATGGACACTAGCGACTGCAATACTGCATGTGACTGCCAACACGACAGTTAAATTCGGATCTTAGAAATGCATTTAAAAATATGAAATAACCACTTCCTTTTCCCGCGACATTTCCTCAAGACCATACATAATGGCTACCGCCATGATTAACTTGTTGCTGACAACGGGATGTTCCGCGTTTTATCGAGACTACTTTAAGACAAGAGATAAGAACAGATAGCCGAGTTTTGAATGTCAGCTTCAATGTCTGGCCATTTTATCCCAGTACCATTGGACAGGAGCCGATGTAAACAAAATGGAGAGGAACACATATCCTCCCTCCGTCGGCAAACGAACCGCCAGCTGTCCAGCCCGTTGGCAGTCGTGTCATTGTCTGAGCCATCCCGGCTCATTTAATTAGGTGGTAAACACACAAATTAACTAAGGAAAATATTAGCTTTATAGCAAAAAGTAATCCTTGAGCAATTGACAGTTATCCAGCTGATCAAAAAATACCACACTTTCGAGAAAGCCTGCAGCTTAACAGTTGACCCTCTCATGAGCTGGGTGACATTAATGCGGACATTCCATCCACACCAAGGTCAGTTACACTTCTCTACAGGTTTTTCGGCGAATATTTTAGGCGTATTTCTCATTACCGCATACGCCTTAAATATTCCGTCAGTCCGTGAGGATTTCAAGTAACGAGTGTAAACTGTGAAGCTCTTCATTATGTAATTTACCCCATCCTTCTTTTAAACCTGAAGTCCAAACATTTTCGTTGGCACTTTGGTCTCTAACACCCCCCCTTTAAAGTGGTAATCCAAGCTTCCATGTCCTGTAAAGAATGCGGAAAATATCAATGCGATCTGTTACTTTTAGTGATTTTATTACATCACAAGCCGCCGGAATCAATTTCCGTATAAACCACAATGGTTCCTCCCCTGTGTCAGGCTAACAATAGCTGCACGCAAGAAGACAAAACTTAGCACATAAACCCACCCTAGTGACGTCATGAATCAACAGTTTGGGGAGGCACGTGCTGGCATGCGGGTGCATCGTTTCTCAATAGCAGTTGCGGTGGGATAGGTCACGCTCGGCGCCGTCATTAATTGTCGTGTGAAATGCGGGGAATGATATAACCACACCCAAACTGGGCGATGGATTTATTTGGGGTCAAGCACTCCCGCTGCAAGGTGTAGAACAAATTTTGCCAGTGTGTCTGTGGTTTGCTTAGAAATAAAGAGAAGTAAGAAAAACACAGAAAGAAAAAATCATGCAAGAAAAACGCAAATATTTTATCTTTCCATATCTTCCTAAGACCTAAATTCGGAGATGTCAGTTTTCGTCCACGGTCACTCAAAGGCTTCAAAGTCATATCCGTTTTCGTCCACGAGAAAAGCAGGTAGCTCTCAAGCCAGTCGAAAAGTATAAACTTTTTCGTCCACCGCTATTGTTCATGTTTGCATCCCCGTGAACGGTGCCGATCCCAGTGGCCGTAAGATCTAAGGCGTGGGTCTGCGACCGCTCGCTTGCTGGGATTGCGGGTTCGAATCCCGCCGGCGCCATGGATGTCTGTCTTTTCTAAGTGTTGTTTATTTTTAGGTAGCGGTCTCTGATTCGGGCTGATCACTCGTCCACAGTAGTCCTACCGAGTGCGGTGTGTCTGAGGGTGACCGTGAAACCTGGCACACTAGGGGCTGTCGCGCCATGGAATAAAGTATCTCCGTCAATAAAAACAGTACCAAGGTGTCCACGTATGAGGATGACAAATCATACTTGGTCATCTTGAATGACGTAACCTTTGTTTTCACCCCTATCCACTAACATGTTTAGCCAATTTGTTTCGATTTACATGTTACTTACTTTTTTCTTTAGCCAATCAATTTCGATTACTGTTTCTAACTGATCCCTGCTCTTATCCTCTCCTCTCACAGTTTGTAGCTGTCATTGTTCTTATTCTGAGAACGATATACAGATAGGTAAGAGGATCAGCTGGTCCTTCTCTTGTTCAAGTACTGTGTCGTCGGTGTTCTGACGTCACCACTTCATATCCCGTTCTCGGCGTCAACAAGATCACTGCTATCTCGTAATATTTAACTAACTGGATAATTTGTCAGCAGTAGTCTGAAGCTGACAACGAACGTCTCTGAGTCTTTTCGCTCACATTTATCGAAATACTTTTACCATCCTCACTCCGACATCAATTTATCCATAATTAAGTTAAGAGAATATCAATATATGATTTACGTAAAATTAAGAAGTGTTGATTTGTCTGCTACAGTGACCAACAAAAGAAGCCAAGTTGCTAACCGATTGGTAGAAGATTTAATTAAAAATATGAAAGAGAAGAAATTTCTAGTTTAGAATTTATTTCAAAAGTTATTTACAGGTACAAAATGTTATATAAGTATAAACAAACTGTGATAAAACGAATAGTTAAGCGCCTGATTGATGTAATTATCCTTAACTTAAGAATTTTATTAAAAGAAGGCAGAGTTCATTGATCATTTTAAAGATACACTAATCGACCACACTATAACGAACTTTATTCAAAGTACTGTGAAGTGAAATATGTCTTCCATTATTCAGGACCATTAAAACAGTGTTACTTTTTAAACATAACACCCGTCAGATCTCGTCCATGAAGATTGATGCACTGATGCATTCGGTTCAAAACACTTTACATTACGCGAAGTAACATGGTCGATGGGATGGCACTGATTTCATCAGAAATTCTCTGAGGTTATGTAATTCCGGACGTGCTTGAAACACTTTTCTTTTCAAGTAGCCCCACGGAAAGAAATCACAAGCCTACAGATCGGGCGAACGGGCTGGCCAAGAAATGTTGCCATAGCGGGAGATCATGCGATGTTCAAACACAGTTCTTAAGGTGTTCATCGACTGCCGAGCAGTATGTGCTGTTGCTGCGTCTTGTTGGAACCAGAAGGTGGCAATGTCCACAGCACGACGGCGTAATATTCTGGAAGCAAGAACTCATTAACCATATGCACAGAACCGTCAGATGTCACAGTAACAGCATTGCTTACACCCTCTGGTAGTAAATTATAAGTACCTCAGCTTGTTACCATTAATTTTAGGAATCAGTCAAGCTTGACTCTTAATTCCTCTGGCAATTGCTCACAGTGGGGATTCGAAACTTACAATTTTCTGGAGCACTGAACGTATGTCCTGCTGTGACTATTCTTGAATGAAACCATTTTCGTAAGTCCTGTGACAGTATGAAGGCGAAGAACATGTGTATTACACTTGATTTTTGTTCTATTTTCTATAGACGGTTTCGAACTACTCCTGAGGGCTAGCTCTCTCTACATCGCTTGCAAACAAAAGATTACTAAATAAGGCTTGGCTATAAAATCTAGTGTTATACCATCAAATAATACGCTTCACAAAATAGGGCAGGATTACATTACACAACTGTGATTTTGTCTATTGTTTTATTTGGTGTAAAACGTGATCACTCACTTTGATAGTATCACAGAAATCGAGGGTGTCAGAATACAGAATACAGAAGAAAACAGCAGGAACCAATAGAGAGGTATTAACCTGCATAAAGCGGCGCGCCATGACTTAAACGTGCCACTTTTCGGTTAACACAGTTATGGCCACTTAATCAAGAGAGACGTAAAACGTAGTAGATGCAACACGCACTGAGAAAATGCAAATTCATGCAAGATTTTAATTTGGACAATGCAGGGCAAGAGACCGCTTGAGATTCTTGGGCACAAACGGGAGCATATGAAAATAAATCTCAGAAAGCGAGTGTAGGAAAACATGGATTTTTTAATACTGAGAATACACATCTGGTTCCATTGGTGCTGGAAACTTCTTGGCCACACAAGAAACAACAAGTTTTTGTGGTTATGTTCCTTCTTGTGTCGGATTTCATTTTTCGACTTTTCTTAAAATACTCCAACGGACAACGCAGAAACTAAAAACATTTTTAAAGATGCAAGAAGGACCGCATATTATTCTCCCAAAGCTGTATCAAACTGGCCATAAAGTTCCAGATAAAAAATCTATACTTGCAAACCTATCATACTAGACTACACAGAGGTAGAAAATATATTTCTTTGAATTTCGTTCAATATTCAGCATATCGAAAAATGTTTGACATAAAAGTTTAATATCTCAATTGGACACAACATACATTTTATTTCATTTGCATGGTTTTACACCATAAGCGGCTCATAAGGTTTATGGATTTGCAGTTGAGTTTTAGATAGGCTTAAATGTTGATTGTATCAGACAGTTACGGACCAAGATTAAATTTGCTAAACATAATTTTGTATGTAACTCTCAGATTTAAAAAAATTATATCGTTTCAATAGAGTCGGAGGTGGAACGTGCGGAAGGATAGACAAACCGAAGCGGTCTTCCTATATGCCTTCACAGAACGCGTAATAGAGATACAAATAAGTAATGCATTTCTGCGAATAAATTTAGCAGTACAGACTCACATTAAGTTCAACTTACAACGCATAACCTTAAAGTTTGGCACTATTGTTATATTTACAAGTTTTAACACACCCGTCAACCTGTTCAGTACCAAGGAAGACTCTGTAACATGAAATTAGAGATTCTAGTCAGTGAATTTGTTTAGTTCGGCAGGTTCTTACTCTAGGTGGGCAGGTAGTTCCTAGTACAGTATATGGCCATTTCGGTTGCTTCCCTTTCTGGAAATCAAGGGCAAATTTACACTTGTGAGTAAAGAAGGAATTCCTAAATAAAGTAACACAGCATTTTATTTCCGAAATCTTTCAGTCAGCGTACCTCGTAGTGTCAGAGTAAAACTCACCCTTTTTCAATGCTGAGATAATATTTATTTCAAATCATTTATTTTCCTACACTAAGTTACTTATAACCATGACAAGACATAAAACATTTTTATTCTAAACAACTTTAGTCCATGCACAGAAACAGTTACATAAAATGAAGTGTTCAAAACTTTTAGGCCATTTACACTTGAGTTCGAGACTACATGAAATGTATATTACCGCGGGGTAAGTAGAAGTAACCCGGCTCAGAACCACAGATTCGACGGCAAAAACAGCATTTCCAGCACTTAAATCTTTGCCTATACTTTCATAGATGGTAAATTTGTCTCCGTGTACGCCATGAAGGTATATGGGGGAGTGAAGTTATGCCTCCATCTTTTTTTAACCTCGGTACTAGATGGAGGTAAGTGATCAGCCTCACGACCTGGCCGCTTTACCTCGAGGAAAAAGCCTTCGGTATCATTGCATAGGAAGCTGGGTGGACCTGAGAACCGGCCTGGACGGTTTAGAGTAGGCCTACAGACAAATTTATTACTTCTGCCGGGCATCAAACTCCAGATTGTCCAGCTCCCAGCTTTGTCGCTATACCAACTACGCTGTCCTGATTGCTGAAATTTCTCAGTATATTCAGAAAATCCGAGAATATTAAACAGCTTGTGACAGGTTTCTTCATGCCTATCACAATTCTTTCTTCAACTATGTTAACGGAGCAAGGGAAATGCAGCTACACTCGCGGGAAAACGTATTAGAACAAATGCGTTTGAGTTAGGTTTCCGTGGGTATGTTGTTCATGACAGGAGTCTCTAGGGTACAGCAGTTTCTATTCTAAACCTTCATCGGAACCTTACGTAAAGAAACCACTGAACAGCTAACTTGAATTTACTGTCTCCACCGCCTGAACCCTGATAGTCCGGCAAGCAGTTGATACAGATTCGCAGAATAATCGAATAACAGACATGAAGCAGTGTGTTCTGTATAAACAAACTGATAACAACGGTAGTTTTATTGATTATGTTTTTGAACTACAGTGTCGAATGAGGGGGTTATGAATGAGGAAGGAAAAAGGCGTGGCATATTTTATGGCATTACAAAAACATTCGCTTGGAGGGAGAAGGCAAACCTACCACTAGGACAGTCAAATAATCTATATCAAACCCGGCACCTCCAGAATAAGAAAGGGCATTCTAACCAATACGCTGCAACTTTGAGGTTTATGTAAAAGAACCGACTGTGAGAAAGGTTTGAACTGGAAGAACGCAACAGGAGTGATATTTTCAGAATACCTGTTTATTCTGGCACAACTTCTGTAAATACTGATTACTTCTTCAAGGTTTTAATATCATGTGGATAGTTCAACGGTTCTGAGTAGTGCCTCATCGACGTGTTGGAAACTAATACATATTCATATTTGTATTTAAGAGGTTGTAACACGAAAGGAACATTATTCACAATCCTAATAAATCCTTTTCAGGCAATGAGCTTTTAAAGTATGAGTTCCATTGCAATATAAAGTGAAAATATTATGAAAACTTCAAAGTGGGAAATGCAATACCTTTTCATAATGGCAAGGAAAAGTTCGTTCGAAAGCGACATTTACCCAAAAAATATCAAATAAGGGAAAGTATAGTTTTCAATGTTGAATTTTTTTATTTGAATAATTCACCTTCTTCTTTAATATACACATTTCCATGTCAAAGTACTTTCAAATGGTAAAATACCCAATAAAAATTCAAGGGAAATTTGTAAAAAATTCCATCTCTAATGGCGGCTTCCGCAGATAACCCTTCCATTGGTCTACTCTTGTCATTTAAGCCTATAGATCTTGAAGGACGTCGGAAGACCTGTGACGGCAGCTTGATAGACTAAGCATTATAATAATGTTCTAGAAGTACAGTTTTTCGACAAAGAAACATTGTTGTACGATTTGTTAAAATTTGGTCTCCGTTTATTGTTACTGTGTCCTCTAAACACACACAAATATTTTAAGACCTCGAAGAAGGACTCCTTAACAAGGTGCGAAAATATCTTAATAGAAGAGGTAGTGTTTTTATGTTATATAAACCTAACACGTTTCCGGCAATGGTAGACACAATAACACCTACTGAGGTATTTCAATACTGTCTCACGTCATACTTTTTACTTATTTTTTTTTAACAAGGAATTACACTATGGAAGAAATTAATGAACTAGAAAAAGGGAAAATAAAGATAAAATATAAATAAGTAAATAGATGTAGAGTAATAAAGTAAGAGGGGTAGCAGGAAGTATGCGGTCATCCCCCGAGTCAGCGCACTGTGTCTGCAACTTCGTGACTGGACCCGGACCTCCACACGTGATACTTTGAGCCGCCTTGATAACTTCCGAGGGACCAGTTTGCGGCCGCAGCAAGTGTAATATCTTCCAATCAATCTTCTCCCTATGACAAGAACTGGGACGAAACTAAATCTCCAATTCAAGACAAATGGAGGCATGTTGACCCTTCATACTCGTTTTGTGCGCGGAATGAACACATAATGAGGAGACCATATCTGAATATCTGCTGGCAAGTGATATAAATGTAGACCTTACTGCTCTGTACAACTTCTCTTTCGTAGCGTCTTTCAGTTTGATAGGCATTTAACGACAACCTTGACAATATAAATGCATAAAACTATAATTTTATTTGCTGTAAGACGAAGAAAGTAACAAGAAACCGGGGGAAACGGCATAATGAGTAGCTTCATGATTTGTACTGCACACCAAATGTTATGGGGTGACCAAATCAAGGAAGATGAGATGGGCGAAATATGTTGAAAGCATATGGGAGAACAGTCATGCATACAGAGTTTTGGTTACAAAACCTGAAGGAAAGTGACGGCTTTGAAGACACAGGCATACATGGGAGGATCACTTTAAAGTGGATCTTAATGAAATAAGATCTGGGAGTTTGCACTGGATTCATCTGTCTTAGGATACGGACAAGTGGTGGGCTGTTGTGGACACGGTAATGAACCTTCGTGTTTCATGAAGTGCGGGCAATATCTTGACTAGCTGAAGAACTATCAGCTTCTAAGAAGGATTCCACTCCATGCAGTTAATTAGTTAGTGAGTTAGTTATCTATGGATGTAAAACTCGGCAAATCAAGTCCATTTCCTGACCTCGTTTGCAGTCCGCCAAGATCAAAAATTCAAGGTGAGTTGATTACCATTTTCTTTATTTGGACTGAAGAGTTATTTCACATAATAGTTGAATAAATAATATTCAGTAGATTGTCATTGGCCAGGAACATAATTTAACGACACATAAACAATCCCGCCTTAGAATCCGAAGGCCTCACAATTTTCTTAATAAGTAACCACATCAACGACAGCCACATTGCAATGCGCCTGCTGCTATACACGTACGTGCTTATCTTTTTATCTATTTCCCCTCCAGTATAACTGGCAGGAGAGACGTCGCCGATATTCGAATGAAAGCTGTACATATAAAGCAACCAAGAATTACAAGTCTTGATTCTCTATTGTGCACTCAATCCTACTTGTAAATTAAAGATTTCTCTCGCTTATCAGCCACATCACTAGCAACTTCTCCCACCTGTGTTCCAGTATAGATGCTGAACCCAATAACTGTGTGGTTTAAAACGCCCGAGGAACGTTGCGACCGAACGTGCAAATCCCAAATAAGACTCAGAAGTTTGTGCGCGTCTCGTACTAACTACAGGTAAAGTCGTCCGTGGGCATGCCATGAAGGTATATAGGAGGAGTAAAGGTATAGCTCCACGCATTCTTAACTTCGGCAAAAGAGGGAGGTGAGTAGTTAAATCCACGCCCCGGCCGCTTTATCCCTGGGAAAGAACCACGGGGAAGAACCCCGGTACGTAATGAATAGGAGGTTGGGTGGGCCCGAGAGCCGGTCTGCAGGTTCTTGAAGAAGAGAAAAACCTCTTGGCCCTACCGTGATTTGAGTCTTGCCCTAGCGTAGTCGCTACGCTACCCCGGCTCCCCTCTTACTATTTACTGTCATCTTAGTCACAGCCATAATCCCCCCAAAACTCGAGAATGTTGCCGCAGCATATTTCCTCCGCAAATAAAAGTATTTAAATGTTTGATGTAATCTAAAGTCATTTAATACCGCTACTTTAATCATAATCAGCATACGTCAGTGAGAAAGAAAGCCATAAGTGATCAGTGGCAAACAGACAATTTGAAGAAGACAGTCGTGGTCTATTTAAGTGTACTTTCAAGACATTCCACTGTGAACTGAAAAATCACTGTCAGGAGAGCCGGTAACCCTGCCGGGATTCAAACCGGCTACGTTCAGAATACAAGTATACACCAATATAGTGGATAATAAAAACAATTATGGGAAGTGATTTATAGAATTAAGCGAACAGAAGGGCCAGCTCCGCCAATAGCCAAGCCAGCCGCTGGGTACTATCATGAGCCAGTTCATTCCCAATCCCATCCTCGTAGCTATTTCCCTAACGTCAAATCACCACCATCGCGTCTCCTCGTTCGCCCAAGTAGCCAGCTTCAGACAAGTTCCCGCATCACAGTTCTTGTCTTCACCCATCCCTGCTTCTTGTCGTCACTCTTTTAATAACACTACCTGTAAATCACGGCGTTTCTTGTTACGTAATAACTCATCTAATGATAACCACTTACTTAATCTCTGAAATGTGTTTATTTTGATAACATTGAGTGGCTATAACACACTTATCACCAAAAAGCAATAAAAACGACATTTACAAGATGCAAGAAATAAGAGGATTCAGACGAGATAAAATATCTAATTTATTTCAATTAACAGACACTGGAGTCAACGAGGAGATAGGCACAGCGCGTGTGTGTATGTATGCATGCATACATACATGTACATATATACATACATACATTACGGCTGTCTTAATTGCTTACTCTATAATTGACCATTAAAAAGCATACTGTTCTAACAAGCCTATGCGCTTGAAATATGGACCTATAATGTTAGAACTGGTCGTGCTGTCCAAGGGGTTTATGACCTTGGACTATTTGCGCTATGCAAGTAATATGTGGAATTAAAAACATACCACCTATATGGTGAAGAGTTCCGATTATTAATATGACAGTCGCCCAGCTGCTCAAAAAATTATCTGTGTTTTGGAACCTCACTGTTCATTACTGTGTTCATAAGAACCACTCACCAAATCCCATCATTAAACATGCTATCTTTTAAATCCATTTCAATAATACTATTAAAATGACACTTCAAATTTTCCGACTCAAATATTGTAATAGGCTTCAGACTATTCAATTTTCATATTCCCCATACGTGATTAATGACCCGCCATTGACAATTCTAATAATATTTGCCACCTACGGATTATAAAGGTGCCAATCATGCAAATTTCTCCATCCTTCTATTATTTTCTTGTTTTCAGATGCAAACATTTTCTTCACAAGTTCTCTCTCAGTCTCAATTGCGGTCTCTTCCTCGTAGTGAGAAACACAGCCCCAGAAATCCTACTTAGCTATTGCACAGATTTCTAGTTTTAAATATCTATTAGTGTTACTGCTATTTAATTTTATTTTTGTGAAGTGTTTACTTAAACACTGGGGCCGGGATAGCGTAGTGGGTATAGAGACTCGCTAAGGGCTGGACGGTTCGGGATCCGAACCCCGGTGGGGTTGAGATTTTCCGGACACATCCAGACCTGTCTCGAGGCCCACCCAGCCTCCTATACAATGGGTGTCGGGTCTCTTTCCCTGGGATAAAGCGGCCGGGGCGTGGCGCTGACCACCCACCGCCTTCTAGTGCCAGGGTCTAGTATGGGTTGAGCTATACCTCTGCCTCCCCTCTCTGCCTGTTTGGCATGGAACGGGACAGTTTTTTTATTGCTTAAATATTGGTTCTATATACATCAAATTTGTCGGATACAACCTCCAAGTATCGCTCGTCTGAACAAAGAATTTGTTCAACCTGAATATATATTGTAGTATCCCCATTATTTAAATTGTAATGTTCTGAGTCATGACGACATGTAGTTTCGTAAAAGCCTACCAACGTTTCGGAGGAAATTGCTAAGTTCATATTTATGGCAGAAGTTCCTCCGAAACGTCTGTAACCACATGGTGTAACAACCCAAAGGACCACAACCTTTGTTATCACGGATGTGAAAGCCTGAAATCTTATCTATAGTATTGTGTAGTTTTGTAGGAGTAATAAATTCTCACTTTGTGCAGCGCAGTGCATTAACTGTAAACCTACGTGTCTCCATTAGGGAGAGAAATGTGTCTTTAGAGAACGAACATCAAGATCAACGTGCATCTGGACTCTTTACACTCCAAACTGCACTGCACATATATTTCTATTTGGAAATTAGAAGCAGTTATACACATTAATATCACGGCAGTGTGAGTTTCTGTCATCAGCCAACTTTCTCCAAAATGTTGTTGTAAAAAGACACTCTGCTACCAATCCGCTACAAAAATTTAATAGGCCTGGCTCTTGAATTAATAAAAGCGTTTTCAGAGCGCAGTCACAGAAACGTTTTTAAATCGCCTGAATATTTAAAGAAGCCACCTAAAAGTAACATCTCTTCCAGCTGTGTATCTGCTTCAAAGTTTCTCTCAAAATTTAGGGCTAGTGTACAGGCAACACGAGTGGTATGGAAGGCAGAATAAATACTTCATACAGTAAGAATAATGTAAAGATGTCTCAGAATGAACACACACATTTCTAAAGTATCTGTTACTCTCAAAAGGTGTAGGGTTACAAGCATTCATATCCTCCATACGCGAGCGTTGTAATTTTGCATGCACGCTCACAAAACTGATATTCGTAGACTGAAAATACGCATCTAACCTTACATAGTTAATAACACAAACATATTGAAACAATAAACATATTTCATCGAACAGAGACAAAAAATGTGTTTCTTTGAGCTTGGTGAAGAGTCACAATATAGGAGAACGCTTAAAATAAAAGCCGCAGATGTTAAAAATATTACAGGTTACAGTTAATTTGTGAATGCAGGTGAGAAAACGAAAGTGAAAACCGGGAAAAAATATATAAAGTGATTTATTGCGAAAATACAGTACAATGACATTAATTTTCAATGTAGTTAGTCACTACCACGTTCCACACACCTCCTACAAATTTCCACTAAGGCATAAATTCCTCAGGAGAAGTCTTCTGGTTGCTGTGCCAGCCAGTCATGCACTGCCTCCTTTACCTTCTCATCCGATCTGAAGTAACGTCCACGTAGAGCGTCTTTTAGGGGCCAAAAATTTGAAAATCGCCGGGCGCCAAATCTGCTGAATATGGCGGATGGTGTAACACCTCCAATTTTAAATCCTGAATCTGTTTCACGGTATGACGGGATGTATGAGTTCGGGCGTTGTCATGCGGCATACACACGCCAGAAGACGACAAAACACGGCGTTGTGTTGGAATTACTGGCTTCAGCTGATTCCGAAGCATATCATTGTACCTATCACTGTTCACAAAAATAAAGTTATCACGGGCTGTTTCATATTACGAATTTTATACACCTTTTCCTGTTTTCATTTGAATGACCTTTGTAAATGTTGGACTAAATGTGATGTCTCAAACTGTAGTCCAGATCAGTACAGAAACAAGACGTAAATATTAGCCACGGATAGTGCTACACTACAAGTTCTTCAAAAAATAGTGCTGGCAATCATAATTGAATATTTGTTGAAGATACAGCAAAAGTAAAAACAGCATAGTTTTAGCTTACAGTTCGGCATACTTGCAAAGTATATTTCATCTGTTACCGTAAGCTACCCAAACTGCCTTTGTTTCACTTCAGTTTCTCACAGCGGTGTTGTTAAGGATTCAGATCTTCTGGAATGTGACGCCGTGTCCTTGTCTGAGTGGTTTCCCGTTTGGAAGAAACGTAGCGCTATCGAACTGTCGGCAAACACTCACCAAAAGACACAGCTTAGCAACCCAGAAGACCTGAATTAATAGCAATAAACAATAAACAACCGTTTGGAGGCATCTTTGTTCATGCTAGAAAATTATGCTATTCTGCAGCTTGGAGTACGTCCTAATTCGATGGCGATTGCGGATAAATAGTTAGAATAAGTTCATGGGTAGAAAAAGACGGGCTCCTAAGTTACCTGTTTACGTAATCTAACTCATAGCTGCAACAGTCAGAAGAATATCACGCCCATAACAGCACCTCTGTCACCGTTCAGGCGTTTTTTACCCAGTAAAAAAGGAAAGCCTTATGTGTAGGCCACGTCCATCTGTCTCTGCCTGTCCGTCCGAAAGTGACCTGTATCAGCGACTAAACAGCTTGTCGGATTTTCATGAAATTCAGTATAGGAGTTCTTAATAAAAAGGTGTCGAGTTTCGTGAGAATCGGCGCAGTGAACGATACTTTATTTAAGGGCGTAGATGAATTTGTAACTGTAATTTCTGTATTTCTTGACGGATTCGGGTGAAATTCGATATAGAGGATCTCCACTTGAAGTCGCTAAGTTATCATAATATTCGTGAAAATCGAAACAGTAAGATCTATGCTTTAGTTAAGAGTGTAATTTACAATTTTACGGCATTTTCTACATTTTACGTCCGACTTGGACTAAGTTCGGTATGGAAGATTCTATGAATGTTGCAGGGTAAGTATGAGTTTCGTGAAACTCTGTACAGTAAAAGGCATACTTACAAAAGACCCTAAACGAATTTTCGCCTGTATCTTCTGCACTTGTCATCCAATTTGGGTAAAATTCCACGCAAAAGATTTCCACAAAAATGTACTAAGTGAATGTGTGTTTCGTGAATATCGGAGCAGTGAAAGCCAAATTTTATTTAAGGGCGTGAAAAAATGTCTATCCATACTTTCCAAACTTATTGTCCGATTTTGGTGAAAGTCGGTATAAGAAATCTGCACATAATGCTGTTGGGCAGTTGTGAGTATCGTGAAAATCGGCGCAGGGAGGCCATGCTTTTCTTATGGATGTAAATGAAATTACATTTAGCGTGTATCATGAAACCGTGTGATATTTAGAAAGCAAAGAACGCCTTGACAGAGTCTGTGCACTATGTGACTCAGTACATCATTAGCAGTCTTGTTGGTGTATGCCGAGCTACAAAATGATCATACGGATATGCGATAAACAATAAACAAACACTGTTACTTCTTGAGATCTGCGCTCTTATGGGATATTACGTGGCTTCTATCCCAGAAGAGCGCAGATCTCATCAACATCGCGGCGGAAGCCTAAAATCAACTGTTACTTCCTAGTTACAGGTATCGCCACATCCCGTAAACAAAGTCACTTATATTTCACCCAGATACTGGCACTCCTTTATCAGAATCCTCTGTTTCCAGTACATCCTACCACTTGATTAGAAGAAGCTATCGAAATTAAATCCTAAATTTTTGCGTGAATCAGAAACATTGCACAGCGTTCAGCTCAGGACTGAGCGCTCCAGGTCATTCATTGGGCCGGCTTTCACATACAAGATCGCGATACTCAAAGGAATCCTGTGTCACAGGTCGTTGACTCGAAGGGTGTGGTCTCGCCCCCGACACATTGTTATTGGAGCAGACTGTACACTGTGCGGAAACCTTACATGTACCCGTAAAAACGCTTTCTCAAATTATAAGCACAATAGAATATATTCACTGATGAATTAAGAGAGGGTGTGGAAGGAGCCGGCTGTGCTCTACTTTAACTGCTTTTGTGGCACGAATAAAACATCTGACTTAGAACTAATGGGCCGTCTGGTCCACGTTCGTTTGGTGGCTGTAATGAATAATAAAATAATCTTATCCTACCATCTCACATATTTAAAGCCAATTATTGGAAATTACACGTAAAGATGGAAACATATTGAGCTGTAACAGGAAAAGGTTTTTCAAACAAAAAGTAACATGAAAACACAGTCGTACTATTTCAAATAGTTGGCCGTGCCATGGCTCAGGCGGTTAGTCGCCGGCCTCTCACCACGGAGGCCCGGGGTCGATCCCAGGTCAAGTCCATGTGAGATTTGTGGTGGACAAAGTGGCACTGGGACAGGTTTTTCTCCGAGTTGTCGGTTTTCCCCTGTCAATTTCATTCCACTGTGCTCCATTACTTGTAAAACTTGGTAATAAACTGCTCATCCTCATCTTCATCTTCATCACAGGGGTTGCACAATAAGCCTTAAGGCTGCGGTGCGTCCGTAGCATCAGCTGCGGGGCCCCCTCAAAAAAAAAAAAAAAAAAAAAATTTAGCACGTTATCTCACTCGTCCATGGTAGTAAATCCGGGGAAATGAAGGCTACGAACATTATACCACAGATTCTCTGATTACATAAGACGGACGGCAAAGTGTACAAGGAAGGACTACAAAAAAATCATGGCATTCTGTGTGAAGCAAATTCCGAATATTTTATGGCCGAAATGTTGCGCTACAGAAACACGTTGACAGAATGCAGAAACGCAGACTCGATAACTGGATGGCGTCCAATTGCACAGGAACAAGAAAAGATCTCTGAAGGGAGAGAATAACAACTGAGATGTGTACCAGTAAGAAACTACACATTTCCCTTATGATTTTTTTTATTATGTTTCTAGCATCTAAATGAGAAAAACGATGTGGAACATGTCTAAGTAGTTAACCATCTGAATGAAGGATCTGCACGTGAGTAAGATAACAAAGATACATTAATCTGTAAAGTTCTTGCTTTCGGGCACAAAACGAATGCATCATGGGAGGCAAGAGGGGGATATGAGTCTCGCCGTCCCACCTTCTATTTGCTCTAGAGTCCGCAAGTATAATCTCCGAAACTACTTGACGGATTTCTATTAAATTTATTATTGCCAAGTCTACAACAAAATCTGGCGGTGAATTTCCTTTGTCGTCATACCGACCAGTATTATCCCTATTTTGCGGCTACATAAAAAGCAAAATCAAACTTTATCGATTTCTGGAGGGAGAAAAAAAAAAAAAAAAAAAAACTTGCATATAATAAAAGAAGTTAGGAACTGCGCGCGTAGCGTAAATCCTGGCATGTTCCCTTTCTTCTTGTCTATATATTTGCAAATTGTGGCAGCTAAATTTGAAATGGTCCGACACATTAGTGCGAGGACATGCAATATAAAATGTAAAACATATTAGTTCAACGGATCTGGACTTACCAAATGACACAACATAATCTTTCCTAAGTTGAAATTGCCCAACAAAACGTAAGCCTTGCGGGGATTGCGTGTTACATTCCCTACAATCTTTTGTTCTGAACATTTTTAATTTCACCAAAGTTTGCAACGTATGCTCGTAATTCGGGGACAAATAACGGTAGGTTTTCGTGTGAAGTGTTCATTATTAATTATTATTATTATTATTATTATTATTGATTTTACTGAAATGGACCTACGGATTTTAGTAAAATTCTCCCCCCCCCCCAAATAAATAAAACACATTGATAGGTCTTCGAATTGCTATGTGCAGAAGACGGACGGACAGATAAATATTGCGAACTTCATAGGCACAGTTGTGCAACTTTTTATTTAGAACGCGCTAAAATGCCTTGTAACACAGACATACGTGGAGGAGTTAGTTAAAAAAAAAGAAATGTTACGTTATCTCACAAATGTCATTTGCAGCACTGAAAAGATGACAGACATAAAGAGTATGAAGTTTGAGATTCAAGTCTTCTGGGATAGGAAGCTGTGTAGGGTGGTAAATCATAGTCTTGGATTTTTTTGCGGGGGGGGGGGGGGGGGGGGGGGGGGGGGAAGGGCCCCACAGCAGATGCTACGGACGCACCGCAGCATTGAGGCTTATTGTGCAACCCTGTGATGAAGATGATGATTAGTTTTTTCTCATTTTTCCGTGTAATGGAGCACCGGTGGAATGAAATTGACGGGGGAAAACCGAAGTACTCTGGGAAATACCTGTCCCAGTGCCACTTTGTCCACCACAAATCTCACATGGACTGACCCGGGATCGAACCCGGGCTAGTCTTGGATTACTCCGAATAATGAGGCAGCAAGCTTCTCCCAAATGCTGGCAACTATTTACCAGTCTACACGGTGTCATACACCAGCAGACTTTAAACCTGCATCGACACAGCTAAGAAGCTACAATCTCGTAACATGAATTTCCGTCCTCTGCACCTAGTCTCTTGCACACAGCATACTACTGTCACATGTTTAGTAGCGCTGCTTCATAGGTAAGCTATAAATAAACCCGTCCAAGACTACGATTAACCTGAATTAAATTTAAAGGTTCAGTTTGTACAGCGCAGTAAACACATTTCGTCTCTGTTGTAACAACCAATCAACGCTGTGTAGGAAAATAATAGATGTTTATTCTGAGATTCATACAAAACACATAAATACTATGTGTGGGCAGAACGTAGAATTTGTGAATGTTAAACTTGCTGGTACATAAAAAGTAACCTCTGGGCTTTAAAGGGTTATTGCACTAAACAGGAAGGATCTTTGGTCCGATTTGGTGGCCAGAAGATGTGAAAACGGGAGGATGAAATTTCAGTACAGTGACAACTGTATGGGCCAGAGAAACCTTTACGAATGCCAAGTGGGTGGAAAGATTAAAACTAGGGCGAAAGCGAACTGCGCGTCGTGGGGGGCCACTAGACGCAACACGTGTTGAGGTTAAGGCGTAACTGAAACAAGAATCAAGACTGAGAAAATTTTATTTGGAATTTTCGATGCAAGAAACGATAAGGCAGCACCAGAAAACTTTATCCTGATGGAATCTGGACATTTTTTAACCAATAGACCAAATCCATTACAAAGCGGGAAAATTCCTTACAAAAATAAAATGTCTGACTAATATGTGACTGTTTTGTCAAAACCTATAATACAGTGGCCTTTAAGGTCTTCGTTCTTCTGGGATATTGCGTTGATTGGTAGTTTGTTACCGACGTTTCGGGCCAGCCTATCCGTCCCATCTTCAAGGGTCAAACAGTCTTTGGGACCGACAGGCTGTCCCGAAACGTCGGTAACTAAATATCAATCAACGCTGCGCGATATGCCGCAAGAGCGAATACTTCATTTACACTGCGGCGGGAGCCTGAAGTAACGCAATTTGTCTTTCAACTTTCATTTGCTTTTATAGATCCCATGAAGACCATAATTTACACTTCGAATTTTAACGAAACTTTAGGAACACTAACTTCTAGTTGTGTGCAGTGTAGAGTAATAAAATTTGAAGAAGCGTATTACTACGTTTATAATACATTTTTATAAACGTGTGTGCATTTGTTGGTTTCAGTTATCGTATCTATTTGAAAAAGCGTGTTTCTGTCTGCCATAAATTAACTCAAGACAATCGAAGCGGGCAAGACACTGGTAACACCAGCTTTAAGTAAGCGCAGGTCCGTATGCTCTGAGAAAATGAGATACGGACTCTTGCTGTGACATCAGTGTATCATCACCACGCAGTCTGTGCGAAACACCGTACAAATTCTTTGCTTCTCAATTCTATGATTCGAGTACAGATCAGCGGTAGCTTACGCATCGTGTAGCCCTCGACCATTTCCTAGGTGACATGTGGAGCCTTAAGTAACACATAAAAAAAATAAAGCCATCCCTGTACAGGCCCTGAGGGTTCCAGGAAGTTGAGGCTCTCAGATATCCAGACAATTGGCATATGAAGGTGGTACGGTTGTCAGCTGTACGCACCGGCCGTCTTTACCCCCCAGGAAATATTCCTGATACGCATTTCTGTTAGAGGCTGACTCGACCCCAGAACCGTAGTGCGGCTGGAAGGATTAAGTCAATGAACAATTCCATTGACACCATCGGTAATTGAAGCCGCGACCTTTCGGCTTGTGGCACAGTGCCTCAACCAACTGCGCCACCACTATATATTAATACTATGTTGTAAAACCTCTCTGTGGCACTTCGCAAAGCACTTGTGTCTGAGTGGCTCGAGTTTCAAAAGTTGGGTACTGCAGGTATAGATCCTCCAAGGAAAAGGCATTCATGTGGGGCCATATTATTATTTTTCAGCCTCCGCTCCATTTCACGGGGATCAATCAATCGATCGATCAGATGAGAGTTCAATAATATGTTCAACCGTGCAAGTGCCTGGTGCTCTGGCGGGGCGCAGGCCTTCCGCGCAAATGATCTCGGCTTCAAGAACGGCTTGTTCAAGTGTGGATTTCCCTTCATGTGTTACGCCTGAAACCTACGGGTCCCACCGTGCCTGAGATATGGTTCCCCTCTGCCTCTCGCCTCCGTCTTCACTATTATCCTGTAAAAATCCATGGACGGTGCAGGGTAAACGCACCGACAATCGAACCAGGTACCTTCAAAGTACAAGCCTGGGGCATTGTCTGATCGCTTGATACCATATGGTTATGCTGGCAGTGTTTTGCCGCTGTGTAAACTAAAGTAATTTATTGCTTTGTATTCTATAAACATATTATTTATTTAGCTGGTAACAACTGGGACAAGTATATTTGTACATATGACACCTGCATCAACCAACAATCTGAATGATTGCACTTGGTGTAAATCTCTCTACCCCAGCGAATCTAGTAACCTCGACAAAGCTTGTTCCCGAACAGATGCTTCACGAGATTAAAGGCGTGTAGACAGCAAAGACATAAAACTCCATACATTCTCAACCTGGACACCAGATGGAAGCTAGCCATTAATGACAGGCTCTGGTGACTTTTTTTTTTTTCGAGGGTAAGAACGTCAGATACAAATTCAGGATGTGTGGACTTCACCGGCGCAGAGAAGACACAAAGAAAGAAGTCTGTGGCAAAGAGTGAGCACAACTCTGTCATTGCAAGCGGAAGGTTATGCCAGTCCAGATATTGTTTTGAAGACTTGCCCTCGTAATGATCGTTGTGTTGACAGGTGCGTATTATTAGCACTAGGAAGTGTGCGAGGTATAGTCACACGTGTACACACTCCACAACCATTCCCCAACGATTTTCGTCTCACGCGATATCTGCTGTTCTTCACACAGGCGTACGCAGTATTGACAGAATCTGGTTACACTAACAGAGTAATTAAGTTTGGGAATGCCGGTCCGGGGTTCGAATCCCGTTAGGGGCAAGAGATTTTTCTCTTCTCCAAAACGTCCAGACCGGCTCTGGTGCCCACCCAGCCTCCTATCCAATGGGTACCGGGGTTTTTCCCGTGGTTAAAGCGGCCGGAGTGTGAAGTTAACCACTCACCTCCATCTAGTGCCGAGATTAAGAATGAGTGAAGCTATACCTCTACTCCCTCTTATATGCCTTCATGGCGTGGACAAGGTAAACTTTACCTTTACCTTTACACAAATTCACATAGTAGTTTTAGACGATCGTCATCATCATCATCATCATCATCACGTAGTCTCTCTTACCACAAGTCCATAGCATATTCCCAAGCGAGTTCCCCAGATTATGCAATCTAGTGCTTCCTCTTTCAACTTCCAGTATCTTCTCGTTTCCTTAAAGTTGACAATAGCTGCTTACGTCTTCTTCCTCGTCTTCCGGCCGCTTCTATCTTGCATTCAATAACGTGTTCTAGAAGACAGTTCCTATGGAAGATGTGGCCAATCCAGTCAGCATTCCTTCGTTTTATTGTATGTACAATTTTCCTTTCCTCCTTGATTCTATGTAATACCTCCTCATTTTTCACATGATCCGTCCAACTGATCTTCTCTATGCTTCTCCAGCACCACATTTCAAAACTTAGACAATCAGTAGGCCTACTGTACAACAATTACCACTCATACCAACGGCATGCAACAAATATAAATCTGCATAAGCACCAACTACGGAGGCGTATAAGGAACATGGAGGAAATGTTCCACAGATAAAGCACCTCTATATCTAAACCTGCGGCTAGGAAAGTCTGGGAAAATATTTCCAATTCTGAACAACCGCTGTATAGCCGACAGAAACGATCTGAGTAAACTGTGGAACCCTGAGGTCTGAGAGTGCTGAAACTGAGATATGGCCAATATTGGAAAATCTCAAACACGGCTTTATAATTATGCATCCAAAATGGACGGCAAATTATTGACACAAAATGTTTAGGATGTGCGGGTGTCTGAACAAAATAAGTTTATCAGACCGTGAAGAGGAAGTCGACTTTTTATACAGAAGTACCATCTAAATCAGCGATTAGGTCGCGCAGCTGTTCTTAGTGGGTCAGGAAACGATTGTTTTTATGCTGATTTTGCAACGTATATGTTTATTTTGATATCATTCACTCATTAAAATATCACATTTGTTATACCGATTCATGTTTTTTACTTTACGCCTATTTTTATTTCCGACTTCTGGGGTCGCAAGGCAAAGCCATTGACCTAATGTGGGTCGCGCCTCAAAGAGGTTGAGAATCATTGGTCTAAATAGTCTGAATCGCTTTGGAAAAAAACGACTGCATTCATAGCCATACCGATTGACAGGGAGACAGGCGGTGGATGCCAATATGACTTCGAGCTCATAGGCGTCCAAACCACAACCTTATATCCATGGTCAAGTTTTGCAAATAAAAGTTATAGAAGGTATCCCTTTAGACAGCTTTCAGCTTTCAACATTCACAAACACTGCACTTTGCCCATACAACATATTTATGCTTTTTAGTAACTCAAGATGAACAGATTATTTCCCGAACAGCCTGTATAATAGAGAAGCAGTGGGTTATCTGTGAAGCAGGAACTGTTTTCTTAAATATTATACGAAAGAAGTTCAGTCTTCAAGCCGTTAACAAGGTCTATTCGCATGTTTCATTTCCGATTCTAACTGACAAGTTTCGGTTACATTTTGTGTAGGTGGTCTACACTAATATTAGTCAAATCGTAATTTAGTCTGCATTCTGTGGGTTAACTAAGTTTGCATTTCAGGCCTACATAAAGCAGAAATCCCACTTCGTCCAGCTTGTCAAAAAGAGCTCACCATGCAACATCTGACAATGATATTAAAACAATACATGTTTCTTAACATCTATAGCTTTGGTAGGAAACATTTCTCTTTGTATCCTAATACTTTAATCGAAATAAAAGGAACATAATTTATATGTCAATGCGGTGTCATGTCTGTGTTGTTTATTATTTCTGCAGCAACAGATTTATAGCTGCAATAAATTAACATCAAATCCAAGGATGCAAGAAAGACAGCAAGGAACGTATTCGGAAAACATGTCAATGGAATAGGACGCCTCTCCATTCTTGTTGTAAGATGAGCTGCTTTGGTGAGATTTTATGTAAGGCAGGACTTACATTTGGCCGACAGACAGCAACAATGCTACAAGCACTTATTATTTTCCTACGCGTGCTATATGACCTTCCTATATCACCACTCTTTATTTGTAATTCACCTAACCCTTCTTCAATTTCAAACAATGTAGATTAGTTAATGAATCATATTCTGAGCGCGTGCACAGAGAGATCAAACGGTAGCTGTCATACCATAAGGTTATCCAAGAGCTGAATAAGCCCACCATTGTGGATATCAGTTCAGTAATTTGGTTTGCTACTAAAGTGAATTCAGATCGCCTGGAATTCCTATGTTAGGCCTTTTTTTTTTTTTTTTGTGAGGGGGCCCCGCAACTGATGCTACGGACGCACCGCAGCCTTAAGGCTTATTGTGCAACCCCTGTGATGAAGATGAGCAGTTTTTTACCAAGTTGTACAAGTAATGCAGCACCAGTGGAATGCAATTGACAGGGGAAAACCGACAACTCGGGGAAAAACCTGTCCCAGTGCCACTTTGTCCACCACAAATTTCACATGGACTTGACCTGGGATCGAACCCGGGCCTCCGTGGTGAGAGGCCGGCGATTAACCGCCTGAGCCATGGCACGGCCTATGTTAGGCCTTACCGCCTTGTAAATCTCTATTATAGCGAACAGATTCGGGCTTCTGCGCCTCACCTGCATCTGTAACCTGTGCGCCCTAAGGGGGCTGAAGGGCAGGCACAGTGGCCATTGGATTGGGACTGGAAAATATCAGGCTGTGGGGCTCACTTCCCTCTTCTGCTCAATAGATACACTATTATATCGCCCTCGCTTTTCATGATACTCGTATATATGCCACATATAGCGCAGAGAGTTGTTCTCAGATAGCTATATCGCGGCCTCGTCAATAGATTCGTGCTGTGACCTCTGGAACATTAATATCAATGAATACAGAATTTTGGTTATCTGTTTTTCTCGTGGACTTAGACCGATAGAGAATCATCTTACTTTAATGGGACACAACAATCCCGTGTAAATAAAGTGAAATTGTGAAGTACCGGATGAAATACTTGAGAGAAGAATCAGGATCACATGGAAAATCGATATGAAAAGGATGAAAGCCAATGTCTGCATAAATATTAGTGGGATATACTCCCTATTCAATAGTGAGTTATTAAGCGCTCATTTTGATATAACCCCCACACAGCACCCATTAGACCTACAAGGACTCATGCCTGCTCCGCCTGTGAATTTGCAGCGAAAACTTGTCTTCTGAAACAGCCGCACCCGAAAAACAAGGTTCTCCGCACAACTGGCAAATTTTCCAAGACTTACACTGATTCGAAACTTAAGTGTGGCTTTCAAAATTTTGTACGCTTACGATTTAATCACAAAGTTATGCAGGCAACCATAAGAAGTCACAGAACGTCATAAGTATGACAATATTCGTAACCGTGGGCAAGGCAAAGCCCAACACAGAAAATGCAAGACTTGAACTTGAGAGCAGTAAACAATAAGACTATTTATGTTAAAATTATAGCCAAAGTAATATACGACATGATCTGCTGTGCAAAGCCTTGACTGACGGAGACACGTACAGACCGCATATTTTTAAAAAAAGTTAATATGTACAGTGCACACACAAACAAACTGTAATTATATACAACGGACAAAGACTGCCATTTCTGACAAAGCACAAGCACGGGCCCACTCTCTCGTCTCAGAAGGTGCCCCAGGATTCTACAACACCATGTTTCTACACTTCACACTAATATATGGTCATGAGCATGAGGAGGAGCTCGACACCAAGACGGACCAACTGACCGTCAGTTGCACTGTCACTTTGCCTTTTTTTTTGGGGGGGGGGGGGGGGGTACTGCGCGCTATTTCAAAGGGGTGAAGGAGTCGAAGCGCAAAATTTTACCTCCAGTCTTCGTGGTAGGTTAACGTTATTATTCGTCATTACTTTACAAACGTATGTCTGGAAGACTACAAGTAGTCACATCCCAGTATTAGTGCCGTGAGAACCTAAAATCGCACAAGTAACGGTAACTGATTTTCCAAACATCACCATCTAATATCGTTCTACTCCCAGTCGTGATAGTTCGGTCGATAGACACAAAACAGGCCCACTGCTCGCGTTGCGATGAATTGCACAACACAGCACCATTTACACAACGTTACGACATCAGGGATGTCACCTCGATGCCTAGCGTATCTACTTCATATCCTGAAGCACAGTCCTTGACTTTTTATACCACTGTACCACTACACCATATAGCTGATGATAATAACATAATGATGGGAGTATCATATTAAAATGGCTATTAGGGACAGAGGTTGCTACGACATCAATGAAAAATGTGGCTCAAGATGTTGTTAAGTGGTGGATTTTGATGTTAGATGTGTTAATTTCGAGTTCCAGAGCCACATGCTTATCTACTTAGAAGTGATTCAGTGAGTCAGCCAGTCAGAAAACTAAGCAGCGATCAGTTCCTTTCACATTCTTTCCAATTAATCGTACCACAGTCGAAAATAGCTTCCACTCAAAGTTATTTTAGAGCATTATATAAATTCCAGGACTGAAGCCAATTCTAAAGGGTTAGGACGTTGGTATATTACACTTAGAATTATTTGGTATTACTTAGTGATTGGTACGAGGGGACTGAATTCTCTGCGCCGTTGGGCTTGGAATAGAATGACAAGACGTGGTGCTTTAGAACTTGCCGTTTATATGCGACATTTAGTGGTGGCAGAATTTTAGCATTCTACTCATTCTGTTTTCATTCTCATTCCAAATGGCAATGGAACAGACAGATGTAAAGTGAGCACGGTTTTGCAATTTCAAAATGTATCAAACGCCATCTGCAGTATTTAAGAGATTATTTCCCTACACAGCATTAACTGATTTGCTTTTTAATCGAGATGGAATGCGTTTACTGCGCGGTACGAACTGAGTTTTTAAATGAGAGACACTACTTTATGTGACTACTTGCATCACTGCTAGGCTCACACCGCTTCGCTTAAGGGAGGCAGCACAGTGCTCGCCGTTATTTTAATGTGCCGTGAATAGCGTAAAATTGCATTTTAGTGCAAAGCTTTGCAGTTAATATTAGGTTTATATTCACCACATTTAAAAAAGGTACTAAAAATTGTTTGCTTCTGCTCGCAGACACGCAAGACATCTAACAAATTGCTCGTTACACGCTAAAGTTCTGTAAGTTAATGCTACGCGACGGGAAGTGTAAAGCAACAGTTGTCAGGTAAAATAATATCCCTGTATAATTCAGGCAAAATTCCGTTTTCAAACGGTTAAACGTATTCGTCCTGCAAAGTGTGAGGATATCTCTGTCCCATCACATTCCTCTTTAGTTTCTGGAAATTTTGTACTGAACAATGAAGGAAACAGGGCAATCGGGTCGATATTCGAAAGCGAATCTGTAGAAATATGGTGCACAGATGTCTGATTAGGAATTTATTTTTCGTTTCAAGAAAACACCTCGGTTTTTTAAATCCGTACTGACTTTTCACTAGCAACTTTCAGGTGCACTTCTAACAAATTATTGTTCCGTCATGTCATCTGTTCTTCTACCTTCCATATTAGAGTCCAAACAAACGTATTTCGTTCCAACTCAGTGTCGCAGAACTACACCAAAATTTGTTACACTATTTTATTTTGGTTAGTTTGGTTCATTACAAAAATCATCTGATCGCCTGCCAGAACGATTAATCGAATCGATAAATCGTGTCGGTCCCAGTATAAATGACATTAAGAGTTTGAGGTATGTCTCCAAGAACATTTGTAGGAATACGTTCCAAAATTTCGCTAAATACTGGGAGACGTCGCACAATTAATACTAAAAGATAAGTAAGTAAGCATTCTGGTTCCTACGGCAACTGGAAAAAGGAATTCCCTAAACAATGCAGCGCTAGGATCGAGAGAAGACACAAAATACGGGTAAGCTGCAATACTCAGGCAGTGTAAGCTTCGGGGTATATCACAGAGATGAAGATCCATGGTGAGACAAATGCAGCAGGTCTCGCCTTCGATTATCAAAAGTAATAGGCCTGTCATGGCAAATACCGGAACAGTACTGCAACAAGTACGTCACGTCAAAATCGCCTGGATCTTGGTTGGTTCATATGGCAATGCTGCATCATCTCCACTAAATATTTCATTCAAATATTCATATATACGTATACATACCTAGCTTTGAATGAAATGGGGAAATCACGAACTCTGGAATTTGAAAGCCTGGGACCGTACTATTTGCGAGATCCTGTCCACGCATTGCCTTGTAAAACCTGAGAAACCCAAAGAAAGTCTTTAGTCTATAGCACCATGCAGCTTGGTCATACATTGTACCGACCACCTCTAGTGCTTTACCGCTCGGTTGAAGTTTCGCATTAGGGTACAGTGATCTATACTCCATGGAGCAGAGTCCTTCCTGAGAAGCTAATAGCTCCTCAGATAGTCAAGAAATTCCCCTCATATTACGGGACGCGAAAGTTTATTATCGCATTCACAAGCGTTCGACACCTGTCCCTATCCTGAGCCAGAGTAATCCAGTCCATGCCTCCCCATCCCACTTCTTGAAGATCCATTTTAATACTATCTTCCCATCTATGCCTAGGTCCCCCAAGTGGTTTCTTTCCCTCAGGTCCTCTCACCGAAAGCCTGTATGCACTATCCTGTCTCGCATTCGCATTTGATCACCCGAATAATATTTGGTGATGAGTACAAATCATTAAGTTCCTCGTTATGTAGTCTTCTCCACTCCCCTGTTACCTCGTCCCTCTTAGGCCCAAGTATCTTCCTCAGCACCCTATTCTCGAACACCCTCAGCCTATGTTCCTCACTCAGTGTGAGAGACCAAGTTTCACACCCATACAAAACAACAGGCAAAATTATAGTTCTGTATATCTTAATCTTTGTATTTTTGGATAGCAAATTGGAAGACAGAAGATCCTGTACCGAATGATAACAAGCATTCCCCGACTTCAATCTGCTCTTAATTTCTTCCTGAATGGAATTTAGATCGTTAGGGTTGTTCCCAAATATTTTAACTGTTCCACCCTTTCAAAGGATTTATTATCTGCCTTTATGTTGTGATTTTGTCCTGCATTCTGATCTCGAGACATGATCATGTACTTAGTTTTCTCAACATTTACTTCCAGACCAATTTCCTTACTAGCGACTACTAAAGCTTCTGTGTTTTCCTTTATAGCATGTATGCTTCCACCAAATATATTAAAATCATCATAAACTAGAAGCTGATGTGTACCATTTAATTTCAAGCCTTATGGTTTGCCTGAACACTCCTAGTGGCATAGATGATCCGTAATACCTGTTTTCAATATTCAATTCTTGGAATTTTCTAACAAAGTGCATTTATGTGTTTCCTTTGTTAACACTGCTCCTTAGAGGCTTTCAGACAGTAGAAGGGAAGTTGAAAGTGGGTTCATATTATTCCAGTAAAGGCCTGGGAAACCGAAGAATAAACCAAGCCAAGAAGACGAAAGGCCCCTGACTGCGAGGCAGACATATGTGTGAGTCAGTTCAGTTTGATAATCCTAAAAATTAAAAATCGCCTCGGATCAACTACCACTCGAGACATAACAAAAAAATCGCGTCAGATCAGCTACCGGGCAGGCGGAACTTAAAAAAATTGCGCAGGATCAACTACCACGCACAGCCGGACTTTCCCCTTATTTTAATTTTATCTCATGCAATACGCTGTGAATAAGGTAGACATTGTTTCTTGTTCCCTGGAGGCTTCACCGAGGGCGCCGTTTTGATTGACACTATGAGGTCGACAAGTTGGCAGGACATGACAAATATTCAGTACAAAATTTCAATCTCTTTTATCTGATGGTTTATGAACCAAATACATGTTATTAATAGGGTTTTAATAAAACAGACCTCCTTCTTCTTCTTCCTCCAAACCATATCTACCCATCAGTCTGCATACCTACTTATCTCTCTGTCCGGCCCTCTGATTCAACTACATAAATCAATGTTAATCCTGTCAATGTCGAAATTTTACAGTAAAAGTAACCGAGTTTCTTTCTTTCTTTCTTTCTTTCTTTCTTTTTTACCTTACATTGTCATGGTAACGCCATTTATGTTGTTGCTGAAGTAAATTTAGTACGATGCCAGTAAACGTTCCGTTTCATCAGTTAGCCCCATGGAACGCAGTCCTGTTTGAGAAGCTAATATTTGCTCAGCTAGTCAACAAATTCTCCGCGTTCGTAAGAACTTGTCGCTGGGCCCTAGCCTGAGCCAGATAAATCCAGTAGGTGGTTCCTAAGGATTCGCCCAAGACGTGTGCCGAATTCCGTAACATTAAATACTCGATGGCAAAGTGTCTCTAAACACCCGCACAACCTGAAATCTGGAGGAACACATTTTGTCCGCTATTCATGACTGCTTATGCAATATATTCATAGACACTTTCTCCACCTGATGTCTCTCCTCCCTCTGCGCCATGTTGCGATGAAAATGGACTACACAACATTGTTTCATTGCACTTTCTCTGGTAAATAAAAATTATTTTCAAGGGCGGAAAGGTGACCAAGTGTAACTTCGCAAACAGGCAAAAATGATTCGCTTTGTAGTTTCTTAAACACAGGCTGTTACATCAAAAATGTCTGCAATGAAACTTGTAGGCTAAAAGGCTTAAATCGTAATGAGATGATCTACTTTCTATGATTCGCAACATATTAATGACATTTATAAATGATGATGATATGAGCTCAATGCAGTAACATGCTTCAGGTCTTTATGGACCGAAATATATTTTGCCAAATTCTGCGGTAGACGTCTAATAAAAAACTTTTCGAAATTGTTTGAGATGAAACATATGATTAACACTAACATAAACATAACATTAACACGACTTCCCCATAATACGAGGGCTGTCCAAAAAGTATCCGACTATATTTTTTCCCGCGGTAAGTAATGGCGAAAGGGTGGGGAAACTGAGCGTAGTGGTAGAAGGGACTTTCATGCGCATGCGTGATTTTTTGCTGCCTCGCAACACCGCCGGATGCGTCTGTCGCTGCCAGATAGCGAAGTGGTGTAACACGTGTTCGCCGCATTCTCGTTTCGCTCAAGATGACAGAATGTTTGGAGCAGCGATACTGCATCAAGTTTTGTCAGAAACTTGGGGATACCCAAGCGGAAACAATCCGCAAAATTCAGCAGGCTTTCGGTGATGATGCAATGGGGGTCACTCAAATTAAAGAGTGGTTCAACCGCTTTAAAGATGGCCGCATGTCGGCGGACAGTGACCAGCGTTCCGGGAGACCGTCAACGAGCCGAAATGCTGATGTCATTGACAAAGTGCGGACATTGATCATGGAGGACCGTCGTTTGACCGTCCGGGAAATTGCTGATGAGGTTGGGATCAGCAGAGGTTCCGCAAACACGATTTTAACTGAGGATGTGGGCATGCGAAGAGTGGCGGCAAAATTTGTGCCCAAGCTGCTTTCGCCGGAGCAGCAACAACTCCGCCTTGAGGTCGCGCAGGACATGCTGGAGTGCGCCAACAGGGATCCTGAGTTCCTGAAGACTGTGATCACTGGTGACGAGTCGTGGGTGTACGGATATGACCCGGAAACCAAGGTCCAGTCGTCACAATGGAAGCATCCAACATCCCCGAGGCCCAAATAAGCACGACACGTTCGGAGCAATGTGAAGGTGATACTGACTGTTTTCTTCGATTACCGGGGTGTTGTGCATCATGAGTACGCACCACTAGGCCAAACTGTTAATAAGGAGTACTACCAAGAAGTCCTCCGTCATCTTCGTGATGCAGTTCGGCGCAAGAGACCGGAGCTGTGGGACGCAAGCAACTGGCAGCTGCATCATGACAATGCCCCAGCTCATTCATCACACCTGATCCAGGGTTTCCTGGCTAAGCACGGCATTCCGCAGGTTCGCCAGGCTCCCTACTCTCCTGACATGGCTCCTTGTGATTTCTGGCTGTTCCCGAGATTGAAGACACCGCTAAAAGGCGCCCGTTTTGACAGCCGCGAGGACATCATACAGAACGCGACGGCGCAGCTGCACACCATTCCAAAACAAGCCTTCCAGAATTGCTTCCAGCGATGGAAGGACCGCTGGGCTAAGTGTGTGGAGTCACAAGGGGCCTACTTTGAAGGGGATTAGGTATTGTAACCACCCAGATACAAAACTTTTTTTTCCCGGCCCAAGGTCGGGTACTTTTTGGACAGACCTCGTATGTTCATTTTGTTCAGTCTGTACGAAGAGGCATAATAGGAGACTTGAGTCTCACACTATTTTCATGCTGGACGGTCTGTCATCATAAGGAAGGCTGGTTAAAAAGAGGTGTCGCGTCAAAAATTCGAGAAATTAGAGCACGTGTTCTACAGTTGGGCATACTTAGATAGATTCTGTCGTTTAAAGGTTCATTAAACACATATTTACAAATCTAAGCGGCTGATCAATTAATTTCATTTCAAACCCTCAGACGTCGAAGTCTGTTTCAGAAATTGTGTTTTAAAATTGATAGAAATAAATGTAGCGCAATTAAATACTCCATGCAGTGCTCACATCTCATGTGGCCTCTACTCGAACTAAAAATTGTATGACCGCACATTGCTGTAAAGAATAGAGGTCAAATATTTAGGCGTTATATTAAAGAGAAAAATATCAAACTCACTGGAGGCTCTAGTTATGCACATAAAAAATTCGAAATATGTTTCAGAATTATAAAAAAATAATGTTCACGACAATGAAAACATTACACAGGAACCTCAAATTAGAGACGATTCCAACATTATTGAAAAACATGTAGTTATGAGAATGCTTGGATTACCCGAATGCTACTCTGACACACTAAGGACAAAATGAACTGACAAAAGATCAATGACTCTTCTACACACCGCCAGATAAACTCTGGACCCAGCTGTCCTCGAAGATGTGATGCAAGCATTGGCAATGAAAGAGTTCAAGGAAAAGATAGGAAATCAGTAATAATTGACCAGTTAAAACATGAGTATCATAAAGACTTTTACATTTAATAATAATCAACACAAAGAAATAATAACATAAAATTAAAAAGTAAATAAATTAAAAACTACCGTAACACTGTAAACTTGTAACAAATATTGAAGAGATTTTCTCCGGATCGCCAATTAGAGTGCAGCTACACATAGATTCCTAACGTTTTTCTGTGGGTTTTAAAATGTTAAGATGAGCGGCATGATAATCTACTTCGGTCCACAAGTAAATGTGAACCATCTCGTCATGGTCTTCGTAGTACGATAACTGTATCAAAATTTCCAACTACTCTCTCCATCTTCTGACTGGTCATTCTGCTGACTGCTTCTTATTTCGCAACTAACCCTCGACCTCAAGGGCACTTTCCCCTATCCCCCGGCAGGCTGATTTCACGTTTTAGCCTTTCACAATCAACCATGTATAGCAACAGATTTTAATAATTAATCTCTAAGAGACGGAGCAGCACAGCAACACAAAACTACACAACTAGAATTATTGTGCGGGTTTGACGCTTTGGCAGCGGTGTGGCTGAGGATCCCGTTCTTCTTTTGATATGACGCTGCGTCAATGGGTAATCGGATCCCAACGTTTCGAGGGAAGATAGTGTCCTCATTATCAGGGTCAATAGGTCCTACAGATCGGCAAGTCTTCTACGATCTATCGACCCTTAAAGATGACGGCACTACGTTCCCTCTGAACGCTGGGATCCGATTACCCATTGACGCAGCTTCATATCAAAGAAGAATGGAATCCTCAACCAAAAGTATTACTATACGGGAATTTATATAAAATGTACAGTATTTTTAAATTCAACTCTAGGCTAATAAGCTTGGCCATGACCTGGTCAACCAAGAACAACCTGGAAAAGAAGAACAGAAAGGGAACTGCAGAAGGTCGGAATAAGCTGGAAAGAGGCAAAATGACTAGCCTTAGATAGAACCAAAGGCCCTATATTCCACATAGGAACAAAAGGAGAGAAGAAGATGACCTGGTCAACATTAATTTCTAACTCAGCCTTCACATATTCCAAAAGTCTTGTGAGGCCTGCAATTAACAAACCAAATAACTAAGTAACATGTATATTACCTTCTAACTAGTTACCCAACAAACTGACTGACTTAATATATAGCTAATTAACCTACTAGTGACTAACGTAACGTTACTAACAAAGTAACTGACAGACTCTCCCACCAGCTAATTAACGCAGATACCTACGCCTCGTCTTCTTTAATTATTTCCCCCTATTAGTTTTTTTTATGGCTCGACAGCCCTATATGGGCCTGGGCCTCCTCGTTTCGTCGAGGTTTCATGATCACACACATTTGAGACACACCACAGTCGGTAGGACTCCTCTGGACGAGGGACCAGCTCGTCGCAGAGACCTCTACCTGACAACACACAACACTCACAAGAGACAGACATCCATGCCCCGGTGGGATTCGAACCCATGATCCTAGTAAGCGAGCGGCCGAAGACCCACGCCTTAGACCGCACGGCCACTGGGATTGGCCCCTATTAGTTTATCTACACAAAGTATAAGCATTTCTTGTTTCCCCATCGCGTTTTACATGTCCTGCCCAAATCAACCTTCCTGGCTGTAATATTAAGAACTAAGTGCTGTCGGTCTTTTCGGCCGGCAGTCAGCACCTGGTGTAGGCGGACAGAAAGCAGCTGCCACTATTTCTGTCTGACCAACTTCGAGCTCGTCGTAACAGAATAAGAGCTATGAAGCTCCTTAGACAATACTTGCGCGCGGGAAGCGCAAAACCTGTTTCACACTGAGTCGACAGTTCTAAGAAACAAGCTATAAAATTATTCTGAACGTACTCTTCACAAACCTTATTCTTATCATTCCGAGGCACTGTAGGCTAATGGGGCTCAAGGTCCCTCATTTTCTGGTTTTCTGAATCTTGATTGTAGTAAGCTTACAAGATTCCTTGGATGGGGGATCGTTCGGCAGTAAGGCCTTTATTTACACAAGACGACAAAACCACTAAAGAAAAAGAAGGTAGGCAATGTACATATGAGGTAATATTATTACGCTTTCGCGTAACCACTGTTGCCACAGAAATGCAAGAATGCTTTCCTTTGTATTGTTGTCGTACATACGTTTTTGTCAACAATGTAATGAATATTGAAAGCGTTGTCATGGAAGCATAGCAGTGCGTTCTGTGTTGCTAAGCTACATGTGTCGCTGCTAACAATACAAAACACGCTTTGGTCTTCTTGCAAAGTGCCCGATATTTTTGTCTGATTTTAACCAAATATGGAGTTTCTCGACAGATTTTTGTACAGATCCCAACATCAGATTTAAAAAAATCCGTCCAGTAGGAGTCACCTTGATATATGCTGACAGACAGATCGACAAACAGGCAGACAAACAGATATGACGGAGCTAATAGTCGTTTTTCGCTATTTACGCGAACGCCTCTAAAAACGCAGACATTCATCCACGCCACACGTGGTTTCGATACTACAAACACAGAGTTCGAGCGCAGAACGTGCGGCTACTGCAATCAGCAGTTAGCACAAACAGCAACTGAAATGCCCAGTTATAACATTTAGTCGGCAGTTGTCCCAACAGCCTGAGATGTCACAAGAAAGAGATAACTAATTCAATGGTTCAGGGTCTATCTTGAAAAGTACATAGCTGCTCAGCTAGCGAATGAAATTCAGTATTAAACCATGAAGTCTCATTATCGTGTTCATAAGTCAACTACTGAACAATACCGCATCTTGAGCACGGTGATACAGTCTCCGCTTTCAAACTAAATAATATTCATTTTAATACTAACCTCTCATCTAAGCGTAGGTTTCCTAGAGACTTATTTTTATTAAAAACCTTGCCTGAATTTTTAATATTGACTCTGCACTCATGTCTCGTCCATCTCATTCTCCGTGATGTAATGGCCATAACAACAGTGTGTGAACAGTACTAATGATACGCTCCTCATCCACATCCTCCTGGCAACTTCTCTCTTGCTTTCAAATCTTCTTTCTCGCACCGCGTTCTTGAACACCTCGATATATTTTCTTCTGCCATAAGAGTCCAAGTTTCACATCGGTACAAAAATATTAGCCTAATTTACATTCTCACAGCCTTTAAAAAACCACGGTATGATAACATTGGGGTTGGTCAGCACTGCTTTCAGCTATGTAAGCAGTCTTATCCGTTTGTTTGGTTTGCTTTTAGGAACTTCAGTTATGCTGAAGGCCTATTATCTCAGACAGGTTTCTGGCCGATCCCAGCTGAGTTATTTGTGTTCCCAGTCAGTGGCAGGCGTGTCTGCAATCCGGAGTTCCGCGTGCTGGGTTAATTGCTTATGTACGTATATAACATCTATCTGTGCGTTCTACAAAGCAAGTGACCGACAATGGGCCAGACCTAATAGTTAATTGATTAAGAAATTTGCTGGTGGGAAAGCCACAAATTTACTTCGTAATTACAGAAGTTCGCAATGTACTTGTCGTGTACCACATGAAACAATTTCCATTTCGATTCTATGCTACCGTCCACTGCTAGGTCTATCAAGAGGCATCTTCCTTTGAGGTTAACTAAAATTCTGTGTGCAGTGGCAGTTCAATGTGTATTCTACCTGTTCTTCCAACGTCCGGCGAACCGTTATAATTCAATAAAGTGACCGATACCAGCCTCTAAAATTGGGGTTTGATTCCAAACAGAAGCAAGGCACTTTCTCTTCTTCACAAATGTAGACATAGGCTCTGGGACCCACACAGCTTTCTGCCCAGTAGGTACCAAGGTTTTTTTTTATGGGCATAAGGGCCCGGCATGTGGAACAGGCCACACTCCTCCATCTGCGTCAAGGTTCAGAATGCTAGCATCTCTAAACCAATCAATTGTAACCACATTCCTTCTTGTTGCTGACATTAGCACTCTGCTGTACCAAGTATTATCCTAAATGATCAAAGGTCCATGGCGACCGCTCTACGGCTTCACTGCCTCATATGCAAATGTCAGTTTTGGTTGTATTGCTCAGACTCAGTGTCATACGTCAACCATACATTTCAATGAATCTGAGAGTTAACTGGCTAGACGAACAGTACCCCATAACACAAATCTGGATAACTCACGAACGAATGGATATTGCCCTGTGTTGCTCCTGCAAGGCGGCATTGAGTAAATACAGACTCGCTAAATGCACTTATACCGAAACAGCAACAGATACTGGGCATAATGCGTGAAGAAAAAGACGACGAACGAGAAGAAAAACGTATTCTGGAGAAATATAGCAAAGAGAAGTAAAAGAAATGAATAGGAAAAGGAAGAAAACGAGCATAAAAGGAAGAGCAAATGGAGAACGAGAAGAGGTAGAACAAAGAGAATGAGGAAACAATAACAAAAACAGAAGATGAAAAGAAGAGAAACTGGGGAAAGAAAAGGAAGCTAAAATGTCCACCACAAACGCAACACGCACTAGCCTGGGATCAAAGAAGGGCATCCGTGGTGAAAGGCCGTAAAATTTTGTAAAAGTTTATGGCCCGAGGAAGAAGGCATTTCATGGCCTGCTTCCTGTGCAGCATCCTGCCAGTTCTTCCCTCATTCATTGTATTCTTCAATACAGGCGTATATGTCGCTATGAAAGTAAAATACTCCAGAGGCTTAGCTTAGGACCATTCAAGGGAACTATTGCTCTAGCAAATGCTAAGTACGATTAGACACATCATCTTAACGGCGCCTGTAAAACAGATGTCTTGCATGAGCATATCTGTATATATACCATTGTAAAAAATATTTTGTATACTCAGTCCTGTCTAACTAACCGACTAACAACTAACTCCTTGGTACAGAGTCCTTAAGAAACAAACGTGCCTTTAGCTAGCGAGAAAATTTCCCGCACTTTATGGAACAAGAACGTTCATTACTTTTGTCACAAAATCCCGCCACTTGTCTCTATCATGACCCAGATGAATCCAGTGCACACCGTCCCATCAGATTTCTTTAAGTTCCATTTTAATATTATCCTCCAATCTACGAGCAGGTCTTCCAAGTGGTTTTTTTTTCCCTCAGTTTAGGTGTAGAACTACATAGTAAATATATTTCAGCTTAAATACTAATTTTATACCATGAATGGCAAGAATTCAGGTATACATAAAAGAATGCTGAAACAACGCGGGACTACTAAAATTTCTGAAAGATATTCTATACATTTAAAAAAGCAAGACTGCATATTAGAACACACAAAGAACAATTTCTTTCACGTTACAAGTTTTGCATCAGCAATAGAAATATATCAAGAATGTGAAGTAAAGTGATCCCTGTGCATGCCTTCTCCAGATTGGAGTAGGCCTACACCATTTCCGTCTTGTGAAAATTGGGAGATCAGAACATATTCAATGGTATTTCTTAAAGAGATGTCACGTTCATTGCAATGGAACAGTCAAGGAACCCAAGTCGTTTCCCTCCCTGTTCCCGGGAGACCTTCAAATGACGCTGGGGTGGAAGCGGCCGGTTTTACACGCACGTGTTCCCACACGCACAATGCAACTTACCCTGGGAGAGAACCTGCTCCGCCCTGCGTCATCAAATTCTCACGGCATGGGAATGAAGGGTTCTCACACTGGGCTACAGCTCCAGAATGTTGGTCCCGGGTTCGTGCCCTGGCCGCTTATAGGCCAAACGTTAATTAACTTGTTTGCACAACGCTAGCAAAAGAGAAACTGGAGGCAAAACAACATGCGTTCTATGCTTCAGCAGTAGATTAGGGGTAATGATTAGCTACACTCCAGCTATCTGAAGAGAACGAACCGAGGACACCGTGGATACAGAGCTGTATGGGTTCCACATCCGGTCTGAACGTTGTAACGAAGAGAACTATCCCTGTACGCGCCTGGATTCGAGCCCCAGACCTTCTAAACTGCAGCCCATAAGTCTAGTTTCACTGACTGTGTTTACTACAGTGTGTGAATTAGCTATTTAAGTTACACATAGATTTCATTAGAGTGACGGTTGTACTGCCTTTAGACGTTGTCCATCGTCTAGGTGAGAAGCGTTGTTATCACTAGGCTGAGCCTGAAGATTCAAGTCTTCTGTGATGTGACGCTGTCTCGTTTAGTCAGTAATAACCGGAGTTACAAAGTCTCATATTGTATTCGTCTTTATGGTCAAACCAGCGGCGCAGCTCGGTTTTTGTTTTGTTGTGAGACGAAATTATGAAGTGTAAACCAATCACATCTATTTATTGAATTTCCTGTTACTTGGCTAAATAATTTAAAATTGTTGAGTGTAGAAAATCAATTTCTTCTTTCAAAATACTAATTTTACTGCTCATTTTACAGCTCCTGGACTCTACGGCATGGAACTGCCGCACCACTCACCCACCGCCCCCACAACTCACCAACTACGCCCTTGGTCAAACAGTCCAATGAAGAGTATAAGCCGGTTTTCTTCTTCAAGTAAAGGACAATATATTTTATGTGTGTCCCTTCAGGTAAATGTAATAGTCCTTATCATTAGGCTAAGTTTTATACACAAATAGGCCTACACTTCAAACAATATATTTCTGGACAGATCTAGGGCTAGTGTGTCATACAATTGAGATGAAGAAAAGCGCATGCATAGAAGCGAGATGGCTTATTGTGTATTCACTTATCTTAATCAGCACTGTCATTATACGACTGATCTGAAAAAAAAAATGGTGCTGGCTTTAATTAATCAGCTCACAACCACGACCCGTATAATAGCGTGGGATAATGCTTGAGCAAGGGGGGGGGGTAATGGGGTTCCTGTACGTCATTTCAAAAGGAGCCAAACAGGGACAATAGCACTTCAGTTTCCTTATGCTCAGTTGAACAGTTATTGCTGCAAAGGTAAAGGACACTACCAAATGATATTTAATCGTAATGCTTTAAAATTCATCCACAGTAAATCAAAATAATTCACCGACAAATATAACAGTAATAAAACCAGTGCAGTAATTTGATTTACGTAGATGTATTCGCCTTTGTAGCTGATTTTAGTATAGACTACATAAAATGATCCTGTAATGGGGAATATGCGTAGTCTGTCTGTCTTCAGGTTTTAGAAACCGATTCCGATTAATTTCACTATATCGAGTGGTGGGTAAGGATATGGAAGGAAGTGGTCATGATATTCCCGGAAGAAGATAGCGGATTGTGAAGTCTTGGAGTTTTGTGTGATGATAACTCTCTGAACAATTTGAACTTAAAACTTAGCGATTAATTTTCCAACAGTTTCAACTCTTCACAAATATCAAACAACTGCTGCAAACTGACCTGCTAAATTTGTGAGCTCCCTGTTGTTCTAAAGGGACATTAAACGACCCAGCCGCTATCTTTTAAGTACCGTTACATGCATCTTACCGAGGGTTTAGAGAGGAACTCTTTTCTTAACACCCCTGAACTTTCAACATACAAAGGATTTGTTAGGCATAGTTCAAGCTGCAGAATTATACCTAGAAATACTCATTAGACCTACAGTACTGGATTTTCAACATTTCTAAAATTAAAGTTTTTCGGTAAAGCAAAGTTCTACTAAGCTGAAAGTTCCTGGCGCCGTGAAACAGCGGGGGTTTTATGACTGACGCTTGTATACCTTCATCACCCTCTTTATAGGGTGGGTAGAGCACAGTGTTCACACTCACTGAACTGTAAAGGAGCTGCTCCGAAAGAACCTACCAGGTGTGTTAGATTTCAGTTTTCTTTACATCCTTTTCATTGAAGTAGTAAGGCACAAACGTGTCTCTGTACTAAATATATGAGCACGCCATGAAGACGTATGGAGGAGTGTAGGCATCCTGTAACCCCATCCCATTTCGTGTCATATCATCAGTGATACGACACTTAGTGTGTGTGTCTGTTCTCCAAAGAGAGTCATAATTGGAGAACTGTTTCACGAAAAAAAGGAATGTCATGAAACTGGATTGATTTACTATAGCTCACTGCATTCTTAAACTCGGCACTAGCTGGATGCGATCCCTCTCCTTTCTATGAATTTAAGCCTGGCTATCCAATCGGAAGCCAGCCACTGCGTGTTCAGCGTTCAGCTCCTTTTTAATGATGAAGCTTGGAAATGAAGAGCTGAGGGTCGGTCCTAGGTAAAATGTAAATTTGTCCCTGTACACGATACGAACACAGTGGAGGTATAGCTCCAGTCATCCTTAATATCGGCACTAGATAGAGGTAAGTAGTCAGTGTCATGCCCCGACCACTTTACCCCCGGGGGAAGAGCTTCCCGGTACCCATTGAACAGGAGGCTGGATGGACCCACAAACCAGTCTGGACTTTTTGGAGAAGAAAAAATTCGGTCCTTTGTGAGAAAGGAACACAAACAATTGAAGAATTACATAACTTGTACCTCACACCATTAATTTTGTACGGATGTACACCAAAGAAAGTTCATGCAACACGTCTGCGAGACCTGGGTATTCCACTGGCTCATCAACGTTGGGTCAAAGAAAGAAACGCTGACACATTCACAGCATTCAAACACACCCTGAGCTGGACTCTGTTTCTGGATTTATCGAACAGGCCCGCTGACATTCGTGCATGAGACATATTTCCTCGTACTGCGTCATACTGAACCGGATCGCATTAGCGGAACCTTGAGACGCGGGTCACGGCTGTTCATGTGACGTCAGCAAGCGAGATGAATGAAATGTGGAGGATGCCGACCACTACGACTGCAATCAGGGGCACCATAGACCACACAGTCCGTGCCTGTTACGTGTGAGAACCCCAGTCGACTTCCCTTCGTCAAATATAATACAACTTTACCCTTAATATTATTCATTCCGTACATTTTAACTTTATATTTAAAGTCCGACACATGTGCAATATAATCACACTATTTGTGCACTTTCACCGTCCTACATTTTTCGAACCCTAACCCGGGCTCTTCCTCAGGGACACATTATCCAAAATCGCACACTAGTTACACCAACTGGTACAATTATTTTACATGAGTTCTTTACAATTGTTCCGATACACTGTTTAAAACAAATAAATTTAAAAAGTTAAAAATTGTGGTTGTTGGTTGTTAAAAAATTGTATTAAAGTTTAACAATCTATGTTGTTTTGATCCTGAAACATACAATATCTAAGATAAAGTTGCTATTTGTGTTTAAGTTAATATTAATTTTTCGTAGGTAGAACGCAAGTTGAAGTAGTCAACGTTGTACATACCTGTTTATTGGAGTAAGTTACCTGTTGGGTGGTGAGATAAACAGGTATGTGCAACGTTGGCTACTTGAACTTGCGTTCTACCTACGAAAAATTAATATTAACTTAAAAAATTACGGCCTTTTTAGATATGAGTATCAACAAACAAATAGATGTTAAATTAATAAAATTTTTAAACCCAACACCAAATTTTTAACGATTTAAAAAGAAAGTTATGCAACAATCTGAAGAACTAGGGTATTATTGTCTAAAGTTGGGTCAAAGTAGCGCTGACACATTGAAATGTTCTGAAACACCCGAGTTGGCTCGAATTTAGGATTATCGAAAGGCACAGGTGACTTTCGTGCATGTGACGACTTTTACATGTAACTTTACTGAACGATGCATAGCGAACTTGAACGCGTTCACGGCTTTCTGTACGTCATAGCGATGCATTTAATTAGATCGAACTACGTACTTTCGCAATAGGTCACAAACCACACAGTCCGTGCCGTTCTTGTGTAGAACCATTGTGATTTCTTCGTCCAAATATAATACAACTTTTATTGATTATATTCATTTACACGTATCATTTTAATCTTTAATATTATAAAGGTCGACACAGTACAATATAACTCACCATTGTGTCTTTCACCAGTCCTCTTTTCAGAACCCTAACCCGGGCCTCTTTCCTCAGCACATTTATCTAAAATCCACATAGTTTTCCTCGAATGGGACAAATTATGTTCATGAGTTCCTTTAACAATTTTTCCTACAGTCTAAAATCACAAAAATTTAAAAAGTTAATGGGGTTTTGGGGGTTTGTAATATGTATTAAACGTGAACATCTATTTGTTATCGTCATAATTATCTAAGGTACAGTTGCTATTTGGTTTAAGTTAATATAATTTTATCGTGGTAAACCGTTAAGTTACAAGGCTAGTGACTTCTGTTTCACGAGTAAGTACTGTAATGGTGGTAGTAAAAATGCTTCTCGACAGTTCTGTCAGTAATCGAGACTTCCAGCCAATACTTTGTTAGGTCAGTCGCTTTCCCGTGCAGCCTAACAAAATAAGCAAATTGTGACTGTCAAAATCCATGTACAATAGAAGTTATTGTGTTGATTCAACCATAGAGAATTTTGAAAAAAGAGCCATTTGGAAGTACGAGAATGAAATGGAAGGAAAACATCCAGATGGGTCTAGGGGAAGTAGGTTGAGATGATACGAAATGTATGGAACTGGCTCAGAATTGTGTGCAATGATGGGCTTGGTATTACCAGTGCTGAACCTGCGGTTGCTACTAACACAGCTTTAGGCTTTGCTGTGCTTGTGATGTACTTAAACAAGCATAAAAATTGAGACCTAATGGGTTTCTGGACTTCGTCCATCATCCGGAAATCTAAAATAACTAGATAACACGACGTTTCGGAAAATGGATCTGCTTCCGTCCTCAGGTGAAGAAGGGAGGGGAACACCTACTCCGTTGGGTCCCTTAGATAGAGCTCTATCTAAGGGACCCAACAGAGTAGGTAGCATAAATAAACTCCAGGTTTTCAAGAAGTTCGTCCGGTAAATGGCGTTATGGGTTTAGTAAAGAGCCACAAGTCCGTGGTCGTCGTATTGTGAATTTCTTCTATCAAGTAATTTGTTTAATGTATCTTATTATTTGTTTGCCACACATCAGTCTGCTATGCCTTCTGCTGTCGCAGGGTTAAAACGAATTAAAACTAGTAAAGACTACATGTCAATTTGCACAAGAATATTTTAAAATGACCTACCAATAATGCATTTTTTTAGCTTATGATACTTTACTAAATGCTGAGTCTTACTCCATTTATGAACGAGTTTGTCTGCATCAAATTTTCCCAATGAATGCAACGAAGAAGAAAAGGAGTTCGATTTACAAAAAAGACAAGGGGTTCTTTCCTTCATAATCAATGTCCATACCGCCCATCCAAAATCCTGTTGAACGAGTACTGGAGTAAAGTAGTCGGGGCGTGAAGCTGACCAAACATTTCCATCTACTGGAGCTTTAACTCCACTTCGTGAATGGTTTGGTCCTTACGACATGCCTATGATATTCGGGTACAACACAGTGCAACTGCGTGTGTTGAACTTCTGAGTATGGGTTTTTACACAGTAACAGGACCAGGGATCTTGAATTGGCCCAAGTTTGTAACAATGGCATCGCAGGTAAATTTTTTCCCCCTTCCATTTTCCGTCTCTTAGAAAAGCAAGGCCAACAATTCAAAGGGACTGTTGAAGCACCCACACCACACATACAAAGTCTTGGCATTAGAAACTGAATTTCGCAAACAATCTATAAAGAGACTGTTTACACAGTTACGTGGTGCAGCGTTCGTCTTACAGTCTGTTAAAACTGAAACAGGGACCCTTATGATAAAAGTAATGTTGTCCCTGTGCACGCCATAAAGGCATATGGCGGACAGGAATTATATATAGATCTACACATTCTTAAACTTCAACTCTAGATGGACGTGTGTTGTCCGTTTGACGCCTCGGCTCTGTTATGCTCCTGGGCAAAGAGCCCCAGTCACCATTGTGTAGGTGGCTAGGTGAGCCCCAGAGCTGGCCTGGACGCTGTAAAAAAATAAAAATCTCTTGCCCCTGCTGGGAATCCTTGTGATAAATTCATGAGATATTCACCATGTTGTTAAAAGGCTATAAGAACAGTAGTGAACACCACGATAACTTCTGAAATCTCCTCATCACAGATAACATCCTATTAGTTACTCGTAACGAGCACAGTCAGATAAATATTTCCCATCTTTACGAGCTCCTTCACGCGAATTGTGTGGGTATGGTTTATTGCTTCCCCGTATCTGGAACGCTGTGTGCGTAAATCTGCATCATACGTATTATGTTCTATGTCGTTAACTTCTTGGAACAGAGAGTTCTTCTGCAGAAGCCATTAGGCGCTCTGCTATGTTGTCATCGTAGCACATAAGCCCTAATGTAGTAAAAGGCTATTCCATTACAGGCCTGGACAGACCCTTTGGGTTCCAGGAGGTTGAGCTCCCAATTTGTAGACAATCGGCACATGTAGGTGGTAAGGTTGTCAGCCCTACGCACCGGCCGCCTTTACCCCCCCCCCCAGGAAATATTCCTGGTACTCATTTCTGTTAGAGGCTGAGTCGACCCCAGGGCCATAGTGCGACCGAAACGATTATGTCAATGAAAAATTCCAATGACACCATCGGCCCTAATGTAGTACAAAGGATGAAATGATGTGTGTAATTTTGCTCAGTACACTTCCATTTACCGCGTCCTAAGGTTGCGGATGGAGCGGACGGCCTCCGGACGGGAGAGGTACCTGTGAATATATTGAGTAAGTGGTGGCGGACACTCGACAAGGGGTGGTGTCCCAGCTTGGGGCTTAGTCGAGCGACTTAAACTTCCTCACCGTAAAAGTCAACATGTTACGAAATGTTACGCAGGGCCTCGGAATTACAAGAGTTCTTTGAAACCACCTACGCAAGAGAAAAGGAACATGACATTTGAGACTTGGAATTGAAAATAAATGCAAAGGAGTTGTTAGCACGGTATTAGGGCGGCATTGATCCGGCAGAAGGTTATACTAGTTTCTATGGAAAAGGAAAAGAAATTCATGAATTCTGAACACGATTGCTTGTACATCATACCATCATGTCGGCAGTTAAAAGAGTAGAGTTTGTTGGTGATATGATGGCATATGCTAAGAGATCCCTAGTGTGTTATTACTGTTCTGAATGTGCATGTAGCATCTGAGGGAAAAAAGTGATGACTCAAGGGATAATTTATATGAGGACTTAGAACAGGTGTTTAATCAATTCGGACACGGTGGAACGACAGTAACAAACCAAAACTGTACGCCTGAAGAAATTAAGAGCATATTAAAGCCAGGGAAAGTTTGCTACCATTCGGTTCAGAATCTTTTATCTTCCCGTTTGTTATACAAGAACATCAAGATTAAAATACACAGGACTATAATTCTGTCCGCTTTAAATGGGTGTGAAACTTGGTCTGTAACCTGAGGGAAGAACAGACTGAGCGTATTCCAGAATAGGCTGCTGAGGAAGACATTTGGGCCTAAGAGGGAAGAAGTAACAAGAGACTGGGGAACATTGCATAAGGAGGAGCCTCATGATTTGTACTCCTTAGGAAATGTTATTCGGGTGATCAAATCAACGTGAAAGAGATGGGCGGGGCGTGTGACACATGGGTGAGAAGAGAAATGAATACACGCTTTTGGTAGGAAAACTTAAAAAAAAAAAAAGCGCCTACTTGGAGAACCTAGGTGAAGAAGAGAGGATGATATTAAAATGGTTTTTAAAGCAACAGAATGGGAGGGCATGGACTGGATTAATCTGGCTCAGGAGAGGGGTAAGTGGGGGGGGGGGGGGGGCGCTGTTGTGACTATGGTAATGGTTAAAAGAATTGAAAATTAATGGTAATGAAAGTTCGGGTTCCATCAAATGCGGCAATTACTTGACTAGCTGAAGAATTATTAGCTTACTAAGAAGACTCGGCTCTGAGAAGTCGGTCACCATAGTTGAATGCGTGTCTCCAGTTGCAGTTATCACGGCTCAGCTTGCAGATATGGGAACAGTGCAGTTGAAACTTGACTCCTTTTTCGGAATGCGCTGATCTGACGATTTCCCTACCGGCTTTGAATACAGTTCTCCTTGAGATGCTAACAGTTGCTCAGCTACTCAAGAAACTCATATCCTTTTATGGATCCCGAAATGTAACTACTGCGTTAAAAAGTACAAGCAACTGGCCCTTATGCGGTGCCAGATGAATCGACTCCACATTGTCACACCTGATTCGTTAAAACCCATTTGCATTTTCTCTCACTAATCCCTCCGTCTTTCCTTTCTTCTGTTTCTTTATTTGCCTTTCCATTCATTATTCATTTGTTTTGTTGTTTTCCCTTATTTATCTGTTCCTTCTTTTCCTCCACATGTCCTTGCAGTAGCGTGCATTTCCTTCAATCCATGAGTCTCCCAACTTCTTGCCTGACAAGGCCTACTTATGTGACGATACTGTACACATTCAGAACCTGACAGAATGCACATGGTTCCTTGTTGGCTTGAAAGAAAAGTCTCACCCCTCGTGTTCCCATTGCGAAAGTATTGCAAGAACAGACAGACGACATGTGTTGTGCAGCGAACACACCTAATTGTCAAGGAGTGCCGAACTGGCAGTGTTTGCAGGATTATACCGCTCTTTATGTTCAAGATTCTGGATTTGAGTCACCGCTCACATTAATAAAGACGACACAACTGTTATGCATTGCTTCCACAAGGTACCAAAACTGAATGCTTAACCTTGCATGACCCTGAAAACGAAGGCACTACATCCTTCAAAACGTCGGTAACTGTTTACCGTCGACAAGGCGTACCATCCCAGAAAACTCGAATCTTTACCAACACCGCTGTGAGAACCTCGAATCTCGTTCTGCTTAAAGAATGGTGTAGTTTGGTAGTCTATAGGAGATTAGAGATAAGAATTGTGGAAAGCAAGTACGTTTGCCTGGTACTGCTTCACATAAGCTGAAATCAAACCGTAATCGAGCGTCTAAGAAGTAGCTAACAATGGACTGGATAACTAACTACATGACTAACTAGCAGGTAAATGAATAACTGTCTAGCTAAGTAAAAAGGTATGCCTCACCAAAACGTCGATACATTCTACCAGATTAAACGACGTCATATCCCAGAAGACAGTAATCTTCGTACACCCCATTGTTTAGAACATCACATCTCACCAAGTTCTTGTCTTTCTGTAAGAGGTCAATCGATGCCTCGGATACAGGTCTCTTGGGAGGTGACGCTGTGTAGTTGGTTCAATGGTGCCCGACGTTTCGAAGGAACAGTGTCTTCATCTTCAGGGTTCAAGCAGTTCAAGAAGAAGTTGCTTGACCCTTGCAGAAGAAGGCAGTAGGTCGCTTCGGAATGTCGGGGGAGCCACTCAACGAAAGACACGGCGTCACATCGTAGAAGACTTGCGCCCTTGGCTACACGGATGTGAGCACCTAATATCTCTCACTAATTTATTTCTCTGCTCTAATACATGCAGGTAACCTGAAGATGCCCATTACGTAAACTTCTGCAAAGAACATTTCCCAAATCATGATAACTACAAATTGTCAGCGATTTTGGTTAACTGACACAGTAAGTCAAACACTTCGTTTTGTGATAATAAGATGAGTGCATCAAATGCAACCTCGGGGTAACGACCACCTGTTTGATATGGCCATCTGGACAAATGACCGTTGTTTTCAGTGAGGGATTTTCTGCCACATACAAAATGTACTAAACCTGTTTCTAAGCAGCTTCCCCCTTTTCACTACGTTGAGGCTTAACTCAATTCTACGGTTTGGTACAAAACTGGCCTAACTCCAAGAAAACTGCGAAAACGTTTTCGTTGATATCGCACGATAAAATATTTACTCCGGACTTTTTGGCACAAAAATAAATGCGAATGCGGTGCCTTTGTACGACGTTCCAACTTACAGATAGTACTTAAATTATTCAGTTTCCGCTTGTGTTCAACATGCTAATAGAACTAAAGTACATACAAAACTCTCCAATTGTCGTGGTAAAAACCTAAGCAATACACGTTTCTTCACAAAACTGAATACAAAAACTGACATTAACAATGAATAACTGTACTTTCAGATAATATTCGTACTAAAAGTTTGCTTTCAAAAGGGAAGACATACAAGTTTTTATTCGGTTTTTTCAACGCTTTGTGTATTTTAGGCCTATATATTCTGCTATAAAGATAATATGGCTTTAATGATTCCTATTTTACCCTTCAAATGACAAAGATAGGATGTAAACAACGCATTAAACCATTGTGTACAACGGGATTATATTAAAATTTTAGATACGCTTTTAAACTCCCTTTCCGCTATATAAAAAACGTGCATCCTGTTGCCTGTCTTTTGTTTGTTTTTTTCTACATAGACTTACAACAAATTATTTGAGAATATTTGGACATGTCTTTTATGATAAATCTGATTACTTAATGGTTTTCTTTTCCTCGGGTTTTTGGAACCTGTATCTATTGTGACAATAATTCACTTTGAAGTCGGCGATTGTAGTTTATACTGAAACGTTGAAAATCTTCAAAAAGCGAGGCGGCTAAATCCCGAAAGCCGAAACCATACATTACGTAATGATATCTGATTTTGATAGTTGAAGTTTATAGGCCAAGAAAGGAAAGATACAGCTGAAGAGACCAAAGAAGAACTTAATGATAAGTACCAGGAGAATCCTTAAGCAATTGATAGTCAACTGCTCAGTAGATCTCCTGTTGTTACGCAAATCGAAAGTTCGTCATAGCATTCGCAGAAGTCTTTTAGCGAGTCTGCCCTGTGCCATTTCAACCCATAACAAACTTTTACACCCTTCTTCTCAAATACGTTTTAATAATATTCTCCCAGCTACATAAGCGGTTTCTTCACGTCAAGTTTTCCAAATAATATTGTATGCGCTGCAGACTGTTTTTCCTTCTTAAATAATCTTTGACGATTCGTTACCCGAAGAATATTAGGCGTGTCTGAAAGCTGTTTTGTTACCCTTAATTCGTAGGAACTTACGTTTGCTAACAACGTGTGTTGTTACAGTTATGACGCAGGTGTGCCACGCAACAATGGTGGATAGCCAGGTGCAGGGCTGCCAATATAATGGTACAGGATGCCTATAGGCATGAGAAGGCAACACGAGGAAGGGCGACGGTCGCTCTGCAATGACGTTCAAGTAGGTCATGACGAACCGTCTTAAATGTGACTGTAATGTCATATTATATACAGTATATATAGAAGTATATAATTGTATGAGTGCTGAACAATTCCACAGGACACAAAAGTAAAATAAAAATGTTCATCACCAAGCTCACTGCTTGCCACCGGTTCAACCCAGTACACATCTTGACAGCCCGTTTCTCTAACATAGGTTTTAATTTTATCTACGCCTAATCTTCCAGCTGTATAAATGCTTAGGTACATCTCCGTCTGGCTTCAGACTATTTGGTTGAGTTGCAGGGTCGAACCTCTTTTAAGCCTATTTATGATTCGCCCTCTCCCAGCACGTCTCATTTTTATAATAGTATTTTAATTGATTTTCACATTCTTATAACACTTGGTAACACATTTCGAGGTTATATGGAACAAATCTCGTCTTTTTCTTCTTCTATTTTTTCTACCTGTATCTCTGTCCTTTGACTTGTACTTAAAAGCAAGCTTTAGGACTCTGTTACTTTATATTACGTCCCGATAATTTAACCAATTTCCTCTACAGGAATTTATTTATTATTTATAGGAAAAATATTTAATTCGTTGCCTATATCTTCACTTTTAAAGTTATTTATTTCGGCACATAATTTGATACTTCTGACAAATTTAATTATCGTTGCTTCAGTTTTGTTGGTGTTTTTATTGTTACTCCATGTTCAGTGCATTAAAAGTGTGAAGATTGACACTATGTGAGAAAATAGCAACTTTGTTTTTTTCATTACTTTTCAAATAAAATGCTTTCATTATGAAAATATGTAAGTCAGTAAGTTTCAAAGGTTACCGAAATCAAGAAATCTGGCCCATTCTAAAGTTGCCATATGCAGTGTTGTTATCTATAAATGCAACGTACGGGCTAGGCAGGGATTAACAGAGGTACGTGATTATCTTAACCACAAATCTACATATTACAAGGCATTAGTCACGTGTCTTTAATCAGTCCTCTCTCAGCATGGAACGCCGCCGTCGAGCGGTTAGTTCTTCTACACAGTTGGGTGATCCTGGGTTCGACTGTTTGGCTTGACACCTGCTATCCCGAGACAAGTTTGTCGCCATTTTGCTAATTCCTTCCACGTAAATGCTAGGATAGTACTTTAGAAAGAGCATGCCAGCTTCCTTTCTTATCTCTTTCAATGAGTCATTCACGGTCATTACAATGACGCTGCATAATTTATACAGATGAGGGTGTGTCATGTACAACATTGTATACTAAAATTCACCTAAATTATATACAACAGTTCATTCCAACCTCCGTCTCATTTACAAAGACAAATCAGTTCATGATATTTAGGAAGACAACCGCGGTTTGTTGTGAGAAACATACTGTGTGGGCAAGTCGCAGTTTGTAAATGCTACATCAGGTGGTACATATGCTTATCACTGAGTTTGAAACGATAAACAGCTCAAGAATTAAACAGTCAACCAATGATCCTGTTATTGCTAATTTATTCCGGGACATAACCCCAACAGGCCATAATGCCTGCTAGTTACACGCGTACAGGTAAGAGCCACACGGAAAGTTCGCTCATATTAGCAACAGCAGGTATTCTCGTTGACACAGGGCACAGTACTTTTAGCAGTTATAATCCGGATTAAGCTGGCTGAAGTAGTAACGCCACCGAGTATCCTCACAGGTTTTCATAAGTCACACAGTTCAGAAGATAAAGTTTCCCGTTTGCACGCCATGAAGGCATAATACGGAGTGGAAGTATCGTAGTACGTCTTTTTAACCTTGGTACTAGATCGGGGTGAGCGGTCACATTGAAGCCCCCGGCCGCTTCACCCGAAAGGAAAAAGCCTGCTGTTCCCCTGAGTAGGAGGCTGGCTGCCCCCAGGGTAAATCTACACATTTCGCATTATCCAAGCATCTCTTGCCTCTGCCTTATATCGAACCACAACTTGTCGTTTGTCCAGCCCATAGGTTGGTCACTATACGGACTGCGTCATCCCAGCTGTCGCTTCCGTGTACGTAATTGTCAATGGTATATAGTTACTTATACGTATAGGTCTCAAAATATGACCAGATGGCTGAAAGCACCCGTAGTTCTCTACAGTTTATAGTTTAATTGTATTTTATAAATGCAACTAATTGTATTATAGATAAAACTTATCAATGCTTTCCATGATGACTCCTATTAAAATTATCTCCAAGAATACGCGCATAGTGACTTGTAACTTACACTCACCATTCTAGAAAAGCCTGGAGAAATTTACTTTACCGCCAGCCAGCCAAAGAGCTAAGAACTGAGGCGTCCCTTCGTCTGTTTAGCCATTCCTGCGTTTGACCGCATCTCTGGGCTCAATAATAGACTCCTTATGCTATAACTTGGGATTTCACTTACGCTAACGGTTTCCAGTCTCTGTTGAAGACCTGGAATTGGGCACAATAAAGACTAATGCTCAAGAAGCATATAACCTTCTTTTAGGGTTTACTTTACCGATTCCATCAAACACCAGTTTATACCAGAGGGGTCAGTGTTTGTAAATGAGATGTTTACTGCGAGGAAGGAAAGGGTTAAAGGCAGCTGTAAATCAATTGATCTTTTACTAGCATGACAGAAATACAGCATAAAGGCGTAGGGGTATATACTATTAGCTGAACACAATAGCAAAACTGTATGTACAGGTAGAGAGATATGCATGTCAAGTTGTTCCTTGTTTATTGCCAACGCCGTCTTTTCATAGAAATTTAAAGGCAAATGTGCCGAGAAATACATCAGCAGGTATGCGCCTATACTTGTCGGTCTGTTTCCTACTTACTGGTAAACTCGGATACTTATCGTTATTATATAACATAAATTACCAACTTTAATTTTGAAATTCCAACAGAAGGTAAAATTGGAATACACCGTTACAAACAAATGGTGTTCATCTTTCGGACAAAAACATAAGTACCATAGTGTGCAACAAAAAGTTGCAATGATAGTTTGGACCGCCGAGGTTATTTTCTTTGGAGATGCAAGTTAACACGCTGACATGAAAAACAAATTAGGAATTGGAGTGAATTTACCTATTAATACAAGCATCCCCCTTTGCACTTTTTGTCAGATCGTAAGCCTGCAACTGAAGACATTATATAACGAGGAACTTCGAGATTTATGCAGGCCTAATACTATTAATTCTATGGGTGGAGTGTTTCCATTTAAGTTTTCGTAATTGCCAGATTATTTAACGACACTTTTGAAACTGCGCAAGTAACGTATTGATTAGTATGATGACTGTAAATGATAAATTTAAGGGGGTGTGGAATGAAATGGTTGTGGCCCATTTTAAAGTACGATTCCAACGTTTACCTGGAGGAACATAAAATCCACGAAAACATGATACTCCCTGGCACTGAGATTCGAAGCCGGGACGCGCAATGGTCGGTGGTTAACTCAAAGAGGGACAGGCTGGATTAGCGGAATCAAGAAATGCGTACAGAATTTTGGAAGGCCCAAATTGAAGATGTAGTTTTAAGACGGAAAAGTGGATACGAGGATCTCAGACGAGCGAAGATCTAAACTACAGCACAACGGAAGCCTAAACTCTCGCACGGATGGAAATAGTTCAACACTGTTTCGTTGGCATTGAATATTTTATTTCTGTTACCAGAATCAGTTTGTCATACTAGATCGTACAGGGAGATCTAACTGGCACGTGAAGAAAGCCTATCATAATGTACATACCGGCATATCAGTGTTTCTAACCTGGGGGTTATCGAGTGGAGTGGATTCTACTCATTAGAACACAAATTTTTTCTTTCCTTTAGGCTTCTCCTAATCGTAGTTTTTTGCCATTACTGCTAGAAAAATTACCGCTTTTTAAAATCAGTCCTTGCATTGACTTATTGCATGTTTTACAGTGTAACTAAGCTTCCTGTTTGTAAATATTCCCGACTTTAAATGTTACCCTGAGTTGTGCCTAATGCGTCCGCGACTTGAGATAATTTTAGGGAGGAGGTCTACAGAATTAAGAAGACTAAGGGGTCCACGTCACCGGAAACTTTAAGAAACACTGGTCATTTGTAAGTGGGACTCGCGCTTCTAAACTCAACATGATGGACGAAACTCTTCTTGGGGTAGGAAGAGCTACTATTTTGTTAATTGTGCTGTGAATTAGTCTTTGGAGTAGTTTTCGTGTCTAACATATGTCAAGTCGTAACCCACCTGACGGATATTCGTAGAACCACCTAGCACAATGCAACTGCTAACCAATCACGTCAGTTGCGTTGTTATTACTAGTGGTAAACCATGTCCACAAAGAAAACAGCGCATCTTTTTGTTCCGAATACAGAGAGGGTAAATAAAATGCATCATCTGTGTGTGTCGACATACACACATGGGACTATCGCGGTTGAGTAGGTAGCATTCTCACTTCATATTCCGGAAGTCTCGGTTTCATATCTCCAGGGTTACCATACGTCGTTTTCCCGGATGTGCCGTCTTTTGGCACATACAATTTACGTCCGAGTGGATTTCCTTCAAAGACGAAACTGTCCGGGTTTTTAGCCAACAATATTGTCACATTCGCTACTACTACTACTACTACTACTACTACTAATAATAATAATAATAATAATCATAATTCAGAATAACCGTTCTTACCACGGTTCATATATGCGGAGTAGAAGATTGGAATTCGCATGAAACAAAATGCTAAATGCAACGAGTTCTTGCCATTTTACTTTTCAGTCCAGGTTTCTTAGTGTTCTCCAACATTACTATGTTTCCTTCTCATTCTCGAATGTATTCCACGAGGAGGAAGGAGAGGGAGACAGTCACAAAGACCAATGAAAATTGCACTCGGTGGTCTAGTAAATATTAATGCACAAGCCACTGTAGTGCAGATTTTTGCACACTGTTAAGGTCTGAAAGAACACAGTCTTGTTTTTACATCATGATATCAAGAGTTCGATCTGAAAATGTGAGCGCTACTATCCTGCTGTGTCAGTGTTGCAAAAATATGTTCATTAATATGTAAATTAAATATCAACAATTAAATGCTGATCCATTTTTGTTGCCTGTCGAGTGGAAGGTGAACAAATGTTCACAAGAAGTCATAAACGACCGACAAGTCCGTTGTTGCCTGAAGTCAAAACGGGGCATCGTATCGACGTACTCCTTTCTCCGCCTCTTTCTATCTGCCAATGTTGTCTCTCTTTTTAGTACAAAAAAATAATATGAGCAGGGTCAAATGTAGTTTTATCTCTGGACTTTCCACGTTTGAACAAAATCGGTTCAGCTGAAAAATAAGCTTGGGCATAAATTATTTTAACAATACAGCGTGTGAAGAGCTTCTTACATATAGATAGGCGATATTTTAAAGAAAATAAACAATTATTACAAAGGTTCTCATCTTATGTGCAACAAACATGGTAACTCTGAGAATCTTGGCTCGGAGGCCAGCTAAAGTGGCTGAGGGTTTCACCAACTTCCCTCAGTCTCTCCACGCAAATTCCGGCATAGAATATAAAATTACGCCACGACTGCTGCCTTCCACATCCTTCCCCTTTCATCATTCATCCACTGATCAGCTCATTCGATGCTATGTAGGCAGTGTCGTTAAATAAGTCATAACAAACGTGTAAGTAAACAATTATGATGTGTCTCGGTGGGGCAGTCCTTCCATTGCGTCTTCGATTTTCTCAGCAGAAATATGTAACTTGATAAAACAAAGATCTCTGTAAGAGCTGTAATACTTTTCACGTTGTTGACACCGTGCATCTTCGTCATATTAAATTAAATTTTTCAGACCAACTGATGCACCATTAAAACCACTTTTTATTGTAGCTACAATAAAAAGTGGTTTTAATGGTGCATCAGTTGGTCTGAAAAATTTAATTTAAGCTGTAATACTTATTTGATATCTATTTTCACATGCTGTGAAATATACGGGGAAAACTTACTCCTTATGCAGTGTTAAGTAAGAATAGACATTTAATGCTGATTAGCTTTACTGTAACCTACAGAATTTATGGCTCTATACAATAAAGTCTGTACTGTTGCTTAGCTGTCAAGAATGTGCTTGCATTTGTGTGCTCTAAAGAACGACACGAAGGAAAGAAAGAAAAAGTAGAATACCACAGCGCGGGAAGGTATATTGTTGCGTGCATCTGCTACAGCACGTGCGACCGGCAGGTGAGTGAGCAGGGAGACATCTGGTGCCAAATCACTGTAAGAAGGGCGCAAGTGCGCCATAGTCGTAACCTGGTTTGGAGGCAATTTAATTGTCATTATCTTGCAAGTTGCTATAAGTTACGAAACAGGCAGTGCAGCTTGAAGTCTCTTAGACTGTTGAGTTACAGACTTACTTTATGAACTCCTACCGTTGAATAGTGCTGAGGAATGACTGCAAAAATTAATTATACAGGACGTGCAAAAAAAGGCGATCGTCGTGTATCACCCCTATATTCGATTGAAGACTGAAAAAACCATGAAGCACTTCAGTCGGGTTACCTGCTTTACAGAGCGAGATATGAATGTGGCACCAGTACTCCAACAGAAATGTTAACTAATCACTACTTCGCAATATTGGATGATTTAAAACAACTTTGCACATAAGCATTGCATAATAAAAGGGGCATTCGGATAATCCTACGAATTCGATGTCATGTATTCGCTTCACCCTCCGGCCGCTTTAGCCCAAGGCACTAACAATAACATTTGTGTATGCTTCTGAAACGTAATCTCTTGCTTTGAGGAAAAACCACAAATTACAATTGTTCGAAAACAAATACTAGCAGTAACACAAATCAACACGCATTGTTGAATATTCTGTCTTCTTTGGTACAAAACACACACTTTGCACCACAAACGTGTACACTCTCACAAAATTTCTGATTCAATACGCTTTTCGAAAACGCAAGGTGTAGTTTACAACTAGTATATAGGCTATCTAGTAACTTCATATAATCTAGAATATATATGGTTCTTTGTAGATACTATGGATTTAAATAAATTGCAGTTTAACTGCATTAAACTGACAGTAAGTCATATTTGCAATATGAACTTAACCTTTCAAATCCCAGTGGTCACTATATGCACCACCTGCTGCAACACTAAACGTCCCTTCATTTTCCTATAGTGTATTTGTATGTTAAGCATGGTTCTCGTAATAAAGAGTGACTATTTCACGTAAACATAATTATCCGGTTTGTTTTTGTAATGAGGACGGTCTCTGTTCTCTTGTAAGGAAGGAACTGAAATGTCAGTCCTTCAAAGCGTTAATTTAATTCAAGTAGACAATCGGACTGGAACTAGAGCGAGGTGATCTTCTGACTTTCAGCTATCATCTCATCGGAAAAGCATACTCTGGGAAACAAGAGTGAAAATGTAGAGCACAAAGTTCTAAACGGCGTTTATTTTTGCAGTTTATTACGCTCACTTTCGCCAGCCCAGTTTATAAACAAAGTTTCAACAAAACACAAAATTCAGAACCATCAAATAAAATGAACAAAATTCATATTTCAATAACACCATAACGCGTGAGTGAGAATTAGGTCCGCTCTATCGAGTTAAACCACAATCTGCGTAGCCGTTTATGGGTTACAGGGAATAGTCAATTTATGGCCATATGTGAAGTACAATTTGAAAATGGTCAATATGGCCAAATATCAAAATGCCCGATTAAAGTCGTGCAAACATATTTTTTTACTAATTTCTATGAAGATACGACGATCAGATTGTGATCAAATAAAAAATTATGGAGACGAAAATGGAAAGTTTCCAGTTTCCAATATCGATTTAAAAAATCCGCACAAAGTTTTAGGCAATGAAAAAAGGGCACAGACCGAGGACAGACATGACCTCCATTCCTGCGGAGGCCTATTAGATGGCTCTGTCTGTCTGTCCTGTTATAACAACTCGAGAACTGCTAAAGGGATCTTCAGGAAATCTGATATAGAACGGTTTTAAGCAAAACTGCCCAGCCATTTGAACTTTTGTTTAGGCCCGGGGAGTTTTCAAGTCAGATACGCTGAAAACCTGCCGGTGTTTCTGCGCGCATAAGCCTTCGCATCCCCGTACCGCACGTTCTTATTACGTGTAGCGGACCGCACCCGTGGATGACTAATATAAAAATATAGGAACTGTGTCAAAACGCAAACCAGCAGTCTCATCGTACATATAGTTGGTACCTGTGTATGAGATAAAATACAATTTCAGTAATATCTACAACGCTTACTATGAATATATTTTGATATTTAAATTGTGAGGGTTATGACACCATATAGTCTCAAAGATGTCCATAAATGGTGCAGATTAGAAATTCTTAGAAGGACTGTGTCCTGGCCTTCCATCCGAGGGTACTGTTGTCCTTAAACAATTCGAAAATAAAAGCTCTCACTGCAATATTGAGTCTCACAAAGTGACTGTTCGGTTGTGGCAGCAAAATAACAATACGGATGTATGTCACTTTGAGAATGAGATGGGGGATTTGTCGACACCGTAAAGCAGAAAAGGCAGCGTGTGTGTCCAGTTTACTGTACTGAGGTTGGGTGGGCTCAGGGGCCGGTCAGGGCGTTTTGGAGAAAAGTCCCTTTGTCCTACCCCGAATCGTCCAGGCCTTAGCCTACTCACTAAACCCACCACACCAAGTCCTTGTTTTATGCCCTAGTTGTGTTCCTGAAAAGTGGAAGCAAATAAAAAATCATATTCCCATACGAATTAATGGAATAGGTAGGGGTTAGCATAACGAAGCGCAGCCAGCCAAATGGCGTTAAGCCGAAAATGAGAGGTCGTAAATTAAGAAAATGTGTCATGGCAGGGGACGTAGAAGCAAACAAGGCGTAAAACAATTGGGGCGTAAAACAAGGGCTACGTGTACGCTATCCCGGCTTACGGATATTCTTTTACTGCGATATTAATCCAGCGGAACTGATATAAAAGTTGATAAGACAGAAAAGGTTAGCTGTCTTCCACAATTATAAAAAAGGAACAGAAAATCTAAAAGTGAAAAACACAATAAGACTGAAAAAGCGCCGTAGTTTCATTAGAAATCTGGAAGACGGGCGTCAAGACAAAGTGTTTGGGGGCGGGGGGAGTGAGGCCAACGCAGGTAGTACGCTATCGAGACCGATGGCTTTGGAGTGGTGGCTACTGACAGTTAAGCAGACTCGACTGGCTCCACAGCTCAAGTTCGTAAATTCATATTAGAGGTGGAAAGTATTTTAATTTAAGCAACAGGAAGGTAAAGCTGTCTCTGTACACGCCATGACAGCATACGGGGGAGCAGAAGTATCGCTCCACTCGTTCTTAACATCGGCGCTGGATGAAGATGAATGGTCAGGTTTATGCCCCTTGGAAAGAGCTTCCGCTGCCCACTGGATAGGAGTCTGGGTGGGTCCCAGGGCTAGACCTAATGTTCTGGAGAAGAGAAAATCGCTTAACATTAGGTTATGTACGAGTATTTACATAGTCTGTAGTATTACCCTGTAGAGTTCATACCAGGACAGACTAAATTCGAATTAAACAATTCAGCTTCTGGTCTATACTGATGATGTTAATATGTTGGACGAAAACATAAATACTATATACGATTGAGGTTCTCGCAGCATTGTTGCTGAAAATTCAAGACTTATGACATGTTACGCCGTACCGACTGGGAAACAGTTATTGACTCGTAATGCAAAGGTTTACTACTTCGTCTTGCAGTGCTGAGCGTAAAAAACGGCTTGGTATTTAATTACGAGCCTAGTTACAAGGTTCGTGCCGATCCTAATGGCCGCGTGGTCTGTGGCTGCTCGCTTGCTGGGATTGCGGGTTCGAATGCCACCGGGGGCATGAATGTCTGTCTCTTGTGAGTGTCGTGTGTTTTCAGGTAGAGGTCTCTGCGTCGGGCTGATCACTCGTCCAGAGAAGTCCTACCGAGTATGGTGTCTGAGTGTGACCGCGAAGCCTCGATAATGAGGAGGCCCTGGCCCAATAGGGGCTGTTGCGCCACTGGGGGGGGGGGGACAAACAAAGTTATCAAGTTCGTACAGTATAATGAATTTTTCCCTGGAGCGATCTGTTGGTAAATTGTATAACATTGCAACTATTGTAAACTGCTTCAGAACTGTACAAGATATGGTTACATTCGATAAATTGTTTTGAACACGTGCCTTGTTGTAGAACTTCCTTTTAAGCTTGAAGTTCGCTTGCTCTGACACTGACAATGTGACACATTGTGACCCTTACAGCAGTTTGTAGGTATGTTAGTTCTGTAAGCGTATTTCGGATTTAATTCGGAGTGTTTTAAAACGCATCTATAAATACGTGTATATTTTATTACGTGGTGTAACTGTCCTATTAGATGCTGAATTCCCGGCTTCGGTCACTAAAAGGCAGCTAGCGGTTCGCACGGTCTCTCTCAGAGATGATACAGGAGTGTCAATAGGTCTCTTGAGATATCCGGCCGTTCTCGAATCAAGGACAAACACTTGATACCTTTGGAGAACTGCTCCAGATTGTATTGCAGATTTGCGCTAGTTCATATTGATTGTAAGTTAATTCACATACGCAAATTTACTACTGGTGCTGGTCATGGAGTGCTACAATGCAGAAGGCACTGATTAATACGAGAACGAAAATAGTAATGAGGTTGGAGAACTTTTACAGGAGCTATCCTTCGCTGTAGACTTGTTGGAATCAACTGCTGTCACTTGTTCCGAGTACAACACTCGTTCGCTGTCGGGAAGATCCTAATGGCTACATTCCAACAAGCCGGTCTGTCCGAGCACCTAGCGCATTAGCAACAATATCACTAATAGTGTTTGCAAGGCATTTACCCTAATGGCTAGGCGAGGATCAGTTGATGTTTCACAACAATCGATAGGGTAGCTGGGACACATTACCTGCCTTACAGCTCTTAAACTTACTATAATCAGAAATACAAGTAGTACTCTAATACTCGTACATAAACTGGTTTGAGCGGTTATAGCAGGCTGATCCTTAAGTACCAAATCCTCTTTTTCTACCTAAATATACTTATAAGGCCATTTAGAACAACTGATAAAGTACAAGAATTGCCAAAGCGAAAGTTCAGAAGGCCAACAGCTTGTATATTGCAGCAGATAAAGTGGCAAAGCCAATGATAGAACATGTTCGTGCTATGTCAAAACCAGCAGAACCAAAAAACCTGCATTTAATTTTTCTCATTTCTGACTCCAAATTTTAGGAAGTTTCATGAAAAACTTACAGGTGATTTAAGGAAACAATGCCCATTACCATAAATCGATCCTTTGAAGCAGAGAAGGCAAAGCCGCTTACTAAAACATGTTCCCATAATCTGAAGTATATAAATGCAGTTCCGGATTAATTCCAGTGAACAATCAAAAGTGGCTGAAAGTCATACGCGTAAAGTCGTGTAATTTGTTTTTATATTGCCGAATCTTCTGTGCGAATGCCAGGATATCACTGTGTGAACTCAACTTGCTTTGTTTGTAGCATCCACTGATAACAACCACTCCCACAGGACAGGCACAACAATATTCTCATCACCAGACATCTCGATTGTGACTCGAGGAATGTTCGGAGCACCTCCTAACATTCTGCTTCCAGCTGCTATGAACAGTGTTGGCTCACCCGTATGGCGATTAAACCAGAGAATGAGATGAGCGGGGCATGTGACACGCATGGGACAGACGAGACATTTTGCAGGTATATAGTCTTATTCCGACAAATGTGCACTTTATTATGTCCTATTTAGGATTAAAAATGTACGGTGAAAATAATATAAAAAACATTTTGCAGGGTTTTGGCTGGAAAACCTGAAGGAAAGGAATGGTTTGGAAGACCTAGGCATAGATGGGAGGACACATTTAAAATGAATCTAAAACCAATAGGATGGAAGAGTCTAGCCTGAATCCGTCTGCATCACGATAGGGACCAAGGAACACCGTAATCGCGCCGTGTCATGGCTCACCGCGGAGGCCCGGGCTCAGAACCAGACCAGTCCATATGGAATTTGTAGTGAACAAAGTAGCACTGGGACAGGTTTTCTTCCGAGTACTTACGTTTTACCCTGTCAGCATTATTCCATCAATGCTCCATACACATTAGTTCATTTACCACTGAGACTATATAAACTTAAAAATTGAGTGTCAATATATAACACAATAAAACACATGGTAATGAACCTTCGCGTTCCATAAAATGCGGGATTTTCTTTTTGTGGTGAAGGGCCAGCAGCAGATGCTACGAACGCATCGCAGCCTGGAGGCTTATTGTGCAACCCTGTGATGAAGATGAAGAGAAAGATTATTAGTTTTTTTTATTTCTCCAAGTAACGGAGTACCGGTGGAATGAAAGTGACAGGGGCAAACCGAAGTACTCGGTGAAAAACATGTCCCAGTGTCACTTTGTTCACCACAAATCCCACATGGACTGACCCGAAATCGAAAAAATGTGGGAATTACTTCACCAGTTTTGAAAGTGTTAGCTGCTTAAGAAGGACTCTCACTCCGTGAGTTACGAGCATATGTTAGACAGCACGAATGGCGATTGCTGGGTGCGACAGTAATACAGTCTGTCCGTTTTTCTTCCGTCATGAGCAGTCATTTTCAAGCTTTTTAGTTAACGACCCAACATTCAAAATTCTTCCGCATGACGGCGCCTTAGTTTGTCAATTAGGGACAAACCATAAAGAAAAGGGTTATAAATATACTGCTATTATACTTAATCTGTTGTGCGAACAGCGGTACTTTGACAAGTACAAAAACAACGGTAAAAATCTGTGAGTACTGTTTACTTGACTCAAGAATACTATTAAAATCTGCATCGCCTTCAATCATTTATTATATTTTGACTTTCTCAACGCGACCGAGCAAAAAGTCTTTGCGACCCAAGTTTCGGGAACCCTTGGTATGTAAGAGAATTGGTGTGCAACGTGAACATTCATCAGCGGCTTCGACAAAATGGTCTCTGTTAGTTTTGCCAGCACTAGATTTTTCGAAGTGTAGTATCTGTGCTTTTGATTAGATGTGCCAGCAATATAATTTATGAAGTTACGATACCAAGTGGTACAGTAATCACACATATCAGTTTTGTCTACAACAGAATTTATGACACTGAAGCGTAATGCAGCATATCTAAGGTAAAGCTGTCCCTTCGCACGCCATGAAGGTATGGGGAAACGGAGGTATAGCTCAACGCATTCTTAACCTCGACATTAGATAGAGGTGAGTGGTGCAGTTCAGGCCGCCGCCGATTTGCTACCTCGCAGAGAGTCTCCGGTAACCATTGACTTCTAGTTAGCTTTATCAGCAAGGTGATTTATGATTACGGAGTGTAAAATCAGTACTGTCGATTAGCCATGTCAGCTGTTCAGACGTATCTGCTATGAAGAACGTGAAGGCCAATGAGGGAGCAAATGCGAAAGAATGCACTGTGAATGTGTGTGCATTACCACCAGACTTGGGAGCAGACACGCTAGTGCACACAGGGCCACAGTTCGCGCCTCCAGAGCGGATCATGTTCCAGTCTCCCACATCGCGTCATGAGTCATGTGACGTGCACCTGTCGCCCGACAGCCTTGGGCAGGCCGACGACACGCGCGTGTTGCCCTATTTCGAGAGACAGCTGACCCAGAAAGAGCACCACCCGGCTAAAGCACTCTGGGAAAACACCGAAGGTTTGAGTCTGGGCCGCAGTGTCTGGAAAATGACTTGTTCCCAGATTGTGATCGCATGTGGTTGCAACTCTCCGGAGAACTCCGAATTTCCCAGTCATCGTTTCGTTGGTTGGGCATATACTGTACTAATGTGATTCATGTTTTACGTATATTGCATTTGTTTTTTACACTAATTACATTTTACTTAAAATAATTTTATCTTAGAAAGGTAAGGCTGCCCGCTCACCCCAGGAGATTTTGTTTATTGAAATTGCAAGCAGAGATTTAGAGTAGTCATTTATCCTTCTAATGCCTAGTGTTGGGGTCAAAAGGCTGACTCGGTTCCTGGTGGGTTATACCGATGCCCATAGGTATACACCATTAAATATCAGGAAATGCCCCCCAGTAACGGGGTTGGGTCAGCAAGTCCTATCTCTCACCTCCAAGTGGTGGCCCTGGTAATACGCTCTGAGGTGAGAGCTCAGAGTGTAGCTGAGAGAGAAGGACGAAAGGCGAGTTTCCGGCGCCTTAAAACGGGAGCATTGGGCTAAGGGAAGGAAAACCCTGACAGAAAACCAAGGGGGAGGGGGGCCTCTGTAGGTGGGTAAAGCCAGCCTCCCTAGGGGAAGGAACCCTGATTACAAACCCGGTCCTCCAGGGTGGGGGTTGAGCATAGGGCCAACAACCCTATCTCGGAAAAAACATGTGTTACGAAACCTCATGATGGGCCTCGGATGGAGAGAAGAGTGGAGGCGAATTGTCGAGGAAGCTAAGGCCCACCGCGGGCTGTGATGCTAAGGAAGAAGAAGGCCTAGTGTTTAGACTACTTTCCGTTGACTAGCTTCAGTGGTCTTGAGGAATGAAGAAGCGGATGGACGGAAACGTAAAATTTCCGTATTCAATGCCAGTTTCTTGGACATCTCAACCCTTGAAAGTGAGAACAGCATGCTTTCTCGAAGCGTCGGGCTCAAATTACGCAGTGACGCGGCGCCACATCCCAGAAGAACGGAAAGCTCCCCTATTACAACTTGTGTTCGTTTTTGGCATAAGGTTCAGAAAACGCACAAATGCATAATTTCTGTGTCTTAAGTCACTTGTAAAGCGAAAACGTTTGCATACTCGTAGAAGGGAGCCATTTAATCCGGAAAACGACTTATTGATTGTCATGTGTGAAAACCTTTAAGTGTATTGGACACAAATACTTCACGAAACTTGTGTTGCTAGGTTCAAGCCTAAGACAGGCCTCGAAATTATGATCTCTGCCCCTATATCATTAACTGCGACTGAAGAAAGGTGCGGGCCATGCAATACGCATGAGGGAGAAAAGAAATGCATACAAGGGTTTGGTTGGGAAGCCTGAAAGAAAGAGAACGCTTGGAAAACCTAGGTCCAGATGGGAGAATTGTACTAAAATGGACCTTAAAGAAGTGGGATGGGAGGTCGTGGACTGGATTCATCTAACTCGGGATAAAGACGGTAAACAATTTCGGGTTCCATAAAATGCGGAACATTTCTTGATTACCTGAAGACTTTCTCAAAAAGGTCTTTGCTCCATGCAGTTAGATAGAATAAAGCGGTCTTTTACTTTGAGAAGAACAAGAATGACGTGTCTGAAAACGAAGTGTTTAGGAAGGTGTTTGGATTTGAGAAGGATGAAGGACGATGAAATCCAGAAGATGTAGATGGATAGGCTACGCAGAATGGATGGGCGTAACTGGAAATTCACAAAAGACGTTATGGAAAGGGGAGGCGGAAACGTGGGGCACGAAAAAGAACATGCGATGACACAGTTGAACTTATGGACCCTGAAAGTTCAAGCGAATTCGGTCATTTATAACATTTGAACTCAGTCGGCATATAGGCTACCACTTGAATTATTCAGTTTTACACTTCCGCACAAACGTACAAAGAGTCCCAGATCAGGATATGGTGCATAAATTTCTTCCTATCACGGTGTCAGTCACCTTCACGCGGAACACTCCGTATCAAAAACTAGGTCCTGGTGACGTAGTTTTGTCACTTATAGCAGTATAGTCATGTGTCTGGTTTGTATCTGGTGTGAATGTTGTATTTAATGATGTTTTGACATGTACAACCGTTATCTAGCGTCGCATCTGGTTTGGTCGAAATGAAATTTGCGCGAATGACATGAGTTTAATTTTCTAGTTTAAGTTTTGGTTTGAATTATTTGCTGTGTTACAACGTTCTGAATAAAGTTTTTTTCAGCATCTATCGATTAACCAATCAATCAATCAGTTTATTTTTGCATTTTGTTTTTCTCTCTTAAAATGGAAATGCGTCTTTTTCTGCACTAAGCCGTTTAAACATCCATAAGATTAGTTAGAGACAGGAAAGCCACGATTGTCCTTTAGTCTGCAAAATGAATTCAGGAACAGTTCTTTAAGTAGTCTCAGGGCCGAATGCGGGACATGTTACGTGGATAACTAAGAGCATTTTTTAATTTAGTCTTCCGACGACCCCGGCACACATCATGCGAGGTTTGAGGTTCACAAGGCGGTGACTGTGAATGATACGTGACGCCGTGTATATTGGTACCTAGGAACTGATGTGTCTGAAAAACTTGCCGTCTCCATCTTCTCCGTCTTACGGGATTAACATGTGCATTTTTTACTCCTGGACCAAACATCGCTCCCGTCTTTTACCGTTACGCACATCTTAGTTAACATATCGACCACAATGGCGCTACGTAACAAAGAGCACAATTTCAATCGTAGTACAAGGCTTTCTGATAGATGCCACGAGGAGTGCGCAGGCCTGCCCGTGAGCCAGTGGGAAGTCCAAACATTGACAAGAGTTACAACTTTAATCAGTTCAGTCGGGAGTGAACATCGTGTCGTGTGTTAAGTATTTTCATGTGATTATACTAAGTGACAGTGTTGTGTGTCAGATTTATAAGCTGTGAGTTGTTTGCCATCTTATTTAAGTACAGTAAGGCGAAAGTTTTACTTTAAGACAAATACGTAACAGGAAACTGAGGGAAGTACACAATAAGTGCCTTTACAAGTGGATGCAAAGAAAACCGCAACATAACATTATCCATTAACCATTATAACAAAACGTTATCCATGTACGATTATATACAGTTTTGACTGCACACCGTCAAGTGAAGAGATCGCTTGGGCGACGTAATCAGACGTGTAGGGCCTAATATTTTATTATAATGAATAATGCTATGTTTTAGTTTTCTTTGCATCTTGTAGACACATACTGCAACATAAACCTTTCTGCACGCGTTTTACACTCATCGCATAAAATGAGGGCTTACTCTGGAAGTAGCGCCCATTAGCTTGCTCCGTCTCTCAAACAAAATTCGAGAATTTGCTGAAATTTGGTGGGACCCATGTTATCGGACAACTGTGATTTTGGCTTGTGTAGGCCCTGCTATATATATGAGACCCAATACAATTTTGTCATATTTATTAACAAGTTAGGAAATATACGCATGGCGTTATAATTCTTGCGCCTCCGCTCTATTGTTTCCTCTAGATTATCATTTCGTGAATGCTCACTTTGATGCCGTATATAAATAACATCAAACTGAATATTTTAAGCGAAAATGTTGATAAATGCATTTCAATGTGTTCTTCCCACTTTTTATACAACTGTCATCAGTCCTAGCCATTCGTCCATTTATAATTAAATTTTTGTGTGTTTTACTTAGAGTAGATTAATTTATGGAAGTTTGTTCAGCATATATGGCGGTCCCCCAGGTGTTGGCGCCCTAGGTAACCGCCTAGTTCGCCTAATGGGTAGGGCCGGCCCCAGTTGTGAGAGCCCTTATTCGAATACACACAGAGACTAACTATTCTGACCAACATTATCCGTGGTTTTCGTCAGTATCTCTCGACAAATGCCTGGAGAGTACCTTAAAAGAAGTCACGGTTCACTTCCCCTTCGTTATAAATTCGACATTCATAATTATATACAGTCGAACTCGGTTATAACGTCACGAAGGGGACTGAATATTTTGTGTCGTTATAAACGAGTGTTTCTATAACAGAGTCGTGTAACGTTATGGTTAACAGTGAGGAATTAATTGGTACCACAGAATATCTGACACTATAGACTAGGTGTCGTATAAACCGATGTCGTTATAACCGGGTTCGACTGTAATTTCATGCTTTGTAACTACGTACTTAAAAGCGGCTTTAAATAAACCAATTAACAGTTTTGAAAAGAGGGTAACAGTACATACATTAAAAAACCCCTAGGCATTTATTTTACCTTTGACTTGTATAAAATAAACTAACAACAAGCAGGTCAGATTTTTTTCATCAGGGTATGTTTTGTTTTCTAATTCATTTATCCGACTGACATTAAATTATGTGTGAAAGTTATACACTAAAATCTGTTTTCGTCTAAAACAATCCCTACTTTACACGACGCCCAAATCAGATTTATAATTCTTTTGTTTTTTTTTGTAAGTGACTCATTGCACAACCAAACTGGTACATAACCTCAAACACATTTCTGCATGCGGTGTAACTTAAGGGTGCGCGGTGCAATAGTGTTAGTTAGCTAGCTTTTCACATCTGTGGAGCGGACCTATCCGAAACATGCACTACTGTAAACCAGCTCACCATCAGGCATAGTGTTTTTTTTTTTTAGTATTTTTCACTAATATTTTTTAGTTTTCCCTCTTTATAACTTTTGGTCCATGTACTCATCTTAGTTAAATTGGTGATCGGAACAATTTTGTAACCTTTTCCTTGTATACTGTACATACTGTAAATTGTAATCTTCAATAAATAATTAAAAAAAAAAAGCGGACCTATTACGCGTTGTTAGCACGAAGTGCATATAACAAACTCTTTATAAGGAGGTTGTGTTTGCTTCTCCATATGCTTCATTTCCGAAATTATATGATGGAATTCGAAGATACTATATTAAAATTGACATACGTACTGCCATAAACCACAACAAAGTTTTATTACTTTCGTCAATATATGCTATACGTTTCGGTCGTACTGACAATCCTCAGGCATTTAAATACATGACTTTAAACCTCAAAATAAAATGCACACATATATATTTTTTAATTTGTGAGATCTCACAAATTGTACAAGCCATTATATATATAAATATATATATATATACATATGCATTTCATTCTGGCTTTTAAAGTCGTGTATTTAAATGCCTGAGGATGATCAGTATGACCGAAACGTGTAGCATATATTGACGAAACTAATACAACTTTTTTGTGATTGTCGGCAGTATGTATGTACATATGAATTCCACAAAAAGTTTAAGATACTGGTTACTGGAATGTACACTAAATATCGAGAGAAAGTAATTCGGGTCTCCATCGATCCATAAGAAATCCTACCTTTCACAGAACTCAAATGAAATTTTATCGATTTTCCTAAAAGATCTCATTGTACAAAAATGGATACAGACGTAGAATACAGATACAATTAAGATATACGTTTATGTGAAACGTAAATAAAATAACACAGTGAAGGCTAGACAGTGTAATTGGGTTTGAAACAGCACTTTGATATGAGTGTATGTCATAAATGAACATCAAAGACAACAACTTGTGCGAAACTGCAAAGAACGCATTTGAAATGTATACGAAATATTGATCACGTGGCGGCGCGGCAAAATGTTGAGGTTATTTCTGGCAGCTTTCACGAAGTGTGAATCTGTGATAGTGAAAATTAGGGACAGAAACAGAACGCTAATTTGTGTAATTACTGGTGTACATGTTCGGCTAGCTTCACTCTGCAGGGCCTAAACGAAAGCAGGCGAAGTCAAGTTATGAAGATGTGATGTCGCGTAGTCCGACATTTCGGAGGAAACTGCTGCCTCCATGTTCAGGGTGTATGATACATATACGAATCGGGAGGTCCTGCATTCGATTCTAGACCGGGACTCCTCAGATTTACTCTGGTACTGTCACTAGTAGTAGTACTGAAAGTGACGGCCTCTTTACCAATTTCCTAGTTTCGTCCGGGAAGTGACGTCACGTGATTTCCGTTCTCTTAACACAGCGCGCTCCCCATTCACACGTTAGCTGATTAGTTGCCACTATCAAATACTGTGACACAGTAGTCAATGGTTTGTGTGCCGACGATTCTCACGTGCTGCAACCCGCCGAGGGGGTGGGGGCGGGGGTGGCGGAGGAAGAAGTAATCCGGGTTTTAAGGAGTTATATGTCATTCCAGTCTTGGGATTTAATTTTTCCTTCATATCTCGAAGAAACTCACTACCTAAACTTTTTGCATGTTTACTAAATGGAACTCATATTTTAGAACATCTACACAAAAATAAATTTAAAACATTATGAAGTCACCACCTGTTTTCATGAATTAACTCAAAGAGCAGTAACTAGAGTTAACGTGTTATACATTTCTTTCCAAACTTGTTATTTATTTTTCTGCACGTACAGCCGAAACCGGTGCTGAAACACAAGTAAAATTTCAGACGCACGAATATTGGTCAGATCAAGAACGCCAGCAAGGAGAGAACGAAAAATGTATGCGAGCAATTCCGGAAAGAGGCATTACATGGGAATCGTGTATTCTGATTTTTCTGGGAAGAAGTGATAGGGAGATGACGTTATGGACGACTGGCTTCCATACATTCTACTGCCACTGAGCGCCCTCTGTCATTGCATGTAATTTATACTCTCTACTTTCATGCTCGTTTGTGTCTGTCATTAGTCACTCCCACTTCCTATTTTTATAGTGACCGAGGCATTGCCTCTTTAAAGTCGTAGCTAGAAGGTTATACTCGTATTCGTTGTTGTGGGATGGAAACTTTAAACGTCAACACTGAACTAACCAAATAGTATTTATGAGAGTGAATCAGAAAACAAGTTTACGTGACGTATAATTTCGTTACTATAGCAGTTACATTGATTGTGAAAATATTTAGGGATTTTGTCGCCGAGAGATTACCGTATGTTTGCAGCGATGAAGCAAATTCAGGGCAGCCACAAATCTAAAGTCGATCATGAGTTGTAAGCAGTTGTGATACAATGGCTGGTAACACAGGACACGGACTTCTATGAAAAGGGAATACAGAAAGTCGCCTCGCGATATGATAAATACTTCACAGTGTACACAGTGTGTCTCAGTTACAAAAACCAATAAAAGCCAGATAAAATATACAAAGATCTTAATGTAAAGTGTCTCTTGTTTTGCCCGATTTGAACCACATTGGAATAGTCTACGCATTTTTGTAAAAATACCAAATATAAAATTTCATGAAAATCCGTCCAGTTTGTTCCATGCGGACGGACGGACAGATAGGCTAACATGACAAACCTAGTAGTCGATTTTTGCAATTGTTTTGCGAACGCGCATGAAACGACTACCAGGCCCCTTCATATCCGTTCGGTTGCATGCAACAGGGCAACTCCCACCGGAAATATTTTCTTGATATTTCATATTTGGGAGTTTACTCATGTCTGTCGAGATGTTCAGGTTTTGGTTCAAATCAGGCAAAAATAACAGACACTACACATAAAGATCTACGCCCCTAAGTAAAATATGGCTTTCACTGCGCAGATTTTCACGAAACTCACTATCATTCAACACATTTTTGTGTACATCTTACGTACGAAATTTTATCCAAATCGGACGAAAATATGGCAAAAGTTCATTCACGCTGTTAAGTAAGGTAAGGTTTTCACTGCACTGATTAAAAAAAAAACTCGTAGTTATTCAGCGGCATTATGTGGAGATTTGCCACACCGAGTTCCACCCAGATCCGTCAAGAAACGTAGAGTACGGGTAGAAATTCATGTACGCCCTTGTGAAAAACGTGACTGAAACTGATCCGATTTTCAAGAAACTCAGGCTTGCTCAACACCTTTTTGTGAAAAACTCCTATACCGAATTACATGAAAATACGACAAATGATTTACGCGCTGACAGATCACAGACGGACAGACGAGCGGGCTGACGTGGTCTCCATACAAGGCGTTATTTAAAATGTTGCAAATAGAAGTAGTACACCTTAATTAGACCTACAGAGCACTTCCAATTTTTAGCACTACTAGCCCCTTCCGATAATTTCAGTTTGGGTTTTATCTTTCTAAAATAGAGACTTATAGTGGACCATTACGAACAAAGTATTTAGTGTAGACTGCTAAAACCGCATTTCTTACTTAGAATTCGTTCAGTCGTTTTGCAGACGAAACGTGCGTACAGGCGGACGGACATGAACTCATGTACTCGCAATTCGTGCCAGCTGCGCATAACATCAGGAGGTGACTTCTCTTAAAGTTCTTGGAGTGGGGAGTTCCCCTTGAACCCACGGACGAGCAATGAACTGAAGTTTATTTTCAGAGTTTACATGCTGTTTGACATCAAATATCCGCCTAGAACTGGACACATGCCATGTTGCAAAAACATTGAATTATTTCTGTATCTACGTTCCGCGAAAAGGACGCTAGGAAAATTCTTTGTTTTAGAATGTTAAATTTTAAACAAGTTACGTGCTTTATTGAAGCAGTTGTATCAAATTTAGCGTGTCGGATAAGAATTATACTTGAATTTGCCGGAAGAAAGCATGACAGCACGTTTGTAGAGCCATACTATTGTCACTGCAGGCCGCCCTCATGTCGGCACTCCTATTGTACTGTAATTGTCGTCAAATCACAACCATCGAGATCAATAAGAACTGCACTTGAGCACGAAGCCAGTCCTATTCCTTGATGCTCAGACGTTTGTTAGTTTGCTTTGTTGGCCTCATTAGTGTCATCCACATTGCTTTTACACGAACAGAGTCGTAATAGTTCACTCAGGAGACGACGGTCTGGTTGACCGAGATTCGATTTCTGGCAGTGGTGGGAATATTTTGTGGGCTCTGGGGTTCGCTTTTAAGTGAATACCGAGGGTTAAGAGAGTACAACACTCGCAGTATTGCTCCCACGCTTATTATACGCCCTTCATGGTGTGCTGTTAGCCAAAAGGACAATTTCAGAACGAACTGTGCGTTACAGCAAACTCTCCCAGTTCGCGGGAAAGGGAACTGAATATAAGACGAAGTTCTGGTCTGCGCTAATTATGTTAATTTGCCTGACGGAAACACGAATACCGTAAAGGGAGAACAAATAAATACAGAAACAAATCATTAGACGCAAGAAAGGAGACTGGTTTCGATAAACACAGAAGAAACTATGTAAGTACATGTTGATAGCTCGTCAGCAGAATGCAGGGGAGAATCATAAGAGGAAGATATAAAATAATTGGTATGACAATGCGACATAGTTCAGACATTACTGAATGGTCGTAACAAATCAATACAACATTCACAAAAAAATTAAAAGCAGATTAAATGCTGTTAATTATCATTTTTCCTGCCTTCTCTTATCTTAAAAAATAACGATTGATGTCCAAAACTGTGATTTTATCCGTTTTGTATGTGCACGACAGTTGGTCTCTAAGGCTAGGAAATGGGCACAGATTGAGTGAGTCTGAGAAGAGGGTGCTGATGAGAACATTTGGAACCAAGAGAGAGGGAGTAACAGGAAACTTGAGGGAAATGCATAATGAGCCTAAAACCTAATGACGCGTCGTTGTATCCCAGAAGACTTTAATCTTTATCAACAATGCTGTGGAAACCTCATGTCACGTAAGGAGCCTAATTATCTGACAGCTTCAAGTATTAAAAGACCATGAAAGCAGGGAGTATGAAACTGTGCAGGATGTATCACGCATAAGAAAACGAGAAATACCTGCAAAATTTTAGTTAGAAAACCTAAAGGAAAGAAGCTGTGTGAGAACGAAGGCGCAGATAATAGAATAATATTAAAATCTTAAAGGAATGGTGTGTCAGGATGTGGACGAATTCATCTGGCTCAGGGCAGAATTCAGTGCCGGTCACTGGTAGACACGGATTCCATAAAGGCGGGTATTTAATGACTAGCTGAGCAACTACTAGCTTGCGTGATTTCAGGCTTCCGTCGCGGTTTTAAATGAGATCTGAGCTCTTTTGGGATTTTACGCAGCGTAGAATGGTAGTTTCTTACTATCCTTACCGAAACACTGACATACTACTTACAGATATGCTACATACGGTTACTCATCATTAAAATAGGTAGTTCGCTTATGAGATGTTTTTCTTCACAAATTTGATTTCATCAGAATTATGCTACATAATTGCACAGCATTATCATATTGCTTCACTGATATAAACAGGGCAGCTACCTTGTGCGTACATGGATAAGAGGTTTCCTCCAAGACTCGTACTTATAGTGAGGAGCATCACAGTGAATAAACGCTTCCTGCAAGAATGGAGATTCCAAATGTCTTTTCACATTTACATCAGCAGTCAGTATAGTGACTAAGCTACGGGCTGGGCGACCGAGCAATCGTGGTTCCATTCCCGGCAGGAGTAAGAGGTATCTCTCTTCTCCAAAGCGTCCAGACCGGCTGTTGAGCCCACCCGGTCTCCTATTCAGTAGTTACCGGGGACTCTTTCCCTGTGGGTGTGGTAAAGCAGCCAATACGTGAAGCTGACCACTCACTTGCATGTAGTGCCGAAATTAAAAATGCATGGAGCTATACCTCCAGTCCTCCATATGCTTTCACGCCCTACTACACTGCATAGAAGCATAATCGATATTGTTTACAATATTTTTATAAAAGTTTTAGTTGTACACAATGTGCTTGTTTCTTGGCGCAATGAGCCATTCTTCAGAAACTTGTCAAGCTTAGATTTGAGTTTAGTGTGTCGTAAAAATGCAATGCCTGTGCACTATGTGTTCACTTAATCCACTTTGTGCGAAGAACACATAAAGACTGCATATGTTGCCGGATTGTAGAACTGTGGCAGATGTTACAGTTGCAGAAAAACTGGCATGTTTGAATTACAAAAAGGCTACTTGCTAGGAGACCATGGTTCTATTCTGGGGCCCACCAAGTTGCACATAAAAGGGTGTAGGGACAAAGCGGCTGGACCACTAACATCCACTTGGTGACGAGGTTAAGAAGACGTGGAACTTTGCTCCTTCATTGTCTGGTGCTTAGACACGGAGAAAGCCAGCTGGGTAGTCAAATTTAAAGTTGTACAGGTGCCAACCAATTGCTGGTTGGCCGTATAAAACTGATTGTCTTGTTTGGGGATAGTCTATAAAACGGGGAGAAGTTACTGAGGCATGATAAGATTTAGGCGCTCCACTAATTCTTAACATCGGCTCTAGATGCAGGGAAGCTATCTCCCCAGCGGTAAAGCGACCGTTACCACCCGGGAAAGAACCCCTGGTACCCACTGAATACGACGCTGGGTGAACCCCAGGGTCTATCTATCCGGCAAAGAGGTTTCGTGCCTTTCCTAAGTACCTCAAGGACAGTGCTGGGATAATAAATTTAAAAGGAAGATGGATGTCCTATTGTTCATCATTCACAATCATCATCCCAAGACATAACCCTTTGTATAGTCCATGCAGCTGAGAACATGTCGATAAAAGAATCTGCTGTTAACGGTATTTTCTGACGGTGTCGATGCGCCTTCTATCCACTGCTCTGGGACTGATTGAGTAATTGCTGCCGTCAGGATGTTGGTGGGAGGAGAACGTCCACACCGTCTGTTCCGCTGTCACCCTGGCACTGTCGAAATCAGGACCTTTTACATACGAAAACAGATGTTTCATTTCCTTATTTTGAAAGCTGGCCTGACGATTGTTTCAGTTAAGCAATTTTAACCACCTTTCTCCCCCCCCCCCCCAAATAAGTGCAGCGAAGCAGTAACGAATTTCCGTATTCCCCCCCCCCCTCCCACGCCACAACAGTTCTTCTCAGACCTTTCTCATATTCACATACGGTCATACCGCGACTTCTCACGATGCTAACCACGTAATTACAAATAGTGTAATAGGAGCTGTATTTCTATGCCTTATACTGCTACCTGCATGGAATTCTACCTGGGTGACGGCTAACTTAACTGAGAGATTTTTCGTTTTATTCAGTTTCTCCATGCAGATAGTATGACAGTACCTTAAATAATTTACGACCTTATCTTGTGTTTAGTTTCCAATTTATCGTATATCATCACGCTGTCATTCAACGCTACTTAAACTGCGAAGCTGATTAAATCTCGTTAAATGAATAAACGAATGGATATGATATGCTAATATCAAGCGCTAACTTGAAACAGTAATACGCGCTACATGTGAAAGGTATCCGGTTCGATTCTAGGCCGGATCACCATCTATCGTGACAGGTGTGTCGCAGTTCTTCCTCGCCATCTCCAGGTGAATGCTGGCATAGGGCTTCGAAATCGGCCGCTATTGCTTCATTACAAAACCTTACTGTCTCATAGTTCATGACCATCTTCCCATATTACTATACGCTATACAACTTCTGCAGTTGAAATAGCGTCTTTAAATACCCCGGGAAGCAGAGTGAACTATGCCACAAGTGTCAGGATGTTAGCAGTAAGCCCGTGGGGTAGGTCTCCCACATGAACCACCACTCGGTACCAACTCTGCGCGCGCTGTGGGGGACAACAGTGTCCTACCCGAAATATTCATAAGTTATGCGTGCCGTAATTTAATATAAAATTCATAAGCTGGCTTTTGCAATCATGCTTACCAACCTTCGAATTCAGTAGCAGGGAGGGTTCATGATAATTTCAAGGACTACCGACTGCTCAAGGAAAAATTTGTATTGTACCAAAAGTTACTACTACTACTACTAATACTACTGCTGCTGTTGCTATATATCGTTCTGGGTGGCTGATGAAGGTCGCCTATGAAGAAGTGGCACAAACCAACTAGACATAAAATTACTTTCTCAGTAGTTTCAACTTGATATAAAACTGGGTCTGTAACTATGGGAAAAGGAGTGTGTGTGTTTAGGCGTAAGTTATTTAACAAGGCTATCAGCTGCGAAGATTATATGGCGCTGGTTAAAGACGAATGAATGCGTATTGAGCACTGGTAGAATGACATTGATAGGAGAGAACCTAATTACTTGGAGACTTGTCCCAGTGCCATTTTGTCCACCACAAATCCCACACGGACTGGCCTGGGATCGAATCCAGGCCTCCGCGGTGACAGTCCGGCGACTAGCCGCCTGAGCCATGACACAGGATAGGGAATAAGGGCGTTTGAGAACAAAATGTTAAGGAGAATGTTTGAACCTAAGACAGAATAAGTAACAGACACCAGAAAAACGTACATAACAAGGAGCTTCACGATTTGTACTTTAATCTAATATTGTTATGGCAATTAAGTAAAGAAGAATAAATAATAAACCGAGGGCGTAAAACACGCATAAGAGAAACTCCAGGGAGAAGAGGCAACTTGGAAGACCTAGAAATTGATTGGAAGCTAATATGAACATGGAGTTTGGGGGAATAGGATGTAAAGATATGAATTACATTGATCTGTCCAAATAAATGATCCAATGGCGGGCTTTTGCGAACAGACTAATAAAATTTTTGAGTTCCACTGTAGCAAGGAATATCTTGGAGCAACTAAAACAAATAGCACGTTGTTTTTAATTATTTAAAGGTACTACGACAGCAATCGTTTTCTTTTGTTTGTATATTGTTTAGCAGAAGATAAGCTACTTATCTCATTTGTTTTGTCAACAGTTACAAATTTCTGTCCTTGTGTTCCCTTCTATCTCTTGTTTTTTTTTTTAAAGCAAAGTAGTCGAGATTTAAGCTATTGCAATCAGGGCCGGATAAAGCCACTAGGCGAAGTAGGTAGACACCTAGGACGTCAAAATTTGTGGGGAAAAGTCAGAAAGCAGGAATAAAGTACTCCCTTCGTAAACGTGCGATGAGGTTGATCCTGGACGAGGAGGGAGAAGTCTAAGCTTCGCCTACTGCAGCAAAATCTTTGAGCAGGCCCTGATTGCAATGTTGTGTTCTGTCAAGATATTCCCCGCGAATTTCAGTGGACGTAATTAGGTCTCTTACTACAAATATTCAGGGAGCGACAGTGGCTTTGCCTCAACAGTTACTGGTCAATGATAGTTTCGTCTCCAAACTTTTATTACGAGATTTTATTTCCTGCTTCTACCGGCTCCAGTGAGACTAGGGTGGTGGTGATAGTGAATTGTGATGAATTAAATGTTGTCTCTGTGACTGCTCGGCGGTAGAAAAAATGGACTGACTGCCCAAAAATGGGCAATACCACGGTCATCTGATTAATTTGGTTAACAACGTCAGTCATCGACAGAATTCTGCTATTTTTCGGTGATAATTCTCACAGCACAGCATAAAAAGTTGAGGTTTTTAGAATAAGATGCACACTGAATGAGTTGCCAGAATTGGCAACTATCAGGAAAATAAAGGCCGTGAATTTTTACTGGCCTACATACTGTATATTGATCAAGTGGCAGTACATGCATGGTAAGGTTTACAGAAAACAATTCTATGCCCTGCTGCATGAGCCATTAGGCTAACCAATTGAGGTGACATTATTGGTATCTGATTTTACCACTGCCACTCTTTTTCACAGTACTGCATTCTGCTACAGGGCTAATTATAGAACGGGGATGCAAGGGTCGATTAGCAGCAACCCCTTCTATTCACCAATCAGTTAATGAAAGAATCCATCAATCAAAGACTCATAGCCATGAGAGACAGGGGGAAGTATAAATTCTAAAACAACCTGAATGTGGAGTAATAAGGCTTACCTTGAAATGATAGCAGGCAGCATGTTGGCTAGTTGCGGCAGACAAAATGCAGTAACCATTCTAATCTTGCGCAGCACATAAACTCATATGTAAGACTGGTGAAAAGAGTAAATGATAATGACTTTGGTTCATCTGATACCCACGACTTCATCGGTAATCAGTAAGAACTTACACTGAAAGAGGTTATTGTTTGGTTAATGGCAGATTTTTTATGCTTATTTTGTAACTGCAAAAGATAAACCGTTAATAATATACTTGTATTATGTCACTTCAACTGCAAATAGTAAGTTGTACTGTGTCAATCACGTTCTTGCTCTCTTAGACGTAATTTTATCACAAATGCGACACATACCTGTAAACCTGCAAGCAATTTTAAGCGGGTTTCAAGCAAGCAATCGAACTGTCCGCCCTGTCTCCATAGATGGCAACAGTATAGTCAACGAGAACATAAAAAACTCGCGACAAGCGCAATGCAAGGCACACCACAAGCAGACGAAATTGCACTGCTGGGCTGTTGTGGGTCTAGGTGGACAAGCTGTTATCTTTACGAATATGAATGTATTTGTATGAATAATTTTTGTTGTTAGCGCGATTGATGTACGATGTGATGCGTTCTATGTAAGATTCAGTGCTGTGAACGTTTAGAAAGCATGAATCTGACAGACTAAGGGAAGTCCGTGGGCGTGTTATCTTATCAACGACAGAAACTTGTAAGTTGGGTCTGTGGAACGAATTATTTAGCCGCAATCTGGCATCTCTTCGTAGCAGATAATGCTATTTTATACGGTTATTTCTTTAATTGAAACAGTTTGGAAATATACAGGACTAAAATGTCTACATTTGTAAAATTATTTGCAGCCAGGAGGATGCCGGAACTGTAGGCCAGTGAGCAGACCATGGGCAAGTTGTTGAGCCTTCTGGCTCGCGATGATTCCAATTGCTGCTCACCTCAGAAGTACGACGTCTTTCTGGACTTTGAAAGTGAGTGGATAGTGTTGATTATTGTTACGGAAAGTGAAAAGGATAAGATTCTCGTTTTAACGACCATACTTAACCTCAATTTGAATGTAAACATCCAAGTTTAAGTTCTTGGATTAATGCGAAGACGTCCGCTATGGCTATAGCTGTGACGGAATCTGGTAGTGTAAAATGATAATTAAAACCTCGCTGGCCCAATCTGTCACAAAGAAATTGATATATTCTAGTGAATCTGTTCCACACTGTTAAAGCACACTAACATAAAACAAGGGATGCACTTAATTAACTGTTTGTCATTATTCATTCACCAACACTTCGAAGTACTCGTACTCCTTCAGCAAAAGGAATATTTATGAGTGAATATTGTAATAAATCGAAACATGCACTTTGTTCATGTGTTTATATGTTTTCACATCTGATTGATGGAAACCATAATGAAAATGGGTTGCTAATATTACACAGTTAAAGTAGTTACTGTGATAATTGCCAGTTTAGATTGAATTACTGTCACTTATGTGAAAACTCGAAGCCTAACATTGGTGGATTACATTCTGTTTTCATATAGGTTGAGAAGTATGATTGGAATTTCTGTGACTGTGTGTGTTGGCAACCCAGATGCAATATGGTGTGAATTTTATAAGATGTGGGAAGAAATGAGAGTACAAACAAAAGAATATATTATTGCATTCCATGTTCACCCATTAATGTTGCTTTAGGTAAATGAAATAAGAGTATTTCAAAATGTTAGTAAATGAGTTGATGGAAAATGAGTGTATCCACATTTTTGGTATCTGGCAATGCAATAATGGTTTCTATGATGGATGTTTCTTAGTTGCATGTTTGTTCTTAAATTATATGTTATTGAATTCTTAGTATATGTAGTTCATTTTGTGCATTTGTTTATTATTACTTGACAGATTCTTTTGCACAGCATTTTACCCAGACATATTCTTTCCTAAGACATGCCTGTAGCCATACGGCGAAAAGAAATGCCATTCTTATATTACAAAAGGTTTTATATTTCTGCAACAAGATTTGAATCTGTATAGCCTGTGCTACGTGCATAACCATGAAGTTAAGCCACTACTGAATAAATAATTCAACAAGTCCAATCCAGATTGAAACATTGGTACCTATCTACAAAACTACATCACATTACACCCCAGAACACAGCAACCTTCATGTTTTGTTCTAGTGTTGTTATATGTTCAACAGTGATTGCCTGTTCCATGCCATTTGCTGTTGGCAAGCACTATAATGAATGTCTACTCCTACTCATACTACTACTACTACTACTATTGTGACTACTACTATTACTGTTGTAACTACTACTACTACTACTACTACTACTACTACTACTACTACTACTACTACTATGACCACCACCACCCTTTCATCCTTTCAGCAGTGAGGGAAAGAAGGTATTTGTATATATTGCCATTTTTGACTTACGATAAGTTAACTGTCTTGTAAAAAAGTTGGTAATAACAAAACATTGAAAGTGAAGTCACACTTTTTAAAAGCACTGTAAACTGATAATTTGAGGTTTGAGGTTCTCAGAGTGGTGTTGCTGAACATTTAAGTCTTCCAGGATGTGACACTATGTCGTTGGATGAGTAGTTCCCAATGTTTCAAAGGATTGTTGTGCCTACTTCTTTGACTCCTTGACCCTGAAGGTGAAGGCACTACAGTCCTTTGAAAGGTAGGGAACTGCTCACCCAAAGACATACTATGACATCCTAGAAGACTTGAATCTTCAACTGCAAATTCATTAAACCACTTACACTTTTCTTGAGCTGGCTGTTCTACAGTTAATGCAATCTAAAATTGTTGGAAAAGTGCTGCCAATGCATTAACATCAACATAAAAAATAAATTAGAAGAACCAAACAAAGTCAATTACTATACATTACTGTTGTCAATTTTTACTTGCCAGATCACAAAATCTTGCACAGGGTAGGCTTCTGTATTTTGCCAAGCCTTGGACATTAGATTAAATTACACTCTTTCAACTGAATAGGTTCTACAGCACCAAATGAGATGGGAAGACAGTCATGAGTGGTAAGTACAGAGAATTGGGAAGGGGAAATTTATGGTTTATTTCATGGTATTGTCCTGAGAAAAACCAAAATGTCTGAACATGTCTGAGATTCGTAACACCAGTCAAGCATGTTACTGCCACACCATCATCCTCAGTTTGACATATATTTATTTAAGGGCTGTGCCTGTAATGCAGCTTGTATTTCTGTTTGGGTGTTGAACTTTTTTGACAAATGACACAATAAAACATTACTGTATTTTGTTTTGTCCAGTTCCACTATGTTACTGTAATATATGTTTGACCCTTCTATCATCACATCTTCTCTACAGTTTTGTCATACAAGAAAATAAGATTCTTCATGCTGTACCAAACATTTCATGGGAATCTGACCTTTAAATTCACCCACCAGCTCCATGGCCAAGCAACATTGTCATAGGTCTAGCCACATGCATTAAGAAGGTTCCTGGTTTGAATCTCAGAGAGGAGACTGGCTGTCATGACTGGGGTTCCATGGTTTCCTCATTGTCTTGAAGGAAATGCCAGTATAGGATCTTAAAATAGGCAATGCCAACACCTGTTTCATCTCAGATATTCCATTTCTCATTCATTATAATGTGTGCTATATAACACATATGTTGACTCAGAATCTTTAAATAAAAGCAAAGTAGCTAATGTGTTGGCAAATTTTGTTTATGCATGTTTATGAAAAATGCTAAAATGAACCCAGAATTTGTAAACAGCATTAGCAAAAAGCTTGGTTGTGTTAATGTCACTAGATGCCCAGCCAACAGATGGAGAACAGGAAACATTTGAGGAAGTGCAGCGTGTGCTGAGGAACTCGGAGCCAATTTTAGAGGAGATCCAGTGTTACAAGGGAGCAGGAAAAGAGATTCGAGAAGTGAGTACTAGTCACCTTTAATGGGATGGATGTCTCTTTTAGGCCCTCTAAATCCAAATGGTCAGGAGTAAGTACATTTTTAGGAGAGGTGGTTTTCTGGCCGCTACAGCTGTGGAGAGGACATAGTCTTCTTTGTCTTTCTGCTTTCATCATTTTTTCAATCTTTTTCTCTTGTCCTCCTCATTCTCCAGCTTGTTGTATAGTCTTGTGGAAGAGGTATTATTGAACAGTTGCTAATGAAGATAAACACCTGCATGTTCATAAGGTACAGAATTCAAATATCTGGATGTTGTGATGTGAGAAATAAAGTCCTGATCCACATAACTGAGCATACAAGCTGTGAAAAGGGATAACCATCTAGTGCGGAATTAAATGTTGTACATGCCTGTTGCAGCCTGCTTTATGACACTCAGGCATCATACTTTTTAATCAAATTGAACAAAGCTGGAAGTCTAGGCTGTTACTTTAACTATCTATTGATGTAATAAACTCATCATAGTTGTCCAAACATGTTTTTCAGGACTCTGATGTGAAACACAAACATGTATCTATTTTAAGCAGGTAATGAATGTAGAAAATTAAAGTAGAATCAAATTTCTGAAATTAAATTCACCGTAAAGAATGGCATTAAGGTAACAGCTACTTTTTCTGCCTAATTCTTCCTTTTACCTTCCTGACACACGTGGTAAGAGTGAAGGAATTCACTTTTGAGCAGCCATACTGTAGGATAGGTACAGAATTACATAAAAACGGAATACTAAACCTTAACAACCAGATAGTTATCATACTGATAGAAAGCAGAGAGACATATTTAAAAAATTCTTACAAAAATCCAGACTAAATGAAATAAGAAGTCCAAGTTGATACTTGCAGATATCCTTGAAGTGAGACTGGAATCTGTGTCATTGGTAATGTACTTGCTTTTATGGTATTTGGGAGGAAAGTGGTTTGAGTTATGATGAGAGAATCATGACTCAGGTGTTATCAGTTGTTTCTTATATGTGTTAGAATAGTACCTCAGGCTGTTAACCCGTCATCCCAGATGTCCTGTCTGATTCACCCCACGCAATTATACTCTCTTGACATGCATATTTACCAATGCTAGAGTTGATACAGAAACATTAAATAACCATGAAACCATTTTTTTTCCAGGCAATCTCCACTCCAACAGAGGAGTTTCAGCAGAGAGCATGGCAGGCTGTGATGCCACTAGTCTCTAGACTGAAGCGATTTTATGAATTTTCCACAGAGCTGGGTAAGATCTCACCTGAGCTGCTGTGTGGTGAGCCAGTTTATAATCCCAGATTGTTTAAAAGAATGTTACTTTACAGTATTTAATGCTGGAAAAATACCAATCATACAATGGCCAGCTGCCTTTAACACTGACTAATTATAATTTAATGAGAAGCACATTTCACTGCTTATAGTACCATCATTAGTGTTGTATCATGACTACAACAGTAGAGATTTTGGCTGGATGCTTAATTGTCTATTGCATGTAGTCCCACAACATTGAAATCAAAAGAACTTTTCATTACTTTTAACGACTAATATGAGCATGTGTATTAAAAGTCTCTATAGTTGTCTCTTTGCTTAAGCCCTTAAACTCGGGCAATTAAAATATCAGTCACAGGACATAATAGTACTCGAATGGTAGCAACAATAACTTCTGTTATGTGTTTGTATTCATTGTATATAAGCTGAATACAAAGGTTAGGCATAACAGAGGTTATGAAAGTGAATAATAAGTTGTAAGGTAAAAGGGATATAAACAGGACTTAGAGCCACTAAAACTGCGAGAAAGTTTCAGTGATTTTGTATAGGAATGTAAGAGTGAGAAAGAAGCGGACATCTTGACCCTTTAATATGGGACCACACACCATCATGAAATGTTTGTAACAAACTACCAATGTATAGTGTGCAACATCCCAGAATGGGACTGACACATTGTCATGAAACGCTGGTAACAAACTACCAATGTATGCTGTGCAACATCCCAGGAGACTTTAAGTACACCATGGCAAAAGCCTAAAATCTCACAGTGGACATTCTTGTAATGTAACAAAATACAGAAGAAACGACCCACACCAACAGATACTGTTTCTCTAACCTAGGACAGTGGGAGTAATTTTAAAATTGCTGATGCCAATGGAAAATTTGAAAATTTTACAGTAGTGTGCACTCCTGGTATATAATTTTGAATTTGTTTTGGCTTGATGTTTACTTACATGATCTGTACATGTGTTTGCAGAAGTGGTGGTCCCCAAAATTCTGTTCCAGCTATGCTCTGGACCAATGACACCTACCCAGCATCTTGAAACACAACAGGCCTTGGTCAAACAGTTTGCCGAGATTCTTGAATTTGTACTCAAATTTGATGAATACAAGGTAAGTGCTAGTGAAAACTGACATCATAATTAATAAAAAAAGCATTTTATATGGAAGTTTTAGTGTTGACAGTATCTCAATGTGAGGTACTATTGGAGTTCACATGGAATATATTCTTTCCAGTTTCTTTCAACAGGTGACAACATTCTGGATGAAACTGGAAGGATCATTTTGAAAAACTCAGTTTTGGTAGGTTAAAAAAGATGTTACATACAGAAACAGAGGAAGAGAGAGGTTGACTCACTTGTGGAATACTGTGTTTAACTAAAAATTGCCATAGAAGCAAAAATGAATGGGCATATGCATTATGATGAATTTTCTACTCTCCAGATATCCACTTCTATGGCTGCTCATGATGTATCACTGAGACATCACAACACTGGTAAATGGAAATGTTAGTTAACCTTTAAACAACCTATGTTTATGTATGTGAATGCACATTAAAAACATCAGTGGAATTTAATTTTATATATTGAGGCAACAAGGAAATTACTGCATTTTTAAGACATAATGCATAATCTCTGTTTTATTTTCCACAAAACTCCATTTATTTCATAATTTTATCTTTTTCTCTTCAAATAATTGTTTTGCATAAACCACGTGCTAAAATTTAAAGACCAAGGTTTGAAGGTTAATAGTCTGACGTTGTGGTGCATACTGATGCTGCACAACACTTATAATCAAAGAAAACAGCATTACTTTGGTTTTGCTGTACACATGGAATGCTTTTTCAGGTCATGGTGAAGAAGAGGTTTTTCTTTGTGATCAGTGCTGCCTAGTTTGCAGGTCATAACCATAGGGCTGTATTTTATCACAGTTTTAAGAATTTTTCTTTGCTTTATGCACTTGTAAGCTTGTCAGAAGACACAGCCATGGGGTTTATATTTGCTCCTGTGTCAGCAGCCTTGGAATAGACTTGGCTTTGACATGTCTGATTTCGAAACTGAAATGGCATGAGCCATTAGAAATTTCTCTGCCTTCAGCCACTTCACATATAGTTTTCTGTCATTTTAATCACAAACATAAGCAACTAGTCAATTGTTTCTGCTGGCTGAAAGACACCCAAGATGCTCATCAATTTTAACAGATATTCTTCTCTGTTTAGAATGATGGGCCCTCTCAAATCCTTATGCTCAGCTTATTGTTGTATCTCTGGATGCTGTTTACAGCAGTTGATGTGTTATTTAACAGTGGTATCAAGTACTAACATTATATAGTGTCAGTGATACATAAATGAATATGGAGCATGGTGCAATGATACAAATAGGAAAACTGAAGTACTTGGATAAATATCTCTCACAGTGTTACTGTGTCTACACAAATCCCACATGGAGTGGCCTGGGATGAAACCCAGGCCTCTATGGTGAGAAGCCAGTGACTGACCACATAAACAGTTGATAAAAATCAGAAAGCAGCAACAAAAATGTAATGTAAATGCTTTGTTCAGTACTGTTGGACATCATTAAATTGATGTGTGAAAGAAGCACTCTGACTTGAAATGAATGAAACAGTGAAATGAGCTGTAAAAAAGAATGGCCATGCAGTAAGATGTCAGGATATATTCAATGTGTACTGTCATTTGTTCCAAGATATGAACTCAAGTCTTGATCTATCAAACCCCTATTCCAACCACAGAATTTCTCAGTCAGGAACTTCCTGTATATGAAGAAGGAGTGATAACCTCTACATTCGTTTGAGAGATGAATCATGTTGTTGTGCAGATGAAGACACCGGCTATTCAGAATGACTTCAGCTACTATCGGCGTACCATCACAAGGCAGCGCATGTCTAGCCACAATGGGTTTGAACACCTTGACACAAGGGAAGTGACCAATGAGCTAGCCAACCGCATGTCCCTCTTCTACGCACATGCTACCCCTATGCTGAAAGTTCTCAGTGAGGCTACTTCCATGTTTGTGCAAGAGGTGAGTGCTGGGTTATGTCACCTTTGGGTCTTTACCAGTGTGTTAATTATCTGTTGATTGGTTAATTACATAGGTAGTTTGTTTCATTAGTTAACCAGTTGGAATATGGGTTGGTTAGTTGTTACTAACTGTAGTTAGGAGTGTTAGTTAGTTTTGCTTATCCCCAGTTACTATATACTGCTGCTCAGTAGGTCTGCATGTGTAAACTTAGAGGTTAAATATTTGCTGTGAAAGATGGGGCAGAATTCCTGATAAGGTACTGCATATTAACATATGATAAGCAACAGGGCATGTACCAACTTAAGGATTTAGAGACTTGTACATTCTCTCTTCACTAGGTGGTGTTTCTAGCATTATGTTGGTACTTTGTACAACCAATTTGCATTGAGGTGGTTGAAATAGCACTAGAAAGTATTACCAGTAAATACTGAATCCTAGTGTTCCTCTTACTCAACAGAAAATGAGCTCTGCGTTTGAGTATTAAATAACTTATGAACCTAACCTTGTGTTATCATATTCTAAATGTGCAAGAACTTTACCGAAGGTGCTTCTGGCTTCAGCATATCCCACACTAAAGAACGCAGTGGAAGTGGATAAGTGTTATTATATGGCTACAGAGTGAATGTAACTTTAAGAGAAGCCATAAAACCCAAACAAAGGATTGCAGAGGTGAAAGTGACACATTTTCACAGCCATAACTTTGAAATTTCCCTTTTGTAGGTGACACATTCAAAGCTATGGAGTCACACAATTAAGAAAAAAACTTTAAACAAAATAAACAAGACATTACAGAAAGAACTGATGAGCTTGCTTTCCTTGAACTTGATTGTGCATTACACTACTTAACAGCATATGTACATGGCCCAGTTGGCCAGGTGTCACGTTTTTTCAATAGTGATATGTTACTGTTATTGAGGTGCAATCTGGCCACCATCCCTGCAGTACTGTGGCATTTAAAATCTCCTATTCCTGGACAGTAAATGTTGACCCCAAATTAACATATGGCTGCAAATCCCATAGGACCAGAAGATTTAACATCTCTATTCCCAGATGATAAGTTTAAATCATCACACATTTCTGTACACTATATTAAATGGTTCCATTACTGCTTCCATCTCAGAATTTGACATAGCCATCATGTTAGTAATAGCAGCAGTAGAATAAATGTGGGACGTCCCAGTGTATGGTGGCCCTGATGACTGGCAATTGGTTGGCATGTTACTAGGATGACATAACATCCACACTCATAAACATGCTACTACCATAAATCAAACTTTTCTTCCAACATATGGACAGTAGACTAAAAATGAGCATTTTTTTTTTTTTTTTTTTGCTTATGGTAAAAGGACATACGTCACATGACGATGAAGTATTTTGGAAATTCCCTGCATAAAGTCAAACAGAGTATTCCCCATGAACATAAATAATATAAATGAGTTGAGTTTAGTTTCATTTCTAAAAACTTGGCTCTTGTTTTCTTCCAGAATTCAGACATTCCAATTGAAAACACAACAGAAACTCTAAGTACAATGGCCAAAGTTTGCCTGCGCATGCTGGAGAGTCCGTAAGTAGGACTTGTTTTTTTTTAAATTCACTTACTGAAAAGTCACACAACCCATGACAGACATGGTGTGATTTGGTTAATTTGCTTTAATTTTTCAAACAACAACATTGCAACATATATGTTTGAAAGATATGCTTCTCCTCGTGCTGTGCAGCACAAATGCACTATTCATCATGCGAAATATCACTGATATGTATTTGGACTTTTTCCATGGTCACTGATTATACAGACACGATGTTTCAAAAGCAGACTGCTTTCGTCTTCAGGTGAAATACAGTCTTAAGAATAAGCAACAATCTAAAGAACCAAAAACCTACAAATTCATATGAGAGACAAAATAATCCAACCTCTAAATATAAAAATAGTGTCTATAAAACTCGATCTGCAGATTGTAATAAAATGAAATGAATTATCCCTTATTAAAAATTGAAAACTACAGGACCTGACCAAGCAACAAAATAAAATTTTTCCAGTAAATTATAATGTGAGGTAGTAACAACCCAATCAGCACCCTCTGTTGGTGAACCATGCACCTACTACAAAGCCCAGACATTTTTGTAAACCATGAATGAATACCAATTCATTTGTGCAACTCTTTTATCTATTAATGGAAACCAAATAGTACATATGTCCAAACTAGACTGACTGATAGGGTTGTTAGTACAAAGCATATATGCTGCCTCTCTATATTTCCTGTATATGGTGTTAGGTTCAGATTGTAATATGGTCGTATTAATCCAATAAGTACTATGTCCTTCCTCAACAGCATGTGATGCCAGTATAGATTTATCAATACTTCCCTCTCTTAGATTATATTTGTGCTCCCTTATCCTAATATTCAATGGTCTGCCAGTTTCACCAATGTATTCCCTACCACACTGACATGGAATTCTATAAATACACTGATTTGTCCAATGTATCAATGTTGGGTTTTGTTTTTCTCAAAAAAATTCCCTAAGGTATATTTAGTTTGTGTCATATCAGTGCTTAAAGGTTATGCTCTTCTGTGAATATGTGGGGCTCTTTTAAATAACTCATCTTTTCTGTTACAGTATTTGTTCATAACTGCCCCAGCCCATAGATGGCCCAAGATCATGTATCTGACACTCTTTTAGAATGTGTCACTACTGTCACACGTATTGTCATGGATAACTATTTTGTATTTTCTTTTGTGTGAGCACAGCAGACCTTGAGTGAGGATGGTGTGGCTCTACATTCACCCTGTGCTGTTCCCTGTGGAACTGTGTTGATATTTTAAGTCCCTTTCCAGGAATCTGATTTCCCAATTCCAGCGAGAGGAAACACAACTGTTTGTACTTCGAGTTATGGTCGGGTTGGTCATCCTGTATGATCATGTTCACCCACAAGGAGCATTTGTTAAGGCTTCTAATGTAGATGTGAGTATACTTGTCTGATCCAATGATATACTGTCTTTGCATGTATTCTGTATTCAGGAGGACCAGTTTGTTTCCTCCTGAGGTCTTTTGAAGATTACAGGCTGAATGCCTGGGATCAGTGTCCACATCACAAAAAAGGAATCATATTTACACATTATCGTTCCTCATATTTCATTAAATATTTGTGACCTCCAAAAGAGCCCAAAATTAGGTATTTTATATAAATACCAAGTGAGAAGTTTGAGAAAACTGATAAACCTTAAGCTTCATGTAAAGTAAGTTTATATTGGACTGATACAGATCAAAGTGAAAATTTATCTGGCAATGTTGACTGTAGACCCCCAGTAAAGATACTGAAATAAAACTCTAGGAGTAGTTTTTGGGATGAAATGAGGTGACGGGCACATACATAGTGTCCCAGTGATGCATTCATTGTATGCAGTTTGTACATAGGATGCAAACTCTCTGTTTATGCAGAATTAACAGCTGTCCAGTTGTATACATATCTTTCAGTTCTTGGTTTTATTTATGGCCACAGGTGAAGGGGTGTGTGAAGTTGCTGAAGGAACAGCCAGCTGCTCGATCTGAAGGACTCCTAAATGCACTGAGGTGAGTTACTGATGCAGCTCAGAGAGATTATCAGTATACAGAATGAGATAATCTATTAAAGTTTCCACCAGGTGGTATTATTGGATGGCAAAGCCTCCATTTTTCTATCTCCTCCAAAAAGAATTTCTGTTATACATATTGGTGCCTTCTTCTTCTTCTTATCTTTTTCATTTGGTGTCCACTCTTTCTTTATTCGGTATCTTCATTTTTCAATCTGATAACAGAATTTCATTGTTCATACATACAATGTCCTTTTGTTGTATTTCTTCTACCTTCAGATATAGCTTAAGTCCTGATTTTGGATTTTGTCCAGTCTGGTTTGTTTCTACAAACTCCATAGAAATTTATACACATATCTTGGTCCATGCTGTGTTTCTGCTCTGTATGTCAAAATAAACTGCTTACTTGACACACACCTATTATGGAAGTATCTGCCAGTGTAATTTGTTTTGTGTTATATGTTATAATGGGCTTTAATGAAGTTTTTTTTGGGGATGGAGGGGGGGGGGGGATAAAGTGTTTTGGGCATTGTTTCACTTTGATTTTAGTGACAAATTTGGAATGGAAGGCATAACATGCCTGCAAATTCTGCATCAAGAACTTTGTATATATGGTAGCATGGTAATAGTGCAAAAACTTCACGTTATTATTGTAAAAATTTTACATAGCTGCAGTTTTTTTTTGTAGCAGAAAGTGTGCAGAGAAAACATCACTAACTTACACAATTTTTAATTTATGGTTCCTGCTAGTCTCAACACATAGATCAAAGTATCTGATGGAAAGCAAGCACTGTATGTTTTTCCCAACACTCCTTGTTTCTCAATTCCTGAAAATGCAGAAGTATCTGATACTTTACACATTTAGAGACAGGTAATGAATGGCATAATGTTATACTGTTGTGATGTTACATAAGCATTTTATTTCTTGCAGGTATACAACGAAACATTTGAATGAAGAAGCTACTCCAAAAAATATCAAGAATCTATTGGCTGCATGAGAGGAATGTATGTAGACAGAACAATTTGGTGTGGGCTTTAAAAGCCTTGGATCACGTGACACAAAGTGTTTTAATGTTGAGACAACACATCACTGCCTTAGTGCACATTTTGTACAGATTATACAAGGGGTGGTAACCTGGCAATGTGGCAAACATATTTTATATTGGCCAATTTCAGTTAAAGTAAGGGAAGAGTATAAACCACTACGTTCCATTTAATTGTTATGAAGATGCACACTGTGTTCGAGGGATAACATTACTATGGGTTTGTGTCTTAGTTCATTTGACATTACATTTTCAGCTGCATGGGGTACTTGGTGCTGTATGGATGGTAGTGAGTGATGAATAGGAATGATATGGACAGAAGTGGTCATGGTCAGTTGAAGGCACTGTTCCAGTATTTGTGTGGAGGGGCTAGAAAGACCATGAAAATCCCAGTCAGGAGAGCCAGCCCCCAGTTCAAGAACTGAACCTGGAACCTCTGGAATGGGAAGCAGAAATGCCAACTGCTGTACTGTTATGTCATGTACCTTAATGGATAGGTAATTCACTATTAACCATATTGTGGAATTTGGCATGTTCATTGCATATATTAGCTAATCAAAATTATGTATATGAACTTGGAGGAAAAAATTTGTAGTTTTGGCATATATTTTGATTCTGCTTGAATGTGGTGAGTGGGGGTGTTAGATGATGGACTGTAGGATTCAGCCACATTAAGATGGAGTCAGATTTGCTGCAGTTTAAAATACAAATGCAATATTAAACATAACGGTATAGAGGTTAGCATTCCAACTTTTTATACAGGATGTCAGACAATTGATTCTTGGCTTGGAGAGTGGCTACTGTGACTGTGAATATTGTGTGGATTTTCTCTGTCTCTCTAAACCTTAAAACAGGGAATGACTGTTTTGTTTTCTGTCCTGTCCAATTCATCATTCAGTGATATTCAAATTCAGCACACAACATGAAAATGTGAACAAAAACTTCAGTTATTTATCTTTCTTAAGTGTAGCCACCAGCTGTTTTCAGGAATATAAGAAATTGGAAGTAACCAGTTTGAGGGTATTAAAAAGTTTCATTCCAGTCCTGTCATTTTTTTGCACACTTGAAATAAACTGAGGGTACCTACATGGTTTTACACATCCAATGATTTAAGCCCCTTACTTATTTTGGAACATTCCAATCAAAATGGTATTTAGAACAGAATGTGGCTGTTTTCACAAATCATACATAAAGTTGGAAGTGACCAGATTACCAAGGTCTGTTCCATTCTTCGGATCTATTATTATTTTTATTATTATTTTACATAATTGTCATGAACTCATATGTGAGTGCTGTTACATGACCAGTGATAGAAGCACTTGTGTTTTGGACCATACACATCAAAATGTTATTTAAAATTGAATTCTCCCTCAATTTTGTTTGTACTGAGCACTGTTTACAGCAGTGACAACTTACAGCTTCTTATAAGGCAAATTTGCCTTTATTAATGTAATATATACATTGTGAAATAGTAAAGTTGTTGCTGCATTGCCATTTTGTCATCTTTTACTCACAGAGGTGTATATTGGCTTTAAAGCACCATCATATCGTAACTTAGGGAAAATAATTTATTTGAGATTAGTTTGATAACATAAGAATGCTCCAGCCCATTGCCATTGGAATTCTAAATGCAGTGCCTTATGTGAGGCAATACAAGAGCTGTTTGATATCTTGGAGTGGCAAATTAATGCTGGAGAATGCAGTGATGAAGTAAATATGTATATCATTCACACGCACATTTATACATTTACATTAATGAAATGTAGGGATTTTCACATTCTAACTTCATAAAGTTCCTGTGTTGGAATCAGTCGAACATTTAGGAAAATGCATACTGGCCTAATAACATCACAAGTTTAGAATATGAAAGCATAAATTCATATTGGATCTGGTGCTTAGTCATATGTTCAAATAAAAGGAATTTGAAAGGTGACTGTAACTCATTTCAGTATTCAGGAAATCAGGTTCCCAAGTAATGTTGAAATGAATCTGACTGTTTTAAAGTTTGGACAAAACAAATGGACCTCAAAGAATTAAGATCTTACCAATACATGCCACAGCCTCAGTATTTGTAAAAATGAAGAGTGCAGGGCATATTTTGATACAGGTAAAGCTTGATCTGTAAGTACGTGTTCAATGAAAGGAATATGAGGAACACTGAGGATATCGCAAATGTGATGGAAGTATAGTAAAATATCTGTTAATATTTATTAACACTGGCACATCTGTTTTATCAGTCTACAGAAAGTGATACATTTGTTTTGTCAAACGCACATGTTGCCAAGCCCCCTCAACGACTGTTACTTTGAAGGAACTTGCAAACTGTTTCATGACATTCAGTAATACAAGAGACTTCTGTGCCTATATAAATAGCAAGAAGTAAAGTACTATTGTACTATAATCCGTTAACATTATGAATTATATGAAATAGAAAAGTAATGTCTAAGCACCAGACAGATCAGATTTTGGCAGACTGAGTAAAATCTGCCTTATATGCACCGTTGTTTCACTGGCAGGATTACCAGATCATTACAATGAAGAGGATCAGAAGAAATGACTACCTGTGTAAAAGGTTCATAGTAAACTCATAAATAGATGTGATCAGCTTGTGATATGTAAGGAAATATATGGCTTGTGATGTTGGAACTCATGGATGTCAATATTCATACATTCTGTTGTATAAAATATTAATGTAATTTTGGGCCTTACCCCAACTCTGGTGGTTAGGTGCTGCTTTCTCACTTTAGAGCCTTGGGTTCAAAGCTGGGAGACTTCACGTGAGATTTGTTATGAATCAAGTGGCACTGGAGCATATTTTTCTCCAGTTTCTTCAGTTTTCCTTTGCTAATCTTCATTTCATCATTGATCCATACTCTCCTATCACTGGCCCCAGAGGTGACAGATAGTTGAGACTAGGCAGCACAGTATTACAGCCTTTGTCTTTTAAGTTGGAGGCTTCATACCTGACCTGGTACTTGGCTGGTACAGAGTAATTGATTCATAAAATTTATTCCACATTCAGACAAAGAACTCTGTTGCTCTAGAAACACAAGATGAGCATGATCACATACAAACTGTGTTTATAGTATGTGCATATTTGGTTAGTGTGTTACAATTCACTGTCATGAACAAAAGAGTTTTTGACCCTGAATGAAAGTAGCCACTGTACAGGGATGGAGAGCAATGTGCTGGAGCACTGTGTGGTGTTACTAAGATGTTACTGTTAAACCAAACAATGTCATGTAGCTGTATCATTGATGCTTTGTTAATTTTTTAGATTTTTATGTAATAATGGACTGCCTCTCTTTCAGCTAGATTTTAGTTGCAGTTGTAATGACAATATTGACTTTTTGTTGTAAGGCTAGTAGTCACAAAAAATAAAAAGAAAGTGTTTGTCTCCTAATATTTTGATGAAAAATGTTTAATACTTCAATCTGAAAAGTTTTGTAACATTTGTATAGTTTCTGAACTGAAAAAAGTGCAGATATTTGCAGTCACATATCTGGTCAGTAACATGTTTTTTTTGTATGAGTGATGATTTCATTTGTGTAATGTGTAGATGTGTAGAACTAAATGTACAGTAAAACTGTTTTCAGTGTACTACAAGGCCATCTTCATGCAAAATTGTCTTTTTACCAGACAGTTTTCACCCAACATTGTCATTCTATCGAACCTTGCATGTGTAGTGTTTTCTTTCTTCAGGTACAGATTTACTAAACCAATATCTGGTTAATACTTCACACCAAGACAACCAAAATTATTAAAGCTGCTGACAGAAAATGTTCACATTTTTTAGTCAAAAAATTTTCTTTGGGGAGAATTCTTCAATTTTTAACCTTATAATTTTGATATGTTTGATAGTTTTGCAAGAGATTTTGAACCCCATACTTTCTTTGGGGGAGGGGGGGATGTATGCAATTAGAGGTCCATAATAAAAGGAAAAGATCTCACTAATTCTGTAACAGCATCTTTACCAGCAGTTCCTGGCTGTTCAGCTAATTCTGGCATTCCTCATAATGAGGCAACCTCATGTTCATGACTCCTCCCTCCCTTCCTGGATCTTTGAATGCAGAATTGCTAGTTCACATCTGATATGGTGGCACATGTTTCCTCTGATGTTGAAGAAAACTAGCATCATGGCTTTGATTTTTTTTTTTCAATACTAAGGCTGTCTTTGATCTTGGAGATGCAGGAATTTTCCCGTGCATGGATTGATGCTTTTGTTTCCAAGTCGCACTAAAAAGCCAACTTGAACCACAGTTGACTATGGCATTAAAAAAATTAGCATTTTCTTCAATTTTGTCAAAACTTTTGATCTTGACTCAGAGCTATGGGCCCATTTCTGCACACACTTTCTTCACATTCAAATTTGTCTCACCATTTCCTTGTCCATACTCAACTCCTCTGCTATCATTTTGATGCCTGAACAATTATCTTTCCTCACAGCAGTCCTCACCTTTCCCATATTTACATCAATTTTCATTGTTCCTAGACAGTGAGGTCATTTGTTATCTTCCACATCCTTCCTTCTGAAAGACCTCTTGTGCCATTCCAACACATTAGCTCTTGATAGGGCATCTTCTCCATATGCCTCAGGTGATGAATTAAAAGGTTTTGGTGGCACTTTTCTTCAATTTCAAAAGAAATTTGATGTTTACTCATTGCTCATTTTTTAAACCAAGCATGGACACAGCGAGACAGAGTATGGTTTGGCATGTGACTGGGGGAAGGCTCAGCAATAACTAATATATATTACATAATTCTATATATAAGATGAATTTTCTTCAAGAGGAAGACAAACACATGTCAATAATCAGTACTTTAATGTTGCAGATCCAGATCTCTTGTTTCAAATCTGTTAACATTGCCTAAAATTAGACATTTTCCCCGGCATTATGATAATATCATCAAGAAAAGTTTCAAATAAAAGGTGTAATCTTGAAGAGATCTGTCTTGTTAATGGTGCAAATTTTTTGAGGGTGAACTGTTGCTGAGAAAATCAATAATTTAGATTTGAGCTTCACGTACAGTATATGTCATCAGTATGAAACAATATAAAATTTGCTCAGCAACTTTTAACACAGACCTCCAATACCAAATTTAATTCCTATTCATTCAGTTGTTGCAGAAAAGAAACAATGACAGACAGACACATATGCCCCAATTATGCAGTCACTGTATATACTTTATGCAAGAGCAGATTAAAGGGAAATGGGTTTCTACAAACCTGGGTTTAGGTATACACTTTGGCATTAGTGGTATAAAGAAAAGAAAATTCAAACCAGAGCTTATAACCTGATCACAAATAATACCGTCAAATGCAAAAGTTGTCTTTATTTTAAACCAAAGTTTTCATTTAACTATGTCTTGAAAGAATTACAATGTTAACTCATTTTCATAATGTGCCCTTGATTCTTTCTAATCACAACTCCACCCAAATGAACTTGAAACAGCAGTAAGTATCCACTTATTAGGTCACTTGATAACTTAAAATTTTCATATTTGTGGCTTAATGGCAGCATAAAAAACAACTTTCTTATATGGAATTTCTGAAGCTTAAACATCACTTTGGGAAATTTGAGTTACACTAGTACAACCTGATTTATAATCAAACTGGGTGGATGCAATAAGGATTATTAAGCTTCAACTAAAAATTCATATATAATGTTCCTTAGCACTGCATAAGTTCTAAGTCAGACCGAACTAACGATCTGATGGTTTAATCAGGTAAAACTGATGTTAAGTGGTAGTAGGCCGAGGTTTGAGGATCAGTTTGCCTGTGTCATCACATGACATGTTGAAGTCCCCTAGCACAAGTCTTGTTCGGGCTGTGATGATGGATGGAGCTATAACCCGCTTGTGAACTCCAAAGATAAACAGCACCACTGAAATGAACATCTTCCTTTAAACCACTGATCCCTAAAGTTTTGATGTCCATGGATCCCTTTTGGATTCAACTGTCTTCAATACAACAAACCATAAACAAGAGCCAGAGATCTGAGATTAACAGAACAAGACAGGTCTTGTACTGTATACAGAGGAAAATGGCAAAAGAATATAGAGTGACAAAGTTTCAGTATTTTTTTAAAGTTGTCCATTCTGTACATTTTTTAGAACAATGTATTCAATTGTTTAACAATCATATGTTACTAATAATATGCATTTGGTTCGTATAATAAATTGAATGCATTGTTTCAGTATTTTATCTGGAATAACTGATGGAAATATTTCTACTATTTGTATCACAAACTCCATGAATTTAAGCAGCAATTTAATATATTTGATCATTATGACTTACCTTCATACTAAATGTATTCAACATATATTATCCATTTTCTAAAATAAAAGTAGGTTTGTTTTCAATTGTTGATAAACGAAGGTGAGTCAGTAATTATCTGCAATGTAGATATATTTTTTGTGGTTTGCTACACCACTGGTTGGGCATGACACAATACACACTGTGGTGCAGACTTGACCTTGAAAGTACATTTCTGTCATACGTTTCGTGCCATAAACATGGACATCCTGTTTTTCATTTGCACTAGCGAGTAGTGAGCAGTGATCCACTTTTTATGGGCTGAAGGCGTACCAGGTGCCGAAATGCATAGAAGGATGTCAGTGCAGTATGAGAACAGTGTTGTGTCACAACAGAGAGTCTATGAATGGACTGAGAAGTTAAAAAATGATAGCACAAGAGTTAAGCATGAGGAAGGAACCGGACCAGCAATTGAAGGAAACGGTGCTTGTGTGTCTTCTCTCTCAGCCCAAAACGTTTTATTTGAGGGCATAAAAAAGACTGTGTGATGATGGACCAAGTACATCAAAAAGCAAGGGGACTATGTAGACAAATGATGTACTTGTAAGATTTATACACTTGTACTAAATGTTAAACATACATTGTGGATAATTACTGACTCAGCCTTGTACATAACAGACAGGAAAAAAGAAACTGCTGATACAAAACAACCCCAACATTTATAAAGAGATATTTACATATATGACTTCTGCTGCAAGCACATAATGCAAAGAGAAATGTTCTTAGGAATGGTAAGACTGAGATGGCTGGTAGGTATGAATTCAGTATTTTGGTAAATTATATAAACTCAGTTTCAAGCTGACATGTTACAGGAAATTAATGTCCTATGATTTGAGGTTAACGCATTTGTTGTCGATGACGGTAAAAGTAGTCTGAGACATGATGCCATGTGAGAGCACCATATCTCAGAGACCTTAACTGTCTGTCTCATAAATGTGGAAGTATGTGCTGACCAATGGTACCACACACTAGAAACAAAAAGGGTCTCTATCTTCATTGTAGTAAGAACATTAGAAAAGCAGCCTGCCACAATATATTTCGATAAACCACCATAAAACTGCCAAAACTCAATATTTACTGCTTTACAAGCTTGTGAATTCACATGTATTAACTGAAAAATCAAATGTTGGATTACCTAGGCAAATGCTGGCGATGGCAAAGAATGGATGGTTCCAGAGAGACTGTGTAAAAGACACTGCTGATGTGTGTGGGTCAGTTAGCCAGTGCCATGCCCCTACAGCTGTACACACTGATACTACAGCAAGAAGAACTGTAACACAAATAATGAAAATTAATAAGTTTGACATATCGAAGAAAAATAATGCAACTTAATGAGTCATATAAGTGTAAAATTTCCTCTAGTAAAGTACAATTCTGACCATGCTAAATTTATGTTTTTATATTTTCATGATGGGGATTGTCAGATTATAGACTTCTAGGTTCTGACACTATGTAGTGTTGTAGATGGATGGGGGCAAGGATTAGCTCAAACTTAATGTAACCTAATCTAACTCAGCTGCTTAGAACTCTGCAGGGAAAGTTTTAAAACAGTAACTGAAATACTAGTTGACCAACCTCAAATAGTGAGGGAAAGTGAGAAGTGTTAATATACCATAGCAGCCAGAGGAAAAAAACTGCTTTTCGATAATTTTATATTTACTTTAAAATGGATATGCAAATAATACTGGTCCAGCACGTGCTATGTGAAAATAAAGCAGCTAAATTAAAAGATGCACGTGAAATAAAACAATCATGCCGTCGTAAAATAATAGACATTTATACTATTATCGTACTTCTCCATCTAATAGTAGACGGCTGCAGACATGCTATAACTTCTGTAAGGCGTCGTTCGAAGGCCTTCAAGTCTGAAACAGCAACGAACTCAACGTAAGTTGGAAGTCAGTGTTTGAGACACAAAACATACAAACGCCGAATACACGTTATTCTGTTCTCACTTAGCGAAAACAGTAAAGACATGCGTAATTATAAGTGTGGAAAGGTTATTCTCCGCGCTCAAAGTTCGATTGTTAACATTAACTTTATAACAAGTTGCATATTCTTCAAAAATAATCCTAACCTTCACACGCTGTTTGCTCCAATGACATACCGACTTTCACAGTTTAATGTATACTTTATGTGTCTTAAATGGCATTTTTGCCGTCAAATTAGATATCTGTTTCAGTTTTGTTATCTCGGTACTCTATCATTTTCGTCTCTACCTAAGCCAGCACCATATCAACGTTCAAATCGTCCCTATTTACACGAGACTTTTACCAGTTCTCCAACTCTCGAAACTTGCAGAGATCGACTGTCGGCGAGCCTCCCTTAGCACACAAGTGAATTGGGCGGAAGAATAATGGCATGCACTTATTAAGCAATTACGAGCAGTTGAAATAATCGGCATACTACTTACCATTCAGTTCAGAAACTCACCTTTGCTGTATAAGACGTAAAGATTAAAATATACAGAATTGTGTAATTAGGGTCTGTTTGGTATGTACGTGTATGGATGTGGAACTTGGTTTCTCACATTTAGAATGTTCGAGAACGTGGTGCCCAAAAGAATATTTGAACCTAAGAGGGCGGAAGTAACAGGAGGCTGAAGAAAATTACGTAATGAAGAGCTTCATTTCTATGTCAAATATTATTCGCATGACTAAATCAGGGTGTAAGCTAGATAGCGCGTGTAGCAGACACGTTAAATAACTAAAAGACATATAGGGTTTTGGTGGGAAACTCGAGGGGAAGATAGCAAACCGAAGACTTAAACATAGACGGAAACATAATATTACAATGTTTCTTCAAACAATAGCATCTGAAGATGTGAACTGGGTACATGAGACCCAGTATACGAACCACACGCGGTCTTTCGTTAACATTTTGAGAGATTATTACAATAAATATATGTGGCTAACTACTGTAAATACGTTAATTTAATGTTAATTCAGGCTGATAATCATCATACCTGTCGATTACTACACCTTGTAAAAAGTGAAACTCTTAATACACCGGTGTACTTATAAGGCACGCTGAAGTTCCGCATAATTCTCGTGTAAATCGGGATTGTCATTTCACTATTATCTTTGGAAATCAGAGGCTGTGCAGTATTCAGTGCGTATTTTTCATGCCTTCCAACATTTTATGCTTGTAACGTAGACCCCCACAAGCTGCAAATCTGTAATTTTCCAGTTTGCCGTATATCAGAGAACATTTCCTTGTAAGTGCAGGAGTGGCATCTGCTATAAACAGTATCAATTGAGTAACATGTTTGCACTTACACCCTCTGACGATCACGTGGCTTATCAGTTCGTACTGTTTTGTGGTCATCGTGCACGGCTTCTGCTAGTAGGAGGCGATATGGATGGGATTGGTGCTGTGATATGATTGTGTTGTGCAACTTGTTGCTGTATGAATATGTACCGTGATTTGTTTTAATTCTGTACAAGGAAATAACTTATTTCAAAAATGAAAACGTGTACGAGCTTTGTTGGCGATAATTCCGTTTCCATTAATAGGAGTGTTTATTTATGTTGCGTAATTTTAGTTTTCGTAATTTATTTTGTAATTTCTTTATGTGGCGCATCCGATTACTTTCCACAAAATATACTGGAGCGCAATGGGCAATGGATGACGGCCCAAGATGAAAAAATAGATGAACACATCCTGCAGGAAGAGATTTCGTTTCCATGTGAACCTTCCACAAATCACAATTCTCTAATACAGAAACGGTCTAATGAAGAAATCAGAATTAACAGTACGAATGACAAAAGGTCAGGGGCCGACGATGAGAAAAAAATGGTCAGTGCCACTGTACTGTCAGTGTCTGTGGATCCAAGTTCGGCCGTATCCTCCACTGTAGAACCAGCAGCAAATACTACAAACATAACCTCAACAACAACTTCTCCTGGAGACCCTGTGCTGCCAGACAAGGGTTCTGCTGAAGATGAACACAACAGTTCAATGGCTATCTTTTTTGTGCTGTGTGTGTTGGCATTAGGCATCTTGTTGATCCACTTTATGCTGCAGAAGAACTTCCAGTATTTGCCAGAAAGCATTGCAATTGTTTTCTTGGGTGGTCTCATAGGTCTTATACTCAATCTCATGTCAAACCAGAATATCGCAAACTGGAGGAAAGAAGAGGCCTTTTCCCCAACAGCTTTCTTCTTGGTTCTTCTTCCCCAATCATATTTGAATCAGGTTATAACCTACATAAGGGAAATTTCTTTCAGAATATAGGTTCCATCTTAGTATTTGCCATTCTGGGCACGACTATCTCAGCCCTGGTCATTGGTGCTGGTGTCTATGTTTTGGGTTTGGCAGAAGTTGCTTATCAATTGAGCTTTGTAGAGAGCTTTGCATTTGGATCACTGATATCTGCTGTAGATCCTGTTGCTACTGTTGCCATATTTCATGCCATGAATGTGGATCCGGTTCTCAACATGTTGGTGTTTGGTGAGAGCATTCTAAATGATGCTGTTGCGATTGTGCTGACAACTTCTATTCTTGAATCCAGTAGCCCAACAATGACATCTTCAGAGACATTTATCACAGGCTTCAACAGGTTCTGCCTCATGTTTTTTGCGTCTGCTGGGATTGGAGTTGTATTTGCATTGGCAAGTGCATTGTTGTTGAAACATGTGGACCTGAGAAAAAATCCATCCCTGGAGTTTGGGATAATGCTTGTATTCACATATGCACCATATGCTCTTGCTGAAGGTATTCATTTATCAGGTGAGTTGCAGCTATGTCATCATGTGGTACTACATGAACCAAAGTAAGCCATCTTAAAATTTTAAGGCATCATGAATATATTTTCAAGTATAGAACAATAACTTTATCAATTTGGAATAGCTAATTTACATGGTTTTGGTATTATTATGCTATGTTAATCTAATCTGTCACTAAATTTAATGTTGAAGAAATATTAAAGAATTTCCAAATATTGCTTAGTTATCACACCCTCATCGTAATAGTGTAAGAGTGTTGTGAAGTTGTTCCCCCCCAGTCTGTGCATGTGATGATTTCTCTGAATCTGTGTGTGTGTGTACTGTTTTCATAAATGACTTCCACACATAATAATCACATGGTATCAGATCAGGTAAAGGAGTGGGCCACATAGGACTAATTACTTGGCCCCAGAAATATTATGTAAGGCAACCACTGAATTACTGGCTGTATGGGGAGTTGGACTGTATTGCTGGAAAACCCCATATTCCTTCTCCTCATCACTTAAATTTTTAAAATGTGGTGGAAGAATTTGTCCAGTGTACCTTTCTGAATTTACTAAGTCTGAAAAGAATGTGGGTCTGATTATTCTTGTTGCACTGATAGCAACACACCATACTTCAAATTTAATATCACGTAACAGTATCACATATATAGTCTGGGATGGTCTGTCAGCCAGCATCTACTTGAATATTTCTGTAGCTGTTTAAGTAAAACCCTCAACTGTAAAATAAGTGAGCGATGGATCAGTTTCACCACTACACTTTGCTTCACAACCCAATTACAAAACTGTACTCTTGCAACACATCTGCTATGACACTTTTATAGGATTTCTTCTTTATATAGATCTCAACAATAAACACCCTCTGTAATACACTCTACTTAGTATTTATGAACAAAGATTTACTTCTGCTGTTCATAGCTTATGAAACTGGACTGTTCTGAAGTCTTGTTAGTATGTGTGACTAAGCCTTTAACAGAATGTACAGTGTTCAAACTATTGGAAATGAGTCGTACACAGCCAATAAACTAGCCCTATATTGGGGTTCACAATGAACTGGTTTTGCTGTACGTTCAACCTGGAACATAATATGTATGTATGTTAGAAAACTGTAAAGATGTATTCTGATGTCACTATTTTGTGTTGTTGCAGGCATCATGGCAATTCCTCTCTGTGGCATTGTCATGTCACATTATACTCACTTCAACCTCTCCACAGTGACACAGATTACCATGCAGCAAACAATGCGTACTCTGGCATTTATTGCAGAGACTTGCGTCTTTGCATACCTTGGCTTGGCGTTGTTCAGTTTTCAGCACCGCTTGGAGCCAGCATTGGTTGTGTGGAGCATTGTGCTGTGTCTTATTGGCCGGGCTTGCAATATCTTTCCACTTGCTATACTGTGTAACCGCTTCCGAGAACACCAGATCACCCACAAGATGATGTTCATCATGTGGTTCAGCGGTAAGTGACACGCTAAGAATGGATATTAGTGTTTTGTGGGATATGATGCTGTGTAGACCGGTTGCAAGTCACCATTGCTTTGGAGGAACCTGCTGCCTCCATATTCAAGGTATAATTTTGATGAAACTGTGGCGTTACATCTGAGGAGACAGTAATCTTCATGGTTACTGCTGTCAGAACCTCCAGTGTGAGCCTGCTACCCGGACATGTCAGAAAAATAAGTGTGCCAGACATCTGAAAATAGAAGACACATAACCTAGTTTTTATTTATGACATGGCACCACCACAATTTGCAATACCTGTACAGCAGCAGCTGGACAACATATTCCTGGGCATGGCTAGGAAGACTGACTTAGACATTATGTTGTTGTAGGTTTGCGAGGTGCTATTGCCTATGCTCTCTCTCTTCATCTGCAGTTCAGCGATGAAACACGGCATGTGATTGTGACCACGACACTCATCATAGTACTCTTCACGACTCTGGTGTTTGGTGGATCCACCATGCCTATAATGAAGGTATTATGTTGTATAAGGCAGTTTTTTTTGCACATGAATTCCAAATTTTATGAGATGAGCTGTTACTGTAAAGGGAAAGATGCCATTGGCCTCTATTTGAGACTTGCTGAACCCATTTTGATTTTCTGTGCATCCCTTACTCAGTCTTCATCTTTAAATAATGTAATTTTCTCATAAGGAAATCTTCTGGTTTGGGGTAAGGCATTGGCTTATTGTATCAGAGTTGTGGTTTGAGACTGGCCTGACACAGCATTTATATGCAGGCCTGTCCCATTGACCTTTGACATGTGAGGAATATGAAGCATTGATAACCAAGCTGTGGGCTGTGGAATCGTTGTGAGGGGTTCATACATCCATGTATGTGCCAAGCACAAGCTGGATGTAGATCCATATGTAAGGTTGATACTTGTATTGCTTCAACCAGACTTCCAATCTCTGAAAGGTGAAAAATAGCACAAGCCCTTCCATTAAATTACTCAGTATAATAAATAAGGAAACATACTGTATGTAGACTGAACAAATAATGCTTTGTATATATATGTGCTATTGTTTTTCAGATTTATTTATATGTTGATGTGATTAATAACATACAAATGCATTTACAAGCATTACTGAGTTTGCAGTAGTTTTTTTGTCATGATTTGCTTGTCCTCAATTTTATGGATATTAACAAGAGGTCCTCACACCCAAAAAGGTTCACCACTGCTTCACATTAGGCTGTAGGTCTCCTTTGCTTACCGTCATCACCTTCTCATGAGTAAATAGAACCTAACCATGTTACAGGTGGTCCCATTTTAGAAGTGAATTCTTTCACCCTTGCCAAGTAGGCAAATAATTCATATCTAATGAGAAATACTTGTAATAACTTACTTGGCTGATTTCTATTAAACACAGTAGAAATAATGTGTTACTGATTATACAAATTTTAAAAATATGCTGTTATGTACAGTTTGCACTAGTACAGATTCCACAGCCCGATCTTGCCACAAAGAATGTTAACATTTCATACTTTGTCGTATTTGTAATTTTTAAGAAACTAAACAATGCTTCTGAGTTTAATGTAATGCTTCATTTTCTGTGCAGTGTGGAATCTGTACTGTTGATTACAACAATAATTAATGAAAATGAGTGCTAATAGATGAAGAATCACAAATAATGTATTTGGAAAGTATATCTACTCAACTGGTTGTAATACACCTTTCTACTCTTGTTGTGACAACTGTAGGATCATGCTGATAAGAAATGCATTAATCAAACACAGCAGCTGTTTAGATTATATATATTTTTTCACAGCTGCTGCTGGCAGACAAGAAGGGAAGCAGTCATCGGAGACGGGAAAAGGAGATAACCCTCAGCAAGACCAAAGAATGGGTAAGATACAGTAACAATACTGAGGCCACAAAAAGAAGTCACATGTATTGCCCCTCTGTACTTTTCCTTTTAGTTGTTCACTTCCCTCTCCAGCTTATAGTAATTCCTTGTAGTCCTTTCCAGGCATGTTACACATGTTGTTCCAATGAATGTTGGCAATGACATCCTTCCTTAGTGACAAGCATCTTCTGCTGGTTGACAGATCAGAGGGGAGGGGAATAGAACAGTAGGTAGAATTGAGGATGCCTCAAGTGTCATCACCCCCTCTATCCAAGGGAAATTTGTTCTGTGGTGGCAGTGTAAATAGTTCCAGGATCTTTTTTGAGTAGCTGATAGCTTGTGAAGAAACTCCCCAGTTTTGTGGAACACAAGGTTTGTAAATATTTCACAAAATACCATCCCTGGACCGTGTATTGAGTCATTTGAATCCATTCCACACACCTGCATCCTGTTTCTGTAATCTCTCTTCTAGTAGTATCCTCCCATCTGCTGTTGTGGCATAAGTATGACCACCGACAGTAGTATATCTAGGATTTAATTATGGGTTTTAAAACTGAGTAAACTTCATATTGTATTTCATACCTTTTCAAAGCAATTTTGTTGGCAAAAGATGTTTTTGTCTTTATTAACAACTTTTTCTTGTGTAACTAAACTATAATAAATGTTTCTCATGTTGCCCAGTTTTGGAGAGGGGGTTTTGAATCCATGAAATTCCCTCCCTCAGTTTTGTCCATGTACAGGTGAAAGTTCTGTTGTGCATAAACACCACACTGGGATGGGGACATGGTGGTAACTGTCCACACATTCTACATCTTGATGTAATGTAGAGATTAGCTACTAACTTCATATTCTGACCTGACAGTAAGATATACAGAATGCACAACAGTGTAGTCTGTTGGTAGTTCTGTGAAGTGCATTCAGTTAGTGCAATTAATTGATGTGTATCTGACAGTCTGAACAGCAGAATCTCTCCTGAGGTTTTGTGGAGCCTGTGTAAAAATAAATCACTGTGAGTATAAATCAGTGTGCTTCTGTAATGCAAATTAATGTTGCAGGGTCAGGCAATAGATTCAGAACATTTGTCAGAGTATACAGAGGAGGAGATGGAGGTGAATTTTATCCAATCTCATATCAAGGGTTTTGCAAAGTATGACCTCAAATACTTCATCCCTTTCTTCACAAGGAGGTTCACACAGCAGGTAAGAGAACTTTGTTACACTCACTCACTGTCACTGTTTACTTTGAAGATACTCCTTTTGCAGGTTTTCTGCTTAGGAAGTTTTCTCTGTGAAAGATTTTAATAGCTGTCTTCCTTCTCTTAATGAGCACTGCGATGTAATGGTTAACACTTCTGTTTTGTTTGCTGGTGGTTCTGGGTATGAATCTTGAAACAGAGACAACTATCTTGACTGTATTTTCCATGACTTTTACTTACTTGCTTTAGATGAATGCTGGGATAATACTTTTATCTTAAATTAGGCCATCACTGCCCTAATCCACATAGTTCCTTGTTATTCAGCTACAGATTATCCATTTCACATATTATCCATGTACAGTTGTTTAATTTGGTTCATATACTCGCACATTTTTACAAATGTGGACGTGTGAAATAGACTTTCATAGTCTTCTCATCGTCAGCAACCTGTATGGGGGTTGGTGAAGGAAAAGAACAGATGATCTAACAGTAATAGCAGAAATTTTGAGGACAGGGTGCCACAGGTGGAACTGTTTCCAGGTCGTTGTGGTAATGTGTATTAAATGGCTGACCATCAGGTATGGTTGAACGGAACCAGGCAGGCTGTTTCCTAAAGGGACTTTGGGGGATGGGGATAGAGGGTGGTCTTCTCAGTGAATTTTTCTAATTTATTTTCCCAAGATACAGAAGTTCAGATTTGACACTTTCTCACATGGTTACTATTCTGTCTGAATTTGTTGATTTATAAATGACAGTTCACACATATGTAGGAGTGTTTATAGTCTATATGCATACAAAATTTTATATTCTTGGCTCCACTGATCCAAACTGAAAGCAAAATGATGATTTCTGCCCATTTCCCACGTTTTACATTCCATATAAACAAAACATTAACTTGATAAATGTTACTTGTTTTTAAAAGACCAGTTAGCACACATTTTAGAACCATATTTTAAATAGCATTATGTGGTGTTTCTTCTAACCTAAGAGTTTCATGCATTAGCCATATTTTTATTCCTGACTGAAGGAAACTAAAAGTGTGTGCAGTTGGGGTGGCCTTTATGCCATACCAAATTTCATGCAAATTGAACACTTAGATAAAAAGTAGACAACTTCTTACCCTCCACATCCAGTTCTTCCTTTAGTTCTTCTGCTTGCAGTATGTCATCTATGTCAGTAGGAATTCTGTCTATATATAATTTTGTATGTGGTTTCCTGTCTCGTCATTTACTGAATTTCACAAAGTCCATTGCCAACTGTAATGCTGCAGTGTTGCCACTTTCCCTGATTGCAGGAACTGAAGGACTGTAAAAGTCAGATGACAGACCTGACAAACCAGTGGTACCAGGCTATCCGTGTTTCTCCAACAGAAACAGATGAGGAAGCTGCCAATTCACAGCCTTGATGTTGCTTCTGCCTGGTGATCTACTGCAGTATTTGTTCTGTAACATAATGTGATACTTAAAACATGCTGTGCTACTGTTTATTGTGATATATATAGTATTGTTGTTGTATGTCTAAAAGATTTGAGTGTAATATACCAGGCAGTATTTGGCTGGGTCTCAATATACATCCTTTGTTTAATGCATTTGGTACTGTCGGATGGAGTTACGAAGGAAGAAGATGTGACAGTATGTGTTACTTTGTGTAGTGACATCAGGCCCAATTACCTCACCAAGGAGGCCTGTTGGGGGGGGGGGGGGGGGGGGGGGGGGGGGGGGGCAGAAAGAATGTGCCACACATTTTAGATGTTGGTACTGCATGGTGGTGAGTGGTAGCTCAGGTGAAGAGGCTTATATACACGTTGGAAAGGAGGGTTGATGGGTCTCAAAACCTGGTTTTATGTAGTGGTGAAGGGAAATCTCTGTGCTTCTGTCAGGACTCTAAGCCTGCTGCATCTGATCCATTGCAAGGCAACACAAAGGAAATGATAAACAATACTAAGTAACTTTGCAATAACTACCTTGATGGTAGATGGTTGTCCTCAACCAGGTGATCAAAACATTGTATTATTAGACTGTAGCTTGTGACAGATCAGACAACTTCACTTCATACCATACTTCCTTTAGATGCATTTTAATATGATCCATCTATACCTGCTTCTCTCAAATAGTCACTTCCCTTGATCTATTCCCCCACACACACTACACATTTCACTCATCTTTCTTTCCTGCTTATGAAGCTCATCATGTATGTGAACAGTCATAGCAGTAGCATAGTCTGTTACCAGAAAGTATAAAATTAAGCTTAGCATACCTTCACTGACTTAGCATTGATTGATGCCTTCTGAGATGTAAGTATATCAGATACCAAGAGGGAGAGGTCAGAATGCCTACCTTGTATTTGGGATGTTCAGATTTGAATTTTTACATGGAGATCAGTTATCCTAACAAGTGTTTTGAACATATGACAATCCAACGGAGTTCGGAGACAGAATTTTAAAGAGGCCACAGTCACTTCCTTCTACATTCTTTCCAGTCATCATTCACATAAAGCCCACCATTTAATGCAACATAACCAATGCAGCCTAAAACTATTAAGTAATACATGACTTAAACATCAAAATAAGTATGCCTTTTTTTGGTTATACTGATAAAAAGTCACATATTATTACAGGTATCTGAATGGTGGCCATTTCAAAGGTTTCAGTGCATGCTACAGACAGAAGAAATGTACAGAAATAATGCCACAGCATACCTGTATGCACTAATGCCACTGAAGCAGTTGGCAACCTTACTATGACAGCCTTGTTTATGACGTGCAGATTCACACCTGCATCCCTGAAGTGGCTTCTTCATCAATGCAAACAAAAACTTATCACAGGAGGTTAAGTCTAGAGAAGAGATGTGCCAACATCTTCTAAGCTTTGTGCACCATCTGCAGCCAGTGCTGTGATGAAAACAGCCATATCTCTACATGCACCCATCAGTCACAATACGTTATTGGCCTGCAGCAAGCTTTGCACATGATCATGACAATGTCGATGATCATAATGTCAAAATACAGCAGTTGTTTGTTTCCGACATGTAGTATGTGCCATTATTAAAGGTATAAGATTGTTGGGGATAACCAAGTTACAGCCATTTCAAAGTAACCTGACTGCATCATACACTTTTCTACCATGGATAATGGTGGGACTGCCACTCAACACCCTGCTGCATAAATTCCAGATCAAATTAATGCATCCATGCCTCATCCACTGTCAAAGTGTGATTAAAGAATGGATCTCTCTTCCATTTTCAATTTTGAGGCTGTGCCATATCACATGGTCACATTGTATTTATCATATTCTGCCCTGGCTGCGATGGTGGACAATTAAAGGATACCCCAAGGCTGCAAAATGTCGGGTCCCCTGTTGCCTTTTAAAGTAGAGGAAGTGGCACTGTTAACACACTTGCTAAACTCTACCTAGAATGTTGCCACAAAGAGACCCTAATTGTGTAGCATACTGTAGCCATGGATGAAATATGGTCGTGACTGTACGAGTACAAACTGAAATAGCAATCACTGACACATATGAAGAACTTTTACCAAGAACCAAGTAAAGTCAAGATTATAGCAACTGTGACATACAACCTTCTTTGTGTCATACACTGCCATGTAGTGCCTCAACACCAAACTGTCACTGTAAAGGACTACCATTAAGTTCATGTGTCATCATCTGCATCCAGGATTTTGACAAAAGCAGTTGTATTTCCTCACACTTCTACTGATCACATTCCATAATGATGTATCTGTCCCAAATGGCTCCAGTGCAGCCACTATCAAAGACGTGGCATGGTAGCAATAAGAATCTCTTGAACACCCACATATTTCTCTGATACAAGCCTTTCTAATATTGAAATCTCTTCTCTGGGGGAAGCAGTTTCACTAGCAATAAAGCATCCAATAATCAGTAGAGAGATCTCCGGCATACTAGAAGAAAGACCTCTTTGCTGATGGCATCCACTGCATTGCACAAGTGCGGGAACACATCAAATGAATGGGTGAGGAATGCCATAAAGGACTGCACTTCCTCTTTGATGCCAATAAAAATAACACATGACAGCTAATGTACCACTGTTTTCTTTCCAAACTTCCTACATAAATCTCTGTAATGTTACATTTAAGAGGGACAGAATGATACCATTTTGTCTACATGATAGGGTGGCACACAATGTATCTATCTTTGTGTCACTAATATAAATAACATTACTTAGAATATAAATATTTTACTTAGGAAACTGAATATTCATGTTTGCTGAATACCAAAAACTCATGCAAACAATTTGCTGCATGTGTTGCAAAGCATTCTGTAAAGGGACAAACTGGTGCTAATAACTGCATTTCAGACACAATGAACAGAGGCAAAGAAAATTATACGACAGTGTGCAGTACACGAAAAATCAGCATAATTAACATGAACACAATAAATGTTGACTTCATTAACCCCGGTCTCTTCATCTATGACTTAAACAGTGCATGTGACAGACTGAAAAAAGTGTTTGATATTACCTTGCAAAACATTTACATGATTTTCAATGTCCTTCATTGTGATGCGGTCATACAGTCCATCATTTAGTGGGTCACAAGTAGAGTTGGGGGGCTTGAAATCACTGCTGCAGATGTCACCATTGAACAGATTCAATGAGATAACATCTCCAGTACTGATGGTTTGACTTCCACCATCTCGAACCTTCTCTAAGCCTGCTAACCCTGCTAGAAATTCTCCAGTCAAAACTGTCTGACATTCAGCATCTTGCATGTTTGAATCTCTGCCTTGCAGTTCACCTGACAATACAACATATGACTTGGCTGATGTAGGGCTAGGAACTCCTGTGGTCTCAAGCTCCCTTTTTCCATTGCTGATTTGATCAGAACCATTCAATGGTAACTTCTGAATCTGATAAGATGTGTCCAACACAGATTTCTCCACACTTGGACTTCGTAATTTACACATGTCAATTTTTTCACTTAACACAACTTTGCTGTCATTGTTTCTTCCTGCATCTGGTTCCAGGTTTTGCGATCGGTGTCCATCTGCAAGAGAAATATGGTCATTGGTAACTTAGTGCCATAAGGGGACTGATGATATATGACAAATGCAAGCACCACCTTTCATAAGACAGACTGCAAGGTATGATAGTGTTTCTTTGCATTATCATATGACAATGCAGCACTGGCCATAACACTGATGAGAGTGACGCTCCACCAGACAACAGGCCACACCGTTTCAAAAAAATTATTCTATGACAGTGAAATATGGCCCATAAGGAGAGCTACTAAGAGACGATTAATATCAGCTAAAATTTGCTTCGCGAGACATTACCCTAGTGTTTATCAACGTTATCACATGGATGTGAAACATGCATCACACGGGATGACGACACAAGATAAATAAGTTGAAATGCATTTCAAAAGACAGCAGTGTTACATGCATTCTGACCAATGATTAAATCACCAGTATTCTTTAACATCACTCCGTTTCATTATATAAATTGGACAGATTACGTTAAACGTGTATTTTAACAACGAATGTTACCTCGACTTGGAATGTCAATTATTTGTACCGCTGATCCATGTTTCCATGAAGGAGGTTTCAAATAATCAAATTCATCGTCACTTGATGAAGTACTCTCCTCACTACCCGACGCCATGCTTTAATTGCTCCCGAAATCAGGTTATGGTAATTAATCTGAGTCATTAAACACGCAAACGATGACATCACCACCACGTGCAAACTACGCCACCACCCACCACGGATCAGAGCACCGATTACAACCACCACCACCGCTCCTCCCTTCCCATAAATGATCACGCAATTGCATTAAGGCTTACCTCGTTTGCCGTACATACGAACTGTGTAGCCCACAAATGAGTGACTAAACGTCTGTGGTCACGGATTAGCTGAGACAGACACATGAATGGGATCTACCCCAGCACTTTGGGCCACACGTGTGCCAACATACACGCGGGACACCAGAGTACGGATTACCCTCAAGCAGCGGTGACTGGAATGAGGGCGCAAGTATAGGCATTAAAGAGTACATGGAGCCATTAATCCCATAAAATTTCAGTTTAGACCAGTGGTTCCCAAACTTTTTCGGTCCACCGCCCCCTTGGTTCCATACACAGACCCACAGTGCCCCCTTACCTTTTTTAAAAAACATAAATGCGCTTTTGTTTCCACTTTTATTTTTATATTTAGAAAACCGTTTAAATAAAATTATAAGAGTTAAACTTAATGTTTTATGTGTTAATTAATAATTTATTATATTTTTTATGATTAACAATAATTCATCTAGCAATAGTTTATTAAAAAATAATATGTGCTTGAATATGATTCATAAATTAATATACTTAGAAATATAGTTCATTTTTTATTCGTAACAAAAAAATTACTTTATTTGAATTTTATTATAAACATAAATGCACTACTTGCCTACTAGCGCCCCCCCCCCCCTGTGATAATAACAGCGCTCCCTTCCACCTCTCGTACCTATTAGCGCCCACCTCGGTAATCCCACGTTGGGAACCACTGGTTTAGACAATAGAATGGCATGATCCACAGTCAAAAGCCTTCTCGAGATCACAAAATATTCCACCAATTGTAAATATCTTGTTTAGGGCATTTAAAATTTAATGTAATAATTTAAAGATAGCAGTATCAGTAGAAGAGTTGGGTTTGAAACCGAATTGGTCCTTGGATAAAATGTTAATATTAGTAAAATGATGCATTAGTCTCACAAATATTAATTTTTCAAAGATTATGGAGAAGGAAGGTAATAGAGAAATAGGTCTGTAATTAACCATTATATTTTTATCACCATTTTTATATATTGGAATATTTCAGATATTCTGGAAAATTTCCTGTTGACAATAATTGGTTAAATATCTTGGTTAGTTAGTGTTAGAGTCCTGTATACTCTGTATTTTATTTACAAATTTGTATGCTACAGATAATGGCCTGTTCTAGGGAGAACTTTACCTTTATAGATAAAAAAATAACTGTTGAAAGATTCTGAGATAAATTGAGGATTGTCAGTTAAGTTGCCATTAACACAAATTATAGCTATACCATAATTTAAGTTAGTCCTACCTGTAATAGTTTTTGTAATTTTCCATGTAGCTGAGATTTTATTATTAGAGGTGGAAAGTAAATTATTATAATAGGATCATTTTGCTTCTAAAACATTTTAGACTGATTTTCAAAGGGCTTTGTAACAATTTCTTTATTCTAGAATTACTATATTTCTGGGATAATAAATAAAGAGCCCTTTTAAGATTGCATTGCATTTTTATAGTGGGAGCAATCCATAGAGTGCTGTTATTATTTTTTTTCCTGTGGAATATTAATGGAAAGGAAGCATAGAATAACCTTAGATAAGTGTTAAGAAAAGATTTAAATAATACATTCACATCATTATCTTCAAAAATATCACCCCAGGATTCAAAACTCAAGTTTAATTAAACTCCGGAATAGAAGGTTCATCAAATTTCCTAAGAGTTTGAGTTGAATTAGTTAAGACAGGTATATCAACATTAAAAAACTGTAACAACTGACCATCGTGGTCAGATAGACCATTGAAAAAAGGGCAGATGTAATGTTTATCTTTCCTGGAATAATCAATGAAGATGTTATCTATGGCTGATAAAGATTTACTCTGTATTCTTGTTGGGAAATCAACAATACTAGTAAGATTATAGAAATTTAAAAGAGAATCTAACAGTTTTTTGTTAGGATTGTCAGTGAGATAGTTAATGTTAAAGTCACCACATATGATATATTCAAAATTTGGTCGAAGTAAAGTTTTTAAAATAGTACCTAATTTATTTAAAAAGTGATCAAAATTACCAGATGGTGCCCTATATACTGATAGGACATATGCATTAATGTTGGTTAGCTGCAGCTTAATGGTACAAACCTCAATATCTTTATCCCTACAAAACAAATCTAAATTTATAACATGAAATTTAAAATTATTATGTATAAAAATACCGACACCACCCTTGAGAGATGACTTTCTGCAATATTTAGCACCCAATTTGTAATTGGGTAAATGAATGTAGTCCATTTCACAATTATTCAGGTGATTTTCGGATATACAGACAAAATGAGGTAGATCATGATTTAAGAAACTTATTAGTTCATTTACCTTCCTTCTCAGACCACAAATATTTTGGTGATACAGATTTAAAGATGTAGATATTGGAGATATATTATTATAATTAATTCTATCATTGCATTTTTGGTCGTTGTTTACCATAAAAAATTTTCATTTTTCATAATTGGTGGTTTTCTCAGTCTGATTTTCGTATTGTTTCATTTCTATCTTCATTATTATCTTCTATAGAGTGATCTGAAACCAAGTATTTATCTGTGACACAGTTGTCACTGGGATTAAAATTATCCTTCTAGAACAAACAGATAGGGACTGCTTTTTTGAAACATTGAATTACAAGTTGCTGCTGTGTGTTCACAATTACTTCCTTCCCCAATGCATTCAAATGGAGACCATGTTTTGTGAACATATCTCTATTAAGGCCACGCTGTATTATTGTAACATGTTCATAGCACTTCATAATTTTAAAAAGCTTCCTATTAAAAACAATTATCTCTTTATTTGCACATGACCAGTCTATTAGATCATGCCTATAAGGTAAGCACAATAAAACAATATTTGTATGATTATTAGTTCTTACAACATTCAAAACCTGCCTTAACCTTTCTTTAGTGTTGTTTTTCGCAACATCATTAGCACCACCCCAGATTACAAGAACATCATTTTTCGTTAAGGTAGAAATTGAACCTTTTGCAGAATTAGTCAATGTAATGTTACAGTTGGGTTTGGTGTGCCCTATAACCTCAAATTTATCATTTAGTATGTCTTTTAGTTTACGTGATAGACCACGAACATGGCTATTGCCAAGAATAATTATTTTGTGTTCACTTTTCTGGTAACTTTTCACAACCCTAATACCGTTACGTTTAGTGGGCTTAATTCTAGCATTCTTTCCTTGTTTGAGTTCACTGGATTTTGGCTGAGTCGTATGGGTTCTGTTCCTTAATGAGGTTAAGTCGCTTATTTTCACAGGAATGTTAACTGGGGTTTCATCAGATTGAGTTTTGTATTTCAGATAAAACTCCATATCTATTTGTAGTTAAAACATCATGATAACTTGAATATGAAGAACACTTCTTTGATTTCATAAAATGTTTACCATTAACCACTTTCCACTTGTTTCCAGAATTTTCACTAGTATTCTGTCCATCACTTCTAATAAGATCACAAGAATCACCTAATTTATTAAAGGCATCTTGAAGTAACTTAATAATAAACTGTGTCGATTTTAATTCAGTTATAGTTTCTTGAAGTTGAGACGAAAGAATATTACACTTCGCACATTCCTTATCCAGGTTCCCACCGCATTCAGTCTCCCTTTTTGGGACAATGTTGATCTTGATTGCTGATTTCAGTTCTACAATCAATTTTTGCAATTCTTGCTTAAATTGTGTATAACACAGACACTCAGGTTCGCTGCTATGTTGTAAATTTTCAGGAATTTCCGGAGCTTTACTGTCACTGCAGGGATTAGCCGCCGCCATGTTCCATCCATGGTAGGGCCGAAAGTAACTAACAACCCTTTCCTCCATGCAACCACATGACGTAGTTTTTGGTCGTGAACATGTTGAAAAGTCACAAGAAATCTATACTAATATATATGTACAAAAAAAGCTGTAAATATATACAACCAAGAAAAACTGTTGCTCCTTACACAGGGCATCCCACGACTGTGCAATCATACATTTGGTAACCTCATATTGCTTTATGACTCCCACTACTGGACATGAACACAGATCATCATCTAGTCAGATCCACAATTCAGACTGCGCTGTACTTGGGGCATTTTAGCGCTCCTGTGTAACTTGAGAACTAAGCATATTAAGACTTTGATATCACAACCGATAACACGGATAACTACTATTCCTGTAATTCTACACACAAGAGACGTGAGGTCATCGCTCTTCTGGAATGTTGAACAGCATAGGTTGTTAGTTGGTCACTGACGTTTCACAACAAAATATCGGTTCCAACTTCAAGGATCAAGCAGTCCAAGAATGCCTTTTTCCAGCCATTAACACAACTTTAATTCTGTGTATACTACATAGTTCAAGATGTTTCGGCCCTCAGTGTTGGCCACCTTCAGGTCCGTAACTTATTAACATGTAGAAGAATTGAAATTATAATATAAAATACTGTATATATTTGCATCTCATGTTACCTGAAGAATCCAGATCTCATTCCCTTTACCCTGTGATATTCTATACAGACAATTGTATGTTTGTTAAAAGTGTATGTTCATTTATGTGTAAATAAATTATAATGGGTTATGTGTTGCCCCTGTGCAAATAAATTTAATTTTACTAGTCCAAACCGTAAACAATACTTGTCAAGAAATTTTCTTGTACTGTGACATGTTACTGTTAGCATTTGCGGAACTGTACCTTAGTGCAAAATTTTCATACTGTGGGTTTCTCCGACACACTTCATAACCACTGCTTTAAAGTTCAGTATCTGTGACACTGTATCTCTCCTTTTATGTGTACGTATGTTACAGCCTTCAACATCAGACTCTGCCAACGAATGAGTGACACTCCAAACTGCTGCCAGTACTGCACACTGCAGCACTGGTCTTTTCCACACCACAGACATGCTTTCTTAACCTTTAAATGAGAAAAAATGCTATGAAAACATCTGTACTATCTGCCATAAAATATTACATGCAGAGTACTACTTGTAATATAAAAACACTCCCTCCAACACAGTATCTCAAGGTAGGTGTATAAGCTCCCTTATTTTTTTTATACAGTTCCCTAAGTATGGAAAGTCTTACATTTAGGTAAATATGGTATAAACTATCAGAAAATAAACACACTCATCACAAGTAGGTTCATATTTTTAGCATGAAATCAGTCCTTGTACACGTCCGTGTAATATCCATTTCTTAATATTATAACTTATTCCTTCAATGACAAACAAAGTAGCCCTCCTGGAGCCCTATGCACACTGGCTCTTGTTCCCCATGCTTCCCACCATAATGCTTCTATGCCTTCTTTGCCAAAGTCCTGTGAGTTTAATGTCAATGATTCTAGTTTGTTATGGCCTTTCAGTGCCATCCACAGCTGTGGGGAGGAGTCCCTGATGTAATTGGCAATACCACAGCAGCCAGACAGGTCAATAGTGTGTAACGCAGGCTGATGCTGCAACAGGCGGCGCAGTGACACTGAACTCAGTTCAGTATTTCCACTCAACTGAAGTGTTTTGAGAGCATCACATTTCTGAAGTTCTCTGTAACAGGATACAAGATTTAGTTGAGACAATGCTGATGGTGGACCCTGTATGAAATCAAGATCAGACCCTAATAAAGTGTAGGGCATAAAATATAAAACAGTAAGAGGTGAATGGAGGACATACATGAGAGTCTGAAGAAGAAGTGCATTTGTTTCGACTAACTACTTCTTGGGTTAGATATTTAACAACTCTTTAACAACTGCACATAAAGCACACAGCACTGAAGAGTATGACTGTGAATTGGAATGGATGTGGAAGGAAGCAGCTATGGCTTATCTTGAGGGGCAGACAAGCAAGAAAAACCTTATCTGAACATGAATGCCAATCATTCAACCACAAATGCATAGATGCAACAGAGGAAGATAGTAAATACAAGAGGTTATAATAGGCTAAACATATAGCTGCATGTCTTATAGAATGAAAACTTATTTTAAGGTCAACAGCAATCATAGGCAACTTCCTTTTTCTATAGAAAATAATCACTCCAAGCCACACCCCATGCAGAAATACTTTACTTTGGCACATGGGCAATTGCTAAATTTGTCTCTGGGCTATAACATTGCTTGGATAGTTAGTGATCGGCATCCACCCTAGCACAGTCCATGTGGGATTTGTGGTGGACAAAACAGCAACGAGGCATGTTTTTCTCTGAATGCTTCAGTTTCCCCTACCCATTACTGTTCAGGCAATGCTTCCTATTCATCTATTACCTGTGGCTGGCATAACAAGCACATTTTTAGACCACAGTACCAAGGGACTCCAGTTTCCCCCCACTCCTCATTAAAATTTTGGTTATTTTTACACAGTACATTGACAAGGATTTTACCATGGACAAAATATTCAGGTTTTACCCACTGTCATGTAAATCAGGAGTAGCAGGAAAATTTCTTACAAGATTCAGGCTTGGTACAGGACAAAAAGATAATGAGAATGATAACTTTTAATGAAAGTTAAATTAATTTGCTTGCAAGCCCCAAAAAATTGTTACTCTCCTTAGTTCTTCAATGTGATATGCCCAAAACATCAGCTCATAAAGCAAGAAATTAAAGTTACAGTATACAAGACCTTAACTGCCAACAGAATGTGAAGCGTGACCTACAGGCAGTTCCACAACAGGTGATCAATAAATTTCTTGATCCATACATTACACCTTATATTTTTACTCCCTAAGTAAACAATATTTTACCTTATGCAGCCATAAACAGTTTAAATAATCACTACTGGAATGCAGAATATCACCAAGCAGTTCATGAAGTCAAGTTGAGACAACATGCTGTGGGTCTAGATATAGTGACTTAAGATGTGAGACTTGCTTAGAACCAGAAGGGTGGCACTGAAATTATTCTGTAACATAATGTTATGTCTATTTCCACATAAAAAGAAGGCCATGAGAGTACATCCAGTATACAGAAAGTAGTGCTGGATGGCATAACATGTATATTTGACTGTTAGTATATTGAGATTCTAAGACTATCATATATGGCCCACACACTTTAGCAAATTCCAGATATCTTCATCTCTGAGCCTGCAGTCAGAGAGGTTGAGGGTTGTCAATTTGCTGAACTCTTCCTTCTTTGCAAGCATGAGTATCACCCCCTGTACTACATGCATATCATCTCTTGATGCTGTAGCACTGAGATTGAGACTGATGATTTCAGTTGGACACAGCTGACCCAGGAAACCACACACGCCACTTCCACCCAGAGCATTGTAGCTCACGTCAAGTACACGAACAGAACCCACTGCAAGCACAATCACATGTACAAGCATACTCTGTGTGTCCAAACTTTCAACTTAATTCTGTCATGGCTTATGTAATCATAATGCATTAATCCATCACAATATACAGCATCAAATAAGATTGACAGGATCATTAAAAATGTTGGTTACTGAAGATAGAGGTTGCATAAATGATGCATTTCATGATAGTATTTTGTCATTTGTCTGGGTGGAGAAGAACTATAACAATCAGTCACGATAATCAGTGATCTGATCTGGAGACTTCCTAAACAGGTAGCAAAAACTCAAATCACACACATATTAACCTCACAAAGATCCTTACTTACAATTCAACAATGCACCTTCTGGCTTGAAACAGCTGGTGGTAAGATGGCAGCCTTGCAGCTGAAGCACAGTGAGGGACACCAGCTGAGACAACAGTATGCTTAGATGTTTAATGGCACCATCACCCAGTGGGTTGTGACTCACGTCCAGCCTTACTAGTGCCTTTGCAAATAATACAAAGGATAAATAATACCACACATGTAATACACACAAATTTCCACACATCCTCCACATAATAGACTTGCTTTCAAATTTCTCCTCCAATTTAAATACATTATCACACCAAACACATGGCAATATGAAAGCATTTGAAAGAAGAATAGAAATTTCTAATATCGTATATGTAATTACAGAGTAGTTCCAGAGCAAAACTACTGCATGCATCATCTTCTGTGAAAGAATGTAAGTATATAATTTTGTTTGACATTAATTTTTTTCATAAGAAAAGAAGATGAGAAGACAGGAAAGAAAATTCTTCAGATAGTACACATATACAAATGCATAGGACACATGCATTTACAAGGTTCAATGGATACCTGCATAGTGATGTTTACCACAGATCAGTTACATAGTCACCTAAAGCACTGAGACATGCATTCAGTCACTAAATGTTGGATGCCTTTCCTTTGGAATTCTGAAGTCTGCTGGTAAAATGCAGCCTACTGCATTTCAACATCCACCTGCACTGAGTATACTTCTCTAGCCATAATTCTGTGTGATTCAGTGTGTTAAGACTGCAACTTCTCTCACATATGTGAGAGACAAGTGGTCTAATTGTAGGGCTGTAGACCTTGACCTCCAGTAATCAGGTTCATTTCTAGTAAACCTGATGCACAAATGGAGACATAAAAATGAAAGACTTTAGTCATTACCCTCAAACCCTCCTTGGAAAAGTATGAGGATGTCAAAACTTGATCCTAAACAAAATGATGGAAAACTGGTGTTATTCTCCCAAGATAAAAAATATTTTAAACTTCTCATGTAATAGTTAGCACACCGCTAAACAGTGTGAAAACCTGATATTCTTAAATATTCAGTCAGCCGATACAGGGTAAGCTTAAGCATTATCAGCAAAGCAGAAAGAAGTGTATGCAGTAACACTGGCTTCAGCTATGATTTCATGTTGAGCTGTTTCTGTTATAACCAAAACTTCAAGCACAGCCTCTGTCTACCTAAGCAATGGTGAAGGAGCCCACTACTCAGGTGGTAGCATGTATGATGCAGGCTACACTACTACTAATGATAGAATGATGATTGATAATGGTTGGCAAATGGAACCTAGAGCTTAATGTGGCCGAACTATGATAGCACTGAATTACAGTTACAAAAATTTCACTTTTCCAGGGACATGAATGCAGAAAAGCTTGCTCTGGATGTGGTTGGACTTAAATCTGAGAACTCTAGTACAGAAGTCGGTGCCTAAGCTACAGATCAGCAATTTTTCAGTTCTCTAAGTGTAAAGTGTTTTAGAAAAAACAATTTTATGTGAAAAGTCTTAACCTGATTTGTAATTCAATTTGCAGCTACATTTGACACTTACTTGCAGTACTGGTGCTGAGGTAGTGGAGAAGATACTGCTAAGTTGGTGGATACCAGCTGCCGAAATATTGTTACAGCTGATGTCCAGCTCCTGTAGCTGACATAATGTTGGCAAGCCTGCAACCAGCAACTGATAACACACAAACATCGTACTCATACACTGTGATGTACTGCCACATTCACATGTTACTGGGTTTAAATCTCACCCTTTATTAAGGTTTCTGCACTTTTCCTCAGCCCTTCCAGGCAAATGGTGGGAAACACATTAAAAAAGGACATAAATGGTTTCTGGCACATCCTTCCCCATCATGCTGCAATTCATTTATATATATATATATATATATATATATATATATACACACACACACACACACACACACACACACACACATAAAGGCAAAATTGTCCCTGTCCATACCATGCAGGCAGTAGGTGTTATACTTCTTAATCCCAGCACTAGATGCAGGTGAGTGGTCAACTTCAAGTCCTGGCCACTTTACACCCATGAAAGAACAACAACACCGATTCAATAGGAAGCTGGGTGGGCCCCAGAGCTGGTCTGGATGTTTTGGAGAAGAGAAAAATCTCTTGTCCCTGCCAGGATTCAAACCCTGGATCATCCAGCCCATAGCCTAGTCACTATACCATACAGGCTCCTTATATATGTACATACAAAATTATGCACAAACCAAATGGAACTGTATAAATACCCATGAAGGAACTCCATTATTTCTACAATAACCCACTTATTACTCCTCAGAATTTTAATCTGGATACTGGATAACATGGCAAATGCTCTCAAGTCTTGCCAGGCCAATACTGAGTCAGAGCAGCTTCTGTTCATGCCTTTTCTACTTCATCCTTCAGAATTATTGTGTGATGCAATGCTTCTGTACACATGACAAAATTCCATAAAAAACAAAAACAAATATCCATGAACAAATCACTGTCATGGTATAATAGTTAACATTTCTTCTTTTTTATTTTGAAGGTTGTGATTACATTCTCAGTGTAAGACTTCTCCCAAGTAAAGGTAAAGCAACCCCATTACAGGCCTAGACAGGCCCTGAGGGGTCCAGGAGGTTGAGGCTCCCAGATTTGTAGACAATCGGCACATGAAGGTGGTAAGGTTGTCAGCCCTACGCACCGGCCGCCTTTACCCCCCAGGAAATATTCCTGGTACTCATTTCTGTTAGAGGCTGAGTCAACCCCAGGGCCATAGTGCGACCGAAACGATTATGTCAAGGAATTAATTCCAATGACACCATCGGGAATCAAACCCGCAACGTTCCGGTTTGTAGCGCAGTGCCTCAACCAACTACGCCACCGCGCGCCCCACTTCTCCCAAGTACCACTGGATAAAACAAAACATTTCGAAGTGTACTAAAGTAGTTCACCCTCTGGGAACAGAAACTAAAGGATAAACATCACAGTCAAATGCTAGACACATCCCTAAGCCAAATCCATCTGCTTCACAAACAAACCCTTCTAAGTCCTTAATCTTCCATGAGGTTTCCCCCACCATAAGTCTGTAAAAACTCTTGCTCCAGGGCAATTGCACCTTTCATTATTTTATGGTCCCAACTTACATAAATGTTGTACAAATGCCTGTAAACTGGTGTTTGAAAACCCTCCACATACAAAGACCAAAGTCATATTAGAATAAATTTTACACAATCTGGGTATACAGATGTTGGAAGGATTCAGCTGGTTTAGAGTAGTGTCAAGTGGTGGGTTTTTGTTCACACAGAAGGAAACCTTCAGGTTCATTTAACAGCAACATGAAAATTTCTGGCCAGTTGAATAGATGTTGGAGAAAACCACAGACATAAGGAGACATTTGCTAATGCATCAACTCTCTTTTCAAATGCCTTATTATCTCTTGTGTCCATACCTTGACACCATCATCGCCAAAGCAGTTTCCTGCAAGATGAAGCTCCTGTAGTGTATGCTGTCGATTAAGTGCTCGAAACAGCGGTGCCAGCTGCACAGCAGGTAATGCCAGGTCTGATAACTGCAAGCTCTGAGTGGCCTGACTATTTTCCAAACAAGCAATGATGTGTGTGTCTGGAGCTACAATGTAGAGGTTCAACATATAAAATATTGGAGGAACCAGAAGAACCTAAAATTTTATATGGGTTTCATGGGGAAATCATGGTAAATACATTTCAGAACATCTGAATTCTATTCAGTTGCTCTCAAACCTGAAACCATTGTTACAGAAGTCCACGTAAAAAAAATATTTGAAACTGAAGTGGATTATTTTTACAGGGGATTTAATGACAACTGACTAAATGTATTTTAGTTATGAAATGTTACTTATACAGTAAAACCTCATTAACTGGAAATCAGTTAATTCAAAATACCATATAATTTGAAGCATGTGAAATTCCCAATTTTTCAGACCCGTGCATTTCAAATTACGAAGGTTGTACTGTAACAAGACTTCACCAGCCTGATGGCACCATTACAGCAACACATTATCAGTTTTTAGTCGGGTTTCTATCAGACATGAAGCAAGCACTGGGAGATGATAAATGCATAAACAATTTTAGCTGGAAATTTAAAAGGAAAACATCAGTTGGTGTGAATTGGACGACAATAATAAAATGGATCTTACAAGAAACAGGAAGTGAATGTCGACGGAATTCATCTCAGCCATGATAGGACCACTGGTGGGGTCTTGTAAAAATGGTTATGTTCCACAAAACACAGAGAATTATTGACTAGCCAAGTGAATGTCAGATTCTCAAGGACTCTGCTTTGTGCAATTGCAAGTTATTCAACTATCAAAAGTTTAACTTAAATGGCACAGATTATGAGGGGAAAGTTTAGTTTGTAATTTATTATGCTAAATACTATACACTACAATCTAAACAAGGAAAAATTTACCCCTCAGTCTCATCTATAAAATGAAATAATTAAAACGTGTAAGAACTATTATTGTAATTTTTAGACACTTCATCCCAGTTGTGTTTTTAAATAATCAATCAAAGTTATATAAGAAATTCAGTCAAACACAACCATATATTTAGTTTAAATCAGCATATATTTAGTTCAAATCAGCTACATGTTTCAACCATATATGCTCATCATCAGGCTGGCTACAAGAAATAAACTTATTTTCTTTCTTGTAGCCAGCCTCATGATAAGCGTGTATGGTTGAAACGTGTAGCTGATTTGAACTAAATATATGCTGATCTAAACTAAATATATGGTTGTGTTGACTGAATTTCTTATATAACTTCGAACTGTCATTTTACCTGTTGTTACGTATAGTCATGCCAAGAGACAGGGTGTTGTGATTAGAGTTAGGTGCAGAGGAGAGGACAATATTAATATGAGTATAGAGAAATAGTTTGTGAAGTAGTGCATTGAAATGAAACGGCTCAGGATAGGGTCAAATGACAGGATTTTGTGATGAAATCCATGAATACTTGAGTTTCACAGCAGCAGGCTATACCCCAATCAGATGAATAACAAATTACCAAGTGTTCAAGGAAGAAAGTGCACCATGAGACAAATTTTACCTCTACAGGTAAAGAAAGAGTACAATAAAATCTTCATAGGATGACACAGCTATCAGCCCAAGAAGATTTCACTGAAGTCAGTTGCAATGAAAGCTTCAAGACCGCCCCCCCCCCCCCACCATCAGCACCACGACCATGAAAAAAAAAACCCATATGACCAACTGGTATCAATACCTGAATGTAGGAACTGACAGGCCTCCATATAGCGGTCTGTCAGTGGAGGGATGTTCCAGGATATTACAGTAGACATGACTTCCTCACTGCCCACAACAAGTAAGACTGGGTCATCGTCTGACAAAAGTGCACCATCTCTTGTCAGTAGGCTAAGGGAGGGCTGCAAACCTTCAATACTGCAACAGAAGGGCTACATATCACCTCTCCAACTTTTCAGATGAATAAAGAAGTCTCTCCTACTCAATTGCCATCATCTACCTTCATTGGTATCTACCCTGGTTACACAGATAACATATCACATCAAAATGAAAACCAATTATGGGTTTGAACATTTACATAAAGATAACCAAGATGAAACACCTCTATCATGCATTTTGGGAAAGGGTGAAAATGTGACACAATAAGGAAAATATACTGCAAAAGAATACGAGTGAACCTCATCACCACCTTAGCCTTTCCAACTACAGGATTGTTGTCTTATTACAGGTATTGCAGATAGAATCTTTCCAACCTTAAAGACGCCCTTTACGTATTGTCAGCATCAAAACTTTGTTCTTCTCATCCCCTCTCTTTCTACTCCTCCTAGGTTCATATTTTATAACTTCTTACTTTGGATCCTAACAGAGCTCATTCTTTAAAGAAGTTTTCGTCCACTTTCTTGTCAGAGTTGTATAAAATCTGTCGTTGCTATAATGGTTGTGTAGTGTATGTATCAGCCAGTATATTCCTGCTGGGACTAAGGTACACAGCAAGAAGCCTCAGGCAAGACAGTAGCATGCACTTGAACCAACTTACTCAGGTTTCTGTGGAGACAGATCATAAACAGACCTACAAATTTTGTCAAGATACACCTTTACATATTAGTAATAATACTGCTGTAATGGTGCAAAACTTTAGGTTGAATCTGAAAAATAAAACACACATGGAATTTGCACTGCTGCATCACATACTAGATTACCAAATATGATCATCCCTCATGTTTATGCAGGTCACCTAGTACTGTTGAAACAGTGAAATGCAGAATGCTTAGATGAGCTCAGATGTAGTTAAAATGAGAAGACACAATTTGGATGGGTAAATCTCTTCAGAAATGTCCACTTGGAAGACTGAGAAGGAGAAGCGAGGATAACATTAAGATGGATTGTAGGGACATAGGTTTCAAGGACAGCAGGTGTACGAAACTAGCTCTGAATCACGCCATGATTTTGATAACAATGGCACTGAACCTTTTTTGCTACTGTAGTGTTAGTTATTATTAGAGTTCCTACTGGGTTCACAATAAGGGTGAAGAAGAAAATCTAGATGTCATAACTTCTCAAAGTCTCTTGTTATGTACAAATAACTTAGCACCTGTACTAACCTGCAGTACCTCCTTGCAGCCTCACGTGCCAACCACCCAATGGTCTGTTGCTCTGGCATTGGTACTGGCACCAGCAGCAATCTGTTCTCAACACGAACCCGCACTGACTGCGATGCAGCCAGCTCAACAGATTTGCTAGCTTGGGAAGCTGCCAATTCAAGAGACTTGTTGAAGGACGATGTTGCTGTGGTGCCAACACCCACATCTGGAAGGGTTAGCTGCTGTGGAACACTTAGTGTTCCTACAGTCCTTCGCTTATGTGGACCTGTGATGACATTTAGATGTGGCCTGCAAAGGTTAAGAGTGATCTTAGGATGATGCACATTAACAGTCACATAATAAGGTGGTATCATTTACTAACTAAATAACTTATCCAGTAACTACCTTGTGGACTAAGTAATTACCTACCTAAGAGTCTGACTAAATAATTATGTGACAATATCATTAACTGCCTGCTTAACCAACTGATGAACTGACTACATGACTATATCACTCACTAAACACCTAACTGATTCACTAAACTATTACAGGTCTTGGCATTTAACCCTATGCCACTACAATCTATTGACCATTTGAAACTTGGTCCTTAAAAATTTAATACTTCTAAATATAAAGTGAACTGATTAGCCAAGCTGTCTTCAAAAACACAAATTGTGTTTCGATATTTAAAAGTTACTAATCCAGTAAGGTAATACACCATGTTCCAGTATGTATATGCGGAAAATCGTATTATGTTCTAATATGATATGAGCAGCACAGAATTCACATGTCACATTAACCAACATTTGAGACTGTACAGACTCTGGATTTCCTGAATGTGAAATACAGTCACTCATCAATATGAGCACACATGCTGTAGCTATACAGAGTAAAGGAAACACAGAACTCTTAAATGTCACAAATTTTTAATTATGCGATGAAGATATTAATTCTGATATGTTGTGAACTGAATTTGACTGTGTTTATTTAAAGTGTAAGAATGGGAGATATCTCGGAAAAGTGGGACTGACAGATGGCAAGAAATGATATGACTCAGGAATTTCCCCAATTACCTGTTTTCCTCTGGCGTCAGAACTTCATCTATCTGCATACACTCACCCTCCTCAGCCACCTCAACAGCCCTGCATCTCCTGCCTGACCCAGTCATAAGTTCCAACCTGCACAATCATTTCACACCTTCAGCAAAAGAATCCATGACATTATACTTGCACTGCACCTTCCACAGCTCTGTGCCATGTTCCATCTAAAGTGTGAAGTAACAACAGAAATGGCTCTCCTTACTGAATACAAGAACCACTCCATCGAAGTAATTTTTATAGCTACCACAATGTGTACAAAATGTCAGCTGGAAATCCTCAATGGAAGATATCACTTGGGAGGCCTAGGGAGAGGTGGAGTAATAATAGTAAAATGGATCTTATGGAAATGGTGTGTAAATTTTCTCATTGAATTTTGTATAACAGTGAAACTAGTGAGGCTAATTAAAATACACTTACTGAAACTTGCAGTAAAGTTCATATAGATGAATACTTGTCTGGTGCATTTCCTACTGATAATAGCATCAGCTGTAATTTGATGATCATAATTCATACTATTCACTTTAGAATATGCCATTAGGAAGGGCAAACACACAAGAAATTGGAATCGCATGGAATACTTCGGCATTAGGTAATGCCAATTATGTTGATTTATCCGAAAAAAAAAAAAACAATAATTGATGTATGTATGTATAAACACATACGTACATTTTTATGTGTTATATAATTCATCTTAACAAAATGCAGTGTAAAGGTGTGGAATGAATTTAACTGGCTCAGAACATGGCCCAGTGGCAGGATTTTATAAATAAACAAATAAACCTTTGGATTCTATAAGAACAAGGAATTTCTTGTCTGGCTGAAAAACTATCAATCAAAGCACACCCTGTACAGTGGAATTAGTTATTTTTAAATGCTTGATTTTCTGGTTCAAATCACAGTAACATGAAATATAAGATGCTTTTTAATTTTTAGTGTAATGCAGTCCCAGTTTTTGTACACATGCACCTGCGCTTTTCAATGGGGGCTGCAAGGCGTCGCTTCTTGCTTGGTCTGGAAGTAGAAGGCATATCATTCTCAAGCCAGTTCTCCCCAACATCTTCTTCTGCAAGGAATCCCTGCGGTTCTTTTACTTGAGTACGCAAAACTGGCTCCTATGAATAAATGAAGCAATGACATTAAAAAAAGGGATAAGGATGATGATTAGTTACATTCTTGGTTTATTTAACAACCCTCTGTCAAATGTCAGTTACAAAGTGAGGAATGGGAAAGGTAATGGTGATTCTGAGAGCTGTGGAAGTGGCTGTCACATATTTTAAGATACTATGCTAGAATCCAGTTGGGTAGAGACACCAAAACCACAATCTGAAAAAAAAGATTCCAAATACATGCTAAATGTTCTATCACTGGGCTAACATAATGTGTAGCAGCATACTAGGAAGCCTGACTGAACAATACAAGTGACCATTTACATGTGAAACTAATTACAAACACATGCAAGGTTCTGGGTCATGTATATCTGAGTCAGTTGTACCTTATGGACTGATAAAAGAAGGCTAATATAAGCTGAAATATGTGCTTTGAGATGGGAAGCAAATTACACAATTTTAAACCTCAAAAGAATTGAAGAAATGCAAATACAATTGAAACTTTCAATGACAGAAAATTCATATAGACCATTAAAAAACTGGAAAGAATGGGGTAAAAGAATTATTGTAGTTATAATATGATCCCACGCACAACTATACAACCTAAATTCAGGGAAAGAAGCAAGCTTCTGTTCTTATTATCCATAAAGGCAAACTGGGCCTAAAATTATAAAATATCAAATCAAGGATATAAGATCTTTAGGAAGAACTCACAAATTATGGGAAGATTCTCTTTCATAATAACCAGAATAGACTAACTGAGCCTGATAAAGATGGAGGTACCTTATTTGCTTGGTCCTTGTTTCGTAGCATTGTCATTACATTGCGATACTCCTCTGCAGCACTTTGCAATTCCTGACTGGAACCAATCCATCCATCATCTTTATCAGCATCTATATCCTGGTGATACACTTGAGGTGGATCATCACTAGAGATCACGTCACTCTCAGGACTGGTGTGGCGCCACCCTGATACTGTGCCTTCCTCTCCTGAGCTAGCATCATCCAGTATCCTACGGAGGGTTGCAGATGGTCTAGATTTTTTCATTTTATGTGACTGAGAAGTACAGTTTCCATCTGCGATTGGAGGAGTAAGACTCTCTACATGGTGACCAGCTGCAATATTGTACACAGTGTTACACCAGGAATGTCCATGTAATCAGGAAAATTCAATAAAAGAAATTTACTTTAGTATTATATGTCAAACAGAATGAGGAATAATGAACAACTCCTCTATTTTTCCACATACTTGCCAGAGCAACTGAAATATTTGTCTCAGCAATATACCATCTGTTCAAATCCTGCAGAAAATAATTCAAGGCTCAGAGTTTGCACCTACAAGCATACCTCAGCTTTCACCTTGTCATGATATCAGAAATGTTTCCCTTTGAAATGCATATTCAGGAGTCCAAAAAAGTGGAAATTGCCTAGTACGAGGTAAGACATTCCCACTGAAACTACTCAAAACTTGTGCCATGGCACAGGTACTAAATGTTTCTAACAGGCTACAAATATTACTGTCTTACATTTTCAGCCACTGAAATTATTGACTGCCCCTCCACTAAGAGAGAAAGAGAGAGAGAGACCTAAAAATAAATAACTTGCTCATGTTATGTCATTTACTGAAAATGTAAACTGGAAGAAATAAAACATGAAGAAAGGTGGCCATACATAACACAATTAATTTATGAGGCAAACAGTAACATGAAGATCAATAAATTGCCAGAAAGAAATTTTGGGGCTTAGATGCAAGGATGGGGAATAATACAAAATAGCTCAGTCTGCAGGCTAAACATGACACAACATGACATTGGTCATGTGCAGCTTGAAATTAAACATCAAACAAACCTTTCTCCAGCGCAGTTCTGAGACGCATCTGAATTTCTTCAAATAATGTCTGTTCCACTGGACCAAATCTTGTGTCTGTACGTTTATACCATTTCAACAGGCAATCAAGTGGCGTTTCACTCTGAAACAATCAATATGAAACACTAATCAACACCACAGAACCAAGCCAGCGTGTTCAAGTGTTAACACTTTGACCGGTATTCAGGAAATGCCCAGTCTGAACCTCAGCCACAACACTGACTAGTCTGAGTTTTTTATGATCTTCCTCAGTCCCTCCACACAGATGTCACTAACAGTACCTCACATTAGGTCATGACTGCTTCCTCCCACATCACTTCCAATTCATTATTCACACTACCCATCCTACTATTCAATGTTCTATAATAAGAGCTGCTGTCAGTGCCATTAACCCTTTGGCACTGGAACTAAATGCCCATTGTGATGTGCAGGAGACCAGATTTAGATAAAACCAAAAATAATTACAAGGCCATAGTTGTTTCAAATGTTTGTGACGTTGGTCTCAACTTTGAAGGGAAACAATATAAATTACAGGTCCTTGTAAACAAAGTGCTGAGGAACACATCTGGACTCAAAGGTGAGGACGCAATTGGAGAACAATAAACATTATATAACAAACTTTGAGTGTCATACAGAACTCATAACATTGTTAAAGTAGTCACATTGAAGAGGCTGTTAAATGGGCCAGGTACATAGCTTACATGAAAGGAACAATTTACAGCGATTGGTGGCAAAGTCTTGGATGGTTGGCACCTGAAAAGCCAGAGGGTATAAGAGGACAAACTAAAAATCAATGCTAAGGGGAAAAAGTCTGTGAGGATTGGAACTGATCAAAGATCATGGTGTAACGGAGGGTTTTTATATTAGAAATACTGATCCTTCAAAGCAAGGCATGTATTAGATTCAAAGTTATCTTACAGACCAGAGATTATAGGAGGTAATACAAAGTAAATACTGTAAAAATTAACACACACTTAAATTTTGTTCTGAGTTTGACGTACTTCATTGGTACGAGACACAACAGATGCACCACGGTCAAGCAGCAGTTCCATCACATCTAGATGTCCACAGGATGCTGCATCATGAAGAGGGGTCACTCCACCACACTGGGAGCCTCCACGGTCATTGACTGCTCCCCCTTTATCTATCAAGTACTCCACTATATCACGGCGACCATGATTGCAGGCTTCATGCAGTGGTAACCAGCCACAGTGATCACGAACGTTCACAGGATGACCCTGAGTAATGAAATAGTTTCACGAAGACACACATATAAAATCAGGGACTTAACACTAAATTCAAATGCAGATGGTATGCAAACTAAGTCAAGGTCTCATGATGGGGAAGGAACAGATATAAGCATGTAATGTCAGTATTTGCCTTCCTGTATTCTGTCTCCTTGTAATTTTGTAATGTGCACAAAAATGCCTTTGAAGTTCATTATAAACACCACATTAGTGCACGTCTAAGATATTAAAACTACACAGTTCTCCGAAAAACAAAAATTCAGGTCAAAATGTGAAGCACCTAAATGACAGTGTAATAAAAGGTGCTGCTGCAGTTACCAGGAATCAAAAGCCACTACACATAAAACAAAAAGATAAGCAAACGTTAGCAGAATACAAAGTCACCTTGTAGAAAGTGTAAAACCATTATAGAAGAACATAACTTGACAACTTAGATTTATATGCAATCATGCAAATGAAGATTCATTACATTAAAAACTGCATTAGCAGAAGAAGAAATATATTTTCATACAGGCAAAGAGCTTTTGGAAAGTGTGATGCTGAGATTGGTTTCTAATTTCAAAAATGTAAAAAAGGTTATTTTTAATGGAAGGAGATGATGATGTGTTCTGGATGCCAAATATTTTGAACAAGACACTTGCTGAAATTAAGAAACCCAGATCTTCTGCCAACTGAAATGCCTTCCTTTTTGTCTTTAAATGAATTCACCCATACAAAAACCACCATTCTACTCTTGTTCTCTCTCAATAAACTTGCTGTAACAATATGCAAATATCAATGGAATTTTTATTTTTTGTCCATTTTCACAGATAATTAATGTAGATTCTCTCTTCTTCAAGTTCTCAAGCATGACCTTGACAGACAGACAGACAAACAAACAAACAAACCATGTGCCAATAAACTCCTTAGTGCAAAAACAAAATAAACCCAATCCCTGCAACTGTTTTGACAGAAAACTGCTGAATCATGTGATCCAGATATGATAACTCACAAGTACTAAAGGAGGCTGCACACAAACATCAGTCCAGCTATTTAGGTGTCAAACTCTGCATATTTAATTTATTTGGTAAATACAATATTTACCCAAATATGAGACAACCCTGCAATAAGATAACCCCCTTCACAATCTTCAATTTTCAGGAAAATACCTACACAGAATGCGATTATAAGGCGACCCCCAATTTCTCAGAAGATGAATTTGGAAAAATTTCTCATCTATTATGCGGGCAAATAGTCTTCTAGTTTCCGGGATTGGGTTAATACAAAGTTTTCTGATTTCTAATTGGACCCACCTGTTCTACCAACCTCTTGACAAATGCCAGGTTGCCACTGATGCATGCCAAATGCAGCTGCGTTTCTCCTTTCTCATTCTTCCGAACTTTAAGACGCACAGGTCGCCTGCGAAGCTGATTTGGGTGATCAAGCTCCTCATTCTCACTGTCAGAATCTGCATCAAATAAGAATTGCATAATGAAACCAAAGCATTACATGCCAGCATTTTATGTCAGTGCAATGTTTTAAAGTCACTTCACCTTCATTGATTATTCATAAATACCAACACAATAAAACAAACCAAACCATATAAATTACTCCACCTTATTAAAAAGAGATATTATCATACACTCCAGACGAAATGGTTTATTCACCCAAACTCACCACCTACAACTTCCATTGAAACAATGGGGTGCACCACATGAAAATTGGGTTTGCAATAAGGGATAACACACTTCATATGGTATTTCAAAACCCACTGATACCAACAGAAAGTAGAAAACCGAATGAAATCACACAATAGAATTTACGTGTTGTTAAACAATGTCACTCACTCACAATTTTGCTGAATTTTTAATCTTCTAACTCAAGTGAGATATGAGGTTCTCATGGTGGAGAGGCACCAATTTTTTGTACAATGAACTGTTTTGGGAAAAATATAATAGTGTGATATTCCACTAAAGTTCAGGTTATACAGGAACAATACTAACCAAAATTAAATTTTCCTGACAACTTGTATATGCTAAGTAACAAATATAAATGAAATCTGATAACTTGTGCGAGAAATGAAGTAGACAGCCAGATAGGCACGACGTCCCCATTAAGCAAGCATTTATCAACTCAGTGCAGAGAACAAATACAAAATGGACAGACGTCTGCCAGTTGGCACTGTTCTATGTCAATGTCGACAAACCTGAATATGTTTCCAGACAGATGTCATGCCCAGTGTCAGGTGAAGCATCTTCATCCTCGGAGGTACTTGTCTCATCCTTGACATTTCTCTCTATCAACTGCAACTCCTTCTGTGTCTCAACTGAAACAGACACCTTTAAAGAGGATGTAACTGTGGAATTGGACGAAATAATCCAACCCCACATTAAAGTTAAAATATTACAAACTGAAATTTATTTATAAGAGGGATAAATTATGTGTACACCTCAGAGCATGTCTAGTTCAGGACTGATGAATACTGTTCCTACTCTTTTCCCTCCTGGTCCAGAGGAATTTAGCTCCTCAGGCGACTCTGGAAACTGGCTGGCTGAACAACATTCCAATCCGTGCTGGTGGCGGATTTTGCTTGACAGTGGCGTTCATCACATAACTTTACCCCTGCCTTTGCTGACAGCAAACGACAGTCATGCAACAAGTGGTTTACTAGGGTGAAGAAAACTGATATTCATGTTGTTTTATGTGACAATTAAAGACATTAAGATAAATTAGCCATGCTGCATGAATATGCAGAGTAAACTTTCTAACAAAGGGTGTTATGCACACATATTACAAAGGACAGAAAAATGATTCCTGTGACAATAAAAAAATTGAAATAGCCAAATAAATGGCTCCTGGGAAGACAGTAAGTTAGGAAGACATACAAAACAGAATACAAAATACGTCGAAACAGATATAATAATAATTATGGAGAAAGTATAAACAAGCTGTTTGAAACTACCTTCTGCACCTAAAATGCACATTCTTAATTGTTGAGGAACTTGGTAACATCAGATTCAAGGTTCACAAAAAGCAGACGTTACACAACACCAATATGATCAAGTTGCAAGATTGGAGGTTCTAACAGCAGTGTTGCTGAAGAGTCAAGTCTTCTGCGATGTTACATCATGTTGAGTGGTAAACAGTTGCTGACATTTTGAAGTACGGTAGTGACTTTTAACTGATCCTTACTTCTTACCTTTTCCGCACAATCAGTAGGTTTCTATTTTTATTGTTTTAACGTCTCAATATGAAGGTAAGCGGATCAGCTGCTAGCTTGTACAGTGGAGAGCAAGGCTTATCTCAGGGAATATTACGTGGTAGGCATGTTGACGATGAATGTACAACTGTTAATTTCTTTAGGTTACCAACAATTCTAACACTCATACCGAAGGAAACAAGTCAGTAAAAACTAATCAGGTGATATGAACGCTGATATATTTGACAAAACATCGAACCACAATACAATTTGTTCACAATCTACAACAACTTTCTCTCTTTAAAGTCTGTATTACCTTACTGACCAGCGATCGTTTGGAGCGCAGCTGTTTGAATTCTCTCTCTCTCTCTCTCCCCCAGCATTCTGTGCGTAACCTCTCACGGCTAGCGCTGGCTGGTCAACTGCCATTATTTGAATCCCTGCCCCCCTCCTATCCTAAGCTGCCATCATTCCAACTAACTACTACCATTCTACCTCGAAAAGTGCAATATAATCGGTTATAGACTTCAAAATCATAAGGTTCCAAAAGCGAAAACCAAGATGGGATTTGGAGAAGTAATATGCTCAACAACAGAAAGTACACGATAGGCTAGAAGAAAAACTTAGTGCAATCAAATGTGAAAGTGGGAATGTGGAAGTGCAGTGGAACAATATCAAGAAATGTGTGTTAGATAATATGAGTGATTTGGTTGGAAAAGTTGAGAGGAGAGTAAGAAAGCCATGGATTACACAGGAGATGATAAGTAAAATGGATGAACGAAGGAAATGGAAGAATGTCAACAATGAAGAAGGAAGGAAGAGCTACAGATGACTGAGGAATGAATTGAAAAGAGCCACGGACAACGCCAAGAAGGAATATCTTGAGAGCATAAGCGACGAGATCATAGAGTTTCAAAGAACAGGACATTATGATTTAATGTACATAAAGACAAAGGAACTAGGCTGGAAAGAAAACCATGGGATTCAAAACATTGGCATCGAAGACTCTGAAGGGAATATAATAATAGATCAGAGACGAGTACTGCAAATTTGGGAGAATTATATTACAGAGCTCTAAAATCGAGCTAATTGACCAGAACACCTACAAGTCGAACCTGAAGCTGAAGTAGATGAAGACGAGAAAGGCCTTTATATTTTGCAAAGTGAAGTGGAAAAAGCTATCAAGGAGATGAGGGATAAGAAGGCTACAGGAGATGATGATGTACCTGCGGATGTACTCAAATTGTTGGGAGAAGATGGTCTCAAACTAATGACACAGCTGATCAACAGCATATATGTAACTGGAGAGTAGCCCAGATTTTTCATTGAAGTTACAATGATTGCCTTAAAGAAGAAGCCCAAAGCTACAAAATGCAGCGACAATCGCACAATCAGCATCATCGCGCACGCAGCAAAGATAGTAGTGAGGATACTTAGAAGAAGGATTGAAAGGAAGACAGAGGATGCACTTGGAGAAGATCAGTTTGGATTTAGGAGAGGAAAAGGAACTAGGGATGCAATTGGGATGCTGAGAATAATATCAGAACGAAACTTGGTCATAGATGAGGAATTGTGTGCTTGCTTCATAGACTGGAAGAAGGCATTTGACCATGTCAACTGGACCAAATTAATGCAGATCCTAAAGGGAATTGGGATAGACTGGCGCGAAAGAAGATTGATCAGCAAATTGTACATGGAACAGAGTGTCAAAATACGACTGGACCAAGGAGAGACGAGAAGTGTGAAGATTAGAAGAGGAGTTAGACAAGGTTGCTGCTTGTCACCGATTCTGTTCAACTTATACAGCGAGTACCTTACCAAGGAAGCTCTTGAAGGGTTTGGAGACTTCAAAATAGGAGGACAAGTAATTCACACTGTGAAATATGCAGATGACCTTGTGCTACTGGCTAAGGAAGAAACAGTGCTACAGGGTATGATTGATAGACTAATTGAAATTAGAAGATGCTATGGAATGGAAATAAATGTGGAAAAAACTAAGGTAATGAGAATCTCAAGGCAACCATCCCTAATAAAAATTATGATAGATCAAAAACAATTGGAGAATGTGGAATAGTTAAATCATTTGGGTAGCATGATAACAAATGATGCAACGTGTACACGTGAAATTAAATCCAGAATTGCCAATGCAAAAGCAGCATTCAACAAGAAGAAGAATCTTTTCACCAGCAAACTGGACTTAAATTTAAGGAAGAAACCAGTAAAGTTCTATATTTGGAGCATAGCTTTGTATGGTGCTGAAATGTGGACACTTCAGAAAGTAGATAAAAAATATCTGGAAAGTTTTGAAATGTGGTGCTGGAGAAGAATGGAGAAGATCAGTTGGACCGATCGCGTGAGAAATGAAGAAGTATTACACAGAGTCAAGGAGGAGAGGAATATCCTACATGCAATAAAAAGAAGAAAGGCTAACTGGATTGGTCACATCTTGAGTAGAAACTGCCTTCTAAAACACGTGATTGAAGGAAAGTTACAGGGAAGGACAGAAATGACGGGAAGATGAGGAAGAAGGCATAAGCAGCTACTGGATGCCTTAAGGAAAAGAGAAGATACTGGAAATTGAAAGAGGAAGCACTAGATCACACCCTGTAGAGAACTCACTTTGGAAGAGACTACGGACCTGTCGTAAGACAGACTACAGAGCGAATGAGTGTCTTCTTCACCTTAAGGGTGGAGCAGTTCACAAGGACTCTTCTTGGACTGCTTGACAGTGAGAAAGGAGGCACTACAATCCTTCAAAATATTTGTAACTCCAAATGACAAGGCATAACATCCTAAAAAACCGAATCGTCAAGGGTGAATTTGCCCGTTTTTAATTAAGCACCAAACCATGAAGACACACAGGTAAGTGAAGGTACAGATCCACACATTCTTAACCGTGGCATTAGACAGACAGGAGTGGTCAGCTTCATGTCATAGCTACTTTACCCCCCAGGGAAAGAAATCCTGGTATCCAATGAACAGGAGGCTTTGGAAAGGACTGATGTGGAACATAACCAAATTCATCTGGCAACTTTTAGTATACACCCCAATACCATTTTCCAATGGAATTCACTGAGTAGTTCTAGAAATGAAATGTGCTGACAGAAAAGACACAGAGACAAAAACTATGTGTAACACATTCCTGTAAGGATACAAAGAATGCACAAAAATAATGCACTACTTACACATACTGTATAAGTATTAGGGAAATCAGAGAAGTGTTTAAATAGGCTAGTATTGTGTCTCAGACTTCACAGAACAATCTTACATTCATACAAACATAAGAGTAAACTTTTTCAGTAAGCTGATTGAAGTGCATGTTTGAGAACACTCACGTGCCAATGCATCATAACCCTTCAGCTTCTGAACACCCAGCAGCCCACGCAACACTGTGGCCTCCAGCTTCAAGCTGGAAGCTTGTTGAGCCAGTTGACGAGCTCTGTTGTATGTTTCCTCCAGTTCTTCATAACTTGCACCTTGCAGTTCTAAAACTTCGCAAATATTAAGTGTTGTGTTGCAAGCCTGTAGTGAAAGATGGTTGCCTATGCTGAAGAGTTGAATATTTTCTAACTATATATATTTCTTATTCATATTACAGCTTATAATCACCAGCATATACAATACCATGATTCTGTGCATCAAGTGACAACGCTGCTATTTTAAAATTTGACTTTAACTTATACGATAAAATTATAAGTTACTATACAGTTTTACATATTTTACAAATTCAAATGTTTTATAACTTACTTCTGAGACAAGTGTGTTCTTCGGCACATTAAACATGTGATGTGAAGTGTAGTAGCTTGTTACCCCCCTGAAGATGGTCTGCGGACCAAAACATGTGTAGGGGAATGCATCGATATTAATAAAAACTATAAAGTAGTTTATGACCTCGGTGGACTAGTGGTTAGCGTGCTCGCCACTGGACCCAAGGTTCGCGGGTTCGATCCCGACCGAGGTCGATGGATTTTTAAGGATGATAAAAATCCGGAGCACCACTTCCTTCGGAGGGGAAGTAAAGCTGTCGGTCCCATGTCGTAGATTTACGGCATGTAAAAGAACCTTACGGGCATGAATAAAAATGTTGCGTAAGCCAAAATGCCTCAATTTCTCATCCAAGTCTCCTGACTGCCTGCCAGATGGCTCTGGCGTGCACATCAGGATCGATAGAACACTAAGCGCGGCTAGCTGGCCGGTCACCAACTGCCATGAATGCGCATGACTTAGTAACCTCGACAAGAGGAGGCAAGAGGAGGCCCAGGCCCATACAGGGCTGTTGAGCCAAGAATTATTATTATTATTATAAAGTAGTTTAGGTTTGTGCATTTGTTGGTTACTGAATAATAAGTGAAAATGCACGGTGAAAGCAATATAAAACACAATCCATTAGGTCCTATAAATTACCTAGCATTATAGCATCAGGATATGGGCAACTTAAATGGCAGAAGCCCCTGAAGGTATCTCTACTTTGTCATAGTGGTGGGGCTTGTGAGGTCAAATGATCCTGAGAGCTATGCCAGCAGTATGGCTGCTACTGGTAAGGCCTCCCATGCCGGACAGGTCAAAGATGATGACCCTGACAAAAAGGGATACCCTGGTCCTCCAGGTTGGGGGTTGGGGCATGAGGCTAACAACCTCACCCCATAGAAAATCTCATTGTTGAGAAGCCAGATAATGGGCACCAGATGGATAATATTGGTAAAAGAGCAGGGAAAGTTATAAGGACTATGACTTCTACATTGATACTTGGAATGTACTCAGTCTATATAGAGCAGGAATTTTAAAGCAGGTTAAAACAGAATTGGAAAAATACAGAATTGATATTGCAAGAAGGGAAGTGGAGTGTTGGAAACAAGGAATTTTACACTGATGTATAGCGGTAGTGCAAGTAACACTTTTGGAACCAGTTTCTTAATTAACAGAAAGTATAAACAAGCAATTGTGAATTTTACATTTTGTTCACCGTGCATTTTGATAACATTCAACAATTAAACAAACAAATGCACTTTATTTCTTAGGTATGTTCATTAACCCTACACGTTTCGGCTGCAACAGAGCCATCATCAAGGGTTCAAGGTCACGCTCACTTTAACATTCACTGTTCCATTTGGTATCACCACTTATACACCACAGTGTATGTCAATTTTCTGTTAACAGTTGATAACATTCACTGTTTCTGTTTATACAACCTTATCTTTTAAATGTCTGATGTAGGTTGGTTTCGTCTTGGGTTAAAAACGTAAAAGTTGATAATACAATGTCGTTAAAATTTGTTAAAAATTATAAAAATTGCCAGCAATTTTTAATAATTTTTAACAACGGACACAGAAATCATGAAGAAATACAGAGAAGAGATAAGTAAGGGCATTACTGAAAGTAATGAACAACAAGATAATCAGAATGAAGAAACAAGTGAAACTAAAAGGGAGAATATTAAGCAAGTGGTGACAATAATGGCTAGTGAGGTGGTTGGATATGAGGAAAGGAAGAATAGGAATGACTGGTATGATGAAGAGTATCATTTAAAGGTGGAAGAAAGGAATAAAGCCTCAGTTAAAATTCAGATTAGGATGACAAGACCGAATATTGAGAATTTTACCTTATATTCACCGTGCATTTTCATTAACTATATTTACAACCAACTAAATGCACATTTGATTAAAAACCATTTATGGTTTCTCTAAAATTGTCTAAAAAACCCCTACATATGTTTCAGTCTGCAACCAGTCCATCATCAGGGGGTACCAGCTACACTTTTTATAACCCGTCCATATGTACTTTCAGTAGAACATGCAATGTAGATTACTACGTTCACTCATATCAGTTGCAGTATCACTATTTTAAAAAACCACATGTTAAAATAAATAAAATAGATAAACGGTAAAAATCATGCGAAATACACTGTATACCATCACTGGTTTCATCTTGTTGTTTTGTTCATGGTGAAGAATTTCCTTGTTACTGCACATCGTTTTTTATTTGAAGTATAGAATCGTGGTTCTGTGTGTTGTAGATTACAATTTTATATGCTGTAAATCGAGTAAATTTTATAGTTAGAAATATGATTTTCTTTGCGTATTTCATTTATATTAACAATTTTTTAAATTTCTTGAATAACATACCTGCTTGTTTCATATGTTGCCGAGTTTGCAGTGCGTACTGTTGGGGTGTCTTGTAAACTGTGCTATGCGAGTATACCTGATGTCGGTGCTTGCGTAATAGTGGGGGTAGGTGAGGTAGGGGTAATGAACTTGAATAGCGGGTTTTCTTCTGCTGGGTTTTGTTCTTCGATCAATAAGTGTTGTTTATGAATTATGAGAATTTGAAAAATAAGCAAAGGGAAGCCAAGACAATCTGTAGAGGGAAGAAAGTTCTATACAATAGCTTGTGGAAGGAAGACCAGTTTCCAGCCAAGAACATCCATTTGTAAAGACAGGGATAATAATTTAATTGGAAATGATCAATTGATAATGGAGAGATGGAAGCAGCATTTCTATGAAACTCTTAATAGTAAGGATGATATGGAGCTAAGGGAAGAAGCAATATATCAAGGACCTGAAGCGCAAACTGAAGCCCTAACTAAAGATAAAGTATGAGAAATAATAAAGACATTCAAGAATATTAAGTCACCAGGAGAAGACAATATTTGTGCAGAACTCCTTAACTATGAAGATAAAAAACTGTGGGAAGAAATTCATGCACTAATAGAAATAATATGGACATCAGAAAGAATGCCAGAGAAATGGTGTACTGCAATAATATGCCCCATACATAAGAAGAAACACAAACTGCAATGTAACAATTATAGAGGGATCTCACTATGAAATGTATGTTATAAAGTTTTGACTAATATTCTGCATATATGGCTGGTCCCTTATGCAGAGGAAATTTTAGATTATCAGTGTCATTTTAAGGAAGGACGATCGACTACTGATAATCAACTCTGTTAAGATGTATTCTTGAAAAACTGTATGAATTTAACCTTGATTCACATTTATTGTTTACTCATTTTAAGCAAGCATATGACTCAGTAAATATAATATATTTATATGAAATTTTAAATGAATTTGGGATCCAAAAGAAAGCAGTGAATTTAATTAAAATTACGTTGCAGGATTCAAATGGCAAAGCGAAACTCGAAGAACAACTGACTGACACATCTGACATTGAAAGAAGCTTCAGACAAGGCGATGCACTGTCCACAGTATTGTTTAATATGGTATTAGAGAGCCAATCCCAGTGGCTGCGCGGTGTGTTGTCAGATAGAGACCTCTGCGTTGGGCTGATCACTCATCCAGAGGAGCCCTACTGAGTGTCGTGAGTCCAAGTGTCATCATGAAGCCTTGATAATGAGGAGGCCTTGGCCCACTAGGGGCTGTTGTGCCACGGGGAGAAAAAAAGTATTGGAGAAAATAATCAATAATATTGACAGTAATCCTAATGGAACGGTTTTTAACAGAAGGAGACAGTATATAGCATATGCAGATGATGTGTTAATACTTGGACGATTGGTGAGAGTGATTGAATCAGTAGCAACACAAATACAGAAGCAGCATTAAGCACTGGATTAGTGATAAACAAAGAAAAACAAAACACATGAAAATAAACAGACATATAACGAATTTAGAGCAATATCTAATAACAGGTGGACAGGTATTTGCAAGGGTTTAGAGTTTTAGATAATCAGGATCCTTGATAAATTAACAAAATGTAATAAGTTAAGAAATAAAACCAACGATTGCTGCAGGTAATAGGTGTTTCTATAGTCTAGGACAAATATTTAGGTATAGAGTTATGAGTTAAGCAGTTAAAATCAAAATATATAAAACGGTGATGAAACCAGTTGTATTGTATGGAAATTAAACATGGCTTATGACAGAGACAGATATGAAAAGACTGAATACATGGGAGAGGAAAATATTAAGGGCGATATATGGACCAGTGGTAGAACAAGGAATATGGAGAATATGAACTAATCAGGAATTGTGGGAGCTCTACAAAGATTTAGACATAGTAGTAGACATTAAAAGATTTGAATGGATAGGACATCTAGTAAGAACGGATCATGGAAGGGTAGTTAAGGAAATATTTGACGGTAAACTGAATGGAAGAAGAATGGAAAGACCTAGACTGAGATGGTTGGATGACATTGAAAAGGGTCTATGGGAGATACAGGTTAAAAGATGACGACAGAAGGCAGTGGACAGAGAAGAATGGGCACCTGTAATTAAGGAGGCCAAGGATCTCAGAGGGCCATAGAGACCAGGAGTGAGTGAGTGAGTGAGTGGGTTAGTAAGTAAGTAAATGGCAAAAGATTATATCAATAATAATAATAATAATAATAATAATAATAATAATAATAAAACATGGCATAAAATTACCTAACCTCATAGCATCAGGATACAAAAAATTTATATGGAGAAATCATTCAAACAGGAATGCTTTAAAAGGCAACTTTATAGGCTGACCTCCATAGTGTTATTCTCCCATAGTTCCAGTTCCTTACGAAAGAACTCCAATGCAAGGTCATACTGCTCATTGTCCTTATATGTCTGTGAAAGTGAAACATATACTGCTGTCAACTGTTGTCCACTTTCCCCAAGAGCCTCAGCACACTGAAAACAAATTCAAGAGAAAAATAAAAAAGGCAGTGAACTTTACTCATTAAAATACAGTACCTGGAACTCAACATCATATGTGATCATGAAACAAAATGTAGCAGAGCCTAAAAGTTTGTGAACATCAACAAATCGGAATTTTGACCTTTTGTGATTGCCCATTCATTCCATTGTTTCAGCCTTTGGTGATTGGTTCCAATGAATCAGGATCACACAACATGGCTTGTGAGTCAGCTTCCTCTACTCTCCTGCTATTTCACAGACCACTTTTAGCAAAATCAAGGTCTGTCTTTCATTAAGTGAGACTATTACTTCTGGGCTTTATGGAACAAGACCTTCTTTCAACATTTAATGTATTTTATGTTTCCAAAAAGCATTTGTATTTTATTAAAAAAACTTCCTTGCTTTTTAAGGTTTCTTAGGTTATTTCATATTTTATTACTGGTTCCTCATAAGTTCTTGGAAGCAAATTGGTATTTTCCATTAAAAATGGATTCCGATGTTCAAAATAATTGTATTGGTTGCAATTAATCATGGTCAAGACCTACTGTAGATCGAAACAAGCTACCAAAGCATTAAGAATATCATGAGTGTTACAGATTACATGCACTGTACAATTAAAACTTGCAGAACACACCTCCAGCATCTTCTGATAATATTCCAGAGCTTTTTTATAGTTCTTCACAGCAACACACCCATCTCCCATAATTTCATACAGTTTCTTCTTGGTGATGGAATCACTGTCATGTACATTAAGCAGCTCTTCTTCAGCATTACACATCACAATAGCTGCAACATGACAAATATCAACATTTGACTCTCTCCTGTCAAACATGAAAATTTCTGTACTTCTTGGGACCGAAACTCTTGCAATCCAGCCCACAGCCAGTTATGTTACTGAGTTATCCCAATGAATTAATTCTATAACTAGAACAATTACTTTTCTTGGCTTCTGTCACTGTAATCAGTATACATCTGTTCTTACCAAGTCTCAAGTTCTTCTCTATTGTCTTCCGGTCAGATTCTATGGGAGTGTTGAGCTTGTATGCACGGTGCAATGCTTTCTTTGCTCCATGGAAGTCTGGCAAGCTGAACAGAACCTGTGTACCATATTCAATACATATAAGTTATCAGCCATCATACATTTGTTGAAATGGTAATCACCACACTTATAAACAGTTAAATGATGATGACAGCTGACAGAAGACTAAACTTATATGTGTTCCATACTGCATTGAGTGTATTTATTACATTAACATTGTTCTAACTTTATTGCAAGTGAGGGAAGGAAAAGGCAGGCAAGAAAAGCTGCAATGAATCCTGATGAGGTCAAATTGTATAACTTTGTATATAGGCATACTGTGTCTGACGTCTGTACCATCAAATCAGTCTACATACAGAAGAGTTATCAAACAGAAGTGAAGTGAACAGGACAGAAAAACTTTACCTGACACTTATGAATATGATATGACTAGGCAACGTACAAAACATGAAAATATACAACTTCTTAAGGTCTATTAGGTCTTCAAGCTGGTGAAAATTAGGATCATGATTTTCTATACAGCTTTTGCAAGAGGTTACCACTGTTTCAAGAAAACATGCTGTCTCAGTCTTCACGCTAAGTTTGTTAAGGCCATTCAGCACAAAACTGACATCTGTTCTTCCATTGTATGGCAAGAGTACAAACCACTGCAGCTGGAAAGGCAAAAATTTGTTCAGAAAATTTATCAATTTTTTTGATTATCCATTATTTTTAATTACCTATGCTGCCTCTATTGTCCAGTGCCCGATGCTACATGGCCTTCTTTAGCTGTACAATTTGGCTAAACAGATTGTAATGACAGATAAGTCATTTCACAGTTTCTCAGCTTTTTGTAAGTGTTACCATAACACTTTTTAAAGATCAGACAGAATTAATCAATTATGAAGCAATAAGTATTAAATATTAAAAAGTGTGTGTCTGTATTCTTGTGTTAGTTTTCCGGCATGCAAATTGCATCTTTTCTGTGCCGCATTATGTTGTCACTCCTGGCCTGTCTGGCTCTACCATATTTTTCGGCATTATCTCATAAACGGCACAATTTTCAGAAAAGAGTTATTGAATATAAAATGTGTGTTCTGATTTTGTCTACAACTTTTACCCAAACATTTCTCATTCTAAGAAGAATTCAGTGAGATATTATTATAAATCTACATAGGTCTTCATGCAAAGTACCCTCTGTTCTTGTCAGATTTTAATCAAACTTGAATGTTCTCAACAGGTTTTAAAAAAATCCTTAAATACCAAATTTCATGAAAATCCATCCAGTGGGAACCGAGTTATTCCATGTGGACAGACAGACAGACAACTGGATGGACAGACAGACATGACAAATATAATACAGTTAGGACTCGGTTTACGCTGGGGTTAGGTTCCTGAGATTTCCGGCGTAAATTGAAGCAAAAATATAATGAAAACATATGTAAATATATTAGGTTCCATTCCAAGATTTCAGTAATCAACACAAAATACTTGAAAAATGTTTTATTTTATGAAATTTACGTATTGAATTTGTAGAATGTTTAAGATAATAATGTTTAAGAAAAAGAAAGAAAATTTACTGCTTTAAAAATTACAGAATAGATGTCTGTTTGGTTTTCTTCTTTTCTGATAGTAGTTATAGTATGGCTGTAGAACTGTCTCAATTCCTCTCTTAACGGTTGAGCTCCGCTCCAAGTTGGGGTCGTTGCTACAGAAGATCTCACATCCCTTCTTAATAAGAGCAATAGCCTCTTGCATTGATTTCACTGTTAGTGTCCTAACTGGCATTGCAGAGTCAGCTTCACTTTCCTCTGTGTCTTCTTTGGACAGTTGTTCAGCTAGCTCTTCTAAATCTTCTGTTGAAAGCTCTTCACCATGACTCTCAAGGAGCTCATTTATGTCACCAACTTCTACATCATCTAGTCCTATTTCCTTTGCTATCCCTGTCACATTCTCTGTTATTGACGCAAGGGTAGTGTCGTGCTCTTGCGAATCCGGAATGCAGTCAGGCCAAAGCTTACGCCAGATGCCATTCATACATGATTTTAACACTTCATTCCATGCCACTGAAATGTTGGAGATCCCTTTCATGATGTCGTATGACTTCCAGTAGTCTCTCAACATGATATTATCGGACACTTGAATAGCCTCAGAAATTCCCTTGAGTGTTGTCCGTAAGTAATAAGCCTTGAAGGTGGATATTGCTACTTGATCCATGGGTTGTAAAAGTGAGGTTGTGTTTGGTGGAAGGAAGACGATCTTGACCTCTAGGCCATTGGTATTCAAATCAATCAAATCTGGAGGGTGACCAGGTGCATTGTCCAGCAGCAGCAAAATCTTGTGAGAAAATATATTTTTTGTACAGAACTGCTTTACCACTTTACGCTGTTTTTTAGTCTCTTGTCCAGACACACTTGATAACACACATTTTGGGGGCATGGTGGTAGATATTTGAAAATATTAATAAAAAGAAGACTGCAAGATGGACCACAAACACATAAACACCTAGAAAAACTGAGAGTAACTAGGAGGGAAAAAGAAGGCACTTGTTAAAGGGACTGGAGAGTAGGAGTGGCCATCAAGGGTGGGAGTAGGACCAATCAGACATGACAGAGTCATGACTCATCACCCCCTCCAATCGTGATCTATGACAGGCGCAAAAGTGAAGCGGGCGTAAATTGAAGTGGCGTAAACCGAGTCCTACCTGTAGTTGTTTTTACACAATTTTGTGAGCGAGCCTAAAGATGGCATGAAGCAAAGTTTTGAAGTCATATGTCTGAAAAGTTTCACTCAAAAAACATCCAAACTAGTGAACAATATGCACAGACACAGATCACCAAACTATATAATTACCAATTTATAATTACTGTTATTATCTTTCTACAGAGACAAACATTCAAAGGAACACAGATACAAGAGTTTCTTGCTAGGCTCTTTCCCTCTTCTACTTATAATCTTATAGCATGACTTACCTCAGCCTTATTAATTAAGATCTCACAAGACAGCTGTATTTTCTCCTCAAGTCTGCTGGCTAAGTCCAGTGCCAGTCCAAGCATTTGCAGTGCCTTACTGCTATCGTGTTGACGATGGTGTAACATGCCAAGAGAGGAGTAACAGCGGAACATATCTTCGAACAAATCATGTTCTTTACAGATTTGTACAGCCTGCACACATTGAATTCACATCAACTAAGTGTAAAACCATTTTCTGGCCAGCATGTAAAAAGACCCTGCGTCATGGTGTTAGTTCCTCACAGCTTGTGCATGCATATGCACATGAACATGTGCACATTTATATGCATGCACATGCACACACATTATATCGGTGCACATAACTAATTTAATATTTCTTGATATGTTCCCCCTTAGTTTCAAAGAAGCTAGTTAATTTAAGTTCATGTACTTCTGCAAGTTTTATTATTAGAACTGCTAACCTTTCACATTCTGTTCAATTGGAGATTCTACATACATTTTGGATGTTCTCAATGGCCTTCTGTACTTCATGCTGACATTCAAGCACCAAGCCAATGTTCAACAGGAGGCGTGCCCTCATTTCCATGTGCTCCCACTTACTAATCCCTCTCAACCTGCAAAAAAGACATCAGAACCTACTGTTTGTTGGCTTACTTAAAAATGCTGTTTCAGTTGTTTTAGTTTCACCATGTCATACAGAAAATCACGTAAGTGATAAACTTGGAATAATACAGGGCATACACAAAAGAATGGTGCGGTTTCAAAAGTAAATAAAAAATTTATGTCTCACATTACACGGGCACAACATACACCGTCAGCGGCGGCAACTGTCCAAGTTTCTGATGCGCTACCAGCAGTTCGCTTCTCATGCTTACTGCGTGGCCAGTTTAGGGGAAATACGCTGGATCGGACGTGCTGCTGCAAATGGAGACAAGAACCTTCTCCCTTGGCCACCCCGTTCGCCAGATCTTACACCGTGCGATTTCTTTCTTTGGGGGTTCGTTAAAGACAGCGTTTATGTACCACCATTGCCCACGTCCATCCATGAAATTTGTGATCGGATAACGCATGCACTGCAGGCCATTACAGCGGACATGCTACACCGGGTCTGGGATGAGTTTGATTACCGTGTGGATGTGTGTTGTGTGACCCAGGGTGCAAATATTGAAGGATTGTAATTACCAAATGAGAAACTTGGACAGTTGCCGCCGCTGACGGTGTATGTTGTGCCCGTGTAAGGTGAGAAATACATTTTTTATTCACTTTTGATACCGCACCATTCTTTTGTGTATGCCCTGTATAAAAGAAACAGCCTCATTTAAGGTATTATCCCCCACCTTGTATGGAAGGCACAAATAAACAGTGAAAAACATCAATATACTGAGGTCACATTGAGGCCCATGTCGATTCGGGTAAGTTATCGACACTAGTCAACATCGTTATGTGGTTATCACTACCAACATTCCTGTGAAAACCATGGCTTGACAGTGTAACATTATGAATAGCTGGTGGTGTGAAAATAAATCCAAGGCATTCAGTCCACACAAGATGATAAACATTCATTGGTAGAAGACATGGTTTAATTTCTATTGTGCATTTAATTTTTAACTCTCTTCACTGCAATGGCACCTTGCAAGAATAGGGGTTGTTGATGATCTTATAACCAGAAACTAACATTGCATGTAAATGTTACAGGCCCCCAACTACTGTTACAGCTATATACTATTAATATAAATTCAGTGAGAAAGGTTATGATGGTGCTTAGTTTACAAGGACAATTATTTCTCATCCACCCAACCACAAAATGGGCAGAAAGATTTACCCATGGGTAGGGTACCATCATAACTGCCACTCCTTTCAAATCAGCCTTGCAATGTACAATCCACTAAACATTTTCGTCAAGTTGCTAGGACTCTGCTAAAATCTCAGCTCAAATTAGGCCATGATCACTCCCTCCACAGCCTTTCCATTAATTTTTTAGTAATCACCCTATCATTTGATGCTATATAATCTGAACTACTGGCTGTATCATTAAATAAACCATAAAGAAAATGTACATTCTATTTTCACTGGTCCCCACAGAAGTTTCCCACCTTCTCTACTGTCCTTACTTAGGTTTTCCAGTTTTCATCAGTTCCTCCATGCAGATGTTAGCCATAACTGCTTCCTTTCATATCATTCTAAATTTATTCAAAATCATCCCACATTTCAAGCAGTATAACTTAAGCTACTGACAGAGCACTGTTAAAGAATTATGACATCTTTACCAATTTACCTCTCACACAGATCTAAACTTTTCTTGTATGCATTCTTAGCATTCAGCAGTGAAGACTGATATGATTCATCTTCATTGACAATGCTCTCTGCTTGACAGAAGTATGTGCGGCCAATTGTTGCAAGAGCTCTCTGCTCTTCTAGCTGATTGGCCTCTGCTCTTGCCAATTCTGCAATATAAAGATGTGTTTCAATATTTCTCTACAATGCATAATAACAACTTTACAATAAAAGACCACACACTGTAGCATTTTAAGTATGCACCCACACACACACACACACACCAACTTCTCAACCTTCTTATAGAACATGGTCCAAACACAATACATGGTATCTGTACTGGTTGAAAATGTACTGTCTTTGTGTGCTATATAGTCAGGATACAAGAAATGTTATACCCAAGTGCTTCATCTGGTGTTTCAAAGCCTTGCCATACTGCCCCATGCTGCTGTACACTTCTCCAATCATCCGATGTGCTACTGCAAGCTTGATGACATTACCCATGGCTTCATACACTGTAGCCTCTTCCTGTAAAAAGCCATGATAATAAAGCAAAGCTTCTAAGACAGCTACCATAAGAGATGTGATTGTCTGCAAATATTGTTATCAGATAAGGTGGTTTGTCATTTCCTATAACTCTATTAGCAACTTCATCCATCACAGAATTACACAAGATCTGCCATAGGACACTCCCATGTCTCACTTTACTTGTTTTGAACCCTCATGTCTTTCCAACTTTTGTTTTAATGCAATGTGTACAACTACAGGTAGTTCTCGTTTTACACAATTTCGTTTTGCGTGATTTTGCTTTAACGTGACTTGAAAATTTACACAACTTTTCAAATTTATGGGCTAATTTTCGGTTTAACGCGACTTGGCATAGACAATCCATGGTCGCGCTTATCTTCTGTAGCAGACTAGCAGGAAGTGACGTCACTGTTACACCATCAGTCATGTGTATGGATTGATTACATTGGTGATATAACCACACGACTCATTTAGTTTCCTCTTCAACGGCATTGGCTTTTCTTACCAATATGAGTGGGAAACGTAAATCTGCATCACCTATAGCAATCAAAGTGAAAAATCAGCGAAAGACAATCGGTATTGAAGAGAAATTACACGTAATAAGCCAACTTGAAAACAGTGAACAAATTGTTGATATATGCCATAATGTTAGACTCACTCATAGTAGCGTACATACAATTCGTGATAATGCTGATAGAATTAAGGAAAGTGCTACGTCAGGAACTAAAGTGTTTGTTTGTGTAGCAAAGTTACTACAGTCCTATCCGAATAAACTGTACCAAAAAACTATAGATGTGAGTCTCTTATGTTTTTATTGCATTAGAAATAAAAATATTATATAGAAATGTATGTATACTGTATAGAAATATAAAGCCCTATATATACATCATGGATATATGGAATGTAGGAGAAGTAAATAAATAAATAAGTATATACTCTACAGGTCTGTATGTCTACTAGTGGTATAGTCATACACTATATAGGATGAGGCTGTCAGTCCCATAACCCCCAGGAAATACATTGTTTTAAATGGGAATTTTGTGTTAGATTTGTGTGATTTCAATTTGCGCGACGTTTTTCAGGAAAACAAAGCTGGCGTAAAATGAGAACTACCTATACTGTATGTTAACATCACTTTCCCTGTCAGATGTTCTGGTACTTGTAATCTTCTTAAGTTTGACTAAATACTTGTTCTCTATACTGCTGTACAATTAAGCAAAGCTTGGAAGGCAGAAAAGACAAGCTTATTCTCCATAAAGCTAAATGTTATTCAGAGAACTGGAAGAAATCAGAAATATTAAAGTTAGAATTTACATAGGAGATGTTGTTGCCCGTCAAACAGTAAGCACAGATATATTGAAATCTGGGAAGGAACATTTCAAGAAACAGCATCTTTCAGCTGAATAAATAAAAATTATGTAAAATGGTCTGGGTTTGAAACTACTGCAGAACTGGTGAATAATAAAAAGGGAGTCTCAAATTGATACTGATCAGTTACCTGAAGAAGTACCCTGAGAAATGACATTCACTACCCTGCAAAGTAGTGGCTGGGGGACAGAAACTGTTAGCTGTGAGAAGTGGGTCACAATATTTAAAAATTTCAACAAACAAAATATTTGTGTTCCTAATCTTCTGAAACTTTGTGAGTTTCTCTTTTCCTTGCCTGGTACATCAGCACCTGTAGAAAGCATGTCCTTGGTTATGAATATCTGGTCACTTGACAGAAACAGGGTGAATGAGCTGGAGATTCAACAATAAATTTTCCATTATCTATTTATTTATAATACACAGATCTTGTAGAATTTCTCCTGCAGAATTTTTTCTGTGTTCAGCATAAGTTTTCATCATACTTTCATATCCCTGTTTATCGTCGACCACTTGAGCATCATGCTTACTGCTTCTTCCATAGCAATTCTGTCTAGCTCTGTTAAAGCTTACTATTCTGTCACTGGAAGCAACCTGAAATGCTTATATTTGAATTAACTCTTTTCCTTATCCTTTTATAAAAATATTTACTTTAATTTTTCTTCCATTGAAATTCTGCACTTGGTTATCTGGATTGTGTAAGCCAGGCTAAAAACCAGTGCAACTACAAACTTTCTGTGTAATTCTTCCCCTGACCATGTCATCTCATAGCCTTCCAACAGCTGTTTCATCCCTTTAATGTTTTCTTTAATTGTAAGCACCAATTCTTTCATCCATATATCCCATTTTGTTTAAAGTGACCACATTCAATGTCTTGATTCAATGCATTTTTCCATGATATCTTCCAATAAATCCATTCTCCTTTCTGGGGCTTTTCAATGTTTACAAAGCACCACTGATAACTACTGTTGGCTGTCACAGTTTTACTGGAACTCCTTGACCCATCATTTTCAAGGTTCCTACTTGTCCATATTCCCCCCTGTGGCATGGACACTAGGGTCAGACACTGGATGGAAAGACAAAAAGGGAATTGAAGAGAATCTAAGTAAATGGAACCTCATTATAAAGGAATACAGACTGAAACTGAATACGGATATGACAGTGACTACACAGATTTTAAGTAATCAACACATACCCATCACTCTACATGACACAGTGGTTAAATGGGTGGACAAATTTATTTATTTGGGAAGTGAAATAAGTTCAAAAGGGAAAATCAGTAGGAAAACATAAAACAGCTATACATTTTATCACATAATAAAATACATATTCTGGCACAGAGACAGCCCAAAAGAATGCAAAGCAACAATTTATATGGCATACTTTAAACCAATACAAATATACCATGCTGAAATATGAAACATTACAAAGTGAACAAATGCAAAATTCAGACAAGTAACATGAAATTTCTAGGCAGTACTCAACAAATAGAATTAAAAAATTAATTTTTGGAAAAATACCAATTGAAAGTTGTTAAAGAGTTAAGAGAGAAATATTGCAATGGTTTGGCCATGTAAAAAGAATGGACAGGACAAGGATACCAAGAGCATCGTCAAAATTAACACTTAAAGGATAGAGAATCATCAGAACAGCCAACAGGACAGCCACGTACTGGAAGAAATCAAGATGGTAGAAAACAGCTGGAAAGAATCTGAAAAGGAGACTGTAGGAAGAAACAAGATAATGGACACATCTTTCCATGAACCCTTATAAAACAGAAATGATAACAGAAGAAAGATTACAAGGAAAAGGAGGAAGGTGAAAAGTAAACCTCACGGGGGAAAAGTCCCATAATATATTGCATAAACACTCTATCGGACACAGCTAACTCTCTACAGTAAACCCCTTTTCTCTTTGTACCTAAAGTGGTTAGAATAATTTACAGTCATGAAGTAACTTCTTTTATGTGCATGCCTTCTTGCCTACCTTATACTCTTTCAAAGCATCTTCATAGCAATTGTGCTTGAAATGCAGTTCCCCCAGCTTATTACATGCAAGTGACAGCTGGTCAAGGTTTCCTTCAGTCTTTGCCTTTGCCTTCCTTCGAATCCATTCTGCAAGTATGTGTAGAGAACTACATTATGCATGCCATGTTCCTAATAAATGTAATAGATTTCTTTAATATACAAATTGTAAAGGAGTAATAACTCCATGAACAGAGTCCTGCTTGACAACCTAACAGTTATGCAATTACTCAATAAATTCCTTGCCCATTATAAAACTTAAACATACATGATCCTTTTCACAACAGCCCACCACTAGTCCTCATCCTGAGCAAAATGTATCCACTTCACGGCCTAATATCCAGTCTCTTAGATTAATTTTAATATTCTCCTCTCATCTACATCTACTTATACCAAATGAGCTCTGTGTGTTCTCATCTCTGACATGCCCCAGTCATCTCATCCTCCTCAATTTGATGAACCTAATAAAATTCGGTAAAATGCAAATTATAAAGCTCATCATTTAACAGTCTTCATCAGCCTCCTATCACCTTCCGCTTGCACCTAGACATTTTCCTCTGCATGCAGTTTTTAAGCACTCTAATCTGCATTCTTGGCTTAATGTGGGAGGTCACATTTTACAGTCGTACTTTAATCCGCTCCTAATTTCTTCGTGAATAAAATTTTGATTTGTTATTGTTCCTGAATGAATTAACTATACCACATTTATGGATTTATTTGCTATTTTTCATTTCTCCCATTTCATAAAATGGCTCAAACATGGAAATATTAGGACGAGTCATGAAGGACTGTTAAACCCATCCCCTCGTGAATGTACAATGGCAAAGTAAAGCAAATACGCTGCATAAAGATCGCATACGCCTAATCTAATCAACAACAAATGTGCTATTAGACAACTCACGCAACTGACAGAAACCAAATCAAATAAGAAATGAATATACAAGTGAATATGAACCTCCTAGAGTAATCTTTCACCATACATAAATATCACACAAAATAAATATATTCACAAGAATGACCATAATATCAGTTTTTTACAATCTATGTCACAAACTTATAAACCCACATGCTCAAAAATAAAACGCAAACCTACAACAACTTTTGAAATTGAAAAAATAATCAAGTCTTTCAAATCAAAGGACTCACACCACTATGATGAAATTTCCACCAAAATATTAAAAATAAGTTCTCCATTCATAAGCTCACCCTTAAATTATATATGTAATAAAGTTCTTATTAAGGGTATTTTCCCTGATAGATTAAAATTCTCCATAATAAAACCTTTATACAAAAAAGAAAGTAAAAGAGACATATCTAACTACAGACCTATATCCCTGTTAACTTCATTCTCAAACATTTTTGAAAAAGTAATGCAAACAAGACTATTGGAACACTTGACTAATAATATTTTAAGTATGGAACAATATGGATTTAGGATGAAATTAACAACTGAAAACACCACCTACAAATTAACAAACGAAGTTGTAAATGCTATGAACAACAGTTTAATAGTGGGAGGTATTTTTTGTGAACTCAAAAACGCGTTCGACTGTGTTAATCATGATATACTGTTATCCAAACCAGAAATTTATGGAATAACTGGTAAAGATAAATAACTCTTATCAATCTTACCTCAAAGGTAGATATCAAAGAGTTTCAATTTATAATAAGACTCATCACTATAGCACCCTCTCTAATTGGGCACTGATAAAACATGGTGTCCCACAAGGTTCCACCCTAGGCCCTCTATTGTTTCTTCTATATATAAATGATCTACCAAAGTGCATAAATGATATATCCATACCTATTTTGTTTGCTGGTGACACAAGCATACTTTTTACTCATTCTCACATAGCCGAATTCAATGTGAATATTCATACTGTCCTTGGTATTATACATAATTAAAGAAAATTTCATTAAAATTTAAAAAAACTAATTATATTCACTTTAGGACGAGGAATAGCATATCTATTGACTAGGAGATTGGCTGTGATAATAAATTAATTTCTAATGCTTTACATACAAAATTTCTTGGATTAACTATTGATAGTATGTTATCATGGAGAACACATATAGACTAACTAACAATTAAATTAAGTACTGCTTGCTATGTAATTAGATCCCTCAAACCTTGTATGTCTCATACAACACTATTATCAATTTATCTCTCTCTTTTTCATTCTGTCATGAGTTTTGAAATAATATTTTGGGGGAATTCTTATGACAGTATAAAAATTTTTAAGATGCAAAAAAGAGTAATTAGAATTATTATGGGTCATGGGAATAGAGACTCTTGTAGAAATTCATTTAAGGAACTAAAAATTTTACCGTTTATATCACAATATATATTTTCCTTACTCATATTTGTGGTCAATAACAGAGATCAGTTTTTGATAAACTCAGAAAATCATAGTATAAATACTAGACAAGGTTCTAAACTTCATTTACCTCTGGCTAATTTGGATATTTATTAGAAGGGAGTTTACTACTTGGGTATTAAAGTTTTAAGTCTTCCTTCTAGCATAAGAGTATATTTTGATAATCCTAAGGCATTTAAAATGGTCTTTAAAAATGTCTATGTACAAATTCCTTTTATCCATTAGATGAGTATTATAATAATAACAGTAATAATTAGGTATCAGACCTCTCAGATTTATAATTTTTTAAAGACTTCCCTGAATGATCTATTAGGTTACTATATGTATTCAATGTTTTATAATTTATTCAGTATCATAACAATTCTATAATTTAATTAAGTTATTTACTCTTCGTATTTTGCAAGTTTCCTTTAAATTTTATTTAATGATTACTTAACATGAGCAGATTCTTATTTGCTTTAGTATTTAATGCTTCTACTATATATTTATTAAACTGTGATGTACCACTCGGACTTTTATTCGGACATCCGACTCCTTTGGTCTTATCACACTATTGCTCATCTGCGGACTTTGAGGTCCGCTGTATATGTGTATTGCATCCACACCAATATATCATGTTGTGCTTGTCTGGGGCCCTCAATGGTCTCTTGTATATTTACGTTTAATGTATTATTTTCTTGCATATTTATACTTTATATTGTATTTTTCTGACATGTTCTATATCTAGTGGTTTTGTAACCCTTTGGATTTGTTGAATGAAAATGAAATACAATACAATCATAAACAAATGCCGAGAATGCAATCACACTTACTTTGCTCTTCCATTTTACGTGTTTCAGAAATTACAAATGCCTAAACAAGAAAGCACAGAACTGTAACACCGCATTATAGACTCAAAGTAAACATTCTATTTCAGGCAGCTGAAATATGAGAAATCACGAACATACTTAGGATCATAACCTCACATTACAATTTCCCGCCGTTCATAAATCGACATGGGGCCCAACAGAATAATCACGATCTGTCCCAACGTGGTTCTGAGAAGAGAAACTGCGGTAGCATAACATGATTGCATCCTAACTAGATAATCTGTGATTGCATCATTGCACGGACCAGTCGAGGAGGAGAAGGCTCAGAACAGGGGGGAGAAACTGGGATTGGGGAAGGGGAAGCATGCAATCGCGACATCTTACCGTAGTGCACATCATACTCGTCAAGAACGACAACTACAATATCTACTATTAATCATAACAGATGTCGCACAAAGTCGGAAGAAGTTACCATGCCACGTGACATTTTGGACCAATCACAAAGAAGCGCCAACCTTTCCGTTTTGGTTTCCCCGTGTTGTGTGTAGCGTTGTTCGTTGATTGCATCGTGTGTTTTGAGTAAGTTATGTATTCTCCAGCGTCTGTGAAACGGTAAGATTTGAATTTATGAAAGCTTAGCTTAATCCTACATGATGAGTCGTGTAATTTTGAGATGTACGTACTGTATCGCGTTGTATTCTGTTTCTTTCATTAGAATGGCCAGGCGGAACAAGTGCCACGCCTTAGGATGTACATCCAATCACAAAGACGGTTTACGATTCTTCAGATTTCCTACGAATCCGATACGGTATGTCACATGCAATATCGTAATATAAGCAGATCTTATTTAATATAGTACGTATGTGTAAAAAGGAAATGTGAAAATGTCAATTGCAGTCCAGTGGACTGTGCAGGGTTACACGGCGTTACAATAAAGAAGACCAGTCGCATGTGCACTGTGCATTCCTAATAGGAAATGTGTAAGTCATTAATACTAGGAGAATGCAATTTAAATGTATCCCATTAACATTAAATTCCCAAACATATGTAATGTAATGTACTTTTTTTTTCTTTCCAGAGCCAAAGTATGGGCGGAGAATGTCGGGCAGCCGTGCAGTATCGAGTCTGCAAAAATGCTGTACAAATATTTTTTGTGCAGCAAACATTTTGCAGAGAGCGATTTGTGCACTTCTGAAAGGGTACGCCTGAACAAAGTGGCAGTTCCACATGGCTCAGATTCATTTTCACATTCAATCCCACAACCTTCGGAATCTTCCTATTATAACCCTTCTCTGAACTCCTTGCCCACAAATTTAACCCCTGAAGATAACATCCATGTCCTACCACCCACCAGAACCTACGACAAGGCGTCTGTGTCCTCCACTAAAACTCCTATGCCTGTCCATGCAGACAGTCCTTTAACTTCTCATCAAATCCCTGGGTTCCAAACACCACCACCAGCAGGCAGAACTTTAGCAGTGAAAGAAACCTCTTGTTCCTTGAGCCCTGTAAATCCTAATGCTTGTGATGGAGAACTCAGATGTATCAATCATCAAAGTTCTTCCTCAAAGCCTAGAGCAAGGCATTCTCTACTAAAAGAACTTAATTTGGCACCTAGAAAAAGGAAAATGTATGAACATATTCGGAGGCAGGGGAGTGCGCTGTGTAAATTGAAAAAGCAATGCAAGGCAAGAAAGTTGAAAGATGTCTGTGATCTGGATAGGGATCCAGTGATGCAGAAGCTTGCATCTTCTTTGTCTGTAGAGGCTGCCAGGTTATTGGCAGGAGTTATTCGGAACAGTAGGCAGAAGCCCAAGGGCAGGAGGTGGAATTTTGAAGACAAAGTGTTGGCACTGGCCCTACTGAAACGCAGTCCCAAATCCTACATCCTTCTGCAGACGCTCTTCCCCCTTCCATCTAGACGAACATTGCAGTCTGTCCTTAATACTGTTCCCTTCACGGCAGGCATTAATGCCCATGTGTTTGGTGCACTCAAACACTGCGCAGACAATGTCTGATAAAGATCGTTATTGTATTTTGATGTTTGATGAAATGTCAATCAGAGAAAACTTGTGCTTTAAGCAGAAATTGGGCTGCATAGAGGGTTTTGAGGACTTTGGAAGCCAGGGCAGGACAAGCAACATTGCAAATCATGCTCTGGTTTTCATGGTCAGTGGCCTGCATCAAAAGTGGAAGCAACCAGTGGCTTACTACTTTAGTCGCGGAAGCACTAAGGCTGAGATGCTTGCGCAATTTTTGAAGGAGGTTCTTGAAGCTTGTCAGAATGCTGGACTGCAAGTTGTTGCCACTGTCTGTGACATGGGTGCCAACAATGTCAAGGCCTTGAAATTGTTGGGTGCTTCTGCAACAGAAGCATTCTTCAAGTTTCATAATAAAGAAATTGCGACAGTATTTGATCCTCCACACCTCCTGAAATGTACCCGAAACCTATTCCATAAGTATGATGTGCAGTTGAAGTCTGAGCCTCTGGACAGTCAGCTTCCTGTTATAGCTAAGTGGGAACACATTTTGAATGTGTACAAGTTTGACAAACCGCATCCACTCCGTCAACTGTATAAGCTTACAGACACACACCTGAACCCTGTGGGGCAGAATGCAATGAAGGTGAAGCTGGCTGCACAAGTGTTGAGCCACACTGTAGCAGCAAGTCTGTATAGTCTCGTATGTGCAGGTAAGAAATGTTTCACTGCATTCAGTTATTTGTAATGCACTATTTTTAAGGCATTGGTTACATGAAGACAATTTTTCCAACTTCTTCTCCCCAAAATGTACTTGTGATCAGCCGAAAAAAAATAACTTTATTTTCTCCCAGTTTCTGTGCACTGATTACTGTGTTATTCTAATATTAATGTAACAATGAATTCTGTAACAAGGCCCTAGCTTTATTATTTTACTGATTCTTTTAGGAATGTTGAGCAGCACATACCTGGCTACTGCCACCTTCATTGGGGAAGTTGATAAGCTCTTTGACAGTTTGAAGGACCGCTGGGCTAAGTGTGTGGAGTCACAAGGGGCCTACTTTGAAGGGGATTAGGTATTGTAACCACCCAGATACAGAACTTTTTTTTCCCGGCCCAAGGTCGGATACTTTTTGGACAGACCTCGTATATAATTTCATTTATATTTTTATACATACATTCTAAGCATTATAATTTTAACTGAAAATAATTCTATATTTATTCATGATGATTTTATTGTATTATCTTTTTATTATATTTATTGACTTAATTCTGGAGAAGATTTGAACATAATTATGTGACACATTCTATATCCAATGGTTGTGGATCTGCTTGAAGATGAAATAAATTGCATTGAATTGAACTGAATATACACTGTTTGATATGATACATCAATCACTTTTTTCATTCATCCTGTAGATGAAAATACAGTAATATAGGTTGTGAATCTGTATTATACATAACAAAAGTACAGCTGTGTTTATTGTATAATCTTATTGTATGTACAACATATACCTTTGCTTGTATAGTCATAATAGATAGATAGATTGATTGATAGCTAGATAGATAGATATAATAAAGACTATTTCTTGTGTTACGTGTATGTACATGTTTATTTACAGTGCAGTTAGACTTTTCTATTACTTATAAGATTGTCTTTTGAATGTATAACAAATACACTGTTAATATCTTTAGATGACTGAAACTCTTTTTACACGATTCTAAATGTTTTAACCCTGCAGTATACCTTACTGCCCGTTTTTGAAGAATAAAAAATGTTTAGTTTCTTTATATCTTGTCCTACTTTCAATATTGATGTGTTTGAAGTGGAAGTTAAAAGTGTGAACATTAACATACTCATATGAATGAAATATCTATGATATGACCTATTGTACAGGACATTATTTCATGCTGCTGCTGAACCATGTCAAGTGAAAATAATCTGTATGACAGTGGAGAAAGGGAGGGGGGGGATATTGAGGGCCGAATAGTAGTCAACCTTACCGACTGGGATATTGCTACCGATTGCTACTAACACCTTGTGGTACTTGTGCACAGCGCATAGATGGCAGGACAATAGACTCCGCCCCCACGTTTCCGACCAATAGCATTGAAGTTACCGATCTGGTAGTAGTAATCTGTGGCTCAGAAGCTGTGTCGTGTAGAATAGTGGTTGCGTTCATTTCGTAGCTCATAGAAGGCCGATGTTGTATTTACGTAATTTATATCTTGATACTACATGAAATGATTGTCACTAGCCGGGGGAATTCTTTATTGTTTTCTACTACTTAGAACGCTCTTCTAGTCGAGTATTTGGGCATATGGTTAAGATCCGTGACAAATACAACGATCAAGACAGGTCTAGAGTGATTTGGGAACACGTGTAGGAGTTTGATCGCTGTGGCAGCTCTACTTGCTGCATTTTTGCAGGCGTTTCATGTGATTTTACCGACGAACGTTTATTAAAATGTCAGTGTTTTGTCTTCTCCGTATAGTGCAATATTACTTTCGTGGGCTAGCCACCACCTACACCCTCCATCCGTACCACCAAAAAGACCCGACCCTTCAGAACTTCTTATTATGCTGATTAACACATCGGTGTAACGGTCATCAAGCCATGTGTTTAAATTTTTTCAACGCAGTTGCTCTACCAATTAGGCCACTTTCCTTGCCACGGATACCCTCACTGTAAAGTTGGGCCCCCAACTCATGTCCAGTGACACACTTCATACTTAACACCTGTATTGAAGTGCCTGGCAGAAAGACGCTGCTTTAAGTCCCAGTGAATGAAAGTTTCATGTGATCAGGTCTGGGCTGTAGAGTGGACATTCCAAAACCTCCTGGCATTGGTATAGTACGTAATTGTTGGTGAGCTTTTCTGACAACCTTTGCTATGTCAAACAGAACATGATGAGGGTTGTGACAGTGCAGTCTGGTGAGTGTATACCAGTAAGTCACAGGAACATGCTACCTCCATCTTCAGGGTTTGAGTATCAGTGTGCTATGTTATATAGGCAGGTTGCAAGGAAGTGCCACAGTAAGGTGCAAGGACATACAGCCCAATTCAGGCAAAATGGAACAGTGCATAAATGATAAAAAATTACCCTTTTAGGGGCACAGTAAGAATAAGCCAGAGCCAGAAAAATAAGGATCTTCCTCTTCTGGGCCATATTGGTTGGGTCTTTAGAAGCAAGATGGAACTCTTTTATGAAGGAAAGGGGCGCAGTACAGTGTCAATTCAGAGCAAAATGACAGTCCTGTCTTTCAAGACGGCAACCACCTTTCCTTCTAGAAATCGATGAGATTTTCATACATTCCCTACAACCCTAATATGATGCCAGCATGTTCCAACATAATGTTGGTATGCACTGAAAAGACTGTATGGTGTTACAATGCAATCACAATCTTAATATACACTGCTGTGAAACCTCAAATCTTGTGTGTGAAGAACTTGGCAAACTGACAGGCTAATATTAACACATTCACTGCCAAAGTCGATTTAAGTATTTACGTTTTAATTTGCCAGTGTCGACTTTAGTCAATCTAAAATTTACTCTGCTCTTTTGCATTAAACAGGCCACGCACACAATAATTTCTGTCGCGAAATATATTTGACAGCTTTATTAATCCCTAGCTGACGTAACTAGAAAAAGTATATGCAATTGGTCATGTACATTAGGGTAGAAAAATATAAATATGTCACAACGTTTATGTTTAGTCTCAAGCTGAGCAAGTGATTTGTGAGGCTGCAGTCAGTAGCGTGTTTCCTTTCTGTGAAGTTGTTTGCAAGTTTATTTATACATAAAGTGCAATATGGCTACTAGAAAAGAACATAGCTTAGAACTGAAGCAGAATAGTCGCTTCTATTGATGAGGAACTTGTGAATGACAGTGATTCAGACGAAGATTGTGTCCCGCAAATATCGAGTAGTGAGGAGTGATGATGAGAACGACACTTCAGACTCGGGGTCCGGGCCCTAGTGTAGACTGGTTTTGTGAAAAAGATCGTCAACCAAGTATTCCACTCCTCACAGGAAATCCAGCGGTACAATTTGCTCTTCAAAATGGAACAGATATGATGGAATATGTTGATAGTTACATCACTCCAGAACTCATTCAAATTGTCAACCAAATTTATATGAACAACAGATCGCGACAATGCCACGACCCGTTACTAAACATGCACATAGTGAACAATGGAAACCTGTGAGAACATATGAAATGAAGAAATTTCTTGGTCTGATGTTCCTTACAGGTGTAATTCGAAAACCAAAATTAGAATGGTACTTGTCAACAAGAGGCATTTTACTAACACCAATTTTTCACAAACGATGTCTAGGAACAGATTTCAAATATCCCACGGACATGATAGAAGAGGCAAGAAAGTTGAAGAAGGGTGAGGTCACTTTTCGTAGGAAACAGAATGTATTATTGGTCTCACACCAAGATAAGGGACTCGTAAACATGATTTCAACACTTCACACTGCAGATGTCGTAGATGACGAGCAGGCGTACTGGCGTCACAAGGAAAAAACCTAAATGCGTAGTAGATTACAATACACACATGCATGGTGATGATACAGCTGACCAATACCTTGCCTATTACCCCTTCATCCATAAAACTGTAAAATGGCCTAAGAAAGTCTTTTTCTACCTTCTCCAATGTGCACTTTTCAATAGTTATGTTGTATTTACAAAATCAAACCCTAATTCCCACAAATCATTCCTAGATTACTTAGTGGATGTCAGTGAAAATCTTACTTACAAGAAAAGATGCATCAACATCATCATCATCATCATCAGAGTTGCAAGACTCGAGCAGAACACCTACAACTTCACCGAAACGAGCCCCGAAAAGTGACCCACATGGCAGGCTTGATGGTAAATTTAAAAACCATAAACTTGTGCACATCCCTCCTACAAAGAAAGACGAGACACCTAGACGAAGATGTCGAGTGTGTATACGGAGAAATATCAAGAAAGAAACGAGATTTGTTTGCGCGCATTGCGGTGTTCCTCTCCAACGAGAAGGCTGCTACATATCATATCATACACTGAAACAGTATTAAAAGGTGTGCTCAAAATTTCAAATTTTTATCTCTTATAGTTTCCTTGTAATTGATTTTTTATAAGACGACGCACTGGATGTTTAACAGTAAAAAAATTGCTGGCAATTTAACACCGTCGGGGATTTAAATACCCAGCAGTGAACGTGTTAAACAATAAGATGTTGAGACTTTCAACAAAATGGCATCTCATCATGTTTCTTTCTTTTCATTTATGATTCATCTGAATGCCTTGCTCCTGAAGATGATGAAAAAGAAGTAATTTGGATGGGGGGAACTATGGAGAAGGGAGAAAAAAATTAAGCACTGAGGGTCTGGGTTTGTAGTTATAATTACTTTCTGGGCAAACATGAGAATGAGAAGCAAAGCAATATTTCAAAATATCTTAATACATAAGTCCACAATACACTGGAATGTTAGACAATGACATTCTAATGAACTGTTAACACTAGCCATGTATCAGACCATAATGAATGTAACAATGTCAGAAACAGGCCATCGGCAGCTTTCACCAGCAGTCAGATCCATGTCTAACTGCTTCCAGAACAAGTGAATAAATTAGTCACTGGATCCATTTTCTTCCTGAACTACGCTTACTAGGCAATCAAAAGTTGTCTGAAAAGAGAAACACATTTACAAAATTATTCTATATGCAACATATACATATCAACACACATACAAGTTTATGCAGAAATTTATTCCTGTCAGTTAAGTATATTTTTCAACTAGTGCTATGGCACACATCTAATACTTATAAAGCACCATGTCTCCCAGACTTTCACTTGCACAATTTCTGTTTTTCTCTTACCGGGCTGGTCATGTTTCTTCCTTAAGATGGTGGTAAAAGCAATTCAATTTACACTTACACAAATGAAAGTTTTAAATTTTCCTACAACAGCAGCAGCTGCAACAACAACTTATTTATAAAAATGGGACCAGGCTAGCTCTATTGTTATGGTGACATTGCTATTGGCAGGATGACCAAAAAGTCCATGGTTCACTTCTCAGCAAAGTCAACAAACAACCTTCTCCAAAGCATCTAGACAGACTCTGAGGCTCGCCCAGCTTCCTATCTAATGAATACCATGGGCTCTTTCCCGACGGATTGAGGGTGAGACTACTGTTGACACATTACACATTGTTAGGTACTGTCATGTAACTAACAGGGTGTAGAAACTTTTTTCATAAATAATACAAAAAGAAGCAATCATATTTCAAGGGTGCCATCACTTTCATCCCAAACTTGGACTTCTTTCTTCTGCATATCCTGAATAAGTTCTACACCCAATTGTGTGTACATGTCCAATGGCTGGAGCTCATATATACAACTGATAACATAAAAACATTACCTAAAACTGAACACAGACAAAGAAATTTTTTGCTACAGAATCTGTGGGCTACTGTTAAAAACACTAGAGGCATATGATTGGGTAGAAACAAGTGCAAGGGCCCATTCTCAGGCTTGGAGGACAAAAAGAATATAAATGTTTTCAGTCCAAATTTTGAACACATCAGTGCAAAGTTCCAAGTTTAAAAATTTGAGTGTTCATATATCCACAATTTTAAGTGCTATTCATTACATACTACATTCACCTGAATAGCCATTGCTATCAAACCGCTTGTGTGTGTTCTTCACTCCACCACTGTAGTTTTCTCGGCCACGACCAAAGCTTCCATATCCCCAACGTCCACCACCTGCACAAACACACTGTGACGGAAACTACACCAGACACATCAAATGCCATGCTCACATCCTCAATGACAATGAAAATTATCGCATAACAGTTTCAAACAAAACTAATGAGAGCTACACACTTCGTGACCTCTTGTAATGTAGTTCTGAGTGGATGTACCCAAACTTCCATCAACTTCCCAAATCCAAGGTCTATGAAAGTTAATGTATCAAACATATCTGCTTGATCACCATATTTTTAGTCACACATTCTTCAATTACCTTTACACTCTCTAGTCTAAATTGTTGTTAATCTTCCGGCGTTGAATGTTTTACACACACACACACACACATAACACAGTGTGATGCTCAAAATAGCAAAAGTCATATGAACATATCAGATCTTATGCTGCCCCCACTTACATTTTGGTCTTCTTTAGATCACTATAGGCACAATTCTGGTGCCAAAGGGTTAGGTGTTGTGGCAATCTGATAATAACGAATGTTGCTACAGATATTTATTGTGTGGATTCAAACTCAGTTTCATTACAATATGTTTTGGAAGTAAATACTGCTGAAAGCATAACACTCACCTCTTTTTCCATACCCTCCACCACTTTGCCTGGCCATTTGATGCAGCTTAGGGTTAACCTCCTGATTTGCCTCTTGAAGCACTGAAATCAGGTCCTTGGCTTGCCGACTGTTGTTTGGGGTAAAGAATGCATATGATGTACCTGTTGTATTGCGGCGGCCCGTGCGACCAATGCGGTGAATGTAATCTTCGGAGGAGTTTGGGTAATCAAAGTTGATCACATATTTAATTCCATCCACATCTGTGCATTAAACAACATGCAAGTTCCATGTTCTAAGCAATATGAATACACTCCATGTGTCACAGAAATCTACTGTACGTGACAACACTCTACACACATTCTGACATCACACTATGTGATCAAAATATAGCACAGAATTAAAAGCTCAACCCCAGGGCCATAGTGTGGCCGGAAGGATTATGTAAATGAAAAATTCCAATGATACCACCGGGAATCGAACCTGTGACCTTCCGGCTTGTAGTGCAGTGCCTCAACCAACTGTGCCACTGCATGCCCCCCATTCTGACAGTATGGGTTATGTAATATTAACAGTCTGGGCAACATCACTCACACTCAAAGAGTATGAGCAACCTGTTTCAAAACAAAATATTATTGTAAAGCAGAGAAGTTCTTACAGCTGTGTGTAAGGATATTAACTAGTCTGATCTTATCAACATTACAACACTAAACTGACCTAGCCCTCTTGCTGCCACGTCTGTTGCAACCAGGATAGGACACCTCCCTTTCCTGAACTCTGCAAACAAATAAAGAACCTTAAGTTAAGATCATGCAAACAGGGTGAATAAAACCAACCAAAAAAGGTTGGAACAGAAGAAACTGTAACTAAAAATGACTCTTTTTAGATGACAGAGAGAATTTTCAATGTGAGCTGCTTATCATTAAGACATTGCTCTATCCTGACAGCACACGATCCGTCTTGGACAAATTGGCATTACGCAGATGATCAACAAAACCAGCTGTGTGACTTTAGATTTAATTAACAACACTGTGAACTGCAGATGTTCTACAGTGGTAAATGGCAAGGTAATTGTGTTTAATGAGTTTGTTATAATATGGCACAGTTAATGGTACTATGAGCCCAATACCACTAAAGTTAATTCTAGTCAACAGCATTCAATGACAAAGTCGAACGCACGTGATTAAGGATACATTTTAAGCCTTAAGCACATGGATCCTGTTTGTGATATCACAACTGTTCAATGAACTGACTGCAATATGTTGTCAGTTCAACCAATAGCTAACCACCTCACAAGAAAAACTGAAATAAAGCACACACCATGAACTATCCTAAAATTGTTCCCTGTTTTCCCTGACACCCCCCAGAAAATTCAGCAGTGTCCTGAAATATGCCAAGACCACTTCTCTCCTAGTACTTTCAAATTCACTGTGTATAATTTATTCATTTAAATCAGCATTACACAGGGATATTCGGTTTAAAACAGAACCTGCTCATACAATCTACGAATGTACTCGCAGAGTGTACATTAACAATCTGCATTATACTGAGCTTTTTTTGTCGCAGGACTCCTCACTGTACAGTGACAACACTGTTGCTGCACAGCGACCAATAATACCACCCACTCTACAATGCTGAGGCTTGCTCAGTCCCACACATAAAAAGTCTCTGTATAACCTAAGAGTAAAGAGTCAAAGGTATCGCAAAGGTAAAGTTTGTCGCTGTGCAGGCCACAAAAGCATACAGGGGGAGAAGAGGTACAGCTCTATTAACTCTTAAGCTCAGCACTAGTTGGAGTTGAGTGGTCACCTTCAAGCCCCAAGGGATACACACATCATCAATAAATGATATACAACTAGTCAGAAATTGAGTGTATAAGTGTATTTTTTAAGAATTCACTAAACCTTTGCGACAGATGATATATCATTGCGTAACAAGTACATTTTTCTCCCCTTCAGATTGATGAAATCAACTACTGTTTCACAGTTATTTCAAGGCTATAAGTTATAAATTTATGGCTTCCCACACACACCTTGTTCGCATGTTTCTAGTGCTAATACATATGTCAGGCTATAATATGTTGTGCCAACAGCAATACAATTGTAAGTGAAAGTAAATAACACTCTGGACAGGAGACTAAGTCTTGCCACAATTTCTGAATTCCCTTTGTATGAACAATACAAAACAATCAAGTGATCATGCTAAAACTGTGCATACCTCTGAGAACATGATCCCTCTCTTGTTGTGACTTGTCACCATGCATACACACTGCAGGATATCTGTCAATAAAATGAGACAAAAGCACTTTGTACCTTCGATAATACAATATACAAAGGATGGACAAAAGTGGACAAAATGTACTGCAATTTAGAGTACTAATAATTCCTACTTGTGTTCCTAATGACTTTACAAATCTCACTGGCTACAATGCTCATTTCTTACAAATTCAAACCACTGCTGCAAAGCTTATCATTCTAAACTAAGTCTCTTTTCTTGTCCCAAAATATGCCAAAAAACATGCACGCATGCATGCATGCATGCCACATAGACACACACACAGACTCGAAAGTTGAAAGGTCTTAGTAATTTTTATAATCTCTGTACCAAGAACTGTATGATCAAGTATTTTGAGAAATCCAGTATTTTGTGTATACACCTCCAAAATTAAATTTTATCGCTGTGTCACACTTATGGTAATATTCACTGGCTTGTCATTCTGGGTAATCCATGCACAATCTGTGGCGAACAAAGTGGCCCAAAATCATGACTTTCTTTAATCACTTCTGTTTTCCCCTCAGTTACCATTCTACCAATACTTCATACTCATTACCCATCAGGATCATGACTATAGAGGTCATACTACCAACAACCTTGGTCTCATCCAACTCCTACAACTAAAAACAAAACTGTGCGATAACTCTGAAGATGTAACATGCAGGCACAACCACCGCATTACACAGTCACTTACAGCAAAGAATGCATCCCAGTTTCATAGACATAAGTAAAATCCCTACTTAGTGTACCTTCAATTAACACTGTATTTCCATGGCCCAAATCAAATTATGACAATATCACATTTAATCTACTTAAATCTTTCTTCAGCATTCCCATCTGTTGTCTCCATGAGAAACCACACAGTTTCATTGCAATAAGACTTATCTTTCACTGATATTTGCTTTGGAATAACAAATCCTGCACCCTAACCATGTATTATGGTATAATTTGTGCATGAAGTTAAACCAGACTAATAGAGAAAAAGAAAGAATGACTCCAACACATGTATAATCCAAATTTTACTCCAATTCCTCCTTTAAGATCTAGCCACCAATTCAAATTCTTCTTTAATTGAAACTACAACTTCCTTTTCATATTTCAGCAATGTCACAAGTTTTAATATCACATCTGAAAGCTAAGCTAAATGGATTGGGTTCGGTATCTCATTAAAACAGGGCAGCAACACGAATAATGTACAACTCATCTAAACAGTTCAAGGCTATAATATGTCAGCATTTCTATACAGACCTGTCACAACTTAGAAGGTGCCGACTTCTGTTGTCTCAGAGTTCCGATGTGCATGCAATCATATTAATTTGATTTATCAATACTGAACATAATTTATACGACCAATTATATATTACTGCAGCAGCAAATACAGCACAGTTCCATACGGATGGGATACATCCCTTAATAACAGGTTATAATACATCAAATACAGTGGTCACTATGAATCTGACGAACATAATACTTGAGCAATGTCTTTGTCCAATGAGATCCGTTATATCAGATGTCATATGCAAATTGCACAATAAAAAAAACTCACCCATAACGTCGAATGCCCCTAGTAATGTTTTCAACTTTCTTCCTTGTCTCAACAAATATAAGGGTCTTGTTGTCTTCATTAGATGAAATTTCCTCCAGCAATGCAGCCAGCCTAGAAAAATCATGACAAACCCAGAATTGTACTTCCCACATATTCAAACACCTGATGCCAATCATAGAATTCCAAGACCTGGAGTGTGTTCACTTAAAAAAAAAAAACTTTCCCACAATGTCCAATTTGTTAAACACATTTCAAAAGCACCTTCCATTAGCATGATGCATTTCATCTCAAAAGAATTTACAATTTGCAGATTCCAATACAAATATGTGAACATGATGCAAAACTAAGTGACAACACTTTATCACAATACATAATTGTTTTGAGATTGCAAAGCTAAGTATGTGGCAACAAACATAAAAAACATAAAATGAAAGACATGAAGGTATTAGAAGAATAAATTCAGGAAATGCCTGTTACTGTTCAACTAGAATGTGTTACCAAACCATCCACTGTCAAAAGCACTAAAAATCACTATCTGAATACAATAACTTTTACAATTCTCAACAGTGAAATCAGACTAGTACTCTGGGGGACAAAGATAAATCAGAAATAAAGTGCTCAGGAAAACGTCTTGACCTAAGAGGGTTGCAGTTGTTACTGTGCGATATTATTAACTTTACTTGGTTAATTCATGCATTCCTACTTGCAGACAATTTCTTTTAGAGAGGGGGGAATAAAAAACTACACACCAAGGCCTCCTTATGCGCCATAGTTGCGTTCCTGAAAGAGTGCGTGTAAATAAAAAATTATACTCCCATCAGAAATAAGGGATTGGCATAATAGAATGGTACCAGCCAAAGGGTGTTAACAGAAAATGAGAGAGCAAAAATTAAGAAGTAGTGTAAATTTGCAAGGGGCAATAAAGCAAAAAAATGTAAAACAAATGAGCATAATACATGGCCTTGGTGAATTTTGAAACCCAACTTTTACCCATAAATTTTAGGTTGAAACAACAGATTTGCAGTATATAAGCATGTCTAATTTTTATAAGAAATGAGATGGTCCTTATGTTGATATTCTGTGCCCACAATCCTTAACCATCACTACTGCTGCTGTGTATTGCTCGTACTACAGCACTGCCCGAACATGAATTTTTGGCTTGGTATAAAAGATGAACTTACACAGACTGCCTCTTGTTACAATACTGAAACCTAGGTTATGTAGGTATGATGGAAAATAATGCATACAGAAGCTCTTTGGGAAAAACTATATGAAAATGGTCATGAAGACTGAGAAGATGTGAGAAGAACATTTAGAGAGATACAAACTATGAGGATAGAAGAGAAATATGGGGATGAACCAACAGATACATGAAATTTGCCAATAAGTTTCTCTTGCTTAGAATAACTCTGTGTTTTCACTCACTTCTCTTCCTTCTCATGCTCTTCACAAATATCAACAATCTGCAGTATGTTGTGGTTGGCTGCCAACTGCAAGGATCCAATGTTTACCTGCACATAGCTGTTCAGAAACTCCTCTGCTAGGTTGCGCACTTCCTTTGGCCATGTGGCTGACCACATCAGTGTCTGTCGATCTGGCTGCAACAAACAACTGTCACTCTTTGAACTTTCTGTACAAAGATATGGTGCTGGGAATAAAGAAACTAGAAGTTAAGTGTAAGGAAAAATGAGGAACAGACAGGGATTTCATTCCATTCATCAAGATATTAAATACAAGACATTAAATATAAGATACAAACTTGTTGAGAAACATGTGGATGGGTTAAATACATGCATGGATGAAAACTGAAAACATTACATTCACACATTTTACATTAAACCAATAAGGATACAACTGCAGAGAAAGAAGATGAACAGAAGAACAGGTAATATGCTGCCTATCTTCAGCGTCAGTGTGAGTGTGGAAAGAAGCACAACTTTTACCACAGGGAAAAATTTCCAAACTTCAGAAACTAAGACCCACTTTCCACTTATTTCCCACTTCCTCAGAAATGGCAAACCAACCTGCCACAGGATAGCTTAATTACACAAAACACGAAAACAAGGATCCCTAAAAATTGCCTACATAATCTTCACTCACCCGAATCTGCTCGATGATTTTGCGTATCTGTGGTTCAAATCCCATGTCAAGCATCCTGTCTGCCTCATCCAAAACCAAATATGTACAACGCCTCAGATTTGTTGTTCCTGCCTCAAGGAAGTCAATCAGGCGACCTGGAGTTGCAATACATACCTCTACCCCGCGCTGCAAATCACGTGCCTGTTACAGATAAAACAATCACTTACAAATACTTCATTATTGTTACTATTACTGACAGCTCCATGGCAACAATCTGACTCTGAAACAGCCATAAAATGACAAAAATAATAAAGTGAAATCTCTAGGGCTATGGCAGGGAAAGTTGGATATAAGGACTAAACTGAGGAAAATCTTAGAGGAAATCTAACCAAAATTATTAATATGTGATACACAAAATGTACTATGAACGATAGAATGCCTTTTAGAACATTACTGACGTTTGTCCAGCTGCAGAACCATTTTGTTTTTAGACCATGATCAGTAACACATGCCATAAAAGTGGTGAATGCCTATCAACATGAAAAGATTCAAAGCTGCTTTGTGCACTAACCTGTGGGCCTCTTGAGGCTCCCCCAAAAATGCATGTGTTTCGGATATATGATGAAGTGCCAAATCTCTGGGCAATTGTCTGGATCTGTTGGGCAAGCTCCCGGGTTGGAGCCAGGACTAGTACAATGGGACCATCTCCCCTCAATAGGCGCTCCTGATTATTGATGTGCACTGTCGCTGGCAACATGTACTGAAACAACAGCAACAAACACATGACTCTGCCTCATGGTTAAGTTCCATCAGTTACGATTTTACTCCTTATGCGATATTTACCATAGGGGCTAGGACTTCACTACTGTGGCAAGTAAAATCAACTGTTACTAGTCTATCTTAATTCACAGGCAGTTCTTCATAAGTCTTTCTGTGCTGGCTATTACATACCAGGCATAATGGTTTCTTACACCTCCATCCACACACACACACACACATCTACACAAGGACAAAGGGTGTGTGTGTGTTTCCTGTTTTTCAGTTCTACCTGACTCAGAATTTCACTCTTCCAGGGCTAACCATTGTTAATCAAGAAGGTGATGAACTTCAATGGCAGGATGTTGGAACACAATATTACCAGGTGGTACTCAATCTGCAGTTCCACATTTCAAGCAAGTCAAACTATACCAGTCTTACAGGATGCATGCAGAACTGTAATGTCCATGACAACAGGCTATACCATCTGAAAATGCTTCTCAGCTACACTTACAGCCAGTGTTTTCCCAGAGCCAGTCTGAGCTATCCCTACCATGTCACGACCACTCATGGCAATTGGCCAGCCCTGGCACTGGATAGCTGTAGGTGCTTCAAATCCAGACTTCCTGCAAAAATGTAAATACATAGATTCTCATGAGTGTGGCATACCAGAACACACCTGACCTTGTTTTACTTACAATATTTCTCTGCAGTATGATAAAATATTTAAGCCTCTTCTGCTTGAAAAATGCTAAGACAAAACCAGCTATTTACCAACAGATTTAAGATAAAATATTGTTGCCCATCGTACTCTGTCTGTGGAAAATCTTTCCTTGTGACAGATTCCTTCACATAATTCCATTTCTCTGCTTTTCAGACACTAATAATCTACTAACAAAGACCCAAACTATGGGAACTACGACATATTTCTGACATGCTCAATGAAGCACACTCAAAATATTATGTTTATATTAAGAGTTCAATCCTGAGGTAGTCAGTAAGGGATTTTTGGTGGACAAAGTGTAACTGGAGCTGGTGTGTCTCCATTTGGTTTTCTTTGCCAATCATAACTCTAACAATGCTCCATACTAAACTATCATTGCTGACGTAGTGGTCCTAAATACATATCCCATCACTTTCTATGCAACACAGCCTCTTACCTGATTTCATCTGCCACATAATCAGGAAAATTTACTTCGTCAAAATGCTGGATGGGGTTGGGTACATCTCCCTTCACAGTAATTTGGTGTGCAGATCTAAATGCCTCTACTTCATGCCTGGATCTGCAAAAATTATCAATATGTTGACATACAAAATAACTCACTGTAATCTAGTACACATCCAATAATTTGACAATTTAGTGCAAAATGCTATTATTCATGCAGCTGAACACAGTGATAAGCACACAGGTAGTTCAAAGAGTCTTATGGCATTAACAGAATACCTAAAAATCATACTACGTAAAGGCACTGAATCATTACTCGCTCCATGAACACATCCGGCAAATATCACACTTGACCAGGGAATTCTTGCAGATAATCTAGCCATCAGCATTGTCAAACCAGTTATCAAGTCGAGAGATAATAGTTCAGTTGACAACAACTGAGCAGTAGCTCGTGCCCAAGCTTCTAGTACGTAGTAAGAGTTATTTCAAGTACAGCTGGGCACTCCTTCAGAAAAAGCAATTAACTTGGCAAATTTCAAAATGGATAACACAACACAACATAACTGGAGCTGCATATTCCTTACACTCTACACTACATTTTTTTACGATTATTTAAAGTTTCTAACTTCAGTTAGAGCAAATTCTCTGACTTGGTGATTATATATATATATATATATATATATATATTATAAAATAAAGAAACTAAACCCTGCTATATTTATTCTATATAAAATGCACAGAACTATGAATATACATGTGCTATTATTAGTGTGGCTTATCTTTGGTACTGTATTCATGCATGAGATTGCAAGTCAAACACCAATTTGCCTTGGGGGTCTTATTCTCTACCAGTGCATTCATTTTATTGACAGAAACTGTATCTTCATGTTATAGGTTTACTGTGCCTAAGCTTCCTGACACCTTACTTGCCTATGTCAGCAATCATCACATACATCACAGTCACTACAATGACAACCCTAATTCAGCATATTCCATTACATCCAATGAAAATGCAAGGTCATAAATTTAGGTACATATTCACTGTCCACGAACCAACTAAATGCACTTTTTCACTTTCACTTCTCTTTATTTACAAGTTCACCCCTACATATGTTTCGGTCCTCTTAAAGACTATCATCAGGGGGTACAAAATTACGTTCAATCTACACCCATATGCATTCAATCTGCGAACACAATCAGTTTAGTTAACCTGTATATAGGTTTTAATCATTCTTTAAGTTAAAATGTAAGTATATATAAAACACTGCACATAAGAAACTTTTAAAAAAGTTTAGTCATTATCTAAAATGTTAAATCAACCACGTGAATATCTTGTTGTCTCGTCACCTTTTACTAATTAAACAATTTTACACCAACTGATGCACTGTTAAAACCACCTTTATTGTAGCGTTTTGTAGATATATACCCCATATACCATATATATCCACCGCACGACGACAGTACACACCGCTCTACATAAAATGCACACATAACATACGGTAAGTCATTCATACAATTTAATAATAATTTATACAATTATCAATCAGGCAATGAAAACAAAAAATTTCAAAATTACTTATATGAATTATTTATTACTTTACAGCTCACGCTTTACCACGATTCAAAACACCAGTACTTCCTCAATCAAAAACTTTCCAATCTTTTACAAACTTTTACCACAATTTTAACTTATCGAAACATATGTAAGGGGTATATATCTACAAAAAGCTACAATCAAGGTGGTTTTAATAGTGCATCAGTTGGCGTAAAATTGTTTAATTAGTGAAGATGCACGGTGATAGTAACGTGAAACACCTTTTGCTAGTTTTCTGGTATTTGTATCTTGGTTTTGTATTATTGGTAGTTATTTATACCAGAAAACTAGCAAAAGGTGATGAGACAACAAGATATTCATGTGGTTGATTTAACATTTTAGATAATCACGAAACTTTTCAAAAGTTTTTTATATACAGTGTTTTATATATACTTACATTTTAACTTAAATAATGATTAAAACCTACATACAGGTTAACTAAACTGATTGTGATTGCAGATTGAATGCATATGGGTGTAGATTGAACGTAATTTTGTACCCCCTGATGATAGTCTTTAAGAGGACCGAAACATATGTAGGGGTGAACTTGTAAATAAAGAGAAGTGAAAGTGAAAAAGTGCATTTAGTTGGTTCGTGGACAGTGAATTGTTAAAAAAATGCATGGTGAGACTAATATAAAGTTAGGTACATATATTATGAATACAATATGTAGAGTCATAAATTATGCTTCTGTTGCACATATAACAGTCAAAGTGTTGGTGCATGCAAAACCATAAACACTTGCATATTACTAGCAACATAAGTTGTGACCCAATTCTGTATCAGATTACCCAGATTACCTGTTCTCTACATCCGGATGAGGCTTATACAAGTCTTTCGTAAATGGATGCAGCTGTGTGAGGTCCCAATTTTGCTTACAGAGATTTCCTCTTGGTTCATTCTTCCTACCAAATCCTTCTGTCCTGTTTTCAGGACCTCTCCTCCAGGCACCAGTCCCAGATAGAGCACTCTTTCTATCAGTTCCAAAACGACTGCTTGCTCCTTTAAATGTCCTACAATTAAAAATAATCTATTTCCAAAAACAAAGCACCTAGCAACACAGTTACCAACATTTTCTCATATTTACAAAATAATAATAATAAAAAAAAAAAACAGCAGCAACTCACTAAATGTAGCCGAGTAGTTCTTCAAATCGTAATCGTCGCTCAGCTTGTCTGGTAATCGGCTCATACAAAACCACACAGTTTAATACCATGTTCACACAAGAACTACACTGCTTCCTGTCTTACGGTAATTATTTCGGTCAACAATGCATTAAATATAACATTTTTTCGTTATTTAACAACCTTAAACAATCAGCAATAAGTCACCAACAAATGCACAAAACTGTCATTAAAGGTATAAATTAACCTTTTATCATTATTAAAATACCCTATATACGTTTCGGCTTGCGAGAAGCCATCATCAGGGGTTCTCGCAAGCCGAAACGTATGTAGGGTATTTTAATAATGATGAAAGGTTAATTTATACCTTTAATGATAGTTTTGTTCATTTGTTGGTGACTTATTGCTGATTATAGAAATGCACGGTGATTTAAGATTAAACCTTAAAAAATGTATGGTTCTAGACGAAATCCATCAGCGAATTTATGATGTTAAATTTACAAAAAGGCTACCACTACTAAAAAACAATACCCCATATTTCAATCTGATATTAGTCAAAGAAGAAAAAAGATCGTGAAGTATATACTCACATTTCTGGATTTATATGAGTACTGCTATAATTATTTAAAGTAACTGCAATCTGAATAAGTTTTGATTGACAGACTGGAGACCGGCAACCTGAATAAAATAAAACCACATGTCACCCGACCAATAATCACAAACTCATACAAATCAGTGCAGACGCAACATATACACATAAATATTTCAATTCTTACAAGATGATAAACATTTAATGCAAAACTTGCTCACATTTAATTACCGACCACATGGCCCGTCCTTACCTCTGCCTAGTGGAACATCAGAGAACTACAGCCGGAAATGCTAATCAGGAAACCAACAAAAATATGCTATTCCGTGATTTTGACGACAGAATTTAATTACAACCACGAGGTGGCTCTGCAGGGAGAGAGATTTTGTTCGATTCCTGTATGCGTTACACGCAGAGTAGGTACAAAACAATGAAATTTGCTAAATGGTTGAACAGAAAGAGGGGAAAATGTACGTTTGTGGTTACATGAGACAGCTGCAATGCATGTGTGAGACTACCAGCTGCCAAGTAATCTTACGTTTTCGTCCTCCTGGTGGCTGTACCATTGTGGACAGCAACATGGAAACAAAGTCGCAAGCAGCCAGGCAGAGAGGGTCTTTGCATAAGGCATCGTTTTTACTTTGTAGGCAACACCTAGTAGTTGTAAAGGAATAGTAAAATTCCCCTGTACACGCCATACATACATGCCTATACGTTTCACAGATCCAAAGCCCGTTAATACGGCTGAATATGAAACATGTCAATAATATATACTCACACTACAAAAGCACAAAAAGGCAAAAGACACCAACACACATGACAAACAATAATTAGCCAATACAGTACAAAATATACAATAATTAAACAAAAGATAAAAACATGAAACACAATATAACACTGCATCAAAGCATATCGAATACAGAAATTGGTATTTCGTCATCACAATTTACAATACAGAATGATTATTACTATTATAATTAATTTTTTTTGACTATGTGTAAAAAAATCATTGAGTAGAAACAATGAGCTACAAGATATTTCCTCAGTGCCGCCCTGAAGTGTGATTTATTGTTTTGACATTCTAAAATTATAGATGGCAAACTATTAAAAATTCGTAACCCAGAATAAAAGACTCCCTTTTGAAAACTCAACAGATTTGCGACAGGCCTGTGTAATTGATTTTTACACCTTGTGTTAATCATATGAATGCATGAGTTTGTTTGATAATTGTCCATATTTTTCAAAACAAACAAACATCAAAGAATAAATATATAAACATGGTAGAGTTAAAATATCAAGTTTCCTAAACAAATTCCTACATGAACACCTAGAAGAGGCTCCCACCATAATTCTTATTACCTTCTTTTGAAGCAAAAATACATGACCTATATTGGAGGAATTCCCCCAAAATATAATACCATACTCAATCACAGAATGAAAATTGGCGAAATAAACAATCTTAAGAACATCAGTATTTAATACACGAGAAAGTTTTCTAATGGTGTAACAAGCTGTACTCAATTTGGGAAGTATCCGTTCTATATGCCACCTCCAATTAAGGTGATTATCAATATGCAAACCAAGAAACTTAAAGTTAATCACTTCACACACATATACCATGAAGGTATATGGGAAAATAGAGGTATAGCTCCACACGTTTCTAATCTTGACACTAGATTTTGGCAAGAGGTCAGGTTCATGACCAGCCCACTGAAACAGCTCATGGCACCCATAAAGTAGAGGTCTCAGTGTGCTTTAGACACTGTCGATGCTTTGGAGTAGCAAGATCCAGGTATGAATGCAGTCACAATACTGACCACACTATCCCAGCTCTTGGATAAGAATGGGAAACTGTACTTTCACACATGGGAAAATAAAAACCAGATTATTAAAAATAGCAAATTCTTAACAATCTTTTATTTGGAGTTCCTGCCTCTAAGAATGTGAGATAAGTAGCCCATTTCATGACAGTAGCACCATGTAAATCCTTATTAAATTTACATCTTAGCTACATGTAATGAATTTAAAATGGCAATTGACTCCTACTAGACTGCATGGCATCATCTGCACAAATAATGTTCTGGACTTTATATTACTCATACCGTGCATTTTTAGTCTTATCATACATCTCTTTAACTAACGCACACTTGTTATTCTTTATTACAGAATACAATTCACCATACTAGTCCAGTTTTATGGTAAATTGGATTGTATAATAAAGAATAATAAGTGTGTATTAGTTGGTTAAAGAGATGCATAATGTTCTGGACCTATCCATCAAAGAATTTTAGCTTAGGCATGTCTATTGTATCACACACAAAGAAAGCTTCCAATATCATAGGTCAAGAATATTTAAGTCACAGTATATTGGATAGTTTCAGTAATGCCTATCCATGCAAAACTGGAAGACATTTAGTGGAACTGTACAAAGTAATAACTTTTATGCATGTACTTATTTATTGTGAGCAGACAGATAAAAACCTGATACATTCATATCAACAAATATAATAAAAATAACAATAAAGGAAATCCATTTTTGAAAGCACTGCCAAAGCAACTAACTTCTCAGCCAAGTAGCTGCACTGGCCTACAGCCAAGTCCAAACACTTTTCAGATCATGCTAATGCACAGCAAGAAAGGTTAAGGTAAATTCCTTACCATAAGGACACAAATCAAACACTCCATCCTGTAATTAATTACTTTACTATCATAATACTGTATTACATACAAGAAATGCACTTATAAGGAAACCTACAGAAGAGTTGGCTACTTCCTCGACTCCCAGGAAGATTAATCTATCACGTGCACAAGGGTCGCACTAGAATATGTATACATTACTTTGTCATGGTCAAAAACCAGCAGCAGCAGCAGCAACTGCTACTTTACAAGTCTCCCATACAACAACATGGTATCGAAAATTACACTGAGTATAGACAAATGTTAACACTTGCAAAATCTGTTAGACTGCACTCTCTCAAACATTTTGCTCATCTCTTCCAATGAGAAAGGTAGGTGGAGAAAGACTTCCCCAGTTCACCATGAACCATTCACTCACTCTTGTACTTCACTAAGTATAGTCATTACCTAGTTCAAGTCCACTTTGAGAAACAGAAATCGTAACATGAGTAAGGTAAAACAAAACACAATGCATCACTGCAATTTGGTACAAAAACAAAGTCTGTACAAAACACTTTGTTGAAGAGGTATGGCTCCAACCAGTTATGTAAAACCTTAAGATAGAAGTGATTTAAAATATAAACTATATCCCTTTCAGAGTTATCAGTCTTTGAGGAAAATATCACATACTATATTAACTACACTTAAAAAAGATTATGTTCCCTTATCAAAATACTGCTGTGCATCGTTGTTGCATGTGGTTCTACCGACCTTTCTCTTGGACTTGCAGCTTAAGTTTAAAATTATCTGCTACATTTTACATATCACAGTACAAATGTAATTGTGTTATAAACCACAATCAGTGGCTGATCTTACACATAATTTATACAATATTTGAACTCTTTAGACTACTATGTACACGACCCTTGAGGGTGGACAGATCTTGAGGGGGTTAAGGAACATATAAGCTTGACAAACAACCTCTCAGTGAAAAGTCAAAAACACAAAAGTCAACAAAGACGAAGCATCGACACACACCACGGATTACAGCATCACACTGCAAATAAATATTACTCATCTGTATCATTTCCGATGCTTTGATTGGAAGTTATAATAAATAATGAGATTGGCACTGGAAAGAACGCAGAGCACTTGATCTGATATGCATACAAGAGAACTTTGCTATGAAAGACTGCATTGATCCATCGCACTATCTGACAACGTAGATAAATACTTTCCACATTTAGGCTCTTATATACATTGTTATACACTATCTGTGCTCTTTGCCAGAACCATGACATGGCCTATTATTACACTAAATAAAATCTTTGCCCCCAACCCACCCCCCTTCTGAATGTTTCGTGCATCTCCACAGCATACAGAAATATTATGGAACTCTACAAACAGTTACAGTGACTGAAAACAAAATCAATGTGGAATGTGGCCATTCAATTTTCTCAAAACAGCAAATACTGAAAGAAAAAGGAAATTTACTTCCCACACACCGATAATATTAATATTAGATATCATTAATAACTGGAATCCTTGCTACAGTGAAAGATATTAAACAAAAAATAGGATGTTATGCATCTCAAAACATGATAATGAATATAAACCAAGCAAGAACACCCTAGGAGGGTGGGCGGGGGCTTATTGTTGTACAGCTGCCGGCTGTCCGTAGCCATAGGCATATGGCATGGGTTGATACTGACTGAATGCATTGGCAGCCATGCTCTGGTAGGCACAGGGGTTGGCCTGGGGAGGTGGGCGGGTCGACTGGAAGAACTTGCTGCTCAGAATGCTTTGCATGTTGGCATCTGTGCTATTGGGCACCATAAATGGGGGTGGTACTGAGTACATCCCTTGGTGGGGTGAGGAGGTTGATGCCTGTGCTCCATTATAATTCTGAGTACGGTTGTTGAACCTCTGGCCCTGATATCCACCTCGTGGACCCTGGCCTCCATATGAGCGTGCACCTAAACATCCATTTTGTTGACTATATCCATTCTGCTGGTTGTACCCATTTTGTTGACTGTAATGTTGTTGACTATATCCATTTTGTTGCCCATATCCATTCTGCTGAGAGTAGTTCTGTTGTCCATACCCATTCTGTTGTGGGCTACACCCATTACCCCTGTAGCTATCAGATCCATTCCGTGTATTGTTGCTACTGCCATTAGAAAACCTGGGTGACCCAGACTGCCGGTACTCTTGAGTGCTGGTATTCTGAGAACGTTCATGATTCCAAATAGATCCAGTGTTGCGTGTAGCATTCTGACTTGACACAGAGTGTCCATTCTCCTTGCTGCGGTTGCTCCAGCGATTCCGACCTGTATGAATGGAATAGCATCAAAGTTTGCAAAAGACAACATAAAATCTACAAATTAAGGGCACTAAATCTTTCAATCAAACAACTAACTTCAGCAAGATGACAGAATAGTCTGAAGTCACATGACAGGAATATTAACTGAACATACTGAAAATTAAACCAAAGATACCACTGTACTGTAAAAAGTGATGAAAATGTGTAACTACCTTTACCTCTGAACGTGGACCTAGCAATGTTCGCCAATTCGGCTAACTTTGGATTGATGGCTTGGTTTGCCTCTTCCAGTACTGCTATTAGTTCCTTTGCTTGGCGTGCATTGTTAGGAGTGAAAAATGCATACGCAGTACCACTCAAGTTGCAGCGTCCTGTTCGTCCAATGCGGTGTATGTAATCTTCTGATGTGTTTGGATAATCAAAATTGATGACATACTTCACATCCTCGACATCTGCAATGATAAACAACCTTCAGTTCTCAATGCTCAATGCAGTGACATTTTGCCTCCAATCTAAAATTACATGAGAAATTGAAAGGACAAGCTGAGCCCTTGTGGATGAAAGAAAAAATAGATCACAATTTCAATTTCCTGCAGTGGCAGAAGCAAATTTCAGCATTCTAGCTACACTTCAATACATTATGCACATACCCAATCCACGAGCAGCAACATCTGTTGCAACCAAAATGGGTGATTTTCCATTGCGGAACTCTGTTAAAACATAATCCCTCTCTGGCTGCGACTTGTCCCCATGAATACTGATAGCTGGCCAGCTAAAAAAGAAAAAAAAAACCCTCACTTCAGAGAATAGCACTAAATTTACAAGTTTTGAGATTCTCACAGTGGAGTTGTTGAGGATTCCATTCTTCTGCAATATGATGCAGCATCACTGAATAATCAGTTCCCCGTGTTTCAAAGGAATGCAGTGCCTTCATCTTCAAGGATCTAAAAGTTCTAGCATGCCAGACAGGACCAGTAGAGGGAATATAAAGGTAGAGTGTGAATGGTTTGTCACTGGCTAGATAAGTAACAGGCCTCTACCAGTCTTCCCAGAAACAGACCCTTGAAGATGAAGGCATTATGTTCCAACAAAACATAAGGAACAAATTACTCACCATAGCTGATTGGCCCATGACTTTTGCAGCTAATCACAAACCAGACACTCTGTACTTGTCCTGTTTGGTATTCTTCTCACAAACTCTAGACGCTTGAAGATGAAGACACTACATTCCTTCAAAACACTGGTAATTGATTATCCAGTGATGCAGCATCATATTCAAGAAACATGGAACTGTCAACATGACACAGTTTTTCAATCATAACCTTTCTAAGTTTTGATCATATTTTTTACCCATCATCATAACCTTTCACCCTTTGGTGCTAAATTAAATGCCCAGTGTGATATGCGACAGACTGGAATTCAAGTGGGGGCTGCATAATAAAAGGCCATAACAGGTTCCTTGGATATACCCATCACTCAGTGTTTTGAGCATCAAACTGTGTGGCAGGTATATCTAACATTAGGTGCCAAAGAGTTAATAAAATAAAAACCTGAAACCTGTGGTCTGGTTCAGTACACATTTGTGTGAAAGTGTTGTCTGTGAATTTGCAATCCTTTATCCGTGTTCATTTACTGCAGACAACTCAAGTTTTAATTTCCATCATCAAATAATCCCTGTACTGACAACTGCAGCAGAAATTTAAGTATAAAACACAGTATTCTGGTGTGCAATACTGCACAGTCTGTTGGTGCCTCTTCTACCCTGAAGATAAAAGCATGACAATCCTCCAAACATTGCTAAATTCCACCCAGCATACATGGCATAACATCCCAGAAAACAGTATTCTTCAAAGTCACTACCACGAGAACCACAAATCTCAAATTCTAAGGTAAAGCAAAGCTACAAAATTTAATAGAAACCAATTCATTAATTTCAGGAACAAAAATATGCTGACAGATGGGCACAACTTCACTACTAGATATAAATTTCATGCACTGTGCAAAGAATGCACAAAAACACACGTAGATGAACTAGACAAACCACTTCATTCCCGAAACAAACACTTTGTATGAAAAAATACCACATGGCAAAATATGAAGTATTGTGATCAACGTCACTGCCCCCTACTTTCAGTATGATTGATGTAAACTATGCCTTGTGCTATGCTGCAGGACTTCCTTCAAGAGTTGATGGGTATGCAGCCAGTCATAAATGCCCCCTTACTACCAAGAACTCCTAAATAAAATAGTAGCAACCACCACCTGTTAACATATTTAAAACTGCTAGTAACAAACACATTCTGACAGGTACAATTTTATGACATACTGAGAACAAATGCAGCAAGCAACCCATAACCTAAATACAGCATAATGACAAAATTTGTGTGATTAGAGCCTATGCCACATATGTTCTCTTTTCCTCAGGTTTTCCTACAAACATCTGTAGCCACTTCCACTTTTCATATGGATTTTAAAGATTCTGCTCATCTCATCTTTCTTAATTTTACTGAAACAATGTTTAAATTGCACAGCTAATTTCTACGCAATTCTCTCATTTCTTTGGTTACTTTCACCTTCTCAGATCCAAATTACATTGCTCAGAAATTTGTTTCTCAAAGACCCTCAATCCCTGCTTCCCCATCAAAAGAAGATACAGAGCTTCATCACCAAGCAATTCGTAAAACTGGATTTTATATACGTAGGACGTCCAGAAAGTAAAGATACAAAAGCAATAAATTTTTTTTTTTTAAATATCTATTAACAAAATCGAGTGACAAAACTCTCAACACATACCTTTAGCTATTTTTCAACATAATCACCACCTTTGTCAAGGCATTTGTTTAGCCTGGGTACGAGGTTTTGAATTCCGATGTCACAGAACTCCGCCGCCTGTGCACGCAACCACGCAGTGACTTCGTTTTTCACCTCTTTGTCTTCGTGAAACTTCTGGACGGCCACCCCCCTCACAGACCAGACCTTGCTCCCAGCGATTTCTATTTGTTTTTGCATTTAAAGAAACATCTGGCCGGCCAGAAGTTTCACGAAGACGAAGAGGTGAAAAACGAAGTCACTACGTGGTTGCGTGCACAGGCGGCGGAGTTCTATGACATCGGAATACAAAAACTCGTACCCAGGCTAAACAAATGCTTTGACAAAGGTGGTGATTATGTTTAAAAATAGCTAAAGGTATGTGTTAAGAGATTTTTCACTCGATCCTCATATTCAAACATAAGCAATTTCATTTTTAACCACTTCCAGGTACATATTTGGTACAAGAAGAAGCCAGAGTTAACAGCTTTTAACTTACATATCATTGTAATGCCTGGAAAAATCCCCAGTGCTTAGAGTCAAACAGAAAACTTACCCTTCTCGTCGAATAGCCTTCGTAATGTCATCAACCTTCTTCTTCGTTTCAACAAAGATTATCATTTTATTTCCCCTCTCTACTCCAATTTCTCTCAGAAGTTTGGATAACCTAAGTAAAAAAAAGATATAATACTACCATGAAGATCCACAAGTTTATAAGGTCAGCAATCTGCATTTATGGTGGGGGAACTTGCAATACTTCAACCAAACAACCGTGGAAATGAAGCTTACTTCCTTCATATATTTCCATCTAAAATAAATCATCAATACTTCTGTCTGTAACTCCCCCAAATAAAATACGATACCACCTGATTTAATCCTGAGTCTGTCCCAGTGACCTCCATCCTACTTGCAACCTTACTGCTAATCACCCAGCTCCTTTTCCCATAAAAAAATTCTATATGCATTCCTTATTTCTCCCATTCCAGAAACATGCCTAGTCCATCATAACATCCTAGTTTCAAGATATTACCAATTCTAGATCATCTTTAAATCACAAAGTTTCTCAGTTTGCAGAATCTTAAACTGCCCAATGAATTCAATCTTCTTCTTAAGCTAAAATATTTTCTCATTACTGCAAAGCAGCAACAACAACAACAACAACAACAACAACAAAAGCCAGTTCTTACATCATTTCCTTCTCTTGCTCTTGGCACACCTCCACAATCTGCATTATGTTGTGATTGGCAGCAAGTTGCAGTGACCCAATATTCACCTGGATGTAATCATTTAAGAAATCCTCAGCCAGTGTCTGAACTTCCTTGGGCCATGTTGCAGACCACATCAAAACCTGGCGATCAGGCTGAAACCAGTTTAACCCACAACCGTAATTCATTCACATGAACAAACTCGCAATTATGACGACATATCCAAAACCTTCAAAACTGAGTAACTAAATATACGCCTGCCTTTGTTATTGGTCACTGCTGTCCACTTCAAAGTAGTACCCTTCCAAGTTTATGCAATAGGTCCAGCATTTCTGCCACTGCAGGACCCGACTTTTTGGAATCATGTACAGGACAGACAGTGATTGTTCCTGAATGTCACTGACATTCTGAAAACATTGCCATCAAACTCTTTTTTCATTCTCACAAAAAGATGAAATCACAAGTGGCAAAATCAGGAATGTCATGAGGATGGGAGACGACAGTCGCTTTTAGCAGCCAAAATTTCTTCTGGTGCTCCTCATCGGTTAGCAACCAAGGCACAAACTTTGCACAGATCTACTTTAACTTCCGATCCTCTCTTAGAATTTGCCAGCATGTTCCATGTGACAAACCTAACCTGCCAAGTGTTACTTTGTCAATCTTTACTGAAGATTTTGTAGTTTCCAAGTTTTCCCATGTTTGAATCATAAAAACCACTTATATCTGTTCTCCCCACAACACTGCCACTAAAAGCAGTTGTGAGCATTTCTTCCCTAGTTTGAAGAAAAGTTTGTTGCCATTAAAAAATCGTGGATCGCACTTAATACACACAACAACTGACATCTGTTGAGAAGCAATGCAGAAGATTATGGCTGCAAAACTACACTGCTCTGGAACACAACAAAACTATGGCACCCAACGGCAGAAAGCTGTACTACTTGTCGCTTCAGTCCTAGCACTGAGTTTGTAAACTTCTGGATATACCTTCCTATGTACGTACGTACGTATGTATGAGCAACTTCATCCCGCAGGGCAGTGAAAGTCAGATAAAGTTTACTTTACTTATGCATCATGAATAATTGTAATCAAGGATTAAAGCTGAAAAATTTTAAATGTCTCTCAACTAAATGATATATTTCAATAGCTTTTTGATAGCTCACGATGAACCTCTGGCTGATTTAACAAGTTTTAACATTACATGTTACACAGAGCATAATGAGATGGGGAGAGTTTGAAATCTACTAAGTTACACTGGTCTATTCTTCACTTCATGGCTGCTGATGCTACTGTTAGTACTAAATTACAAACTTCACTCTTCTCACCAGTTGTCTTAGTTTACTGTTTTCCACTTCTTTAATTTCATGTATAGCCAATCAATGTAATTCTCTTTACCCCACTTGCTCCAATTCACAGTACAACAAGACATTCTTGTGACTCACATCCACAAATAAATTCTGCCTGCCTATATTAGAACACATCTTTACTTATTCTACATGGCCAATTCATATTGTTCTATGACTCACACCGGCCAATACATGCAAATCCCAACTTTTCTATCTCTTCCTTTAGTTTCTTTTTCCACTTACCCATCTTTGAATTATTCATTTCCCATTTGTACTAATTTATCACTACATACTCAGCATTCGTGTGTAACAAGCACAACCAATATTTGACTGTAATACTTTTTTTTTCCCTCTTCTGTTATCTTCTAATTCCAATTCAGCCACTCCGTTTGCTGCACATCTGGACATCCTTAATATTCATTTACAAAACCTACCATGCATTCTGTCAGTTTCTTTCAAACCCTCCCTCTAGGCCCCACATCTCAGCACCATTTCCAGAATCACTTAACATCTCATATACAGTTTACAACTTCAATTTTATATCAGGGAACTTTATGCTTTGCATACCATGTGGCCATGAATAACAGAAGTTCTTAAGTCCAATACTCTTTTATCAGGGTTCTCAGTAAGCAATTACAAACAGCCATTAAAGTCTGATTACCTTCTCATAGTACTGTTTTCTTTGTTTATTCCATCCTCCTCTCTTTTGTATTGTTGCTTCCAAATAATTTATTTCAATTGCCACTTGTACAGTTTGCTCATTCACTACCCATCTCTCTTTTCTCTTCAATCTACCTCCCTCCTTCCTTCCACACAAACCTTTTTTGCTTATTTAAAATACGTTTAAAGTTTCAGTTACTGCAATATTCTTCAACTTGCTTTACCGCTTTCTACAAACCACTGACAGCAAAAAGATGAAATATCTACATCATTGCGAACAGCAATGCTGGAACTGTCCTTTTTCCTATTACCGGTGCATGCAAATTATTTTTAACAACACATTCTATAATATCAGCTATGTAAATATTAAACAAATATTTGCTCAAGCTACACCCCTGAATTACTCTCCAGTGCATGGAAACTCTTTGTCACCTCATCTTCACTACACATCACAGACCTCATACACTCATAACTGAATACAGGTCACCATATTAACACCTATTCCTATTTCTCACATTATAAACCACAAACCTAGCCTAACAGTTGAATCAAAAGTTCTTTGAAAGAACATGGGACTTGGTAGGTGGTCTTTAGAGTATATTACGTGTGAGGATGCTGTAACTTCACTCACCTAACAGACTGAGAATACAATGTAGACCTTATCTATAATCCATGACAACTGGTAAACAAATCAACATTCAAAATGTACATCTTCCAAAAAACACTCTAAAAGGTTGTCACTATTCCAACCTGGAGGTCTGAAGTATCAGAAAACCCCATTACTTTGACAGCTATAAAATGCATATGCAAGTGTTGATTTAAGAAAACAAATTCAGAAAACCTGACAAAACTGGTACAATGATTATGAAGAATGCATTTGGAAGAGTGGCAGTCCCGTCGTATAACAAGTAACAAATAGTAAAACAAAAATACATGTCATTTTTTAAATAGTTTAGAGGCATGTACTAAGAATTCTTCAAATTAGTCTATATAAACACTGTCATCGGACAAAATCAGATATGTTACTAACAGGTTAAGTTTGGAAGATTGCAGGGTAAACTTATCAACTGCATCAGACATCTGATAAGTACTTCCTGCATTAGACGCCTTAACTCACCCGAATCTGTTCAATGATCTTGCGTATCTGTGGTTCAAACCCCATGTCAAGCATCCTGTCTGCCTCATCCAGAACAAGGTAAGTACAGCGCTTCAGATTGGTAGTTCCTCTCTCCAAGAAGTCAATCAAGCGGCCAGGAGTGGCAATAACAATTTCTACACCACGCTCCAAATCTCGAGCCTTGGAATTTGCAAGAACAGTCTCATAATTCATTAGCTAATTCCTACACATATTTTAAAATCTGAGTACACCAAGAATCAAACAGCTGCATCATCATGAAACAAGGGGCTTAGATTCCAACCTGCCTTTCAAGTACATGTCACTTTGATCTTACTCTTCTTATGGCTAGCACATCCTGAAACAGCTGGACTTTCAGCATAAGTTAACACTCTTAACCAAATGGTTCCAGCTTTAGCAGCATTTTACCAGCTACAGCAGAACTGCAGTACCACTGGCAAAGTTACTAGGCATGTGGTTAGGTAGTTTACTGGACATTAACCAGGAGCACTGCTAAGCAGGAGAATAAAAGCACTATAGTGAGAATGAAGCTTCTTTACAGCCAAGATAGCACAGCTAGTGTGATGCACTGGACTTCAAACTCTTAATATCCGTGGAACTGTTGTAACTAATCTGAACGTTTTTGCAACCCATGTGAAGTAAAGTGTACTTTTTGGGTGCAAAAGTAAAATACAACTTTCTCAAATTTTCACTTAAAGAAATACTCCGTTTATGCACATTTATGAACAACAAAATTGTATTTTTGGTGATTTACTGCGACAACAAATCAATACCGAATTATGAACAACAATGGCAAAGAAAAAGATCACAATTAAAAATTATCAAAAATATATTCACCTATTTCATTGTAACAGAAGGGCATTTGCAGAACCCTTGAAAGTCACCACGGTTCCAAGAAAACAATGTGAATACCACTATTCTAGTGACTTGGCTATAAGCTGGGCAACCAAGGGATCACAATTTCATTCCTGGCAGGGGCAAAATATTTTCCTTTTTTCCACAATATCCACATTGGCTGTGGCCCACACTGCTCCCTATCCAATGGTAGTGGAGGTGCTTTCTCCTGGGGTAAAGCAGCTGGTGCAGGAAGCTATACACTCACCTCCATCTCGTGCAGAGGTGAAGAATGTGTGGCTCTGTAACCCCACTATCCCCTTGTGCCTTCATAGTGTGCACAGGTGTAAATGTACCTTTACAGTCTACAGTTCGGGACTAACATAACCCAATAACAAATACAGGATTCTGATTATGGCTCCAAATAGGTTACACAGGCACAACAGTAAAGTGGAAGATACTAAAATCTATTCTGATGTATTATACTAACTTGTGAACTAAAAAATTACTTTCAGGTGCTAATACAACACTCATATTCCTCATTCTGTCAAAACACAACTACCTCAAACACATGACAGTAAATGGCCTCCTAAATATACATGATTCTCAGTTTGAAATATATGTGAAGGCCATGCAATAAAGAACATTCTAATGCAATGGCTGTGGAGTTCCAAGCTTCAACACTGCTTATGCCCAATAAAATCACTACAGATCCTCAGCCAGTTCCAGGAACATTCAAACCCACAACACATTTCACTATCAAGCCTCTGGCACCATAATTAAATGCCCAATGAGAGCTGCAGGAGACCGAAATTTAAATTATATCTGCATAAGGAAGGCCATTAAATGCCAACACCTTAACCTGATGCTGGGCATTTTGAGCATCAAACTGCATGATGGGTATAACTGATATTAGGCACCAAAGCATTAATGAAATTCTCCTATCCCTTGGCATAACTAACCTTGGCTAAAATGAGCACTAATAAGAGCATGAAGGTGGTACCAGTAATTCACTCTCCAATAGCAATACTCAGCAGTTCAACCCCTCAATATGACAGCCTGCTACTTGACATAATTCCTAGTAACTCACTCTCCACATCGTAATCATACAGTGCAACAGCAAGCCAAGCTAGTGGCAAGTCAATGAAAATGCGTTTATAGTGATGCATTAATATTCACATTTAACACTACTGCCAAAATATATGCATATATCTTGCAAGTGGCAGCAAATACATAAATAAAGCCAAAATCCAATTGTTAACATTATTATTGTTGGAAATTACTTCAGAACAGAAGAGCCAGATTTTATATACGTGCACACTAATGTAAATCATAACATTTTCGTAACAAAAAAGTACATATCAAAACCATGACCAAACATTTTAATATATCTGTAATAAACACCATGTTTAATGACATCCATCGAGCATTCCCAGCAAGAACAAGCACAGCTATAAAGGTTGCCAACCTTAATCGTAACTGTTAAGTGATGGTTCAGAAGGAAGGTAGGGTTTATTTTAGAAAAGTTCAATGAAAGCATTAGAAGCAAAATATGGGGCAAAATGCTAAAGTTCAAGGTAAAAGTAACACACAGTGTGACTTTCTCATTGGAACAACAAACTCAAAACTTAACCATTAAATCTGAACATAAGCTCACTGCAACGAAAACACAAACCCTGACAATTAGTAGTAGTGTCATCTCATAAAAATGAAAGCTCAAACACTAACCTCAATAAATTGCATTGTTTTTGCTTTTGTCATCATACCTGATACTGTACAGTTGCTATTTACATTCTTTGTATTTTGTAAAGTATCTTGGGTGCTATGATGTGGACAGTGCTATGCTGGCAGCCTTTTAATTACATTGCACGACAGATATTAATCACAAAAGTATTTAAGAAAGAAAGAACCATGTACATTATATTTACATCAGCTGTGTTATCAAGAGACACTGCTAGAAACAACATTAATCCAAGGTGTTACCAAACAAAGGTTAGTAAGACTTGTGTGACATGAACAATAACTGGCTCCACACTTGTGTAGTACTGTGGTTACCTATAATAACTAAAAACACATAATTTAGTACACTGTAAACTTGTCACCAATAGCATTAACAGACTAGACACTGCCTCTGTAATCAGAATTAAAACTTGCAATTAGGAGTTCCAAATGTTTGAGTTATGGATAGTATCCAATACTGGCCAATTCATTGTAGGTCCAGCAACTAAACACAATACAAAAACAAAGAATGTGGTCACCACACTGTGAACTTGTACAACTTGTACTATGCTTCTTGTTTTGACAAAGTTGTAGTAGTCTCAAATATTGTGGTTGAAGGAATATAACCTACAAACACAATAATGCCAACAAAAAATCCTGAATCATACCTGAGGCCCTTTTGGGGCACCTCCAAATATGCAAGTGTTACGAATGAGAGAAGAGGTCCCAAAGTCTCTAGCAACAGTTTGTATCTGCTGTGCCAACTCTCGTGTTGGTGCAAGGATCAAGACAATTGGACCATCCCCACGACTGAGATGTTGCTGGTGATTGATATGAACTGTGGCAGGCAACATATACTGCAAATGGACAGGAGAACATGAGCAGTATAGTAAAGCAGCCCACAATATAATTTTCAAAGTAGAGAATGATACTCACAGCAAGGGTTTTTCCAGATCCAGTCTGTGCAATTCCAACCATGTCCCTCCCACTCAAAGCAATCGGCCATCCTTGGGCCTGGATTGCTGTAGGCTCTGCAAAACCTTGTTTCCTGAAATATATGTAATATTGTCACTCAATTTAAAACAGACAAAACAAAGTAAAAAACAAAACAAATACACTGACAAAAACCTGACATACAGAATTTCCCTCATGACATAATCAGGAAAATTTCCTTCTTCAAAATACTGGCTTGGATGTGGGACATTATTTCCTTTCACAGTGATGGCCTTACTGTCCCTGTATTTTCTCACCTCATCAAGAGATCTGGAATCAAAAGACAGTACAGTATTTCAAATGAATGTACAAAATCACATTTCAAAATGCACACAACTACACTTATGTAATAAATAAGGTTAGCCCTACACCAACAAACACACAGACCTATTTGCAACATCTGAATGAGGAACATAAAAATTTTTCAGAAATGGCTGCAGATTATGTACGTCCCACTGAGGTTTCTTTAGTTTCTCGCCAGGCTGCTTTCCTTTTATATTTGTCTTCTCATTCTGTCCGTTTTGATTACTCTGTTGGTTGGCCCAATACCGTGTCTTCAACTGATCCCTATCTCCTCTGTACCTAGAACATAAATTTACAAGCAGCAGCAATATGACTAACATTGTTTACTACATCAATGACCCTGCCTAGAAGATTGGTTCCTATTCAAAGCCGTCGTTCCGTTCAAGTGTTACATCTCTACTGTTCAAAACAAAGTGACCGACATGCTTAATGGCAGTAATTAGGTCACTAAACAAAAATCACAAAAGGAAAAAACTAAAGCAAGAATTATGTTAAAGAAAAGTAGCAACCACAGTTCCATTACATACATGCTTTGATTCGAGAACCCGTTGCTGTACATGATACAGCATCAACCAACTTTCTGTATGATCAAATGTCACTTGCCAGCAATCACACCTGAAACAAAAGCTGCATTTGTAATGCGCACTTCCATGTGCAAAGCATACAAAAGTAGCTTCACGAGGCAATAACTCAATCTGATAACACTCTGTTGTGTAACATTACGAAAGTTTGCTTTTTCCCATTTTCATTACTACGACACAAAATTTTTCTCACACCTTCTTACCTAACCACCCGGCAAACAAAACGATAATGGCTGACAGCAGCAAGACACGGCGCAGCGGAATATTTGCGCCCAACCACACCTCTTATTGGACAGAAAGTAACCAATAATTTGAGCTCATTTACAATTGCATTGCAGACACCAGATGGCTCTGCACTAGGAATCAGCTGACTCCACTGTGACGTTAGGGTAATAATAATGACGACGATAATCTTAACGCCCATTATAATGATATTGCGAAGATACTGTCCATATCCATCGTCTAGGGGACTGACTGTTGGAGGCTGATACAATGCGTGGCCATCCAAACTAAAAGCAGACATGCGCTTCGAAGATGAGGTTAAACCTTTCCTGCGCATGAAGCGCTTGAGAGCAATGTCAAATTGGCGCTTTATAAGCAATATCCGGTTTTGTCGTCTTGGCAGAAGGCGTTGATGTGTTCACGACTGTTGCCACCGGCAGTTAGTTCACTGGGAAGAAGCATTTTGCTTCGATAGACGTCCGGGGATTGAATTCACGAAGGTTATGACCACATTGGCCCAAGGCTGTCGCGATTGTCACTTTGAATGAAGGCCTGTGACTGGGGAAACAGGACGTGTCCGTTCTTTAACTGTGAGCTGGAATTTGCCTTAGAGTAAGAAAGACCGCTGAAAACTTATGGGTAGCCGAATAGTGTTAAAACAATTATTTTGTTCAAAATTAAGCCGCCTCGAATGACCAACTTAACTTCGGTCCCCTTTGATTACGGGCGCCTTTGGCTGTCAGGCAGCCAGTTGTTGCCACAAATTGTCGAAAATATCCTTTCCCGCATCGGCCATCTTTGATCCCAAAATTGCATTGAATTTTCTGATGTGATTGGCGAAAAATGAAAGCTCCAAATCCTCGTGAATTGCCCTGTTACTGTCATACCACATTGCGTTTTTGGCATGCACATATGAAAAATTGCAGCTTCCGGATAAAATTGTTAGCAACGGACCGCCAGATACAACGCGCATAATCCAGCAACAGATGAGAGGACTTGCTTATTCAGAGAACACCTTCTCTGAGGGACAGGCCTCTTCTCCTGCTCATAACGGATTAGTATGCCCAGTTTGAGCTGCCTTCTTTAAAAACTACACGTGCACTCAACAAATCAGCTCGAATCAAGGATCACAACATTGGGTGTAGAACTGACTGACTTATTCCCTCTCCAGACAAGCATAATCACCTGGGCCTGTGGCATTCCATGGGATTACCTCCAGATAACCAATGACATCACAGATACGGCAGGAAGGCTTCAGTATCTCATTTACAGACAGGATGAAAAGGATGGGGGAAACACACGTACCACAAACTACTCTAATAATTTGTATGCAACAATTGGTCCACGCGGCCAATTTGAAAGGACATTTGAAATGTCCACGACTTAAGATACAAGGATACAATTCACACGTGGTCACTCTGGAAATTTTGGATGGTTATGAGTGTGAAGGAAGCCTTCAACCCCCCAGTGGCATCAAAAGCTTTATCCACATCCGGCAGAAATGTGCTGGTTCAAACCTTGTAATGTTTCTATTCAATCTCACAGCGACAGGCCAGCTGTAGCATCCATCATACTGAGTCTTGATCAGAACCCAGACTGCATGTAATGCAATAGTCCACTAGAACCCTAGCATGAACGTCAAAATTGGTACCCACATCAAGCAGACCAATGGGTCACATGGAGGTAGAAAGCAAAAATGGGACCTTTCCATTCTCTGGTATGGATACCACATGTTTGTTTTCTTGTAGGTGGGAAGTACTGCCTGCAGAGAAATGTATTAAAACATTCGTGAAAAAGGCTATGGTAGATGTCTCAGTACTATGTTCATAAAACCATTCAGGACTGGCACTTTGCTGACTCCTGGTCACTTAAAGGTCCGTTCAACCCAAGAGGGGTTTGATTTCTGCCACTTACAAAAGCATACGCATATGCACACATTGTTGTCACTCATCCTAACTGCTGATGGTTCTAATAGGGTGTTTCCAGCCACAACTGAGCCTTGAATGTCAGCTAGGGCATGTTGTTTATATCAAGCAGGCTGAGATGAACTACATATACAATTTTCATTTAAGAAACAAAACGCGAGTCTGATTGGGGGGGGGGGGGGGGGGGGGGGGGGCTTCAACACTCAGTGGAGCATATGTGAAATGTCTTAAAACTGATCTCAGTAAAGAGCCTAGAGGAATTTTAAATGGACTGTAATGAAAACTTCTGCGACGAACTTAATGTAAACTTTCATGGAATTTCTTGACAAGAGCTAACACTGAAGTTTCATACTCATATTACCCCATGGCTTGGCTACTGCACAGAAGGATGTTACTCAAATAATACAATTTGTAAGTATATATCGTATATATTTTTTCTGTAAATAGTTTGTAACATACAATACATAAGAGAACAGTACCAGAGGTGTACGTACAATAACGGATAAAATGCTAAGAGCTATGGAAAATACTGACATCAGGGTCTAATAAAACTAAAGATCTGGAATGGCTGTGACATGTATAAAAAGACAAAAACAGTATCATCCTTCTTCTTCCATCATTTAGCACATGGGATAACAACAGCAGAGCTTGGCCACTGAAATTCCTCAAGCTAAAACAGAACCAAACATTGAGGAAATGAGTTATTAAAGTTATAACACACAACTGACAAAACAAAGGTTTATTGGCTAATAAAATACTGCACATAATTCAATATGGCTACCTCCTCCTAGTCAGGGAATGGTAAGGCTGGGAGAAATATGGGGGAACTTTTTTGTTATGCAACTTTTCAGGTGGCTGATGCTTCACCTCTCCCCCACAGCCGAACTCCAGTACATATTGCCCACCATATATTCATCTAAAACAAGCAACATAACCAAAAAGCTGAATGTACAGATGTATAAAAACAGTGAATCTGGGTTATCACAAATTAGTTGTACATCTTGATTTCATGCTTCCGCCGCGATGTTGATGAAATCTGTGGTCTTCTGGGTTATTACACGGCGTCATGTGTTAATTATTTACCGATGTTTCGGGACAACGTATCGGTCCCATCTTCACGGGTCAAGAATCCGAATAGGAAAGAAAGCCTGTAACAAAGAAACTGCAAGGCACAGTGGGGTAGGGAAACGTGAGATGTGATGACAGTCAATAGGATAAGAGAGGGGTGGATACAAGGTCACAGATCACAGTTGTACATCATCCTACTGGTGTCCTTTAGCAAGACACAAACCTTTTCAAACGTAATCCATAACCATTGGGCAGTACCATTATTTGGTGGTAGCATATGCCACTCCCCTGTGGAAGAGGGCCAGCGATACTAGGCATGTGACAGGAGGTGGCTGGAATATGACTGTGCTGATGTCTGGAAATATTAGCTGCTGAGGCAGCATCAGTTGAGCTAACTTGCCTGATCGATCATCTCGTCGGTCTCTGGGACTTCGACTGCGTGTCCTGTCTCTGCGCCGGTCCCTGCTACGACTTCTGCTGCGACTCCTGTCACGGCCCCCACGACTACGACTGCGTGAATGACTCCTGCTGCGACTACGTGAATAACTACGCCCTCCAAATCCCCTTCCTCCTCTATCTCTGTCTCGATCCTTGTCACGGTCCCTATCTCTGTCTCGATCTCTGCCTCTCCATCTGTTCCTCCCTGCAATTAACCATGTACATTTCTCATAGAGAATAATGTAATGAAAATAAAAATTCTGACAGAACAAAATAATCACATTTCCTACCTGTTCTTAATATCAATAGCAGGGGGATATTTCTTTTCATATACAGAAAAGAAAAAACAAAATATGTAACTGAAGTTCCATCAATCAAAAGAAAAAACATATAACCATATTACAGAATTGGCTCCTTTAACCATACTAACAACCTTCAGGCAGCGAAGACAAATATAACTAAATACAATCAAGACAGCAGAAAATAATGGATGCAGAAAATCTACATCTCCAAACTGTACAGTGTGTATAAAAAGCAATTCCACAAAATTGAACACCTCCACTATGTAAATCAGTGATGCAAATCAAATGCAGTCCTTTGCAACAGATGATGAAAGGTGTGATTTCCCATAAAATTGTTGTTGTTCATATTTTTTTCCAAAATGACTGTAGTAGAGAAGATAACTGTGTGTCATAGTTTACACAGACAAAACCAGGAACCCTTGTGCAATAAAACTACAGTTTTCAAAATAATGACTGAGTAAAGCACATCACGAACAGGTAGCTGTCCAGTTCCTAATGGCTGAGAGGGAAGCTTCGGAGAATATTCATGAACGCTCAAAAATCATTTACAGACTGCATGGTTGACATCAACAGCTGGACACTAGGTGATATATGAGAGATCATCAAAATGAGGGAAAGTCAATGTAAATGATGAACTACACAGCTACCAGCCAAGTTCAGCCTTCAGGACAATGTGCAACATGCTGACAAATCACTGAGGATTTGTGTGCCATATAAAGTATACGTATACCAGCTCAAAATCAGGGAAAGAAGTATTAACGCCTTAATCCAAAAACCAGGATGCAGAAACTGTGTTCATGGTTTGTTCCATCACAGCTGACATCAGACCAAACGCTCCAGAGGAAAAACAGTGCTTCCAAGATGATGACCGGTATAAGGCAGCTGGGATGACTTCCTTTCATGAATTGTGACGAGATGAGACATGAATTCACCACTTTAAGTTGGAAATGAAACAGCAATTCATGATATGCAAAAACATTATTTCACCACACGATATAATTCAAGGCAACTCCTTCGGGACACACACACACACACACACAAGGTAACTGTCTTCTGGGACATGAAAGGGGGCGATTCTGATTTTAATTATGGATTAAGGAACACAAAGAGGGTTTAACTACAGCAAAAATGCAAAACGTCCTTCTCTTGCATGGTAATGGAAGGTCACACACCAGTTGACAAAAAAGAAAAGCCATCACAAAATTGGGTCCGACTTTGCTGTCCCATCCACCATACAACCAGGACTTGGCCCTATCAGATTTCCACCTGCTTGTTCCAACAAAAAATGCAATTCACAGACAAAAGTCTAGGGAATATGATAACGTTATCAAAGAGGTGAAAATGAGACTGCAATAGAACCCACAGGACTTTTCAGGAGGTGAAATGCCGTAAAAAGAAACGGGAGACTATGCAGAAAAGTAGTGCTTCTAAATACAGTATCATATTTACTGTTTCATGAGATGCTACTGGTTATAAGATGCATCCCATAATTAGCCAGGTATTTTTGCAGATTTAATATCCTAAAATTCCTTCTCATGTTAAGACAGGATGAATTTTGGAGATATTTTCCGGGGGGGGGGAAGGGTCTTACAGGGTGGGAATTACAGTATAGGACTACTTCTACAGCAGATTTCTGGTCTTTCTGACCACTTCTGGCTGAAATGGAAAACATGGGGCAAAAATCTGGATGACCCTCAAAAGACGTATCAGTTACGTTATGCATAACTGTTAAAGGCCAACTTAATAAAATATAACCCCAAAAAATGCCACAAACAATGCTGAACTCTCTGGGTCCCGATTGTAATTATATCTGAATATATGCTGTAACAGACAGTTTTTATTATTTTGACACACAATTAATCAATGCAATGGTAAATGCAGACAATTTTACACTAAAGGATCATGTTAATTAATGGAGTACACTAATGTCATGATGCTTGCACCTGTTTCAGAATAAAAAGGCACATGATTTTTATATTAAAATTATGTTTGTATAATATGAGATCTCAATGTAATACATCACCTCTTCCACCAAGCCCTTTAGACACTTCTGCCATCTCATACAACTTAGGATTAATGACTTGGTTTGCCTCTCGAAGGACAGCCACTAGGTCAGAGGCTTGCCTGGCATTGCCAGGTGTGAAGAATGTGTAGGCTGTACCGGTACGCTGAGAGCGACCTGTACGTCCAATACGATGCACATAGTCCTCTGAACTTGAGGGGTAATCAAAGTTGATGACAAACTTGACATCTTCTACATCTGCAACAGTTCACCCTTTGAATTAATCCAAAAGTTGATCCTATGAACCCAAAAATTTAATTTGATAAGGTCATTAATAAAATAATGAGTTTAAGGATTACCTACAAAACTAAAAATTTAACTGTCAACGTTAATGGAAAACTCAAATTTTACTTCATTAACTAAAAACATAAGCAAGGAACTTAAAAAAGTCCTGTAATAGAAAATGTCAAGTTAAGTACAATCCTGACAACAGTTGGCATTACCTGACTAACACATCTAGGAACAGACAGTGAGGCAGGTCTCAGGTGCACACTCCCACGCAAACCTTGCAAATTTCTCAGCTAACCTATGAGGAATTTCCCCTGATCCATCATCTAAAATCCAAATGGATGCCACAACTCACGTTCAGAGCATGCACCTGGCCATCCCCAACACGTTCCACACGGCCTTCCTATGCATGCCAATCGCCCGGCACACAGGCGGAGCACACTACTGACCCGGTGGGCCTTGAGACACGGCGGAGAACAGCCGACAGACGGGCCCCCGGGTGGGCAAGCGGTTAGGTCCAGTCGGGCCCCCACCGTCACCGCACCCGAAATCCCGACACATGTGGCTAACTCTCACCGGCCTACCGGAGAGTAACCAACCATTCGCAGAGAGGCACAGCCTGAACGACAATGCAAACCACCTTTTGCATTATCTTGCTTGTGCCTCTGTAAGAAAAAGAAAAGAACCGGGCTTGTTAATAAACTGCGACAACTTCTGCTACAGCCATCTCACTTCTGCCATGACAGACTTCTTTCCTGAAACACAATTCATGTGAATCCAAGGCAAAGACTTGTTTTCAAACTATAACACCTTTGTAAGAGAAGGAATAGAATCTGTGCTAATTTTCTTAATGCTCAATTTCTGCATGTCACTAAAATCAAGGTGAAATCTATGACTAACATTTAAATATGTTGACAGATATTTCTGGGCAACAACTGTTAAGAATGGTGAGTTTGTAACTGTTGATGGTAAGTTGGAAATCAAGGTTAAAGTGGTATGGAGGACAATATGTCTGACACATAATGACATACAGATGTCCTTACGTAGCAACTGGCTACAATGGTGAGATGGTGTAGGTTAGATCACATGAATACGTGATTCAGTGGTTGTCACTCAACCTATTTTGTGGTTGCAATGAATAAATGAACAAAATCAAACAAAAATTTCAGGTTGCACAATTTGCCAACACCTGAGCAGCATACTACAATGAGTATGGCCCCCGAAGCATACTCCTGTGTCACATCAGCACTTCACAATTTCTTGACCAATATATGACAGCATAAATTAACCATTCAGAGTGAGTTTGTAACACATAATACTTCAAAATATCTTGACAAATATTTTACAGCAGAAAATAAACACTAAGAACAAGCTGGTAATGTATTACTTCAGAATTCCTTAACTAATATATAACAGCAGGAAATAACCATTAAGAAAAAGTTGGTAGTATCATTAAAATAGAATTGTGTTACACCTTGGATTCACAGGAATACAAAAAACCACATTTGTGAACTAAAAGACACTGAACACTTCACTCTCAAGTTCACATTAAACAGTTTTCTAAGAGACAATAAAATGTCAAAGTTACATGGGTGACACATAATAAGCAAAATTAGTTGCTCATATAATGGACACATCATAAAGCTGAGTCACCAACTCAAAGACAAAGGAGTTCTTTTCTTGAAGATATATTAAAAAATGAGAAGTGACAACTAACATTATTCCCACGGCCACAAAAGAAAAAGGTGATTTCTTTACAAACCTAACATATCTAAGAAAACAATAGCAATGTTCAACACCTTTAGATTGGGGATACTGATGTAAATTGTTTATTCACAGAATGTTATTGGTACCCACACAAGACTCAGCTCATACCGAATGACCTTTAATGGCAGCAGGAAACACAGAAAGAACATGAAACCATACCCAGGGGAAATTCACTCCTCCTCAGTGAATGCAACATTTAAGATTCCTTGAACACACTATATGAACCAAAAACTTATAAGAAACACAAATGTAAGTTGCAGTCATTATAAACCTAACCTAACCTAAATGATGGGAATTTAACCCCCAACTTTCGATCATTACTGAACTACAACCTACGTGCAACTGCAACTGTTATGGTCTCATACTACAAATGAATGAATAGTTCTCTTGACAGCATATGTTGGTAGTGTGTACATTTTATACACATGCACATACTCACTAATAAATTGAAATCAAAACATCAATCAGTGATAAGATGAAAAGATGAGAACATTTTATTTTAAGCTCAACAGTTTAGCACCAAAAAATCACTATATGCCTTTCTAAATCCCATCTTTCTCAAATGCAAACTGACCCCCCCACCCACAAAAGCATTGTACAGCAATGGCATAAATCTGTGTGATACCTCCATCCTTTCTGCTCAATGTACACACACAGCCAATTAACCAAACAATAACATTTCTGAATGCAAGGATCTTTGTCAGTTTGGTATTCACGTCTACCATCCCCTCTAGAATGCTCACACACAATTGTGTTGTGTTTCATGTATTACAAGAAAAAATAAAATGTGTTATAACTAAGTAACATGTTCACAAACCTACCTAGACCACGAGCAGCAACATCTGTCGCTACAAGAATTGGGGACTTGCCAGATCGAAATTCTGCAAAAAGACATTGCAAATTTGTGCAAAATTCATCATGTCCATACAAAAAATACTTTGTATTAATGTGATTCCACTGTTGCTTAATAAGAAATGGAACTGAAATCCTGAGGTTCTCACAGTGGTGCTAATGAAGACCGAAGCCTTCTGTGATGTCGACAAGTAATAGTTACCAATGTTTCAGAGAGCATAATCGGTCCATGTTTCGAGTTTGGCAGTCCAAGAGAAGTATATATTATACAGGTAGGGACAACTGGGGTGGCAAACCAATGAGAGTGGTGATGCTATGCAGTGGGAAGAACCATGGGTGAAACAGGTAGGGAAGTTGTGCTGACCTGTGCTCAGTTGTGAGATCCAAAAGCAACGTAATGTACTGGGATGGCTAGAGCCTGAAGAGGGAGACAGTATGCTCGTCAGAAATATTGGCAACCATTTACCAGTTAACACAATTAAGATCCTACAAAATTAGGATCTTCAGAACTGGAACCACTCTTGTACCAATCCTGTACAGTTGTACAAAAATTTCAGGCGCAAAAAATAATGAAACTGCTACATAATATGAACATAAGTGTGGTACCTAAATGAGTTCACCTTCATTTTTGGCAAAATGTGCATGTATATAAAGAAACTAATGTTAATACAGCAAGTTCAAACCACATGTCAGAACATGTCATTTAAGCCTCTGAAGCTATTTCATTTAATAAGCATTTTGTTAGCATATTACGTAATTAAAATTATCAACTATCCGTAAAATCATTTTAACACTTATACCATTTCTTTGGAGTTGAAGTGTGGCTGCCAGTCCTTGGTAGCATACTTCAAATGTAAAATTCCTTAAAATAAAGGCCAAAGAGCCAATTTTAAGATTATGTAACAACACTACCAATTGCAAAAATGTCACATCCATGGAATGAGAGAAAGAAAGTGACTGTACACATGGAAGGAAATGTAACAATTGAAGTAACACTGGGAATAATCGAGAGCAAGAGTACAGACCACAACGGGTTTGTAATGTGGCCTCATTAAAATAACGCAGAGCAGGTCAAACATCTGCATACAATGACACCACATTTCACACCACATAAAAAAACTTACAATATTATAATTTTATTTCAATCTCTGCATTTTTTAATGGTAGATGAAAAACAAAAAGTTTATGAACCACATGGCATCAAGCAGTCACCAGATTTAATCTGCTCTTAATTTCTTTGTGAATGGAATCTTGATACGTCACTGTCATTCCCTAATATTTGTAATTTGCCATATGTTCAAAACAATTTATTGGCCATGTTGTGATTCTGTCCCACATTCCAGGCAGGCAAATATTAAGAATCAAACTGCAGCAAGCAGTCCCCAAGTTCATCTGTGTTTTTCTTTCTTCATGAATAGAATTTTTATGTCACTCATTCACAAATATTTGTACTTTGCCACACATTCAAAACAATTTATTGACTAGCTTTATGTTATGATTCTGCCCCACATTCTGTTAAAACATGAACATATACTTAGTATTCTCCGCATTCAGTTCTAGACCAACCTCGTAACTAGCAACTAATAGAGCTTCCGTGTTTTTCTTTCCAATGCATATGTTCTTGTCCAACAAATTATCATCATTGGTGTACACCAAACAATGTGTTCCATCCAATTTCCATCCTATTTTTCCTGGGCCTTCAGAATGGTATATTCTACACAAAGTTGAACAGCAGTAGCAATAAAGCCTTAAGTTCAAACACTTTCCTCAAAACCATCACTTACAGTAACCCCCTATCTCAAAGCAACCAGTATTCACATTGAAGCTTCAGGTCTTCTGGAATGTGATGCTATGTCACTGGGCAAGCAGCTCCTGATGTTTCCAAGGCTCATATTGCTTCATTTTCACTGACTGCTTGGCCGTGAAAATGAAGGCAATACAATCCTTTGAAACACCAGGCATTCACCAAACACAGCAGTACATCTCGGAAGACTTCAATGTTCGGCAACACCACTATGAAAACCTCAAATCTCGCAGTATATTATGGCTTAATAAGTTTCAGTTTTTAGTTTTCACAGAGGTGAAAAGATAAAAAATTCTTAAGTCCCTGACACAAACATTCTCCAATCAAATTAAGTAATTTCTATTTGTTACTAGTATTTCCAAGTACTTGTCGCACAGCCACATTTTAAAGGAATTATTGCAATGCTTATGATTCTCCACTGAATTCAGGGTCATGAGATAGCTTATTCCATACAATGCTTTTGCCGACTATAAGAGGACTGAAGCACACAACTGTAGGAGGGCCTGTTCAATGCTGCGTGGCCCCTCAACATTTGTATACCTCCCACAACCACAATGGCTCAAAACAAGTTACTATGAACCATGCCAAGAGATGGAGGATGTATTATGTATGCAATCTCATGCCCAGAAGCATCTTGCATTTATCTCCATTCACTTGGTTTCCACATCATTACATCGGACTTATTTACCTTGCAAAACCCAATCTCTTTCTGGCTGAGATTTATCTCCATGAATGCACGCAGCTGGCCACCTGTGGAAAAAGTGCACTACACTCTGAACTGACCTTCCAGAAAGATTGACTATGAATAATGAGTCTGCATGTAGAATTCTCAATTTAAGAACAAAAACAAGCTAGAATATGTATGCCCTGCACAACAGTTATGGAGCATCATTTGGATACTGCTTCTAGGTTTTCAATTCTTGAATACTGTATTCAGTTCTACTGCACATGAACCTTGTCCCTGGATGTGAAGCATAACACTCGATTGCAATACAAAGCTTTCACACGTCATTTAAGAGTTGTGTGAAAACCTTCTGTCTCAGGCAGTCAGAGGAGTGGATTCTGTCACATTTTTATTTTCAGTTTATCCCAACAAAATCAGTGGTTTGAAAAATATTAAACAATTGGTGACACTTGTCAGTCTGGCTCTGTACATGACCCAACCAGAAAACTGCTAAAAAGCAGACTGCCACTGGCCTGCACAGCATTATTGTGATTTTCACCCACACTTCGTAACAACAGGATAGGGGTACAGTTTTTAATATTCCCATACTGTGTGAAACATGTCAAGCAAACCATAAATGCAAATGCAGTGGAGTCCATTCATAACACAGCTTATAAGAAGAAGTTCACCATAAGTAGTTTAACAATGCACCTTCAGTTTCTATATGATGTATTATGCCTTATGTGCTGCAATTAAATGCCCCGAGGCACTCTGAAAAAGACAATAATGTACATGCCCACCATTACTATACACGTTACAGGCGATGACTTTAGGCAACTTGACATTTTAAACCCTACACCATGCGTCGACTGTAGGCAACATTCAGAAAGGGTTGAAGTTACTTGTTAATAGTGAGGGCCTACCTGTTAGCTCTTCCATTATTATTAATGATTTTGTGGTCCTTGTGTATATTTAACTGGGACTGGCACAACCTGACATCTTCATACTAGCTAAAATTTTTCTTTCTCAAAGTTATGTAGTAAAAAATGTAGTCGAAGGCAAATCTGGCCATGGTGATTTTTGCATGGTCTGTCTAGCTACAGCCATCATCAGTGAAGTTCCCTTATGGTTTCCCTTGTGTCCCACTTTTGCCATTTGTGGGATTTTTCAAGAAAGTAAACCTGTAAACTTCTAGGGTTTGCTAGATTAATTATATAGTATTCAAGCTCTGTCCTCACATGATGCAGGTAATAGTGAACTGTAGTGCATTAAGACTAATTTCAATATTCTGGAAGTGGCAAATGATGAGCCAATTGGAATCAATACACTTCCAGACAAACTCTCATCAATATAACCTTACAGTCGCCACATTTCCTCAATAGTATACACTAACGCGCCATGTTAAACTGATCCACACTATCATGTTTGTAATGTACCATATATGAAATCTCAGTATTCTGAAAACCATATGCCAATTTTTTAATATAGTTATACAGCAGAACCCCCATATCCGTGGTTTCAGTTATCCGCGGTTTACCGCGGCCCGAAAATATTAAATGGAAAATTCCAGAAATAAATGATTCATAAGTGTCAAACTGCGCTCCATTCTGAGTAACATGGTGAAACCTTCCCGCCCCGTCACGCTCAGTACATGACTCATCTCTCTGTCCTCTGTACCCATGCTGGCCCGCTTTACTCGCATCTAGTTAGCCTCTAGTGTTCTTGCTGTCCGCATTTGTTGCCGCGTTATTGCAGTCTTGTTGTGAAAATAACCCTTGATTTTGCTTAATAATGGCCCCAAAGAGCAAAAGTAGTGATGCTGGCAGTTCTTCAAAGCCTAAGAGAAGCTGTGAAGTGCTTCCCATCAGTGAAAAAGTGCTAATTCTCGACCTGACACAACAAGAAAAGAAATTGTATGCCGAGGTCGCTAAGATGTACGGCAGGAATGAATCTTCCATTCGTGAGGGTGGAAGAAGAAGAAGAAGAAGAAGAAGGGGGGAAAAAAGAAGAAGATAGAGAGAGAGAGACAGTGTGTGTGTGTCTAGTTTTGCTGTGTACAGTGCATGATAAGGTGTTAGTTAAGATGGAAAAAGCATTAAATTTGTGGGTTGAAGATATGAACAGGAAACATATGCCTATTGACAGTAATGTGTTACGGCAAAAGGCCTTAAGCCTATACGAAGACTTTAAGAAAGAATCCACTGAAGAGAAGGACACCAAGCCATTTACAGCAAGTAAGGGTTGGTTGCATAGATTCAGGAATAGGCATAATTTGAAAAATATAAAAATTACTGGAGAGGCTGCGTCTGCCGATGAAGAAGCTGTTGCCATGTTTCCGGCAGAATTGAAGAAGTTGATCGAGGAGGATGGCTACCATCCAAAACAAGTCTTCAATTGTGAGGAAACTGGCTTGTTTTGGAAAAAGATGCCCAATAAAACGTACATTCACAAAAGTGCAAAGCAGGCACCAGGGTTCAAAGCCTGGAAGGACAGATTAACTCTGGTACTATGTGGCAACGTTGCAGGGCATATGATCAAGCCAGGCGTGGTGTACCGAGCGAAGAAACCTCGCGCCCTAAAGAATAAAAACAAAAACTATCTGCCTGTCTTCTGGCAACACAATCAGAAAGTGTGGGTGACAGCCGTGCTCTATACCAAATGGTTTCACCAATGCTTCATCCCTGAAGTTAAAAAATACTTGGAACAGGAAGGGTTGCCATTTAAAGTTTTATTAATAATAGACAACGCACCTGGCCATCCAACATCTATTGCCATAGAGAATGAAAATGTTAAGGTTGTGTTTTTGCCACCAAACACAACCTCACTGCTTCAGCCTCTGGACCAGGGGATCATCCAGTGTGTCAAGGCCACATACACCCACCTCGTATTTCAGCGGATTCGAGCAACAATTGATGCAGAGCCTAACCTATAAATTATGGAATGCTGGAAATAATTCACTATTGCCGAGGCAATAACATTTATCAAAGCGGCAATGGATGAATTAAAACCATAAACCGTAAATGCCTGTTGGAAGAACTTATGGAGTGAAGTCGTGAATGATTTTAAAGGCTTCCCGGCTATCGATGGAGAGGTGAAGAAAATCATTCGCGTAGCACGACAAATTGGTGGAGAGGGATTCGTCGATATGATTGATGAAGAAGTGGAAGAGCATATCGAAGAACATCGAGAAGTGTTGACAAATGAGGAATTAGAAAATCTTTTCAAGTCATCGACAGAGGAAGAGGAGGCTGAGGAAGAAGAAACTGAAACAGAACCAGCAATGTGGACATTGGAAAAATTTGGCGAAATGTTTCGGATTGCACAGACTTTAAAGGAAAAAATCATGGATTACGATCCTATGATGGAACACAGCATTAAAGTCACCCGTATAATCACCGAAGCATTAGAACCTCTCCAGCAAATGTTTGATGAGCTGAAAAGAAAGAAACAAAAACTTCCTATCACAATGTTTTTCCAAAAGGTTGAAAAACAAACCATGACCACTATCGACAACCCCAATCATCAACTTCGTCTGCTCCTGACATTATCCAACCATCAACATCGTCTGCTGGTTCTCCAGCTTCGACGTTCGAGGTGCCAGGATCACCTCAAGCAGATGATCTTCCTTCTGACCCACAACAGGCTAAGATATTTTTTAAGAAATAAATGTAAAAATGTATATAAAATGTGTGTGTGTGTGTACAAGATATTTTTCATTACTCCATCGTCCCTTGAGAGTTAAGCTAAAAAGTCAGAATCCCATTCAATCGAGACAAAGAGAGAGAGCACAAGTATAATAATGTAAATGTATTTTATTATTATTAATGTTGGTAATGTCTTATTGTTCATAATTTATCAATTAAACTTTATCATAGGTATGTACGTATGTAAACGAAAAAACGAATTATATATACGGTTCGCTACTATCCGCGGTACATCTTGGAACGTATCACCCACGGATACGGGGGGTCTACTGTACTGATTTCTAATTTACCAGCATATTTCATCTGCAGTCTGTGTTGTGCAACAGCTCTTAATTTCTTTTTGTCACTATTTATAATGTGACATTCATAAAACTATACAATTTGATTCTTATGGCTATGTTTATTTTGTCAAATGCAAATCTGGCCATAATCAGCACTCACCATAAAGACAAATTTTCATGCCATCACCAACTAACATTATACTGGAGGTATACTGTATCAACCAAACACACAGACTGAAATCATGTGAACAATAAATACATAATGAAGCCTTATTTTCCCTTATATGTAGTCCAATAATAAAGTTCAAGAAATCGCTGGACCGCATGAATGGCTGCAGCACTGTGCAGGAATGATGTTATGGGCTAGTGACGTTGGTGTCTTATCTTCCTACTCCAGCAATAGCGTTGTCGTCGTACTTTCATTTGTGTGCAGCAGCAGCTACTTGTGTGCAGTGTTTTGTGCTTGTGTAATAATCATGTCCGTGCTGGAATTAGAGTAACGTACGATCATCAAATTTCTCGTCAAACTAAGTAAAACCGGAACCAAAATTCGGGAAATGTTAGAGCAAGTTGACGGGGACAAAGCTTTAATAATAATAATAATAATAATAATAATAATAAAAAAAACAGCTGTTTACAGTGGATTAACCTCTTGGGTACGTGCGAACAATATGTAGTACACCCGGGCATTTAAATTTGTGGTCACTTGCGCTGTCTAAGCCATGAAAACATGTAGGGAAAATGTATTGCGCTGTCTACACCATGAACACATGTAGGGAAAATGTATAGCTCCAATCTCCTCCGCATTGGATGAAGTTTTTGGCCAGCTTCACGCTCCGACCACTTTACCCCAGGAAAGAACACCGGTACTACACATTGAATAGCCTTTATCAATCTGGCCTGAAAGCATAAAGAACTTCGTACCAAACTACGGTCTGCACTGCACTCGTTTGCAGAGCTGTTGACTTTGTAACGACCACTGTTCCGAGGGGAAAGAGTGGTTCACAGAAAAGACTTGTATTTCAGATGCTACAGCTCAATGTGTACGCATCCTGAATCTCAAAAGTTTTCTGCTGTGTAGCAAGCTCCAGTGAAAATAAAACCAAACAAACTGGACAGCTCGTAAAGGAGTCCTGTGTTTATTACCGCAGGCAGTGTTCTATTTCCTTTCGAAGAAAAATTACATCAGCTTTACCGCCAGAAGACTTTCGTGTGCAAAAATGTACTAAAACTCTACTGTCTTTGTTCTAATAAAAGATCAAACAAATCCTTTTATATTATTTTTAAATGTTATTTGTCTGAAATTTAAAACATTCTTCCATTATTTCTTGAATGCGAGAATTTCTCTGTTTTATGAAGCTTCATTTTAGGTTCAAAAACACATTTACTATGTATGTCAGGTTGGAGACTCTTTCAGGATATAGTTCTGTTTTGCTATAAGCGGTGTGGGCTGGATGCAGTGACGCCAAACAAACTTTGCAGTGTTTAGACTAAGAGCAAACTCTAGTGTTACTAATAAGCAATATTTATCTGTTCTGTGAATTACATAGCGTGCAATATAATTCCCTGAAGCCCCAACACAGATGGGAGTTTGAAGAAAAAATGATCTAACAGCCAGACTGCCTTTGTGCGGATAAAAACTTTAATGAAATCATGTTACATCATTTTTAAAAGTTTCTTGACTTAAATTTCTTAATACGAAATACATTTCTCTTCATTCGTTTATTTTGAGAACTTCTGTGTGCTTTCGTCCTGTGTGCTTTACTTTCACAAGCAGGATACAATTTTATTTGAACTCTGTGTTTAAGACTGTCTTACACTGAGCCTGGATCGCCGCTGAAGAGAAGGAAATAACTGTTACAGCTTGAATGATAGTCTCGGCTGTGACTCATGAACACGTGAAAAAGGAATCCCGTAACAGAAATGTCTCGAACAGTCCCAAATATGACATAAACTCCAAATACACAAGAATATGGATCTTTATTATGTGTATTTAGGCAGTAAGGACACATGCTGACTTTATAAAGCACTCTGCTAAAAGCCTGTTTCATTTTCTATAAACTGGAAGCAATTCCATCATTTTATCTCTTCCAGATCAAAGAATGTTAATTATTTTGTACCGAATGCGCAAAAATGTAAAGGGCCCACGCGGGGAATGTACCGTAAAGTAAAACGCTCAACACGATAAATAAATAAATAGAAGAAATAAACTCCATACCATAAAGGTTAACCGGTCTTCTGAGGGTAGAGAAGATGTGATTAATGATGAGAGGTCAGGTTGGCTGTCAACAAGCAGAACTGTCGAAAACATTCAAAAAGTTATAGAAACTGTTCGCACTGATCACCAGTTGACAGTGGGAGGCATCGCTGATAAGGTTCAAATTGATAGAGAAACAGCCAGGAAAATTTTAACCGAAGATCTGTGCATGAGAATAGTGTGCGCAACAATGGTGCCAAAACGAATGACTGACGAACAAAAAGAAAAAAGGCTAGAAATTTGCCACAACCTTTTGGAGAGACAAGATGACTTTCTGGACCGTGCTATCACTGGTGATGAGACATGGGTTTGCCAGTACGACACATAGATGAAGTGTCAGAGCGCACAATGGAAGACTGCAAAATCTCCATGTTCAAAGAAATTTCGCCAGTCAAAGTCCAAAGTGAAGACACTGCTCATCACTTTTTCTGATATCAGGGGAATTGTCCATTATGACTTTGTTCCTCCTGGGCAGAATGTCAATCAGGCCTACTACTTGAAAGTGCTCAAAAACCTCTGTGAAAAAGTCAGGCAAAAACGGCACCAACTTTTATCCGCAAAGTCATGGATCCTGTACACCGACAATGCACCTGAACACACGGCACACTCTGTTTGAAAGTTTTTGGCGAGCAAACAACTTGCATTGCTCAAACATCCTCCTTACTCGCTAGACCTTGTCCCGTGTGATTTTTTCCTGTTTCCATTGATAAACACCTGAAAGGAACTCACTTTGATGATGTTGAAGACATTCAGAACAAAATGACTACAGGTTTAACGGCCATTACACAATACAAGTTCCAGAAATGTTATGACGGATGGAAGAAAAGGTGGACTTCATGCATAGCATCCCAGAGGAACTATTTAGAATGGGACCACAGTGCAACTCAGCAATAAGTTATGTAGCCGAGGCAGCTTGGCGAGTTCATGAACTTTACTGTTGGACCACGTAGGAAACAAACATCAGATTCTCATACAACTATCTATCATTAGTGAATATTTATTAAAATGGTAAGAAGTCAAAATTAATAATCAATATTTAAAGCTTCACTCTTCACTCTTATTACAGGCACACTAGAAAAAAATAAAACAGACCTCTAAATACAATCTAAATGTGATCAGGGTTTTCTTTTGTTTCTCATGTCCCACGCTGCATACGCCTAAGTTCAGAAACATTTTCAAATGTAAAGTATTCCACTTTGTAAAAGTACACATAAGACCCATTTCTTTAATAATCCACTCAAACACAAAACTTACGAACAAATTACTGGACATAAAAAGTTTCATTCTGGATGACTTGTCAGGATCCAGTTACCCACTGATGTGGCATCATATCACAGAAAAACAGAACACTCAGCTACATTGCTCGAAAATCCTAGATTTTCTATATCCGCTTACTCATCAATAGAATGACTAAATAAATAAATAAATAAATAATTAAATAAATAAAATGGAAAGAAGGAAAAATAACGATTATAATTTGTCAGCCACTATGTCAGGTTCTTACCCATCCCTGCGCATCTTCCGAGTGATTTCATCCACTCTTCTTTTGGTCTCAATGAACACAATACTTTTGTTCTCTTTCTCCGCCATTATTTCTTTCAACAACGTGCTAAGCCTGCAATGAAATGAAATAAAAAAAAAAAACACACACACATATATATATATATATATATATATATTCCTTACACTGTCAAACTAAATTCATAGATCAATCTCTCGTACAAAAAGAATGTTGAGAATCATGAGGATGGGATCCACACACTGGATGGGTGGACACCGAAGGCATTATATTCACATTTCATGTACCTCCCATAAGCATTCATGCTCCACGGATAACAAGGCAGAGGCATGCCAAGATAGGAGGAAAGAAATACAGCACCTGGCTGTGAAGAAATTAATACCTGATGTACAGAGTGCAGTAACTGCTAACAAAATTTCAGAAACAGATGACAACCAACTCACTTCTGTTCCTTCTCATATTCTTGACACACATCAATGATCTGAAGAATGTTGTGATTTGCAGACAGCTGTAGTGATCCCACATTGATTTGGATGTAATCCTTCAGGAATTCTTCTGCTAGGTTACGTACCTCTTTTGGCCATGTAGCAGACCACATCAATGTCTGTCGGTCTGGCTGAAATATCAGATACAACCACATCATATTCCTAAAGCTCACAAAATATTACACCTGCCTTCCACAACAGCTCTGGTTTACTTTCTGTACAAATGTGTGCAGCCCTACTTTAACAAGTACAGAGCATATCAGCACAATTCTCATACAGTTTTATGAAAGCCTATGTTCAAAAATATGATTACATTAATTCTTGAAAATGACCCATTATCGAGAACAGCATCTAGTTGATTTAACTTTTTAAATTTCACAATGAAAAATGGACGTACATGATTCCAAAATAAAATATAACTCAAGGTAGTGACAACAAACGAAACAAACAGCAGTAATATTAGACGCTGCTTAAAGCACTGAAGTGAAAGCCCTGACAAAGAATATAAAAGGAAATTAGTAAGTAATGTTGGAACTCTCAACACGAAGGAGTACAGAGGTTACATATGTCACGAGGCCGCAAAACAACAGAATTAAAAAAAAAAGTTCCCCCCTTTACCACTCTCCATTATTGTCATTCGACCTATTTCTAATTCCAGGTATTGCATACTTTTACTGCTTTGGTAGTTCTTTCAATAGGTGATTTTTTAAAATTGACTGATTTCATATTAAATTAACTTTCATTTGCAACTGCACTAAAAGCTTTGGCACTGTAGTTTTTGTCCTAGTCCTGTTATACATTGTCAAAACTACTAGATTTGTCTGGCAAGGCATTTTCCTTATTTGGAAATATAAAGAAACAAAGGCCATCTAACATTTAACTATTTAGAAACTACTGCAATGCATATCTCATTTACTTTCAAGGACATGACATCATGCTCTGCGAGCTCGATTCTATGAAACCACCATTGCAGAGCACCATGCAAGCAGTAGTTTGAAGTACCTGAAGATCAAAGCTTTGATTCATGTATAGCTTATGCCTGCATTTGTGTGCGACCAAAAAAGTATAGTATCACAGTATAAACCACACCTGATACTGAAATGGGAGATTCTGCAGTGTTACAAATACTGAAAATGAATTGCAGCTACACATCAAACAACCTTTAAATTAATGGCTATGAAGCATGTGGAAGAAGTCATCATTTGTGCTGTTGCACCTTCAAAACAAATGATGAGATACATACGTACAAGAACAAGTGCTCAGTTCTGTGCCACACTACCTCAGAAAACCTACTCACCCGAATCTGTTCAATAATCTTCCGGATCTGGGGTTCAAAACCCATGTCCAACATCCTGTCTGCCTCATCCAAAACAAGGTATGTACATCTCTTGAGATTAGTCTTGCCGCTCTCAAGAAAGTCAATGAGTCGTCCTGGTGTTGCAATGACTATTTCCACTCCCCGCTCTAAGTCCCGTGCCTGTGGACCTTTAGGTGCTCCTCCAAATATGCATGTATTCTTTATTTGCGAAGATGCACCAAAGTCATTTGCAACCTGCTGTATCTGCTGTGCTAATTCACGTGTTGGCGCTAGGATTAGAGCAATAGGGCCATCACCTCGAGCCAGACGAGACTGGTTATTGATGTGCACAATAGCTGGGAGCGTGTACTGGAAATACATAAAGCTGTCAATCAAAATGCACAAAACTGCCACCAATGCCACAGCTTAGGCTATAGGCTCAGTATAGCGTATATGACATACATATTGCATTGCATTTCATTATAACACTATCATCACTGCTTGGGTAATTGCAAATTCACACAAAAGGAAAGATACTTACGCACCTACATGTTACAGTATCACTGTTATTTGCATGATATACACATTTTTAAATAAAAATATCCATATCTGAAAGTTGTAATGCACAAACACATAAATAAGTCCTTTCAAAGTATACCTTCACACTTTAGTTTTGGGTTAGGAAAATTACAGATCCATAATACTGAGGAAGAACTGTATCTTCAATACTTTCACACATAATTTATAAACATCACTTTCAATACATGTGTGTAACTTATATTTTCCCAAGTGAAACAACCTTTCAAATCACTGCTTGTTATTACTGTGACTTGGCTGTACTGAATACAACTTGGCAGCCAACTTGTGACATTTGAGCACAATAAGCCTAAGGCTGCGGTGCATCCGGAGAGAATGCCGACGGGCCCATAGAAAGAAGAAGAAGAACTTGTGACATATTTGATCAGGCAGTCCCACTAACAGTAATACATCATGTTTGACAGTTTCTGTTCCATGGAAACAAATGGAGATGGCTGTGCCAGAAGATGATTAATCGCTGTTAAAATGTCAAAGACTGAACACAGAAGGTTGCAAGCAAATCTAATGCAGTCTTCTTCAGTAAATGTCTGACATACATACATACAAAAAACTAATGATACTCACAGATAATGTCTTTCCAGAACCAGTCTGGGCAATGCCAACCATATCTCTGCCACTGAGAGCAATGGGCCAACCCTGTGCTTGAATTGCTGTAGGTTCCTTGAATCCCAGTTTCCTGCACAAATACACGCACAATTCAGCACGCTCATTCACTCTCAACAAATTCCATGCAGCTGAGTCCCTACTAAGAACCTAACAGCTGCTAAGCCAGTCATGATATTGGCCACATTTTATGGAACAAAACATTCACTGTGCTCCCAAGAGCCCACCATAAGTCCCGATCATCAGCCACATCAACCAAATCAGCACCATTCCATTTCTTTACCATCCATTTTAATACTATCCCCTATCTACACCAAAGGCTTTCAAGTGGTCCCCGTCCTTCAGGTTAAATTCAGGAAACACCAGCTACCACTCAGTCCACAATCTTTTGTCTTGGCATTTCCAATCAAAAGACATAAATATCAATTTTGCTTGTCAATTTGTGTGGGTATAAAACAGTCTCTCACATTAAGGGAAGAACATAAGGCAGAATGTATTCCACAGTAGTTTGCTCAGGAAGATACTTGGGCCTGACAGAGGCAACATAATCTGAAGCTGAGGAGAACTGCATGATAAGCACCTCCACAATTTATACTCAACAAATTTTACTTGGCTGATCATATGAGGAGGAAAAGATATACAGGACACGTGGCACATATGGGGAGAAGACAAATTCATACAGGGTTGTGACACAGAAACCTGAAGATGGGGGGGGGGGGGGGGGGGGGGGGGCACTTACAAGACTCAGACACAGATGGAAGGAAAATATTAAAATTGATCTTAAAATAGGCTGGAAGGGCATGAACTGGACTAATTTGGTTCAGGGAAAAAAGTGACAGGCTCCTCTGAATACAGTTAAGAAGCCTTCAGGTTCCACGCAACACAATGAACATCTTTACTAGCCAAGTTACTACTAGCTTCTCAAGGACTATATGCCACGTACTTAGACGCAAGAAAAAATAGTTTCTAAATTTTAAAGTACATAAAATCAATTTGCCTATTAACATCTCAATGCATTTTCTTCCATTATGGTTGAACACTTTCTGATGTGTCAGCACCTATTTCATTAAACCCATTTTTTATATTCAGATGTAAACTGTTGGTGGAAGCTGGAGTTCCGCAATATTTGATCTTTTCTTGGAGGAATAACATAGTTACAGCACAAAGTAGCCACTTTAATGTGACTGGTAGGAAGGGTTTGGCAATCTTTCACTCATAAGTGGAAAATTTTGTACAGCAAAATTAAGAAATAAGCAATTGAAGCAAAACATTCTGAATATAGTGAGCACTAGACTTACCTAATCTCCTTCATAACATAATCTGGAAAGCCAGCCTCATCGAATGTCCTGACAGGGTTGGGAATACTACGTCCTTTTAGGGTAATTTCTTTTGAGCTCCTGTATTCCTCAACTTCATGTTGTGGTTTGTTGGCAACATCTGGATGTGGAACATAGAAATCTTTTGTAAACGGCTGCAAGCGGCTCAAATCCCAGTGTGGTTTCCTAAGACTACCGCCAGGCTGCCGACCCTTCAAACTTCGACCACTGCCACCTCCTCCTCCGCCACCTCCCCCACCTCTGCGATCATCACGGTAATGGTCCCTGCTGCGACTTCTCTCTCTTCTCCTGTCACGATCTCTGTAACTGTCCCTATCTCTGTCTCTGTCCCTGTCACGATCACTGCAAACAGATTAGAATAACAAAAACTAGTGATGCTATTTTACCAACACAACTTGCGGTTCAACACCAATGTTCTCACAATATCTTAACTTCAGGCCAAAGCACAGGAGATAATAGCAGTCTTGTGAATAAATCTTGCATCACCCAGGTCAGAGATTCCCATGGTACACACTAGGTATATCAGCCTTCTTATATTCACACACGCACAGCATAAAGCAGTGCTGAAGTAAATAAAAAAGCACTGTAGGTCGCTGGAAGCATTGCCACCCACAAGGTCAGTTAGTTGAACCTCAGTGACTGAGAATACCAACACTTCTCCCCACCTGGAAATAAATTTATTGGATGAAATCTGCTTCCAGAACCTTCCACCCATGTTACCACCAAGTGGGGACTGAGGGACTTGGAACAAATGATATGGAGAGGTTACTGACCTCCCATGGCAAGACCATTACCAATGAGGAGCTGCACCCACATGTCTGTACAAAAGACAAGCATACAACTCTGTGTCCCTTAAATATTGCCTACCACGTTACTTTGCAAGCACAGCCTTTGCAGAATCAGCAAGTGCTATGCTCGTGGAGCATAAAAGCTCATTCAGCTAACAACGTTGCGTTAGGAGACCAACAGCACTGACCACATACCTCATGAATCCACATGTGAATTGGGAAACTAAGAACAGGGGCGATTATAAAGCAAACTATGAGAGATTTCATGATGTATATTTGTATTTAGTTGCATGTATTACTGATTTTAATTTTATTTACATGTCTGTTACTGTATGTGCCTATGTTAAAAGTATCTGGGTTGGGGTCCATACCCTATCTCATTAAAATATATGTTACAGTACCCCAAGTGAACAATGATGTTCACTTAGCATAGATTTTCCAGGAACAAAAACATCATGTTTAGTGTGGGTTTATCTGTGTGTGTGTGTGTGTGTGTCTTTGTGTATAAAAATTGCAAAATTAGACTGAGTGCTTGTTTTTACAGCTATCAGACCAGCCTGATACAATTATCTTTGAATAACAAGCATGATTATGAACATCTTACATGATAAACAATAACTGTGTGACTTATGACGAAATGTCACAAGCTCTTAAGACAACCAAGTTTCAATGTAGGTGAGGTGACTGACTTCATCCACCAAATGAATGAAGCTAATTAAACCTCCCAATTGCTCTAGCACACTATAACTAACAGAACTTGCTACACAGCAAACTTCCACCTTGTTAATGCGTGCAAACTGCATACCTGCTGTTTATAGGGATAAAATTACCCTTCAGTTCACTTCTTAGGTTTTCGGTATGGCAACAAAAGAAAACGACAGGAAATGTCTCTACCATGCACAACATTTCAGGCACATTCAAAGTTGCTCTCATTATTCATGAATACTTACAGTGAGGTCTAAACATCATTACTACTTTCTTTTGTTTTTCACATGGGATGAGAGTTATGTTTCTGGAGTCAAATACACACACACAAACAAACTTGGTCACTTTAGTTACTATCAATATCTATGCTGGCTATCCACATGCATTACATTTCCATTAAATTCAGATGCCATCACATACCAACATATAAATGAAGGTGCATATTGGGGTGACACCACAATTTTCAACCATAAAATTACTCTACACTAGAAACTGGGACACCCCAGTACTGCCAACATGCAGCAATGGAAGCGTCAGTCATCCACTGTTCATCTAGCAATGGTTTCCCTCCCTCCCTCCTTACAGGAGAGATGTAGGTGAGAAGCCAGGTCTCTCTCTCTCTCTCTCTCTCTCTCTCTCTCTCGAGTTGCCCTCCCTCCACACACGAGGGGCTTGGGTTTGACATCAGCCAATCTCACTCTCTTCGTGCACATATGGCTGCAGCACCTTTAGAGGGCAGGTACCTCCCCCTCAAGTCATCCATTGCTGCTTCCAGGTAAACCATGGTATTTACTGTCACGCGACCATATTGACAATACTGGGGTGTCCAAATTCTAGCATCGTCTTCCTATTCTCTATCAGTTATTGTTAATATCACACACTAAACACTCAACCTTTTGGTGATGGATTTGGACATTTAAATTTTAGTGCACCCTTTATGTAAAATATGAATATTTTATGAATCAAAAATGATAACATGAAATACACAGCATTTTGTGGAAGAAAAAACCGAGATTGTGCAGCATGTCTTAAAAAAATTCAGCTAAGTGTATCTGTTGACTTGGTGGCGCAGTTGGTTGAGGCACTGCGCTATAAGCCAAAAGGTTGTGGGTTTGATTCCTGATGGGGTCACTGGGATTTTTCATTGACATAATCCTTCCAGCCACACTATCGCCCTGGGGCTAACTCAGCCTCTGACAGAAATGAGTACCAGGGATATCTCCTGGGGGGTAAAGGCAGCCAGGGCGCAGGGCTGACAACCTTACCACCTTCATGTGCCGACTGTCTAGATCGTCCGGGAGCCTCAACCTCCTGGAACCCTAATGGCCTGTCCAGGCCTGTATGGGGTAGCTTTACCTTTATATTTGTTGACTAAATATAAATATGCAGTGTCTGAATGGTTGTGGTACACCCGTCCTATACATAGGTCACACGATGGCTGAAGGTTACCATAGAGTACTACTGCAGAACAGTGTGGTCACCATTCTTACAACATAGCAACAAGGCTCAAACCTGTTTTGGTAAGTCTGTCAGGTTACTCCACCATACGAGTGTCACAAAATAACTGTTATTACACAAGAAGCGAATTGATGCTACATTGCCTGTTATCACGCAAACTGGTCTGAGTGAAGAGTGATGTGAGTTGCCGATAAAATAATGTCCCTGAAATTTGCCTTCAGTAACAAAAGCATATGAAGGTGATAGCAAATAAAGCTTCATAAAAACGTAATGCATGACAGTGTAATGATGGGAATAAACATCAAATGGGTAGGTACTCGAACCAATCAGATTATCAGCAGCATCAACGAATACATGACAGCACACGTAACCAACAATACTAAAATAATAGGAAAATACAATATTCCTCCTAAACCCCTCTTCATATGTTCCTCGTCTGTTGGACAGGATAGACCCTTCTATATACATAACTGTGTTCTTGCATATGCTCTGTACATAATGCTGAAAACACCAAAATCCACTAACACCTATCCACCATTACACCATGTCTTGGTTTGGGAAGCAGTAATCACAGACCCTAGATCACACACGAGTTACATAAAAACCCTTCAGATTTCCCGCATACTGTAATAGGTCTGCAGTACATGAAGAGCACCTCTGCCTGCATAAACACAGCAGTTTGCAAAAAGCAAACACAATCTCACCATCAAGGGTGGTTCTGCAATGGGCCTCATCCTGGCAGTAAAATTCAAGCTAGAACAAAACAACATATGGACAGGTGAGGCAAAAAATATGGCTCTAATGCAGTTTAGGTCCACCACAGTAGGAAAATTTTCTGTAGGAAGGACGAGAGAGTGAGTCTAGAAGGCTGTGTGGTAGGGGGTATGGAAAGAGGAGGAGCAACGTTAAAGTGGAGAGGGCGGTGATGCGCGCGCAGGCTGGAGCGGCCAGTCCACATGTAAGTACGTAAGCAGCATGACCTGCAGGAAGGTGAGATGGCTTTGAGAGAACCATGAGTACCGAGTACTGCGGTAGGTGTTGCATTGACGGCCGTCGACAACCTTCCGACAGGCCCATCGATATCCGTTGTTGGTATGAGGCCTACAACAGAAACGCATCTGCGCATGGCACGATGGACACTGCATATTAGAAGCGATGAGGCCTAGGTCTTTCAGGAACTGCAACGCGTCCGTCTTCGACGAGAAGAGATAGAGAAGGAAGGCCGTTGTCGCGACACCGTCTTCGCGGATGAACGATGCCATTGACCTAGGCCCTGCACGTGCGGCATACGCGCGACTGGTAGGCCTTAATAGTGTCTGTGATATGAGATGTCATAGTTATACGGCACAACGCTTTCACAAACACAGGAAACCCAGGAAGACCGCGACACTGTACTGTACTACACAGAGCGATAGCCGTTACTGAATTGAGCGGGACGAGGTAGAAATATCGCGCCAAGTGTAACAGACACACAGCCGAACACGTAAGGGAAAGCCCTATCGACAGATCCGTTAACTTGTGTGGGAGGGAAGGAGGGTAGGGTGCATTCGGCCACACCGTGAACAGGTAGTGTAATGAGGGGGACGAGGTTGAAATATCGCGCTGACTATAACAGAGACATAGCCTACACGCTAACCTAAGTTTGTGTACAGTGGCCATTCACTTAATATACAGAACAGAGACATAGCCTACACCCTAACCTAAGTTTGTGTCCAGTGGCCATTCACTTAATATACAGAACAGAGACATAACCTACACGCTAACCTAAGTTTGTGTCCAGTGGCCATTCCATTAATATACAGAACAGAGACATAGCCTACACCCTAACCTAAGTTTGTGTCCATTGGCCATTCACTTAATATACAGAACAGAGACATAGCCTACACGCTAACCCAAGTTTGTGTCCAGTGGCCATTCCCTTAATATACAAAACAGAGACATAGCCTACACCCTAACCTAAGTTTGTGTCCAGTGGCCATTCCCTTAATATACAAAACAGAGACATAGCCTACACGCCAACCTAAGTTTGTTTGAAATGAGCGCTGCAAGTTGAAGTAGGGAGAGAGGGGCGAGGCCACAACGCGCCACGCAAACCACGCCCCTCAGCATACAGGAACATTGTCACTGCACACTGGATACACAGTGGTGGACCTAAACTGCATTAGTGCCAAAAAATACAACTGAAACATGGATACTATAAAAGGAAGGACTGTGTAAGCCAGGGCAGTAAATGTTGTTGGAAGAAGTTCACACATACCATCACATATACTGTCATCCCTCACATGGGATTGTAAATACTGCAGGTGTCAGAATGGAAATGAAGTTAAACCACAGACCCTGAACAGAGCCGGCCTTAGTGAACACGGGACCTGATTGTGATCCTTGTGGTGGGTCCCAAAAAGCTCTTGTGCAGAGCAAAAAAGAGGACCAATGTTTTGGAATACTAACACAAGCTAGGATGGAAAATTAAAATGGACCATTTTTATCATTTTTAAAAACTACTAGTGCGCGAATCCCCCATGAGTGCAGGGCCCAATTGCGTCAAATGGGTCCAATCGGCCTAAGGCTGGGCCTGACCTTGAAGCCACAAAAGCGAGGACACACTGCCTGACCACAGTTCAACACATAACAAGATCAACTGCATGACTGATCCGGTGGCTGGGTGACCAGAAGTATGCTCACAGAACACACATGCAAGGAAGTAGGGCAGCAGTTATCTGTGGACTGAAATCAGATAACAGAACCAACGCCATCCCAGCCTAACCTAACTTAGCCTAACCGAAGATGAGTACACTCAACCTAACTATATAATGCAACACCAACAAAATGCACATTATTATTATCACTATCATCATCAGTTAATGCACGGGCATGAATAACATAAAACCTCACCTAACCTAACTTAACCAACAAAACCTCACCTAACATAATGTAAAACAAGCAAAGAATTGGCTGTTGTCATTGCCATATAAATCAGCCCCTTTGAGGGCCAGCAATTAGTACTAGCAGGAAAAGCAAGTACATAATACAGTGGTAAGTGAAATGTAGTAGTTGCCACATGAAAAGTACTGTAAAATGTGAAGTGCCATCATAGAGCGAAGCGTGGAGGATGTGGCAAGGAAGCGCAAGCATTTCAAAGGTGGCAATTTAGTATAGTGGCGACTCAACGCAAACGACCAGACAAACAACTATCTGAGAACTATTGTGCACTAGTCGTAAAATTAAGCTCAGTAGAGCTGGTTAGACTATATTACGATACTCATGTCGATTACCACAGCGAAACGCAGCCCCTACCCTACCACTCACGGAAAGGCAGAATATAGAATAATACCTGCCACGTCATTAACAGTAAATCCTACGATCAGTAATTGTAATATGACATGTTCTACATCCTTTGGCTTTGCCCAGGTAAGGATCTATACAATGTAAATAAACTCTAACTCTCTAACTCTGATCTAACAACCTTAACCTTCACGGTATGTGAAATAGCTGTTAAGTGTTCCATATTGTTCTCATTACAGCATTCGTATGCAGTGATTAATAAGAGAGCTAGGGTACACTTAAACCCTAATCCTACAGCAACACGAAAGTTCCCAATACGGCGTATGGTACTAACCATGGACTGTACACTATTATGTATAAGTACCAAAGGGCATCTCCGGTAGCAATTATTCATATTACATATTTCCATTACTCGGTAATATACAATGCACACATTTGTTATGCTAACACTGAAACAATAAACTGATTCTTACCTTCTTCGTTCCGATCTTCCCATATTGCTCGTCGCAGTTGTAACAATTTGAACGAATATTGATTTAAGAGGTACGGTATAGTCATATACATTTATGACCGCATCTGTTACGCATACCTAACTACCATCACAAGCCACACATCGAACAATGGCGTCCAACCGTTCAAGCGTTCTTGCCCATGAAAGCTAATAGCATGTACTACTTTCTGCTGAATATTCCTACGCTGGAGACGCAAAAATTCACTAATCAACGTGTAATAACGACACTGGTAATAAAGCTTGCCTGTTATAAATAATTTCCCTTGAAATAACTTATATACATGCAGTATTTCACATTCTAAGTTTATCTTCAATACGCACTACTTCTCGTATAGTATCACCGCCTGTTGATCTAATTGGTTTGCATGCATTGCGTCCTGAATCAATACAAGTTTGTTTTGTGATCAATGCTTACAGCACTACAAACTGTGACTACAATTTAAGTGAATGAGCGTAGATGACCATGGATCAGACGTAGATACACGTGATATGCCCGTTATTGACACGGAGCCGGGAGTAACAACACAAGTGTTACAGATATAGTAGCCCAAACCAAAATGAACTGTAGGAGCCTTACAAAAAATGATGTAATTGTGATTCATGGAGGATCCAATTATGTATATAGGAATAATTCTAAGGTTGCATTACTACAGATTGTAAAGTTCATTCAGGATATAAATAATACAAATATAATAGTGTTAGACATACCACATAGATATGATCTAGGAAAGAATTCTTGTGTGGACAAGGAGATCCAGTCTTAACCAGAAACTTAGGAAGATCACAAAATTATTTAAACGTGTCAGTACTGGAGGTCAGTTCTAATAGAGAGGTTTTTACTCAACATGGTTTACACTTAAACAGATTAGGAAAAAGACTAATATCATAACAAATAGCCACTGAAATCTATAGATTAATGGAGAAAAAAGTAGATCAATCACTTTGGAATGGAAATCGGTGACAAATGGAAATCTTAATGAGTCAGAGACAGTAAACCTTATATCTCCAGGATTTGATAATCTGGAAGATCAACAGCAAAATCATCTTACTTATATCAAGCAAATAAATATTGTACAGGAGGATATACATGTCTGGGATACTCAGCTAGATCCAAAAAATTGCCTGTGACTAGAAACAATGTTTTTTTATGGGAAAATTAAGTTTGAATTTGTCTAACAATGATAATGATAGTAAACTTTCTGTTAGTGTAAATAATATTGATGTAATTGGACGAGAAGATCAATGTGAAAATTATAGACCAAGACATAATGTACGAGGTCAGACAAATGTTATGGGTAATTATCAAAATAGTGCTTCATTTAGCAACATTTCTTTAAATATTTTTCATCAAAATCTTCAGAGCTTTAGGAATAAGAAGGTTATTTTAGAAGTTCTATTACATGATGAATTGGCTAACGTAGATGTATTGGGATTAACCGAACATTGGTTAATGGCTGATGAAATAGGTTATTTCAAGTTACCTGAATATTCATTAATTAGTTCATATTGTAGGAAAAATAAATGGTGGTTCCTGTATCTATGTGAAATCTAATATAGCGGTTAAGCCTATCACAAAGTTTGACTATTTGAATGTTGTATTGTATTTGTATTTATTTACAAGTTCCAGTAATCCAACAAATGGATATAGAACATGTCACAAACTCAAGAATAAAAGCATAAAAATACATAATTAAATAATCACATCTAAAACAAACAGAATACTGAATACAGGATATTGTAATAATTATCCATTAAGGTACTCATCCACAGTATAAAACAAGTGAGTATCCAAAAAATGCCTTAATTCAATCTTAAACTTTTTTAAGTTATTAGAGGTATTCTTAATCTCTATGGGTAATTTATTATATATCTTTATACCCGCATAATAAGCTCCTTTCTGATAAATAGTTAAACAAATTCTGTCTTTGTCGAGTATCGATAGTATGATAGTCAATGTTTGATGGGAAAAGAGTTTTGTAATACAAACATTGATAAAGAAAATATATATTGTGATGCCAATGGTAGAATATCTAATTCTTTAAATAAATTTCTACATGAAACTCTATTGCCACATCCCAACATTATTCTAATTGCCCTTTTCTGAAGGAGAAAGTTATTGAAACTATGAGATGAATTTCCCCAAAAGGTGATGCCATAGCTCATTAGCGAATGAAAGAAAGAATGATAAATTGCCTTTAGTGCTGAGGTAGACATATATGGTTTCATATTTCTGATTACATAACAAGCCTTACTCAATTTTTTTATGAGTAGATCAGTATGGTTCTTCTAAGTCAAAGCACCATCAATCATAATTCCCAAGAATTTAGTACAAAGAATATCATTGATGAATTTATTGTTGTAACTTATTGTAAGAGTATCTGTAATTTTTCTCTTAGTTTTAAAATAAATATATTGTGTCTTATTAAAATTTAACGATAATTTGTTCACTTTAAACCATTTATTTTTGTTTTCAAATATTATATGAATGTGTTTGTTAAAGTCGTTTATATTAGAATAAGAAAATAGGATGCTATTATCATCGGCGAAGATTATAGGTGTAGAAAATTTAGTTATTATATTGGGTAGATCGTTTATATATAAAAGAAACAGCAAAGGTCCCAATATAGACCCTTGTGGAACTCCATGTCTAACTGTAAGCCAATCTGAAGCTATATTGTTGTAATCATTATTATGTATTACAGTTCTAGTGTATCTGTTATTTAAGTAAGATTCATAGAGTGCATGGTCTTTCCCTTTAATACCATAAAATTTGAGTTTAGATAATAAGATGTCATGATCAACACAATCGAAGGCTTTCTCCAAATCGCAGAAAATACCTCCCACTATTTGTTTATTATTCATAGCATTTAAGATCTCTGTAGTCAATTTATAAATTGCATTATCTGTTTTTAATCCTTTCCTAAATCCATATTGTTCAGTACTTAAAATATTATATTTAATGAGATGATCCAAAATTCTTGAGTACATTATGGTTTCAAATATTTTTGAAAAGGATGTTAAAAGTGATATAGGTCTATAATTAGATACATCACATATATCACCATTCTTATGTAACAGCTTTATTAACGCATATTTTAATCCGGAAATACTCCTCCCCTTAACATTTTATTGCATATATAGTTTATAGGTGAACTTATAAATGGCGAACTTATTTTTAAAATCATAGGTGATATCTCATCATATCCATACGAATTCTTTAGTTTAAGGGACTTTATTATTTTTTCTATTTCTTTGTTCGTAGAGCATTTGCAATTCATATTGGGGTATGGATTAGTAAAGGCTTGGTTCATGAAATAAATATAATTTTCAACATTATTAATATCATTTGTAACTATGGGATTATCAATATCTTGTCTTTTTATTTTATCTGCGATGTTAACAAAATATTTGTTAAATTCTTCTGCAATGGCTTGTTGATCATTAAGCTTCTTACCATCAATTTTTAGTGTTTTTATTTCAACCCTTTTTGTATTTCTACCTGTTTCTTTATTTATAATACCCCAAGTGGTTTTAATTTTATTATGAGAACTTAGAATTAGTTTATCATACTCCATTCTTTTTGCCTTTTTTATAATTGTAGTCAGTATTTTAGAGTAATTTATATAATAAGTTCTAAAAGTAGGGTTATTATTACTCCTTAATTCCTTACAGATTTCTCGTTTATGTTTACAGGATGTTATTATTCCTGGTGTAATCCAAGAATTATTTTTCTGTTTACATTTTATCTGAATTAAGGGGAAACTAGAATAGTAGATTCTTAAAAAAATATTTAAAAATGAGTTGAAACTATTATTAACATCATTTTCATCAAAAACTAGTTCCCATGTTTCTTGACTTAATTGTAATTGGAAATCTGTTATGGTGTCTTTGTTTATTTTCTGTTTAGTATAAGTATGATATCCTTTTTCCTGTTTCTGTGCCTTATAAAGTATTAGTAATTGGGCATCATGATCTGATAGCCCATTTATAAAGGGGTATATATAATATTTTCCAATACTGGTTGTATCAATGAAGAAATTGTCAATTATAGTACATGAGGACATGTCAAATCTAGTGGGGAATGTTACAATACTAGTAAGATTATATGACAGTAGGACAGCATCTAATTGCTTCTTTCTGTTGTCATCGTTTAGATAATTTACATTCATATCACCGCATATAATTATATTATATCTCTCATGATATAATTTCTGTAAGATCATATCAAGTCTTTCCAGAAAATTTGTAAAGTTACCCATAGGAGATCTGTAGATAGTCAGTATACAAATTTTTTTTCTTTTTTTAGTGAGTTCATAGTCAGTTGAATTGCACACGCTTCAATGTCCTTGTCTACAGTAAATTCTTCTAAGTTTGTGGTATTATATTTTAAATTTCTATATACAAATATGCTTACACCTCTTTTTTGAAAAGATTTTCTACAGCATTTGGCACCTAATGAGTAATCATTTAAATGTATTGATTGAAGTTCTGAACATTTAGAAGATTAAAGAACTATTATCATAATTATAAAAAAACTTGTTTAAAAGTACTTACTTACTGCTGCTAAAAAATGTATAATAATAAAAAATAGCGGAATCAATTAATAAATCAAAAAGTATATGGGAGTTAATAAATGAGGAAACAGGTAAATTGAAAGCAAGTTATGAAACCATTAACATTAAAGAGAATGGGGAATTCATTTCTGATCCAACAAATGTGGCACAGTTATTTAATACATATTTCACAGACAGCGGGGAAATTACAAAGTAATTTTGAAAGTGAAGCAATACAACATAAAGTTAGTAAACTAATCTTTCGACCTCAATATTTTTAACACCTACTGATGATGAAGAAATAATATCTGTTATCAAGGAACTCAAAAACAAAAAATCCAGTGGATTTGATGGGATTTCTAGCTCTATCATTAAATAGTGTTATATACACTTGATTAATTAATTAATTAAATTAATTTATCACTTAATACTGGTGAATTTCCAGAACTTTTTAAAATTAAAGGAAATTAAAAACACTGAAACTTTGACAAAATTTAAAAAGAAACTTATTGACTTTCTGATTGAAGAGTGTTTTTATTCAGTAGAAGAATTTCTTAACTATTGAAAGTGTTTGTATAGGATGTTCAACACTTGTATTTCTATAAGTATTATGTTTACATTGTCATGAATGATATATCCCCTCATAACCACTTACGATGACTTATGGATGGAGGTGATGAATGAATGATAAATACATGTATTTTATCGTTTTATTGGTAAGTTAGCGTATCATATAGTTTAAGGATTTTGAACTGTAATGGATGTGTTGGAATGTATGTGAAATATTATAAGACTTGTCCAGATGCTACATTTGTAACAATATGGATGTGAATAAATTGAATTGAATGGAACACTAGACATGCAGATCAATTCATTGAGTACAGTGCTTTCTTCTTTCCATCATAAAGCAATGGCATTAACTGCGAAATCGGTGCCCCAGTCAGAGAGGAGGTTCTAATTCTGGCTTCTGGATTCCAACACTGTGTAATTGTAAAGGACAGGGATGTTTCCTCCTGCCGCTTCCATCCTTCATGGTTGAAGCATTAGCTTCAATTAAAATTGAAATTAAAACCAACTTGATGCACCCTCACTATTAAAAAACTTTAATAGTAGATTAATTAACATTTATATACCCGACATGTTTCGGTCAGGTACCTGACCATCTTCAGGGGTTTACTACATTTAGTTGCGTAGTCCATATGTTAAACATACACAAGACATGATCCCACAAGGTCTTGTCGCATATAAAGTTTTCACAAATCACTAAAAATCACTAAAACTCTTTTAAAAAAAACATTTAAAAAACAATTCTTTTTTAAAAAAACAGTCAACACCTGCAATACTGCAATAGTTCCACCTTTTTCAAAACTTATAGCACTGATATTGCACAATACTTTGTCATATTCACCCACGCGTCCTGCATTTCATATCGGAGTATGTCTCGTGGAGAAGCTGTGTAGTGTACCTTCCACTGTAGATCTGCTATGATCTGATATTATGTCTGCGCGTTATTATTGGCGTATTGTTATTTTCATATGCATGGTTTTGCATTGCCGTTTTTTGTGTTTCCTGTTGGAGAATATGAAATATTATTCTCGTATAATAATTATTTTCTATACTATGGCAATATTGTTGAATTATTTTGATCAGACGTACCTGTTACGTGGACTGTGTTTTATGCGTGTTTGGGGTGTATCGGTTGCTTGCTGTCGGTCAACTGTTCTAGTTCACCTCCCGTGTTATACCTGCAATCGAGGGGAGTGGAGGGGTAATGAATTTGAATAACGGGTTATCCTCCAATGGAATTTGTTCATCAATTAGTAAATTCTGTTTTTGAAATAATTGCATATAGTAGTTTTCCAAGATGTTCATGTGTCTGCCCTTTTTTACATGATTTTATGAGTTCCATGGTGTTATTTATCGGGCCATATTCATGTCTATTTTCCAAAATGTGCAGTGCATAGGCTGACTTAGGATCGTTATATTTAATGTATCTTTGGTGTTCTAAAAATCTTGCCTTCAGGCTGCGTCTGGTTTGTCCAATATAATGTTTGTGACATGTTTTGCACTGTAAACTATAAATTCCGCTATTAGTATAGCAGTCATTGTTTGGTTTGGTTGGTTTGAGGATATTCTGTGTCGTGTTTCTTACCCGAAAAGCTATCTTTATGTTAGTGTTATTAAAGATGTTTGTGACTTTTGTTATGATGGGATTATGGTATTCGAAAGTGACCCATATTCTATTGTTGATTTGTGAGGGTAATTTATTATTCGTCATTCTATTTCGTTTAGTAATGATGCTCTTGTTCAATTTATTTATTAATGTAATGGGGTAACCATTGTTTTGTGCTATTTGAAGTATAGTATTCCATTCTTGATGTCTTTGTTCTTGCGATAATGGTAGGTTGTGTAATCTGTTTATCATGTATCTATATGCTGCTATTTTGTGTTGTGTAGGGTGATTGGATTTGTAATGGATAGTTGTATCAGTCGTAGTGGGTTTTCTATATATGTCAATTGATAGACAGTTATTCTTTCTATTAATGAGAAGGTCTAGGAAGCTGGTCTTGTTGTCCACTTCCTCTGTGGCTTTAAATTGAAGATCTTTGTGTATCTTATTCATAAACTTTTGAATATCATTAGCAGTGGTTCTATTTTGATCATATATTATTATGATATCATCGACATATCTATTGTAGAAAGTAATTGTCTTGCTATCTAGACTGTTTTTTATTAGGTGCTGTTCGTGATGCTGTAAAAAGATTTCAGCTATTAATCCCGAAATGGGTGATCCCATTGCTACCCTTTGTTTGGTTGATAGAATCTCTGATCAAACTGTAAATAATTCTGTTTCATTATCATTCCTAATAGCAAACACGTTTGTGTGATTGTGGTGTCATCAATCTTTCTGTTAGTTAGTTGGGTTTTTGTAATGTTTATAATTTCCTCAATAGGTATGTTTACGTATAGGTCTTTTATGTCGAAAGTGATAATTCTATTGGATTTGGTGATCTGCAATTTAGTAAGTTCATGTGCTAGCCTTGTTGAGTTGTATGTTACGTATGTGTATGGCAAGGAAAGGTGATCAGTTAGCCATTTGTTAAGGAATTTTGCTAGTTTGTAGGAAGGTGCGTGGATGTTGTTCACAACTGGTCTAATTGGTTCGTTTTCTTTGTGAGTTTTGATTTGTGCATTCAGACTTGGTGGTTTTGGTTTGATTTGTAGGAGGAATTTCTTCTGTTGTTTATTAATGATTTTGTTACATTTTGGAATCGTCTGTTGTAGTTGTTTTTGGAATTTTTCTGTGGGGTCCTTATGCAGTTGTGTAAATTGGTTTTCTTTAAGAAAGTCTTCTATTTTCTGTGTGTAGGTATCTTTGTTTATTATGACAACTGTTTTGCCTTTATCTGCTTTCGTGATTATCAGATTGTTTTGCGAGAGTTTTTTGTGTATCTGCTTCACAATGTAGTTTTGTCTTTAATGTAAAGGGTTGGTGGTGTTCATGTTTTGTATCTGTTTTATTCTCTTTGCTGCCAAGAATCTATATATATTTTGTTCGTTATCTTTGAGCTGCTGTATGGCACTCTCGGTGTCAATAATGAGGTCTTGTAAAAAGTGTTTTACTGGTCATTCATAGTCGTAATTTAAACCTAGTTTGAGTATATGTTCTTCTTCTTTGTTGAACTGTATGTTTGTGATGTTTTTAATACGTGTATAAAACTGTGTTGATGGTTGGGCATCATGGGCTTTGTATTGTTGTATCTGTGTACTTTTTTTACGTAAGTTCTCAAGTTTTTTGTTTAGATTGTTATATAATGTTTCATTCATGTTTTGAAGTTTTTGATATTCTAAAGTTTGAATGCAATACCATGCTTTTTGCCAATAGTTAGCACATGCTAGGTGTGTTTCGTAAAGTTGTTTGTTTAGAAAAGCTTTCTTTTTGTATAGGTGTTTTAGTTCAAGGTTTATTCTGTACGTTACCGCAGTTTGCTTTGTTTGTTGACTTCTTCTATTGTTGCCGCTCACTTTGATGTTTTTATATGTGGGTTGCAATTTTTCGGCTCGACATATCTTGTTGAACCATATGGCCGCATTTGTCTTCTGTAGTTTCACTTTGATGTTGCGATGTTTGTAGATTTGGCTTGCTTGTTGGGCGTCGATGTATTTAATATTATATTCACCGTGCATCTTGTATAAATTAAAATTGAAATTAAAACCAACTTGATGCACCCTCACTATTAAAAAACTTTAATAGTAGATTAATTAACTCTTAATTAACCCGACATGTTTCGGTCAGGTACCTGACCATCTTCAGGGGTTTACTACATTTAGTTGCGTAGTCCATATGTTAAACATACACAAGACATGATCCCACAAGATCTCGTCGCATATAAAGTTTTCACAAATCACTAAAAATCACTAAAACTTTTAAAAAACAATCAGATCACCAAATCCAATAGAATTATCACCTTTGACATAAAGGACCTATATGTAAACATACCTATTGAGGAAATTATAAACATTACAAAAACCCAACTAACAGAAAGATTGATGACACCACAATCACACAAACGTGTTTGCTATTAGGAATGATAATGAAACAGAATTATTTACAGTTTGATCAGAGATTCTATCAACCAAACAAAGGGGTAGCAATGGGATCACCCATTTCGGGATTAATAGCTGAAATCTTTTTACAGCATCACGAACAGCACCTAATAAAAAACAGTCTAGATAGCAAGACAATTACTTTCTACAATAGATATGTCGATGATATCATAATAATATATGATCAAAATAGAACCACTGCTAATGATATTCAAAAGTTTATGAATAAGATACACAAAGATCTTCAATTTAAAGCCACAGAGGAAGTGGACAACAAGACCAGCTTCCTAGACCTTCTCATTAATAGAAAGAATAACTGTCTATCAATTGACATATATAGAAAACCCACTACGACTGATACAACTATCCATTACAAATCCAATCACCCTACACAACACAAAATAGCAGCATATAGATACATGATAAACAGATTACACAACCTACCATTATCGCAAGAACAAAGACATCAAGAATGGAATACTATACTTCAAATAGCACAAAACAATGGTTACCCCATTACATTAATAAATAAATTGAACAAGAGCATCATTACTAAACGAAATAGAATGACGAATAATAAATTACCCTCACAAATCAACAATAGAATATGGGTCACTTTCGAATACCATAATCCCATCATAACAAAAGTCACAAACATCTTTAATAACACTAACATAAAGATAGCTTTTCGGGTAAGAAACACGACACAGAATATCCTCAAACCAACCAAACCAAACAATGACTGCTATACTAATAGCGGAATTTATAGTTTACAGTGCAAAACATGTCACAAACATTATATTGGACAAACCAGACGCAGCCTGAAGGCAAGATTTTTAGAACACCAAAGATACATTAAATATAACGATCCTAAGTCAGCCTATGCACTGCACATTTTGGAAAATAGACATGAATATGGCCCGATAAATAACACCATGGAACTCATAAAATCATGTAAAAAAGGGCAGACACATGAACATCTTGGAAAACTACTATATGCAATTATTTCAAAAACAGAATTTACTAATTGATGAACAAATTCCATTGGAGGATAACCCGTTATTCAAATTCATTACCCCTCCACTCCCCTCGATTGCAGGTATAACACGGGAGGTGAACTAGAACAGTTGACCGACAGCAAGCAACCGATACACCCCAAACACGCATAAAACACAGTCCACGTAACAGGTACGTCTGATCAAAATAATTCAACAATATTGCCATAGTATAGAAAATAATTATTATACGAGAATAATATTTCATATTCTCCAACAGGAAACACAAAAAACGGCAATGCAAAACCATGCATATGAAAATAACAATACGCCAATAATAACGCGCAGACATAATATCAGATCATAGCAGATCTACAGTGGAAGGTACACTACACAGCTTCTCCACGAGACATACTCCGATATGAAATGCAGGACGCGTGGGTGAATATGACAAAGTATTGTGCAATATCAGTGCTATAAGTTTTGAAAAAGGTGGAACTATTGCAGTATTGCAGGTGTTGACTGTTTTTTAAAAAAAGAATTGTTTTTTAAAAGAGTTTTAGTGATTTTTAGTGATTTGTGAAAACTTTGTATGCGACGAGACCTTGTGGGATCGTCTTGTGTATGTTTAACATATGGACTACGCAACTAAATGTAGTAAACCCCTGAAGATGGTCAGGTACCTGACCGAAACATGTCGGGTTAATTAAGAGTTAATTAATCTACTATTAAAGTTTTTTAATAGTGAGGGTGCATCAAGTTGGTTTTAATTTCAGTTTTAATTTATACAAGATGCACGGTGAATATAATATTAAATACATTAGCTTCAAGTTTGAGACTAAAGTAATTAGGTCACCATGGTGAGTCATGTCTTCAGGTTGTGGAAGGACGAGACATGTCCCAGATAGGCATGGAGGATGCACAAATGTTAAACTACTCGCAGACAGCCGAGAAGGGGTAGACCCTTAGCTTTGGGATTGGGAGAGTGGCTAATATCACCTCAACGTAAAATAGCATGTCACAAAAGTTAAAAAGCTTATTGGATGCAACATGAAGTGGACATTAAGATTTAGAATGTAGAATATCAGGAGTCTCTTAGGTCAGGTTTATTGAAAACACTTGCGAGAAAAGTAGTGAAGTACATACAAGTTAACTTTAGTGAAAGTAGAGGAAGTGAGATAGAACAAGGTGTGCACTGAACCAACAAAACACTATAAGGGAATGGAAATCAATTAAGTAGCTGATTTTTCATACATAAGAGTTTCATATAAGCAGTTTTATTGAGTAGACTTTGAAGATGAGCTGAGGACGTATGAGCTTCTAAAAAATTCTGCACCATGAAGTAAATTATTCATTAATGTATAGTGTGATGATATGCTTACATTAACAGGTTTGGCCTTGGGTGAAGATCCTGGCATGTTCAGACGAAGAGCTGTTGCTATGGATTGAAGGAAGTTCCTATCATGTCATGCAATTAATCCTTTGGGAAGAAAAATTTTGATTGGATGCATGCCTGAGAGAGAGCCCAAAATGGTTGGGATTTCATTAGCTGAAGTCTCCCACAATTAGGGCGGACAACACTTTGGCAGAAGGCCTCTGTGATTGGCAGGGATAGGCCATGTCCCTTTTAACCATACCATGGCCTTATAAGTGATGAAAACCAAAGGAAGCCAGTTGTACTGGCCAAATATTGTAGGACACAAATCTTTATAGAGAACTGGCTACTAGTTGCACAATTTCAACCACATATTGGGAGAAGATATCCATACAGTTAATCATATTCAGAACAGACTGCAAACTGATACAAGACACTACTCCATATGAAAAATTGATCAATGAAAACCAATTTTCAACCACATCACAATATGATCACTAAACTCCTCTGTGTTGAAACAAAACCATAATAAGCAGAGATGTGCACTTTATGATAAAGGAAGATCATAAGGAAGGGGACTCAACAACACATGCAGAATTGGAATACGATGAAACACTCGAGGAACAGAAAGACACTGATGTAGTAGACGTAGAAGAACAGATGATATAAGAGGTACATCTGAATGATGTTCTTGAGGAACATGAAGATTAGGATGCAGATCAACTAGAAGTCGAGGATGATCTGAAACAATGAAAAAATTGGTAACACTGAAAAAATTTGTTTAAATAATGAACATGGTGACCATGAACATATTCAAGGAACCAAAAGATTATAAAGATGCTGTCCACAAGAAACATATGAATGAGTGGATAAAGGCAATGGATATATGAAAATGTTATAGAAAAACAAAACATTTAAACTAATGAAATACCTCCATGAAGGAAAGCAGTTGACAGTAAATGGGCCCAGAGTAAAATATAATGAAGACGCAAACACACAAAGTACTGTTCATCCGTAGTGTATGGGAGTTGCAATTTTCAGTTCAAAGTAGTGGATGACATCTTATGTCACGAGCACATTATTGAACAAGTTTATTGCTGTTAAGGCACAAGTGGTGGCATGACCCTCCAACTCACTACAATCTAAATCACTAAATATATTTAATGACAGAAGGAATAAGAATTTACACTCATACAGGAAATGCATACACACCTCTGCATGAGAAACCCTATGTACCAATGTAGTACTGCATCATAGAATATTTCTGCTTCAAAACTAAACTGCTTTACATTTCTTCATTCACTAACGTTTAAAAATACCACTATTTCTTTACAAAGGAACAATTATTGTAAGTGAATATGCATACATAATCATAATAGAAGCCTTCATTTCTGCATTCCTTTCATGCCACATCTGATACAATTTTTGCACCACAATACATTATTGGCACAGAAGTTCAAGTCAGAGTTGGCAACATACATAAAATAGAAAAAGTAATCGATTAAGGTCTATGCCTGGATATAAAACAAAGAAAGACTTTGGCTTTTCTGTGTACAAGCCAAACTTAGGCCTTGGGTTTGTGCATATAGAGACCGAGGTTAGGCTTTAATTTTATGTGTGGATATACACCATTGTCTACAAAGGTTAGGTTGTAGGTTTTTGTCTGCATAAATCAAGGCTATTCTTTGTGTTTATGGTATCTTCAAGGATCAAGAAGTCTTCTTGGACTTCTTGACTCCTGAAGATGGGACTGATAGGTTGTCCCGAAACATTGGTACAGAATTACCACTCTACACTGCGTAATATCCCAGAAGAGCGCAGATTTCATCAACATCACAGCACAAGCCTGATATCACGCACACTTATGTTTCTGTTGTAGACTGGATGGAACTTGGCATATGTTAAGAACTGATGGTAAAATTCATCTTGAAGAAACAGATTGTGAGAATATCAGTATGATTGCCATGGCAGGCTCTTCTTGGACTTCTTGACCCTTGAAGATGGGACCGATAGGTTGTCCTGAAACGTTGGTACAGAATTACCACTCTACGCTGCGTAATATCCCAGAAGAGTGCAGATCTCATCTACATCACAGCATAAGCCTGAAATCACACACACTTATGTTTCTGTTATACACTGGATGGAACCTTGGCATATGTTAAGAACTGATGGTAAAATTCATCTTGAAGAAATAGATCGTCAGGATTTCATTATGATTGCCATGGCAGGCTCTTGTGAATATGGTAAAGAATCACTGGGCCTGATAACAAAAGGATATATTTGATTACATAAAAAGATTTCAAATGTTGATGGAAGATCCTGTGTGAAGAAATATTTACTTGAATAGTTACATATATTCTTCTCTTGTTATGGTAGCAGTGTTGCTATTTATTTAATTACTTTGTTATTTAATATTACTCATACAATGGAAGTGAGGTTATAATGAGCCTTGGCTATGCAGCCTCAAATTGGTCTACTGTATCAGCTCCTGTTGAGGACTGATGCTGATGGATGAATATGATGTATCGGTGAAATGGTGACTGGCAAGAATAAGCCAAAATACTCAAGAGGAAAACAAGTCTCACTTACACTTTACCCACTATGAATCCTATACGGACTGATGTGGGACTGAACCTGGGCCTTAGTGCGAGTGTTATGAACTAACTGCCTTAGCTATAGCATAGCCTCAAGTGCTCATAGTTAGTTCTTCAACTTTTGACTTAAAAAAGGAATTATGGACATAGTTACTGACCATAGCAGTTGTACAAGTATTTCCATAATATCTAGAAATCCTTATGCTTTCACATACTAACTTTAAACACATTTTTCAATATATACCCAATATGTTCCCCTTTATGTTACTTAACAATATTCTATAATAATGCACCCTGGGTAACAAAATCACAACCACATAAGATTCTGTGTAACACAATAATTTATTTTCAGTATTACTATAGCACCTACGGTTTGTAATCTCAAAAATATATAGAAAGAGATTATCACAACATACACAGTGTGGCTTAAAGGGCACGTATCACAGGTAGTTCACTTGGAAGTTTTCCAGCTATTGTGATTTGTACTGAAGACAATTTGTTTTGTGTTCAAGAAGGGTTGTCCATGCAAGTACCCTTTAAGCACACACCACAGCATGAAGCGCTCACATCAGTCACTGCCAGTAGAGGGCAATAACCTCAAGTCATTTCATGCAACCAAACTTCAAAAACACTACTGCACTCCGCAAGGTGACACTCAACTGCTCAGTCATGAACTTGAAGCTTGCAGATTAGCTTAGACAAATATAACCAGTGTCAATACAGTAATTCCCAAATCATGGAGAACCATGACAGTGTTCCAAGAGTTCAACCAAATAAACAATTCCATGCAGAAACGTCCTGCTTAAGAAACCAGTTTTACAAGGGTAAATTTCTATAATGCCAGATTTTCAAATCAAAGTATATATTTTAAAAAATAATATATTTTATCCGGTTTATCTCCCATGAGAATCAGCTCTGTAACATTACTTCGAATATCTGGTAGATATTGAATAAGAACTGTTCCCTTCATTAATTTCAAGCATGATACAGAAAACTTTTCCAGCTTTAATTTCCTTTGTCTTAATCCTTCGTATACCATCCAGACTCTGTCCCCTTTTATCTGCTGTACCTTTGAATTCCATCCATACTTTTTAGGGCGAAAGCGATCTTCAGCCAAAAAGTGTGGGATTACTGTGTTAAACGTCCCTTTACTTATCTAACACTACCTGCATATACACAGTGGACAGCTGTGCTTGTTTCTGACAAATACTGAATATCTTAAGAATGATTGCAGAAGAGAAAACAAGTGACAAGGACTGGCTTTATCTAATGGACCCCAGAGAGTAGATACCATTTTCTTATACCTGAAGGTGGAGATCAGCTCCAAAACTTGATGTAATTTTTAATTATCCAGATAATGGATAATTCCCAAAAAAATTCTTCCATGGCAGAAAACAACCTGAAATTCATGTAATCTCATGGTAAAATTAACTGCTATTACCCAGTCAAGTCACACAGTATTTTGGGACTTAGTTATGACCACATGTTGGGGATATGGAGGTACAGCTTAAATGCATTCCTTGACTTTGGCAATTGATAGATGTGAGAGGGGCCAGTTTCATACTCCAGATGCATTATTCCTACAAAATGGAGCTTTAGCATTTACTGGATAGGAGGATGCATAGGCCACAGTGCTGGTCAGGACATAGAGAATAGAAAAATTCTGTCCCTGCTGGTAACAGTACCCCAGTCATGCAGCCTGTAGCCAGTCAGATTACTGACTGAACTGTCTTGAGTTCATACATCAGTGCTGAAGTGTTATTTCATTCTGTTATTAGTGTTTGCACTATAAAATTAAAAAAAAAAAACAATGAATTTCAATGTATATCTGCAGTCACAGTGGTCTCGTGTATGGATAAGAAAATGAAAATAGTGATATAACAATACAAGTACTGGCTCATTACATATAACTTAATGTTTTTCTGAACATCTAAATTTCTTCCCAGTTTCTTGTATGAAAACTGAAGAAGACTTTCATTTGCACACACAACTAGATCAAAAATAATGTAAATCCAGTCTCATGTAGTGTTTCCACGTTTGCTTTTAACACAAATATGTATGAATTATTCAAGTGATACTTCCTTAGAACAATTGGCCAATATCCTTTAAACCCTTCCACTGTGAGTCACTTAATTATAAATAATTTATGAGAAAGTCTTTAAAATGCTATCTTAACAAAAATAAATAAAACAATGTTATAGAAATTTGACTAGTCAAATACTTTTAAAATTGTTCAGAATGGGCCCATATCAAATAGATTTGTTTCCAAATCCCTGATTTAGAGCTTATCATTTTGGTAACATAAACTACTGAGCCACTTATTTTATGAACATTCAAAACTGCAATGATGTTTGGGCTGCATGAGCACGTTCAAACAGTTTAGTCTTGACATTCAGAATATATATATAAATATATGTATAATATCTTGTAACTAATGTGTTAAAATGTCATAGCTAGACAATAATATGATTAAAAATTTGTATGAACAAAAAAACATAAAATATACCTCACTAACAACTTCATTTATACAGTATCTGCAAAAATGTTAAGCAGTAAATACTTTTTGGCACACAAGCAAATTGTACATATGCAAATATCCTTAAGACATTACGGTAAAGAATAAAAATATGTAAAAATATTTACTGGTACATGAAAAAACTTTTGGTTTCTAACGACTTTTAAAGACAGTGAGTACCATATTATTTGAAGTGTTGAGTCCAACATGGGATAACAATCAGCACAAAAGAGTCACAAACAGCCTCCCACTATTATTTCTGTCATTAGATCATTACACTAGTTGATCAACAGTTTTGGTGCTAAATAAGCATGAACAATGAATGCACATTTCTGACATCATCTGTTGAATGTCTAGTATCTTGTAAATGTGGAATACTTTGTGGTCAGCTTTACGCACACTCATAGGCTATTTACAATTTAAGCTTAAACGAGAGTGGAAAGGTGTACTACAATTTGGGTACTCATATTTTTCAGATCCATTCTTTTGATTTAACATACCTCATTGGCTTCGTGTTTATTCCTCAGTCCCTCCAGGCAAATACCACAATAGTGCCATGATTAGGCCATGACCACTTCCTTCCAAATCCTTTAAAATTCTTTAATCATCCTACCACTCAACATTAAATAGTCTCAGATACTGAAAGCACCCTTAACCCACACAGTAGGTTCCTTTATCCTACTGCTATTCATAATATGTAATACTCAATTACAGAATCAATATTATAATACACCTACTGAATCACACTAATTTTCATTATATTTTCAATACTACTTAAATTGCAGGTATAAACGTACTGTCACAAAGCTGTTCATACCATATAGTCAAGAGATAATTTTCATTTGTATTTTATTGATGATACTGGAAAAGTTTCACATAAACTGGGACATGAAACAGTTAACATTTTAGCTGACTTCTTGCACTATAGTGCGGTTGATTAGTTTAGTTTTTTGAGATTTTTTATAACACTTTGCAATGGCAGTTACTGAAACACACTTCTTCTCTAAATTTTAAGGTAACAGGCAAAGACTGTTACTATTTTAAAGTGTTGTTTATACAAAATAAATGCATACAGAAGAGGTCATGTTCATCTATCCATTCCTTTTCCATCTTCAAAACTGCTGAATTGATCTCAATGGGATCTGGTATTTCAAGTCTACACTAATGGTTGTCAGGTGAACTTAAATTCTGGTTCATAACATATCAAATATAACCTCTATTTCACATAAACTCAAATTAAACATAATCAATTTTCATAAAAAATGGCTCTCTGTACAAACACTGAAACATCATATAAGATGCAGATCTCAACTGATCGACAGTTTTTATCTGTAATACCTTTAAACATGAATATTTACTGAAATCGAAGGGAACATAATTTCTCACTCTTGCGCCATCTATAATCTGAGGAGAGACTAGTTTGCAACAATAGATTTGTTTCTGCAATGTATGAAGATCAAGGAGTAATGAGGTATGTAGAATATTAACAAATGTGTTCAGAAAATATGTGTACTCCCCTGGAGTTTGCGATTCCACTCATCTAGTTTCCCTAGGAGAAGCAAAGGAACATTCTGTAAGCAATTCAGAAGCCTGTAGAACTAAGTGTTGGTTGCCAACTGCAAACAACTGTAGTACTAACTGTGTAACACCCCATGCCACTGATACTTGAAGAAAGCAAAGCTGTGAGAGCGTCTCATAAGACCAAATTATGGGATTAAATTACTGTACATGGAGCAATGTTTGTGTGTATATATATATATATACACACACACACACACACACACACACACATATGTAAAAGATGCAGATTGAATTACAACAGTGGACCAATTTGAACAGTTACCAGTATTCTGAGGCCCTGGAACTCACACAGCAATTACTGAACTTGCAGCAAATTAGACTGGGGATCCAGAAATGAAGTTAATTTTTCCAGTCAACTTGAACACCAACAATTTTGAGTACATTTTTTACATTAACAAATATACATGTATTAATATAGTATCAAAATCTACATACTCTACACATATTTTAACTTCTTTTCCTGAATTATGTTCCTACCACACAAAACAAAGCACAACACTTGAGATCCCTGATGCAAAAACAGCTGCAACACTTGAAATAACACAGTACCCACTTTAAATTCTGGAACATTGAAGAGTGGTGCCAAGGACTAGCAAGGAAACAGATATACACACACACACACACATACATAATCATTCATAGGGTTCAGAAGTAATGGACTCCTTCACCACCGATTCAGTCATAAATGTGAATTAGATGAATTAGAGACTGACTAATTTTCAAGAAACCCCACATGAACATCATGCTATAAAAGGCGATCTCAACTTCATAGATTTTTTAACACTTACACTCTGTCATAAAGAATACCAGTGCAGTGTCAGTGAGAATTTCTGATGTGGTGACAGTACTTTCATTATTAAACAGGCATCCAGTGTAGGGTCCAGACATGCAGTGCCTGTAGTGGCATGTGCAACATCTGGACCATATCTGTTCCTCAGATAGAAGCAATATAGGCAACCTTATAAAGACCTCAATGTTCCAGGACAAACACTGATGTCACTACATTTCTTTGGCATTAAATTGTATATGAAGAATACTTATACTATGACATTCATTAAAATGTTGCACAAGAAGAAGAAGTAGTAGTAGTAGTAGTAGTAGTAGTAGTAGTAGTAGTAGTAGTAGTAGGTAAAGAAGAAGAAGAAGTGATAGTATTAATGGTGGTGGTGGTAGTAGTAGTAATGATAAAAGTAATAGTAGAAATTAAGAAATTGCAACATTCTCTCTCTGATGATGAACACATAACATTCTGGAAGCATGTCCAATAACACTAATAATATATGCACTCTGATAGAAACATTTATGCCATACACTGAATCTAAACTTATCATCAGTTCACCACAAAATGAGATGAATTCCACATACAACAAATTTTTTAAATTTTAATTAATTATCAATATGAAAGTGAGTATTCCCAGCTGCCTAGTAGTACCCTGAGTAGTGATGGTATGCAGAAGGAGATGTAGAGGCAATGTGAGGTGTGCGATGGTATGGGGAGGGTGAAAGGGGGTAGGTCTGATAGCTGGGGTGTGGAGGTGGAGACAAGATGCGGCCTGGGTCCACTAATCCCTGGTTACTGACTGTGGCCATTCGGTTCATTTCTGGGACAACATGGTTGGGAGTGCCAGGTGGGGCAGGGGAAGGAGTCATGGCACGGGGCACAGGCAGCTGATGGTGGGGGTGATGAGGGTGGTGACGTGACAGGTCCAGGCTCACAACACGTAGCACTTCAGAGTGTGAGTAGGGAGGAGGAGGTGGGGGAGAAGTGTATCCGTTGCCCACCCGACTGGTCATACTGAGGTCAACACTCTGCCTCTCTGGACCACCTGCTGCCATATCATACAGCACACTTGTGTGATGGTAGCGTGACACAGTCTGAGAGCCAAAATTCCCATGATGGTAGCCGCGTGCAGACATGTCAAGGCCCTGTAGCTCTGTGGAGCCCACCAAGAGTGGCTCAAAGCCTGGGCGAAGTTCTTCCAGTACCTCATATTGCTTGTAAGCTAGGTCAAGTGTTAGTCCTGCCTTCTCCTTGAGGCCTAGGCTTAAGTTCTGTACCCCCTCTCCCTCATCACTAGAAAGGTTGTCGGTGGCCACCTGATGGTGCAGCTCGTAATGAGGACTGTAGCCTTCCATGTGACCACCTCGCTCATTGTCAGGTGACATCTCTTCAGACTGATGCATGTAGCCTGCAGGATGTGGTGTTTCGGCTGGGGAGATGAGGTCTTCTTGATGGTGCATGCTATAATGCATGCGTGGTGGGGATGCATAGCCTTCCAGTTGCTGCAAGTGTCCTGAAGGGGAGCCCTCCCGTGGATCAGGGGTTGTTGCAGGAGACTGCAGTGTGTAGCTGTCCATGTGGTCAGCAGGAGAGGAAGGTGAGGGTGCCAGATGCCCATTCACTAAGTGATGTGGATACAAGGACTCACTGTTCTGTTTGTCATTTGTTGTAATCACTGTGGGAGAAGTAACAACCCCAGATATGTCAATGTCACGTTCTGCTGCATCCAGTGCTGCCTCCACTAACAAACTCGCATTGGATGATGACTCAGGCCGTCGGTAAATGGGTGGAGGTGTCTTCTGGCATTCTGGCTCTGATATATTCATAGCTACACTGTCATTTGGCTCCTTCTCATCATCCAGTTCATACAGAGGGCTCTTCTCAGGCAATGGTCTGGAAGCTTCCAAAGGGCTGGGATCACCCAACCACTTCTTGCTACCCTTGCTCATCACTACCTTGCTGGGGAGTGGTGTAATGTAAGGTTCCAGTGTCGGGGGCTGCTGCCCTGTATGTTCATTGGGTTGAGGGGGAGGAGGTGGTGTTAGTTGGGGGGGACCATCTCTCATGCCCTTGTCATCTTGACCTGTAATGATACAACAACAAAATGTGTCATACCTGAGGGTCAATTCAATGCAGTTCAGTAAAACTGAAACAAACAAGCTACACTGACAGACTCGTGTGGAAGAAGTAAAATGACATTAATTAGAAAATATGCAACAACAATAACAAAGTGTGAGAGCCCCTCTATATTTCAAAATGCTGACAATTAGAATATACATCCGTTACACTACCAGTTGTTTTATATCGCTTTACAATGTGGTCTACTCCACACACAGAACATAAAATCACTGTATTTCTCGATGTATAAAACACACCTGTGCACAATGGTTCAGGAAGAAGAAAGCAGCAATTTTTCGTTTTTAAACATTATGCACTGGGATTTTTAGGGGCATAGTAGGTCAAAAGCTGTGTTTTATATGTCAGAAATATAGTACAAGTACTTCAGAATAAAGTGCTCATAAAAAGATTTAGATTTGAAGGGGGTCAAGTCAATGGCAAATTTAAGACATTACCTCATGACCAAGTCCATGATTTATGAGAGCTACAGAGTATTGTTAGGATAGTGATATAAATGAAGTACAATAGGCTGGACATGAAGTGATGAAGGGAGAAAAACGACACAAAAAAATACAGGTGCAGACAACTGCTTGTAAAGACACCACTTGGATGGAGAAAGATGCGGGACATTAAAATGGATTTCAGAAGAAACAGACTGAGAAATGTCTCATGTTGTTGTATTAGTGACTTTCTACTGCCAGAAAAACAGTCTGTTTTGGGCATCAGCTTTCCTCAGATGATGCATCTACCAGATTTAAAGCAAGTAGAGCAACAGATACTTGCACCATCTGTCTAGCATTCCGTACACTGAAATGAAATATTAAACATATTAGAATCTGTAGATACATGCTTCCTTGTGTTGTATGTTAATCATCACAGTCAGAAATCACATTATGTTCCTCCTGTGAGGCCACATTATGTAGTTACTCATACATCAGACAGATAAGAATGAACCACATGAGTATTCATAAATGAATGAAGTTCTAAACTGTTTTCAGTAGAAACAAGAAGTCTGTGAATAGTGGGAGGGGCAGTAGAAGAATGAGAACAGGAAAAGGCAGAGGAAGGATAGAAGTGGAAGAAATAGATATAGAAATAAAAAAGAGAAGAGGAAGATGAGAGTAAAATAAAGGAGCTCTATAAATGTTGAGTAATACTCCCACTGACCACTGTTGCACTCAGTGGTGGAACTGGTGGCTGAGATGTCAGCTTTAACACTGGATGTTGAACTCCTCTCATCCAGTGACAACAAACTGCTGCTATTGTTGTCTGTTGAGTTGCATCTCTCCTTATCAAAACGTGGTGTCTTTCCACGTCCAGGTTCTTCAACAGTACCACCAGAATATGCGTCAAAAGTGTAGGCAACTGAACGTTCAATAACAGGCATCGTCTCTTCAGAAAAACTGTGCACCTTCTTGTAGTGAAATTGGAGACACTGTTTTGTTGTGAATGCTGCCACACACCCATTCTCCTTACACCTGTAACAAAAAAACACACTTACCAAACATCTTTCTGCTTTCACATTAAAACAAAAGTCTTCAAATGTTAGTGACACATTACAGAAATTACAGTGGTTATTTCTCACTAGCATTGCCAGTGAAACATAACTGTGATTACAAGCAGAAACATGACTTGTAGGATTTTGCACTCACTGGAAAGGCTTGACACCAGAGTGTGTCAGCATGTGAATCTTGAGGTTTGACTTGTTCTGGAACATCTTGCCACAGCGATCACAGGTGCAGGCCCCCACAATATCCTTGTGATGCACCTCCTTCATGTGACGTTGCAAGGCAGCTCGCGAACCAAGAAGCTTGAGACAGATCTTGCACTGGAACTCTCGAAGAACTTCTGCCATGTCTGCCAATCAAAAAAACAACAGTCTACCATTTCAGACCAAAGTAAGCAGGAACATGTCAGTGTTTAGGCAATGGTAGGCTCATAGATAATAAAAGTATCAACATTACCGTATTCTGTTGTGCTCTTAGCTAGATCTAGCAGACACCTGTTTTTAATGTATGCTCACAGTACAGTAGCAGCTTAACATAATAACAGTCAAACACAGTACAAACCAAACAAAACAGGACCATGACCTAATAGGAATTTAACAGCACAAGAGCTTAAAATAATTACACATAAATACAGACAGAGCTTGACGGCACAATAGAATACATTTACATAGTATACCTATTAGTGGGAAGTAACAAAATATCCAGTGCTGTCATCTATGATGAATGTGTGTATATGAAGGCGTGTATACCCTTACTTTGTTATATGTTACTCCCTTAGTACACTTTTCAGTCTGGATACTTTTATCTAAACAAGCCCATTCCTGTTGTGTCGACTTATTTTAGATGTAAAGGTAAAACTCACCACTATGCATGCGTTTGATGTGGACTTTAAGTTTCTGAGGTTGACAAAACTTTCTCCCACAGAAATCACATAAAGGTCGTGTGCGTTGTGGGTTCGATGCACAGCCATATGTGCGATGCATCTCCAGGTAATTAAGACGCAGGAAGAACTGAGCAGGCAGAAAGAGTAATACAGCTTATGGCATCACATCAGATACACAGTTCAACACCGATTATTTTAAATCACCTAAATTTGATTTGCATAAAACTTACTGCTGTATTAATTGCACCCACAGAATCTACAAACAGGCCTCTCGGGTACTACTGGCGGGGAAAAAAAATTCAGCAATAGTAATTGTAACATTCACTGTTTAAGTGTAGGAAACCCATATTTGCCTCAGTCAGTTCCCAAGACATGTGTTTTAAACTCAGTTTCTTTATTCCACAGCACTCTAGGAACCACTACCTTACACACATCCAACCCTGACTCCCATCAGTACATGGCATCACTACCAACTTCAACATTTTATATCACAATGTACCAACAATACCAACATCTGCCTTTCTCACTTTTCAAAATACAGAACATAAGGAGAAAAATAATTTTTAAGACACTAATAGAAGTAGCATGGCGCTACATAAAGAACAAGTGTTCACCCAGTATTAAACTTTTCTTCTAGCTTAGATAAATATCACAACTACTTATTTCTTGTGAAGTACCTCTACATAACATAATTTTTAGGTTATATAATCACAGAGTATCAGTGGACATATTATTTCGATTTTGGGTCATTCTCTCTTTTGTGTGTGCAGTCCCATTGAACTTGACTGTGCTATGGTATGTTGAGGACCAACAGAAATAATCTTTGGCCAGTGGCTTCACACGAATTTACAGTACCCATACTATGTTGTAGATGTAAAAATGAATCTTCACAGAAAGCTCCTGGAATTTCCTTGTACGTCACAGAACATGCGACAGCTTCTTCAGTTACGTAATAGACACAAAATTCTGTATCCATATTTTGTTAAGATATTGGTTTGTCAGCATTTGACAACTCATCAGTTTAAAATTAACAATGTTTATATAAACTGTCAATGTTAAATTAAGTCCAGGAATGGCTACATAAATTTGTGTAATTGCAAACAGGAGTAACTTTGCTCCCACATAATAAAGCTTCCTGTGCAATGCACAGACACTGAACTAACCTTTTTGCAGTACTGACACTGGTAGGCACCCTTGCCATTGTGCATCTCGGCAGCATGTTTCATGATATTCTCCTTGCCCAGAACAGCTGTGCCACATACCTTGCAGTGGTACTTGCGGATTGTCAGGCTGAAGTTGGGATCATGGAACACAGTGCAATGCATGCGGTAGTATAGAGGATGTGAGAATCGTAAGTTGCAACCCCCACAGTCTGAAACAGGAGCACTGGTGAAAGACTTGCACACAGACACTCTGCTATCCATCAAATTCTGACCTACCAACCCAGTGACTGACTAGCTTACTCATTGAGTGACTAACAAACGGATCTGCTAACCACCAATTCTCACATTATCTGAGTTATTAACTAACTAACCAACTATGTGAACCATTGACTGACTGGTCCACTATGCAGCCAACCACATAAGTGATTAAACTTTAACGGACAAATGAGCACCAATGTCCCATTAAATGCACAGCCTTTTCATCCAAAAGGGACAATACTGTCCCAAAGCAGGTATTTACATTAAATACTGCTCTGGCCACAGCAGAAACCTGGAATTTAAAAGGCCGTATGCTAAAGGTTAAATAACCAGCTCACCTACTAACCTACCTCCTATCTGACCCGCTAAATAACTACCCAAATAACTGACTGACTACCAAAATCACTGACACATTTCCAAAAAACCAACTGACCACTCAACAAATCTGTAATTTTTGTATACACTAAAACACAGTATCATAATGCAAATTATCTGTTCTTCAAGTCTCTTCTATTATTCAAATTAAAGTCAGCCTGTGGCACTAGACTTGGCTCTGACATGGTTTAAAAAATGTAAGAGGTCATCTCAATGTTCTAATGACCCACTTGTCTTCTCCATCTTCTTCTTGGACCAACTGGTGGCTGTATCATCCAACCAATACAAAAGCTCCTCTCCCTCTGTAATTTCTGCCACAGTCACAAAATACAGTTCTCCATGCCGCACAATAGGTGCCAGGTTACGCTGCTCTCGCACTGGTGCAGGACGAACATACCGCAACCAATTGGAACCGTCAGGATCAAATGTGCTCAGGTACTGCCGATCCTGTTCAGTAAACACCTGTACAGACATAAAAGTTTAACCATTCTATTCAAAAAGACAGAGATACACAGCAGCAGGAATATGAAACTGCAAACAGCAGGCATATCAAACATGTTGTGTGTGAGCTGCAGGTGTCACCTTTAGGTAATGGAAAACACCACATAAAAGTGTAAAACCTTCCATCAGGACCTAAAAGACAAATTACAAGAAAACATTATAATGTTCCAGGAATATAATTTGAGTGCAAAAGTTCAAAATAATATTTTTGGTCTTGGAGTTCTCCCCACTTTCTTATTGATAGGATGAACTTAAATAGTTTAAATTACAGTAATATGTAAGTTCATTACAACAGTTGCAATCAATTATACCATACATAACTAAACGTTCACAACATACTTTGTCTTGATTCCCAGTAACGGGGCAAGATTTTCCCCTTCTCCAAAAATGTTCAGACCAACTCGAGGCAGACCTAGTGTCCAGTTCAATAGGAAATTCACTGGAAATAAAGTGGCCAAAGTCTGAAGCCGACCACCCACCTCCATTTTATGCCAAGGTGAAAATGCTTGGAGCTGTACCCCACCGTATGCCTTCATGATGTGCTGCTGAACTAAGCATGGTTAGGGAGGGATATTTCAAGAACTATTAGGGCCCCCGTGCTCTTGTGGCTGGAATTATGAACTCGTAGATGATTAAAATAAACAAATAAAGCAATAGACCATCAATCACACTGCCTTATTAATTTATTTATTTCATGCAAACACAATGGGATGTTTCATCTTACGATCACGGAAAACTGGTTTAGGATAAAACTCAACTGTCATCACTTGTATCTCAAAGAAAATAAAATTTCAGCTGAGGAAATTTAATTATGGTATGAAATTACATAGTTATTAATTCAAGGATTTTTGGAGGACAACACCTAACTGAAGTTAGCATACTGATAAGTAGTCCCCTTTCTGCCTTATAGCCAATCTGAGATAAGCACACTTACTACCCCTCACAAATTTCAAAGTTAATGCAGGCCAGTAGAATAATACTTCATCAAACAACCCATAAAATGGTGTACAATAATTACTAATATAATTCACATTTAATAATGAAGAGTGGAGGACACTACATAATGAGTAACTTCATGGCTTATGCTGCTCATCTACTCTACTGACCCCACTAAAAAAGAACTCCCTTCTTAAGATCTGAAGTATTGGAAAAGTAATTGTTCTCAAGTTTCAGTGTTAAGTCAGATCTTTTCTTCAGTCATTATAATAATAATATTTTAAAATACAGTAGAACCCCCGTATCCACGGATTCGGTATCCGTGGTTTCAGTTATCCGCAGTTTACAGCGGCCCGAAAATATTAACACATTCACTGCCAAAATCGACCATGGTCAATTTCAGTATTTACGTTTTAATTTGCCAGCATCGACTTTAGTCGATATAAAGTTTACTCTGCGCTTTTATGTATAGGGTTCGCTACTATCCGCGGTTTCGGGCATCCGTGGTAGGTCTTGGAACGTATCACCCACGGATACAGGGGGACTACTGTAAAACATTCAATTCAACAGCATACACCTGCATTTATAAAGTCCCTCAGCCTCACCTCCCAGATGTCTTTCATACTGAAGTCATCAGGGATGTCCATCTCCTTGATTGGCTGACCCACCAGTGGGCCAAACTGTGTATACTGCCTCAGGTGGCAGCGTGCCACAACGCTGAGTCCATGAGATGGGTCACACACCTGCAGTTCCAGACCCACAGGTAGTGATGCTTCAGAGAAACTCAGCCTCTGTACAGATGCATCCATCGCAAAGAGCTTCACATCTGTGGTGCAGCCTGATCTCATCAGTTTAGTATGACCCAGCTCTGGAATGCTGTCTCCCTGCGTCTCCTCCAGGAATGTTCCACTATCATCCTTGTTGAGTCCGTCAACTTCTGCGTTGCTTACAGAGATCATACCATTCATTGAGTCACTCTGAGTATTTGAAACTTTTTCTGGAGTCCCTTCCCCACTAAAACTTAGTGGCTTAGTCCGAGCCTGTTTCTTTTCACTCTGCCACTGTCCATATATCACAGCATCATCAATGATTATAACAGGATTACGAAGTGGACATGCATCCTGAACATGTCTTGAGTTGCAGTCACAGCATAGCTTGATACGGATGGCCACTCGCTGCTGTGGGTGGGGGAGTTCCAGTTCATCACTACATTTTGGTCCCTGCTCCCCTGGTAATCTGTCAGCTTGACCTCTACACTCTGTCTCTGGCACCACCTCCTGGGGCCAATCTTGTAGAATCCCATCTTGAGGTGCCTTACGAATATCATGATGTTTTCTGAAACAATCAACATTACCTTTTAACTGTAAGTTGTATTGTTCCAAAAACAAAAATGCCAGTAAATATAAAACTTCCCTCAAAAACAGAATTCTGTCACACATATAAGGCTATTTTCATATCAGAAGGGAACTGCTTATTGTTCCCTCCTGTCTAAATGTACAAAATTAAGCAAAGTGGGGAATTATAGGGGTAAATACAATATTATTATGCTTACTAAATTAAGGAGGTTGATACAGGCAGCATATGTAGCACACACAAGGGAAATGAGAAAGCCATGCAAAATTTTAGTCACAAAACAATAAAGAAAATGGTTCATGAGATTGTTTGGACCTAGGAGAGAGAAAGCAATAAAGGAAATGTGTTCATCATAAGTGAGGAGGTGCTTCATAATTTGTGTAATATTAGGGAATTCAAATTAAATTCAAATGCCACGTTTGATGAAACATGAAGCACAGCACACACAGAAAAATAAAGAGGCAGAGAGATAATGGAAGAGAAGAAAACATATTTGTTTGTCTGTAATTCATTTAGTGGTGCTGTCATTACATCATATTATAGTATCAAATGATTGGATGATGGTGAATATTGAATTGAAAAGGATGTATAAGGCAGAGCTCATAGCCTGCTTTAAGGTATTATACTGGCAGCTGCCTGGATAGACTGAGAAAAACCTCAGTCAGGATAGTTGGTGTCCTGGTCAAGATTTGAATTGGGCACCTCCTGAATACAAGTAAGGGCTGGGATAGTGTAGTCAGTATACCAACTCACTACAGCCTGGGCGGTTCAGGGCTTGAATCCCGGTCAGGGTAAGAGATTTTCTCTTCTCCAGCCATTCAGACCGGACACAGGGCCCACCCAGCCTCTTCTACAATGGGGACTGGGGCTCTTTCCCATTGTAAAGCAGCTGGAGCATGGTGTTGATAACCAACCCTCACCTAGTGCCAAGATTGAGCATAAGTAGAGCTATACCTCTACTCCCCCCTCTGTGCCAGTCATGGCAAGTTATGGGGTGACCTTTAACTTTACCTGAATACAAGTCAGAATGTTACTTCTCAGCCAGTGTGGTGGACTTGACACATAGAAAGCACAGAACACAGATGACAAAATAATTAATGCACTGAATATCAACAGCAAGTAGGAGACTGGAAACCCCAAACATAATTGGTTATAAGGATTTTACAAAACAATTGCAGAAAGAAATTTGGAATGCTGGACACTTAAAAAGCAAGAGATTGGAGAACCAAAGAAAGTAGAAAAATTCCCAGAGGAGAATTGGCAAAAGCATAATGTCACATGTACTCACTTCTTTGTACTGTGTTCCCCATGTCGGTGCTTCTTCCGTTTGTGTTTTGTGCTACACTTAAGCTCTGTGCTTGGCTCCTGCACATTGTGGCTCCTCTTCTTCTTGCGTCTCTTCAGCTTGACACGCTCTCCAACCTCGATTCGCACCTGCTCCAGGCACATGCTCACATTGTCCAGGCCTGCCCCCTCAACAGCCTCATCACAGCAGTCTGCCTTAACAGTTGAGTTCCTGGGGTCACCTATGTCCTCATCCACTGGCTCCTCCTCCTTTTTCTCAATGGGGGGATGCTCCACTGGGACCTCCTCACTTAACCGTACTTTCTCTTCCTCACCTACAGCACCAGGTTACATAATGTCTCCAGCCTATGCACAGTAAATTCTGAATTATCCAGGTTACAATGTTCATTGTCTGTTTAACAAACCTAGAAAGGAATATGCTGGTGGAGGATACATATTTCCAAATGTGTTCTCTTGCAATTTTGCACACCTGACCGAGTTCTATGGTAACTTATTGGAAATGCATATCTACTGCTGCACAGCTAATCAACAACAGAAATATAGGCTACTGCTTTAGAGACACAAATAATTTTTCTTTGTAATTTTTTTTAGCATACATCAAATAAATTCTGTAACCCTTGATGGAATCTATACTTATGTCATGTACAAATTTTTTACACACTTAGCCATTTTGGAGAAAAATGTTAAGTTCAATTTAAACTTAATGTTAAATAGGGGTTATATTGGACCAACAAGGACCAATAGCTATCACTGCAGATCCCCAGTACTTGTTCTCATTGAAATCTGTTTACCTTCAACATGAAATATGCATATGGACAGATAAAAGACATATCTATAACATTGAACAATTTATACCAACAAATGCACACAGACATATAATGTCAATAGTTTCCTTTATTAATAGCTTGCCCCAATACGTATTTCGGCATGCTTACATCGCCATCTTCAGGGGGTCGTTGAAGTTTTTTAACATAGACCACTATTTATAAAATACATCGTAACAGCCATAGTTATGTATAATAATTTTACAATGTTAATCAATGTCACTATATATAAAAATTGTACAATGGTATATTAATAAAATTAATAAAACAGTATAAAATTATTGGGTAGGTTACATAGTATAATGTAACTGATAAATTATTGGCAGAGAGGTCTTGCGTTTTGGCTTGTGTGTTGGTGTACGTTGGCTATCTGTGAGTGCTGCTATGCAGTGGAATGTCCTTGTCGCACGGTATCTGTGTGGTGAGTCGCATTTGTTGGTATAAATTGTTCAATTAAGCAAAAATGCACGGTGAATGCAACGTAAAATATCTATAACATGTTCATATTATGGAAAGAATAATTAATAGTTAAGCATGCCACACTCTGTTGTGGTTTATATTTGCTCTGCACACTTCTGTTACATGAAAAACAGCAACAACACATGGAAAAACAGCTGTTAATTAAATGATTCCATCCTATATCATATAGCTACATGTTTTCATTTTGTAGCCAGAAACTTCCACTAAAGTTCTTTGTATAAGGTAAGAGACAGTCTCTCCCTATGCTTTGCCATACAGTCCCTTACCCCCATGGTGTATCATAATAGACAATTTATACATCAACAGAGGACATATATTCTTTTATTCTTTACTCTACACTGATAGATTGGCCCACACCATAGCTCTACCCATTAAGACACCAGTTTCTCACCACAGACGCCTAGGTTCAACCAGAGTCAGTCTATGTAGGATCCGTGGTGCATAACGTAGCATGGTTTTCTCTGAGTCGTTTGGATTTCCCCTCATCAATCATCATTCCACCAATGCTCCACACTCATCTATCATTGCCCCTGAGATGTCTGACAGACTCAACCAACCAGCATATCACAACCGTGGTACCCAGTGGGGCTTCATTTGTTACTTGACATTTGGCTGGACTCAGTAAAAAAACTAACTTTTAACTTACAGGCTGTTTATCACTTATGCATTGTTCTGGCATAGCAACTTCATTTGTATCAGGCTAATGAACTACTTTAGAAAGGATGTCACAGGCTTGACATGAGATAAAATAAGTTACCTGGATTCAATACAATTATTTTACCTTTTCTTGACAAAATAGGTATTTCAAATACAGTTCCATTTCCTCAGCTTTCTGAGTTTTGGGAAGAGAAAAAATACCACTGTAAATGAAATCAGTAACAATCAGCTATGTGTGAAAATCCAAACATTATGTTCCTCTTTAGTTTTCTTTAACAAAAAAGGTTATAAAGTTTTAAACAGCAGGATGACTATGGACAATGAACTGGGAAGGACGCAGAAGTGACCATGGCTTTTTTTAAGATACTATCCTAGAGTATGCTCCAACAAGCTAAGAGAAACCACACAAACATTTCCTTCAAGCTGGGCCTCAAAAATAAAAAGCAGGCATCCTAATGACCACAACGTGATATTTGGCATAATTTCCCCAGTGCTAATGAGAATGGGGACATACTAAAAATATACAGTTGTAATCAATATCAGAAGAAATTAATGAAGAAACACTTGTACTTTTAATGGATGTAAAATGTGTGATGCCTGTATTCTGACAGAAACTATACATGGGCTGAGGAACTTAATGGTTCTTACAGAAATTCAACTCAGAATATATGCAAGACATTTAACTACTGTACTTACACAAGATAACAACTATTTTAAGATGTTTTGTGTCTCCTCAAAGTTTCCACAAAACATGCCCATAGCCTACCTTCACCAATCAATCACAAAGCAAATGACCAACCTGGAACAATCTCTGTCTTGAAACTCTCATCTGTAGTGATGGATCCAGTAGCATCCACTTCCTCTATGACAGTACTGATCTCTGCTGCCTGTTCTTGTGTGTTCTCATCGTTCTTAAATTGCTTTTGTTCTGTAACCATGTTGCGCGCACTGCGACGGACATGGATTCGCACGGGAATACTTTGTTTACGAGGACTGCGACGCAATGGGCCATCTGCTGCTGTGCCAAATGGTCGCCATTCCCCATCATCGCTAATCTCATGCTGCACAGAGCTTGTGCTAAAACACAGTTGTGACAAATCTCAAATGATAGTCACATCCAACTGAACATTACTATATTGCCATAACAGAAGACACAATAGAGGTATTTTACACAATACGTATTTCTTCTCTAAAGACCTGAATTAACATGCATGAAAATGTGATATGTATATTACTGTGAAACTGGGTCTTTCTCACTCTGTGGGAAAAATAAAGATTGAGAATTCCTGGAAACTAACAGGTGATGGGAATATAAAAGACTAAGAGGGATGAAATAAGAGCAAAGCAGAAAAATTTTAAAAAGAAGTGCTTCATAATTCATATGTAATGGGCAGAATATGTAGCATGTATGTAAGCAACAAGAAGTACACAAAAAGAGAAGAACCCATTTGGGAGACTAAGGTACAACCAAGAACATATAATTGCAGTTAATATTACAGAGAGAATTTGCAATGAATAAGTTCATTACTGATACAATAAAATCTATTGCTCCCTCTTGAGACTTACTAAACAACATACTGACTGGAATACAGATACAAATATCAGTACAAGACATGAAAAGGAGAAGAACAGTGGCCACAGATACAAGAATATAGAAAAGACTGGAAAAGACCAGAATAATTGAAGGGGTGGGTATATTAACAACCCTTGAACTGCAACCATTTGCAATCTGTTGTGCATCAACCTTTCTATGATTAGCAATCTAGCAGTCCTAAATGTTGAATGAAGAGCAGTGGTTTGCTTAATGAAGCCTTTAGTTGGACACTTAGTTCCATGAAATGAAGTCCATGGTGATAAAATCTTATTTTCGCCAAAGCCTTATAGCCACATAACGCATGTCAGGCTGTTTCATGTTTGTGATGGCACCTTTCACAGATGGCACTATTATGTATTAGTCCCAGTGTGAACAGGTGATCTTTCATGTGACAGTACTAAGTAAACAGTCCTGCAGTTGTCTTAACTAGTCTCTGTTTAGCACAGTGCATTAATCCTTTGGGCTGAGGGTACACAAAAGAAACTCTTCACATGTTTTATCCAGGGACAACCTTCCAATATTCTTTACAGATGGAGAAGACAGTCACAGAATACACACTGTAGAGAAAACTTCAATGACGCATAAAGATAGGCACACTAGAATTATTCATTGTCCACTTATGCAGTATACCTGTCATTTGTGTCCTCTTCAAACTCCCTCACTGGAACGTGATCCTTGTCATCATCTTTCTTGTTTCCTTCATCAGACTTTGAAGGCCCTGTTCCTTTTCTGCAAACACAGCAAAGCACTCTCACTTTCCTTATGATACGTACAATATTTTCTCCCATAAAAAATACTAAAAATCTCAGAGTTGAAAATGTCTTGGAATATGATGTCCAAACATATAAGATGTCCAGTTTATCCCAAGATAAAATGCCTATAGCATCCAATGAAATTGAATCCAGGATGACCCCAAAAGGGGTCTGGACATGGTGGAGAAGAGAAAAATCTCTTCTGCCAGGAACTGCTCCCTTTCTAACCACTGCTCATTTTACAGATTTATCTATCCTGGCCAGGGGCAAACACAAAAAAACTTGCTTGAAACAAACATTGCTGTATGAAACCAAAACATGAGCAGTCAATTAGAAAGATAAGAGAATAAAAGAGATCAATATAAAATAACTCAAAAAAGAGTCACAGAGGAGCTTACAAATCCTTACAATAGATAGGCATGAACAGAGTACAGATAGGCATGAACAGAGTACAGCACCTTGGACATGTTAAAGGACTGGACAGAAATATAATAACTATAACTGCTCTGGAATTACATATGGAAGGATGAACCAGCTTGAAACAGTTGACCCAAGATTTCTGTATTGTAACTAGAAAACTGTATGTAGTCAAATGCATATCTGGGCCCAGACATCTATGTTATACACTAACACATGACAGATGAAAAAGGAATTACAGGTAAATTCTCTGTAGTTGTAAGCACTATTTGTAGGCAGGGGGATAATGTTATGATGGAATGGGGAATGAAGATGTGGACTGGATTTGTTTCACTCAGGATATGGTCTAACAGCAAGCTCTTGTGAATACAGTAATGAACTTCAGGTTTCTGTAAAAGTTGGGAATTTTTTTTCACTAGATAGATGACCATTAACTACACAAAAAAAGACTCTGCCCCATGGAATACAGTTAGAAGTAAATTAACATCAAGAAGTTAAAACCACATCAGCATTAGATGGAGTATGATTATCACTAATTGCCTAACTATTAATAAACAACAATATTTTATTTCAACATGCAGTCAATCATCTGTGTTTCCAACTGTGTGCCTGATACACAATTATCACTCAGCATCCACTGATAGAAGAACAACAAAACATCAACCATGAATCCAAAAATGTTCAATATATTCTGCCTTAACAGGGTCTCACACATTTCAGTTGGTCAAGAAGTACTAATATATTTGGTTATCAGATAAAATATCTCGGTTAACCCTTGGATTATGAAGCAATAAAACTTTCAACATTTACTGTACTGGGTATATTTTGTACCCATATTTTTTAATTATTTTCCCAACATGCTTTTTTCCCCCCAAGTTCTTCTCTTAGACTCAATTAAAGACAAAAATTACTTTTATTCAAATTTTTCATTTCTCATGCAAATATAGAATGAAATGCCTAAAAGTTTAAGAACAAGAAAATTTTAGAAGAGAAAGGCGAGTGGAATTTGTCTGTATTATGATTGTTCCTTGCAATTGTTGCATGTTATTTGACTTGTCTTGATAAAGTGGTCCTTGCACACCCATTCTGAGCACTGGCAACATTTCCAGTCTGTTTTTCTGTCCCTGGCTGTTGGACAAATAGAACTAACATGGGTACAAAATGGTCCAGTCAGATTTTAAAAAATACAGCATATTAAATAAACAATATACTCACTGCATAATGATAATTTTGTGTCAAGGGGACTTAAAAGAACAAACAGAAAAATAAGTAAGATAGTTCCTCTATACCACTGAGAACCGTGGAAGAAAAGACAAACCTGGGTACATTTTGTACCCAGTCAGTAATCCAATGGTTAATGATGTTGACAAAAATAGACAGTCCTGCAACTCTGCATCTTTTTAAACTTTGGCATGCTTTGAACTATCCAGCAGTTTTGAAATGTCATGGCAAAAATCCTACACAATGAACTGCAGCATACTTGAAAAAAACAGTCCCTATTAAACAGCTGTCTCCAATTAATTAATTTTATTTCAATCCAACAAATGCACTACACTTTCTTTCACTGATTTCTTGCCCCTACATATGTTTCGGCACACCTGTGCCATCCTCAGGGGGGTCGTCAAGAGTTCACAATATTCAATACATCCAATTGTTTTTCACTCACTTTCACAGAACATAATTTTGTAAGCCACAAGCACTAAATATCACTTGTCTTTGTGTTCATAGTGATAACTTATCTTTGTTCAGTGTGTTTTATTAAAAAGTTTTAGAACTGAAGATAGTTGTAGTATAAAATATTAAAAAGATAATTAAAATTGTGTTTGACAGCTGGCTATGTATACTAGTTGTTTGATCACATTTGATCTTGTCCTTTTGCTGTGTTGTTAACCATCCAGTGGTGTATTGTGAACTCTTGACGACCCCCTGAGGATGGCACAGGGTGTGCCGAAACATATGTATGGGCAAGAAATCAGTGAAAGAAAGTGTGGTGCATTTGTTGGATTGAAATAAAATTAATTAATTACCAAAAATGCACGGCATATATAATATAAAGCTGTCTCCAAGTATGGGTTCAACAAACTATTTGTAAAAATACATAAGTGGGAATCATATCTGAATGTGGAACTCGAAGAAGGCCAAAATCCATGTGCCTCCAAACCAGAAGCTGTAGTGTACTTGAATGTGACTCACTTCTACTTGAATTGTTTAAAATTTAAAAAAAAGTATTCAAAATTTTATTCAAACTGGGAAGAGGCTCAACAAAATGATCAGAACAGGTGACCTTATGTCGGTCCATCTTCAGATACAAATGGTGATATAAAAAAAATAATAATAATTCAGTGGTTGCACACATGTCAAGTACCAAAATTATTTCATGGTCGGCTGTGATGATAAAATATCTGAACTTGGAAAGCTTGCATATGATAATCCTATCACATTCCTGGCATCATATTTCCTTAAATCAACAAAATATGCACTAATTTCAAATACTTGTGACCACAAGATTAGGAAAGTGTCTAGACATCTAGAATTTAAAATACTGTTGGATGTACAAACCTACAATTCAAGTTTTCCAAAGCACAAAACTGTTAAATATAACATATCAAGTTCTGCATTTTAATCATAAATAAATGAAATATATGTTCATCGAATTATACTAATACATTCATAAATGTAAATAACTTAGATGTATGAGAACTGGTATAATTTTGATATCGTATCATACCATGCGACCGTAAATACAAAATTTCTTCACTTATTTTTAACAAAGAACATGAAGAGTTGTTACCAGAGTTTTTACATGCATTACTGTTCCACTTTTAAATTTCGCAAAGTTGATGAAAACATACGTGCATAACACATATGTCAACAACGAAAATTATCGCAACTCCGTCGCATGAAAACAAATCGTATCGAATAATGTGATCTCATAAATAATACTGTAGCAGACGACGACCTTATCTGTCACAGAAAATGGCGGGAATTCTATTGATCGTTAAATGTCTTCATGCAGCATCCCAAATGCTCTTATCCCTGAACCACACCCCCAACCCTGTTGTACCATATCAACCACCCCCAAATTAATCTTTCGTTCGTCTATGACCGATGATAAATCATCAACTTCAGCTATTCTCCTTACATTGACTGCGGCTCTGCAAGGTCCAACAAATACGCAACAAAATCAACATCACTTTGATAGTCCAGTTTCTTCTTCAATATAATCCATCTCCTAGCGTTACCAGCACCAATATATATATTGTTCACGATACGCTTATCATTCGAGTTACGTTTAACCGTCTTTGGTTTCCAGCCAGTTCTTTCTATAGATCTACTGTCTCTTGTACTTTTTTTGGGCATCACTACATTCTAATGTGTCCAATTTAGCACGAAAACTTTAGAATCTGTTTGCTATAATATACTATCCTCTTTATGCCCTGCCCTCAACACTTATCGATCTGCAACATGGCGAATGAGCGACAAGTAGCAGACGATTCTATTTACATCGAGAAAGGCGGGAAAATTGACGTCCGTGAATACTCGTTTGTTATCGGCTACGGATGGTGGGATATCGATACGTGATACTTTTCACTCCGCTGTCGGTTGTATTCGGAAATTATCGTGATTCTCCTCGGCCGCCTGTCTCGGCCATCTTTGTTTCAGAAGGACGGAGGAGAGTAACGTCGTGCCAGGCAGAACGAAGTAATGGCAGGGCGAAGAATTACACAGTCGTCCATAAATTGGACAGCTTTAGCAGAGAGAGTGCCCGAAAACCAGAAGGGGTTTTTCACAGCGTTCAAAACGAAATCTGATGGATATCTAAGAAGGTAATTTAGCGTACCCTATACTCCTACAGGCAAGAAACAATTTTATAGACGAAAAGAGGAGGGAGGTTGCTTTAAAAAAGCGATCAGGTACGTACATATCGGTCACTGAATGCAATAGTGGCACATCTCAAAAATTGCCCACTTGGAGGTGTGCCACTATTGCATTCAGTGAGCGAATTGACCATTTTATATTCAAAGGTAATTAGGGTGTATATAGATGTCGGTTATGTCGTAGACTTTGTAGAAAGCAGATAAGAGAATCTTTCTATGAGCAGTCGGTTGATTTTGAACCGTTGCAATCAAGGTAATTTGGGTAGATGAAGAGTGTGTAGGATGAGGCTTAGTTTTTATATATCCTTCAACAGAGCTAAATTGTGGGTTTGTTATTGTAAGCAATTTTTAAATAAGGGGCGTGGTATTCAGGTGAAATGCTGAATGAATGACGGTTATATTTTACAGGAAGTTGAGGTTATAATATAACTCGCAGAATGCAACAGTGGCACAACTCCAAATGGACAATTTTTTAGTTGTGCCACTATTGCATTCAGTGAGTGATATAGTACTTTAACAATACAACCATCTAGGAAGGTATATGCTTGAACTTAGTACTATGAGGCAAATTGTTGCAGGCTGTAGATATGTTTAACAAACTGCCTGTGTGCCAGAATTAAAAAGAAATTCTACCCTTAAAGGAAGCTGAGGACATGTCACTTTTTAAGAAGTATTCATATGGCTCTTGTTTTACTAATACTGGCTTTTTGAGGTGCCTATGTGTGCCTCTGTTATAAGCAGGTTGTGAGTCGTTCTGTGTCACCAATACAGCAGACAAGACCACCTTGTATTTTAGTGGAATTTTGTAAACCTTCAGTGTCTCATGTGCAAGGATATGTGTGAAGTTTTTTACTTCCTCTATCTGTTACTTTCAAAGTTAGTGAATTTGAGATTTTCTTTCAATTTTCCCACCTTCTGATCCCTAAGATGTGTAAAACTCTGCTCCTAATTAAGATATAAATGCAGCTGAAACTTTTAGGGGCATGTCCACAGCTTTACCATTTCAGTACTTTGAACTTAATTTATAGAATAATTAAGCTTTCCTATCACAATTATTTACTGTTTGTATTATAATTTTATATTGCATCCAGAATTCATTGTTATTATTTTCTGTTTGTGAACTCAACAGGTTTATTCTGTATGTCATATATTATAGGTTTGCACAAATCCCAGGCGTCTAAATTTTGTAACGTGGCCCATAATGTTTGTGCATCTTCAGTATGAAGCTTGCTTCATATCACCCTTTTGGCACCTAGAATCTAGAGGTGGCTCCTAAAGTTTTGAAAAATTTCTGGAACTCCTTTCATTGATGTCTTAGTTCATTTGATATTTGTTGGCCTAGAGTTTATATAAATTTTTCTTTGACATTGCAGTTGAATGGTAGCAACTCTTGCTTCAGAGTGTGAAAAATTATATTTATAAGCATGCTGTATTCTGTGTTAATTTCATATTGATTTTAAAGGAGAAACATTTGTTGTTAGGAACTGAAGAATCCTGGGAGACATGAAGTGAACAATTAATTGGTCTTTCTTATTCTTCAGAATGATGGCAAACCCAGAATCAGCCCCTAAAATTGACTGGGAATATTACAAGGCCCATATACCTATACAAGGCATGGTCGATGATTTTCGAAAGAAATACGAAGCTCTGAATATACCATACCCGTCTGATAATGTAACACCACAAATTGAGCAACAGGAAAGAGAGGCGGTTAGTAATTGATGTACATTTCAAAGCATTGTTGAAATTTGTATTGAACTTTGCTGTTAATCAGAATAATGCTTTCAGCTGAAGGAAGGTCAAGAATTTATAAAGCTGTCCAGTGCCCGTATTGCTGGCTATGAAGCAGAAGTTGCTCGTCTCAAGAGCCTACTCCCATTTGAACAAATGACAATGGAAGACTTTAAGGATGCATACCCAGACCTGGTAAGTTATGGTAAATGCATTATAGTGTCACATCACACATAAGAAACAGGCTGACCTTGATAACTGCTCCATGAACCATGTAATGTGTTGAATATAACTCAGTGGTTAAGAGAACTACACTTAACAGGTTAAGGATGGTTCAGCTCCTCTTTCTTAACCTTTGGAGTTGTCTAATGCTGTTGCTAGGATACAGGAATAACACAGACTGTTAGGATCACCAGATTTGAAGTGAAACAAATGTGCCATAGTAGTTATGCTGTACATACATTTGCAAACTTGTGAATTGTTCCTCCAATATGTTCTTGCACTCCCCCCCCCAAGTACTTAAAACTGTCCTCTTTTTTATTTTGTGCATGCTTATTACCCATGTCATCTTTCTTGTTAAGCAGCTAATGTGGTATGTGAGGTGATGCCATGGTTTGGGTCTGTGGACCATCATCTTGACCTTTATGACCATCCAGACAAAAATGAACATTTGTAAATACTGTGATGGTTGAAGAGCAAACCTAAGAGCCATAAGCAACAAAGTTACGATCAGTTCACTCAAGTGTCTTAGTCAGCAAAACATTTTGAATAATATTTACTTATTTTTGGGCTACATGTTTTGGTATCAAAGGTGTAAAGATGGTGTACTGAACCAAAACACGTAACTCACAAAATAAGTTGTTATTATTATTATTATTATTATTATTATTCACAAGGTTTCGTTGTAAAACACTTGGTTGTGTAAAATTTTGAAATTTTGTTAGCTAAATTACATTTCTGTGGAATTGAAGGAGTATCTGAAGATTAATTCAGGTTCTGTTTGACTAATAGAAGACAGAAAGTTGCAGTAAAATCACCTAATACAACTACAAATTTTTTCTCTGACTGGGGTACATTGGAACATGGAGTTCCCCAAGGACCAATTCTAGGGCCTCTATTGTTCATAATATATATATAACCTTCTCCTGAGAATAAATGCTGTATCAGAACTAATATTATTTGCTGATGACACTAGTGTCTTAATTTCAAGCAGAAGTTTCGACGATTTCTGTTCAGTGTCAAATTTAGTTCTCATATGATTGAATGGTTTGCAACTAATAAGTTAGTCCTAAATGAAATATAATGAAATTTTTAACAAGTAATTCATTACTTTCTTCATTATGTATTGGTTATAAAGAAAAATATATATAAGAGACGGTAAATACAAAATTTCTTGGTTTACAAATTGATAACCACCTAAATTGGAAGAACCATATTGAACAAATGATTCCTAAGTTAAGTGGAGCATGTTATGCTGTTAGGTCGATGGTCCATATCAGTAACATTAACACTCAAATCAGTTTATTAGGCATATTTCAATTAGAGACTTTACCTGTTCCATGCCAATATTTACTTCAGTAATGAACTTCATTATCAATAGTCAGGCAAATTTTCAAATTCATCTATACATAATATTAATAGAAGGTATAAGCACCATCCTCATAGACCAAATGCCAACCTGTATTGTTTTCAAAAAAGTAAATTTTATGCAGGCATCAAAATTTTAAGTTTACCACGTAGTCTGACAATGAAAAGGCAAAATTTAAAGTAGCCTTAAGAAAATACTTAAATACACACTCCTTTTACTCTGTAGATGAATTTTTTGTGTAAAGATGATCTATAATACTGTTTTGTAAGATGTTTATAGTATTTTACACTGTAAACATTGTTTGTATATTTATGACTTGTTCCACATCCTATTGTCTTTGTGACATACGGATCCATGGAATGTATGTATGTTTGTGTGTGCACTTGGGAAGTGTATAGTACACAACAGGATGCAACAATGTGTAATTGGTTTTGATCACCTTCTTTTCTTGCAGGCGTTAGACCCGCTGAACAAACCAACATTCTGGCCTCACACTCCTGAGGAACAGTTAGATTATGATGATACAAAGGCACCTCAAGATGCAGCACATCACTGAAGAAAAATTTTTGTCTTAATACAGTCACATTAGCCCGTTCCATATGATGTATATTAGCAATGTTGAATCCAAATAAATATTAATTAAATGTTAGCATTCTTGTACTTGTTGAAACCTCTACCAGAATACCTTGAATTTTCATGGTATCAAATGATGGATAATGCATTGATTGTGAATGGTACCTGTTGGGTGCTCCTTAAGGTTCAAAAAATTAACACCATCAACCACCTTATAAACACTAAAAGGTGTAAGCCATTGCTTTATTTTAAGCATGTGTATGGAATTTTATAATTGCCTCTTGGTGCCCTGTAACAAGCATAGGGAACACACAACATCCAAATACAGCCTTTCATCAAATTTTCATTTTGTAAAGACAGGTGTACAGTATCATGACCCTGTCTACCTTCCTAAAGCCTTCATTAGGCTTGGCATAAATATTATGCTACGACAGGTGATTTAACATTTGTGCAATTTCCTTTACCAATAACACCCACTCTCTCTTGGCTACTGTACTATATTGCTGATCTGACAAAAGTTCTGGTGTGCTGTGCAAAATGAGAATTTATACTACACATTGCTATAACCAAGCACGCGTAATGTTAACCCTATTGTATTAAAATTAAATGCCTCGGGGTAATCTCGGTGTGATGAGTATTTAATATCCAGTTACTATGCACTTTATTGGTGAAAATTTTTGGTGCCCAGTTTCTTAAATGTAGACTGCATGTCAATTCTGGTCAACCAGCAGCATGAAAGTGTTAAGTTAGACAAACATAAACCTAGTGTATTATACCATCTCTGCAGAAGTAGGATTCATTTTTGTCTTTCAACTCATTGCTCTCAGGTGCAGTTCCTGTGCACTATACCATAGTCACATGGTAGAGTTGCAGTATAGCTCCCTGCATTCTTGATCTAGGTACCAGATGGACATGATAAGCTTCACCCCATGGCCACTCTATTCCCAGGGAAGGAACCGCATTAAACCACTGATTAGGAGGCTGGGTGGTCCCTGAATTGGTTTCAGCACCTTTGGGATGATGATAATTGCTTTTACCTGCCAGGAATCAAATTAAAACTTCTTGGTAAACCAGATGGTGGCCTAGTCTGTATAACAAAACTGCTATCTCACCTCAGCAGAAGATACTCTACACACAAAAGAACCAAATTTTTGATCATTATATTCCTCAGGAAAGAATCAAATTCTGTTGCAACATACCCCCAGAGAAGTCAAGTGTGCCCAATTATGAAATTATTCAGTGCACACTCCCCCCCCCCCTTCCAACATGAAATTTGTAAATAATGCACTGCTAAAATAACAGCTTAAAACTCTACTTACTTGCCAAAGTGTAACTACATGTAATGTTTCAACATTAATTACAAAGTTATGACTGAAAAATGCCTATGCAAGACACTTAAAAGCTTATACTTCTTGATTCTATTTACATTTTCCCCAGAACTCTTACATATATTGGAAAGTAACACAACAAAATTTCATACAGTGTACTATGTGATGTACTACACAGACTTCACCCAGGTGTCCTTTACATTCAAAAATGGTTTCACAGTATACAGGTAAATGTAAATTCATTTATTCCCATTAAGACAGTACAACCTTACCTCCACAAATTTTCTCAGAATTCACACTTATTCAAGACCACTATATGCAAACTTCTTTATCAGATTTTGCCCAAACTTAAATGTAGAAAGTCTGGAAAGTAACTCCTGGCTTGCATGGTACGAATCTTCTGCTCAACATAATTTTATCGAAATTTTCTGAACTGAATTTTCCCCAAATGGGACATGAATGTTGGAAACACGGGCAACATTTCATTTACATCCTTGAGTAAATATGGCTTTCACTGCACACATTCTCATGAAAGTCATTACTCATTGATATTATGTGGAGATCTTAACTGTACCAAACTTCACCCGATTCGAGAAATTCTGAAAGCACATGTAAAAGTTCTGTTTATGCCTCAATATGTCACGTAACTGATTTTCATGAAATTGGTACATGTTGCAACTGCATTTTGTAGAGCTCCTAAAGCAAATCACATGAAAAAATAAGTATGACTAACAGATTAGTCATGAAGAGGATGTAAGAGATAGATGAACAGGGCCTCCATGAAAAGGATATTTTAAAACTCTGTAAAGAATTCCTAAAAATCTCATAATCACATAATCGAATACAAAAAAAAAAAAGTAGGATATTGTATAAATATAAATGCACAAAAATTCATATCTTGCAATGACAGCAACATTCCAAAATGAACAACAAATTAATGTGGCTCACTACCACTACCTTTTATCATATAGCCTAAATATGAATGAATTGATCATTTTACTCACCACTTCATGCAAGTGACGCAGAACAACATAAAATTTTGCCTGCTTGATTATACCTGCTCACTCTTGACATCACATGCTCAGACCTGTATCTTTGGTACAGATGGATGGTTCAATACCAGAGTACAAAAATGGACAGGGATCTGACCTGGGATAAAACTTGCGGCTCTCTTAACATGATCTGATGTTCAAACCTAGGACCACCAGATCCTCCTCACCTGCAGTCTGTAGGCTACCAGCAGCAACAGAAGCAGAATTTCTGGTAGAGTCTAATAAACTCCAAAGGCAATACTGTATATAGTTTATTCCCAATTTATAAAATACCTCACTACAGAGACTGGTTGAAATACAGGATGTGTACACAGTCCACAAGTGTGGGAGTAGGATTAGATGACAAGTGAAATCAAAGACACTTATGGCACAGGAGGAGGTTTTCATTATACTAGGAAAGACGATGCACAATTCTGAAAAGTACCATAACGCTGGCATGCAGGCTACATGCTGCCTCAACTGCAAGAGGAAATCACGACATACTAACTTCTCCCAAATTAGTACATCTCATGCAAGATATAAATTTCCAAATATACTTATGGAATGGCCTCAGATCCCTAATTTTCTCATAGCAATTCAATATGACTACACATCAGGAGAAAATCTAGGGCTGAATGTACCTTTTCTTTTTTCGGAATCAACAAAACATGTATCACATAAACCTACCTATGGTACAAAAAGTACAATAAATCTCATCATAAAACTGTGATTTGGATAAAAGAGAAAACTGCCTTTATTTGAAAATGTAGTCTCATCAGGAATATAGTAAAAATTTATAGGAAATATTTTGTTCTGATGGAGATATATAACAGCATGCATATTTGTTTTCTGACCATATAATTGTTCTGTACGATAAAATACGTTACTTTACACTGCCAACAATACAAGCTGTCACAAGGTACTTCAGCTGATATGAGTTTGCCATGTGATAGGTGATAACACTGCATGACTGAGCAATCTGCAGTTTCCTTTCTGCTATCATTCATCTGTAGCTGATGTAATCAGTGGGTGAAGTTCCAGCAAATTCTGCTCTTTAAAAAATCTGTGCGCTATCAGTTCTATTTACTTTCAGAAGATGTTACTTCCAGTCCAGGACCCAGCTTTGTGACTGTAATGAATGCACGACACTTACCTCACACTTACCCTACATTTCCCCAGCTTCTGCAATCACAGAGCGAAGTCCTAAACAACACTTCCTGTGTATCTTCCTGTATATACTGGGCTTACATGTTTAAGACAAAGTAAGAGTTACTGTGTAGTTACAATAATTACTGGAAGAAATTATGCAGTTGAGTGCAATGAAATTATACAGTTGAGTGCAATTTCTCGTTAACTAATTCAGTTTTTTACCAACAAATGCACCTATTATTACCGTATATTCTCGAATCTAATCCGCACCCAGTTTTTGGCGACTTCTTAAACGAAAAAAGTTAGTTCGCGATTCTAATCCGCACCTTTCCTTCAACCACCCCTTGCCCACGGGGCGACTGATTGAATAATATTGGATGTTACCGATGCGTTAAAATCCGACGCTACGCCTGTGGCCGATGAGTCATACCGATAGAGACGTGCGCAATCTCGTCTGAAGCCAGCTGAGCCTTAGTTGTTGAAACGTGGGAGGTGCTTGTTCCAATTTGTCGTGTACCATAGTTATGGAAGAGGGACGCCTGAAATCTAAACGACTCTCATATACGGCAAAGTTCAAACGTGAAGTTATTCGGTGCGCAAAGGAGAATGGAAACCGCAAAGCCACTGCAATTTTTGGAGTTGATGAAAGCAACGTTCGACTGTGGCGGAAACACAAGGCAGCGATCAGCGGGTGTGACGCAGCTCCTTCAGAAGTGGCGCGGTGGGTTTCGGCTGCATGGAAAGCCATCCCGGAGAGCATTATCGTCAGATCTTTCAAGAAGTGTTGCATAAGCAATGCTTTGGACGGAACCGAAGATGACATTGTATGGGAGGACGATGTTGAAGATAAAGATGATAGTGACTGGGTGGAGAGCACGGATAATGATTCAGTTATGAGTGATGACGGCGAGTCTGATGAATAATAAATTATAATAATAAATAATAAAATAATAGATTATTGTATTGTATTGTTCTTACGTTGTTTATTAATTACGTTAATTACGTTATTGTTATATTGTACAGCAGCTCAATCATTTTTCCAAAATCCAGCTCTAGACCGCGAATCTAATCCGCACGCGAATCTAATCCGCATCTGACTTTTTAGCCCTCTAAAACTGTAAAAAAGGTGCGGATTAGATTCGAGAATATACGGTATTATTATATACAAACTTATTATTGAGACAAGTGTGCCCATTGGGCCCTTCTTGCATGCAAGTTCAAGTGTAGTAGCTTATTAACACCCTGAAGATGGTCCACGGACTGAAACACGTGTAGGGGTATAAATCTATACTAATAAAACTATAAAAGAGTGGTTTTCTGTGTGTGCATTTGTTGGTAAAAAACTGAATTAGTGAGAAAAATGCACAGTGAAAGCAATATAAAATTTCTCGTTAACTGTTAGGGATACTCTGCAACACAACAAAAGTGATGCAAAAATATCTCCATTTTTATGATAGTTTGGTCTGCTTTATGTTGATAAAAGGTTTTATAGATGCCACAAAAATATACAGGAAGGCCCGGTTCAAGGAGGTACACAAACCAGTCTAGTAAACTGTTAGAAAAGTGTTTGTATGGTGTGAAAGCTCAGAAGGTTTGTCAACAAAAAACAAAAATACTATTCTATATTCCCAGGAGAACAATCACAAATGAACTGAAATGTTAACACCTGGCAAAGCCAGGTCAGCAGTCCACATTTGACAAAGAAGAATAAATTTGAAAAGTGTCATCCCAAATAGTCAGTTTGGCTTTCCTCTCAATTCTTTTATAATAAAACACATCACAAAAAATTATTCCTCACGGCAGAGGCCCGGGTTCGATCCTGGGTCAGTCCATGTGGGATTTGTGGTAGACAAAGTGCCACTGACAGGTCCCCCCCCCCCCAGAGCACTTCGGTTTTCCCGTGCTCCCATGCTCCATTACATGGGTGGAGGAGGGGGATCTTCATCACAGGGTTGCACAATAAGCCTCAAGGCTGCGGCGTGGTCCTTCACCCCCCTGCCCCCCCCCCCCCCCCAAAAAAAAAGAAGAAGAAGAAAAAGAAAAGAGCCACAGACAGCTGCAAGGCAGGATATTCAAAAACCACCACCCTGATCATGAATGTAAATTATTTTCTGAAGCATCACTAGTTCGATGATGGAGAACAAACATAATGTAAGAAGTACGTTCTGTGCATAAGTGGTCCTTATTTACACTTCTAACACTCCAATTTTGTTCGTCATCAAGAAAAAAACTGAAGAATTCTGATGCAAAGTATCCTACCCCATGAAGTTAATATGTGCCATAAATTAATCATTAATTATTTAAGGTGTAATACTTTTACACTTAAGAAAGTGTCCACTGAGAAAAGTATAAACCTTCTACCATGTACTATGTAGAAATAAATATCTCTTAAAAAACACATTAGGATCTTTTTTTAAAAAAAAAAACTAAATTTTCACTACAAGTGGAGAAAAGCAGCCCCATTTTACAGTATTGTGTTTCCTGTAATATGAGATGGAACATTCCCATAACAAAAGAGAAAGTCAACAAGATATGTGTAGAATTCTTTAATTGGATATTACAAAAAGAAAAAAAAAAAAACCTGAAATTGTGTACTGCTCAGCAAGTGCTTATGCAACACAAATTTCTGCTTTGTGGTTTGGATTACAAATACAGTGGAGATAATATGTTTAACACCTTCAATCTAAGTGTTACATGGAAACCTATGTTGAAGAAAATGTTGAGGTCCCTTGAGTCTCTAGTGTAAGATGTTTATTTTGTATACCTTATGCACTTTGAAACCACAGAGTTCCTGATCTGTAGCTTGGTTCCAACACCTCAGTACAGATTAGTCTGACCATCACATGAGCAACATGGCTGTGAACTGCACTAAAAATAAAATTTCATTTTTGAAAAATTACACAGCAAATACATGTCCTGAAAAGAATAGAATAAAAGGCCTATGTGACCGGAATGTGCTGCCACCTAGTGATAAGCTCTAACACAAGTCACAACACATATCTTGCTCTAATTTTTGGGAAGTGGTGGTGGTGGTTGACTGTAGTTGTAGCCATTCATCTGTTGGTACTGGCCATAGCCTGTGTATCCAACACTGTTATTGGTCATATTGGGTGGAGGGTTGTTGGGTTGGTAGTATGGTGTAGGGGTAGAATTCTTGGAACTGTTGTGCTGGTAATGGTTGATGTTTCCTGTCTGTGGTGGGGGTGGGGGTGGGGGCTGTTGTGGTAAACTCAACAGTGGAGGTGGGTTCTGCCCCAAGCCACCTCGGCCACCCATCTGAGAAGTGTTCTGTCCTAGCCCTCCCCTGTTGCCAGATGATGGGTTGCCCAATGGCTGGAAGTTTGCATTCTGTTGTTCATTATTGTTTGAGAATCTGCTTCCACGATCTTGACTCTTGTCTCCCCAGCGGCTTGACCTCCCACCCCTTTCTCTGTTTGCACCTCCTCCCCTTGGACCACGGTCACCACCTCCTCGTGGACCACCTCGGTCACCTCCTCGGTCCCCACGATCTCCACGGTCACCACCACTTCGAGAACCTCTGTCATCTCCAATCCTTCCACGAGGTCCCCTGTCATCACCCCGACCTCGAGATGGCCTATCACCGGCACTGCCACGTTGCCCTCTGTCACTGCCACCGCCGCTGCCACCACCTTTCCCCCAGCGACTTCGACCTGGAACAAATCATTAATGCGTCTGCAACAAACAGTGAAGTCATGTTGTGTCAGACTTCAAACCATGAAAGGATATGAGGGTTAAGCACAATTTTCATTTAATACAGGTGGAACCATGAAACTTCAGTCTCCAGAGAAGCATTACTAACAAACAAAAACCATGACTCACTTGAATGCCTTTAACAAAAATATGCTGCAACACATAATGTTTTGTGCTTAACTAAAGAATATTTCCCACAATAACAAAACTTGCAGAAATGTGAGAAGCTGTAGGATCCATTGGTTGCAAAGAGGTGGTGGTAAGAACAAACATGGATTTTAAATACAAGTGTATGGGTGGCAGGAAATGTGGTGTTGTAGGGGCAACATTCCACAGAAAAAGCACAAAATCAAACAAGCTGATTACAGCCCCTGTACACCACCCGGATGAAACTATGATTCAACCTGAACTTCATCAGAAACAGATGTTAAAAAATGGGCGACGTTTCAGGTGGCCGAGGGGTTTCCACCAGTAGAAAGGGTGGACTCATACTATGCCAAGCTAACTCAGCTGTCACAGGATTTATTCCAAACAGCAAATTAATTCCAGACACATCAAAGGCCCTGAGAACATTAACACAATGAAATGGATTCAGAGGTCATCACAAAGTGGTCTTAAGAGAAGTTTCTCCCATATCTTTCTCTAGAGTTTGTCACTGTAATAGACTACACCAGAATCTACGCAATTCTGCAGAGTAAGCCTCCCAGAGAACTTGCATGGGCACAAGTGACATCAGAAGTGACTGATAAGAATAACAACTTCAGACAATGAGACTGAGATATTTTTGCACCAAGAAGTGGTGATTATACAGTGTATTATTCCAGGGGTGACAGGGCTGAAAGAGGCGTAGAAATAGTATTGCATAAAAGCATAGTGAACAGTGTTGTTAAGAAGAGTGTGTATAGTGACAGAATCATTACTGTTAAGTTGAAGGCAGAACCGGTATTTTGATAGTGCAAGTGTACATGCCAACATCGGACTATGAAGACGATGAAGTGGAAGAGCTGTAAGATATAATTGAAGAAATTCTTGAAGAGGATGGAAAGGGGCGAGACAAATACGATTATAATAGGAGATTGGAACCGTGTGGTTAGAGATAAAGCACATCACAAAACTGTTGGACCAAATGGACTGGGTAGGAGGAATCAGAGAGGTCAAATGCATATTGATTTCTGTGAAAGAAATGGATTTGTTATAACAAACACATGGTTCAAAAAACCTAAAAGAAGATTGTACACCTGGAAATCACCAGGGGAGAGGAGTCGATTTCAATTGGACCATGTACGAGTGAAACAGCGATTCAGGAAGAGTGTAAAGGATGTGCAGACACTGCCTGGAGCAGATATTGACTGACCACAATTTACTAGTTGCAACAATCTGCATCAGATTGAAGAAAATAATAAGGTTCCACAAGCGAATACCAAGATGGAATTTGGAACAGCTATATGCTCAATGACAGGAAGTACATGATAAGCTAAAAGAAAAACTTGGTGCTATCAAATGTGAAAAGGGAATGTGGAAGTGCAGTGGATCAATATCCAGAAGCGTGTGCTAGATACTATGAGCGATTTGGTTGGAAAAGTCAAGAGGAGAGCAAGAAAGCCATGCATTACACAGGAGATGATCAGTAAAATGGATGAATGAAGGAAACGGAAGAATGTCAACAACAAAGAAGGAAGGAAGAGCTACAGATGCCTGAGGAATGAATTGAAAAGAGCCACGGACAAAGCCAAAAAGGAATATCTTGAGAGCATATGCGACGAGATCATAGAATTTCAAAGAACAGGACATTATGATTTAATGTACATAAAGACAAAGGAACTAGGTTGGAAAGAAAACCATGGGATTCAAAACACTGGCATCAAAGACTCTCAAGGGAATATAATAATAGATCAGAGACGAGTACTGCAAATTTGGGAGAATTATATTACAGAGCTCTAAAATCGAGCTAATTGACCAGAACACCTACAAGTCGAACCTGAAGCTGAAGTAGATGAAGACGAGAAAGGCCCTTATATTTTGCAAAGTGAAGTGGAAAAAGCTATCAAGGAGATGAGGGATAAGAAGGCTACAGGAGATGATGATGTACCTGCAGATGTACTCAAATTGTTGGGAGAAGATGGTCTCAAACTAATGACACAGCTGATTAACAGCATATATGTAACTGGAGAGTAGCCCAGAGATTTCATTGTAGTTACAATGATTGCCTTAAAGAAGAAGCCCAAAGCTACAAAATGCAGCGACCATCGCACAGTCAGCATCATCGTGCACGCAGCAAAGATACTTAGAAGAAGGATTGAAAGGAAGACAGAGGATGCACTTGGAGAAGATCAGTTTGGATTTAGGAGAGGAAAAGGAACTAGGGATGCAATTGGGATGCTGAGAATAATATCAGAACTTACCTTGGTCATTGATGAGGAATTGTGTGCTTGCTTCATAGACTGGCAGAAGGCATTTGACCATGTCAAGTAGAGCAAATTAATGCAGATCCTAAAGGGAATTGGGATAGATTGGTACGAAAGAAGACTGATAAGCAAATTGTAGATGGAACAGTGTGTCAAAATAGGACTAGACCAAGGGGAGATGAGGAGTGTGAAGACTGGAAGAGGAGTTACACAAGGTTGCTGTTTGTTGCCGAATCTGTTCAACTTATACAGTGCGTACCATACCAAGGAAGCTCTTGAAAGGTTTGGAGACTTCAAAATAGGAGGACAAGTAATTCACACTGTGAAATATGCAGACGACCTTGTGCTAATGGCTAGGGAAGAAAAGGTGCTACAGGGCATGGTTGATGGACTAATTGAAATTGGAAGACACTATGGAATGGAAATGAATGTGGAAAAAACTAAGGTAATGAGAATCTCAAGGCAACCATCCCCAATAAAAATTATGATGGATGAAAAGCAATTGGAGAATGTGGAATATTTGAATTATTTGGGTAGCATGATAACAAATGATGCAACGTGTACACGTGAAATTAAAACCAGAATTGCCATGGCAAAAGCAGCATTCAACAAGAAGAAGACTCTTTTCACCAGCAAACTGGCCTTAAAATTTAAGAAAAAAAAAAAAAAAAAAAGAAAAAAAAAAGAAAAAAAAACTAGTAAAGTGCTACATTTGGAGCATAGCTTTATATGGTGCTGAAACGTGGACACATTGGAAAGTAGATCAGAAGTACCTGGAAAGTTTTTAAATGTGGTGCTGGAGAAGAATGGAGAAGATCAGTTCGACCGATCATATGAAAAATGAAGAAGTATTACACAGAGTCAAGGAGCAGAGGAATATCCTACACACAATACAGAGAAGAAAGGCTAACTGGATTGGTCACACCTTGAGTAGAAACTGCCTTCTAAAGCACCTGATTGAAGGAAGGTTAGAAGGAAGGATAGAAATGACGGGAGGACGTGGGAGAAGACGTAAGCAGCTACTGGATGACCTTAGGGAGGGGAAAGGATACTGGAAATTGAAAGAGGAAGCACTAGATCACACCCTGTGGAGAACTCGCTTTGGAAGAGGCTACGGACCTGTCGTAAGACAGACTACAGAATGAATGAAATGACACTACAAGTTTAAATTAAATCACTGACAGCATCATTTAGTAGCAGTTTAAGAGCAGAATGCCCAAGCATGTGTAAAGTTACATCACCAAAACATGCAGAGATCACAACAGAGCTTGCAGCTCTGTTTCCCATTCAGTTCCCCAGCTTCTAGGCCCCCACAGCAAAGTCCCCAGCTATACCTATGTCACTCTCTGCACCAAGTGCAATGCCTCCCCGCATTCACTTAAGATTTGTGGTCCAAAATATATCAAACATACATCAGATATTTTCAGTTCAAACTGAATGAGACAACAGAAACCTGGAATATTTCTCACACACTAAAAGAGTGGCTGACTCAAACAACTTTTATATTTCATGATGAAAGTAATGACCACTTCATATTATCAGCTTACCACCTGTTGCAATTTTGGGTTTGCAATCTCCAGAAATAAATTTATTCCTCTTACAATTCCTGTCAAACTTGTCTGCCAAGTTACTACTTTGTTACTGTTGTGTTATGTTCAAAGTGCCAAGTATCTTTCATAATGCATGATGCTCTTTCCCAACATGAAGAGAACAGTAAAAAGTAAAACAGTGTGTTATACCATTTGAATATTCTATATTGCAGATTTAGTGGGGTTCCATATGCTTGAAAATTTCCTATTATGAGCACACTTGTTAACCCTTGTGCTGTGTTAGCCTAAATCAACAATATTATGTTCTGCAGATTGCTCTCTTACATGCTTGCTCCTACCTTCCTCCCCTCTAACTTACCCTCTTTCCTCTACCTGTTTCCTCAATCAGAAAAATCACTGCATGTCCAATATCTGACTTGACAAGTTGTTTTCTAAATTTGGTTTCAGTCCGTATATTCTAAATTATGGTTTGAGTTTGGTAGGCTTGGGTTCCAGTGTCCCTGCTGTGTTGTGTGGAGGTGTTTACTTTTTTTGTTGATTTTCAGTTTCTCATAACAGCTGCAAGTTTTTATTTTGCATTTATTTTAATGTGTGGAGCCATTCTTTCTTGAATTGTACGAACTGTTTAGTGGAAAACGTGAATTATGTGATTGTATATGTGTGTGTACACTCAGCAGATAACTTAAGTATTTTATTAACTTCTGTGTATATATATATGCAGCATCAAAGTTAAACTTCGAATTTGCTGAAGACTGAAGTCTGCTACTGTGCAGTGAATAATGAATGTCTACAAGGGAAACTGGGTATGAAGAATGTAGAAAGACACAAAATTTATCCATAAAACTGAAACATATTCAGTGTAGAGTTCCACTCACTCCGTCCTCCAAATGCACCAGACCGTGCCATCTGTGCCATCTCGTGAAGTTTTGGATTGATCACCTGGTTGGCTTCCTGCAGAACAGCAATCAAGTCATTTGCCTGCTTTGCATTGCTGGGTGTGAAGAAAGCGTATGCTGTGCCTGTACGCTGAGAACGTCCTGTACGTCCAATACGATGGACATAATCTTCAGAGCTTTGAGGGTAGTCAAAGTTGATGACGAACTTCACGTCCTCAACATCTGAATAAAATGAAGCCACTCTATGATTAAACTGTGATGTGTTAAAATATCACTTGTAACATCTGAATAAAATAGAACTGTTATTATAGCAATTACATAATGCAAGTAAAAACTAATGAAAATTACACACATGCAGAAAGTAATCTTCAGTCAAAGCAAAAATAATCAGAAAGTCGACTTTACATGTCAACATGTTTAACATACTGACATTACCTACTTCACAGTTTAATTATTAGCAGGGAGGTGGACAGAAAACAGCTGCATGTCGCAACAAAATTTTAGAACTTCTCTACCTCAAAAATCAGACATGCACCCCCTCAAAGAGTAAGTGGGAAATGTGGTCAAGTCTTTCCTACACAATTTCCAGCATCAGGGTTTTCCAATCAAAGTTCCTCCTTTGTATGTTCACTTACACCCATAATGCATAGAATCACAAAATATTTTTCCTTTTAATTCACTAAAAAAATACCACATTAGAATACACTTCAAATATTAGTCAGAAACCTATATTTGACATCACATACCAATCTTTTGTAAAAACCATCTTTGAAAAATTTTTAACTTAGGTTTGAACTTCATGTAAAGCAGGGGTTATACTGGATGCAGAGTGATTCCAGGCTTAGTGGCTTAACTTCATGATCTTATTCCTGAGGCCAGTAGGTCATCCCCAGTCAGAAATTTCATATAAATATAGGCATGACTCTCAAGGGTGGAGAGAGATATGGATGTTTGCAGCAATACATGGGGTATGTGCACATCTGACCTTGAACTGAACTATACACTGCTAACAGAGACATATTTGGATGATGCAATATAACAGAATGCCTCCCTTGATCATTGTGTTCCTGCCCAATGGATCAATCATAGTGGTCCACAATACTGACCCATCCATTACCCCCCCGGGTTTTTAATTACAAAGATGAAAATGGAATCCAGTGCTGTCACATTCTGGGTTCTACAACCAGCATAAAAGACAATCTGATTGAACACAAGCAACACACTTGATTTACTGATGCGCCAGGATGCACAGAGTAGTCATTCTGAACATTCATGGTATATTCAGTAATAAAACCTTCATGGAGGTACCAGTTAATTTTGATTTTTTAACATTCAGGTAATGATAACTTCATAATCCTTGAGAATCAATCCTTTGTTTATGTGACATCTGATGAGTATGTTTCGAAGTACAGACAAGCAATCGTAAATCACACTGTACAGTTACCATATATTCTGTGCAGAAATCCATCCCCAAGTGACCAAATTTCACTGAAATCTATAAAACAATTTTGAAAAAATATAGATATCCTCGTTATACGCCTAACCATTTTATGAATTCTCGTAAACCCATGTTATGAAACTGTGACGAACTCAGAATTACTTGTGTGTGTGCGTGTACAAATGTATACACATTCTTTTTAATCAATAAAAAAATCATATTCTTTTCCCTCCTCTGACATGATTTCCTCCCTATAAAACAACTCACTGGTATAATTTTTGTCATACACATAAGGTTACACAAAATTAAATTTCGAATACTACACGCATTCTTATGTCCACACTAGCCACAGGTAAGTTGTCAACCTGACATTCAAGGAAATATAAACTGGTAGTTGGATGTGCTTGGTGGCAATGAAACATCCAGACCTACGAGGACTTTAACCCCTACTGTTTGGCCCACTAAACTCATAATTTACCAAGATAATGTGCTCCCATCTCCTTTAGAAGCAATAATTTAACAGAAGCATTAACTGCATTACTATTTGGTCTGAACATGGTGCTGGGTATCACTTTACTGAGATATTTTGGCTTGCTCAAATTCATTACAAAAAAAAAACATTATCCAAAGAAGAGTTAAGTGCGCTAATGTTTGCAGACTTACAACCCCTTGATCAGCACTGGTTTTTCGGTTTCATTTTCAAAAGCATATCTGTTCACCTCCCTGCTACACTTATGTTACTAATGCAATAGTTACCTTCAGATCGTCCAATACATGGAGCGCATCATAACCACTAGCACTGTACTGTAAGTCCCTACCTACTGCTCACAGGTTTAACATATTGGGGGGTAGAAGGAGGAAACGTGCGGACAATCGTGGCATGATTAAATGGCTTGTGGCTGGCTAACTCTCCCGTGGGCTTCCAATAGTACGGGCGATGCCCTTGAGGAGTAACCAACCAATCAGAGGCACTGCCAGACGTATACAGAATCACGTATAATTTTATCTTGCATGTGCCTCTGAAATAGAAACAAACCAGACTGATTAGTTGACAAATATAAAATTGATGCCCAAAGGTGAATAACAGCAGCATTAAGTTGACAGAAGATTCACGTGAATAACAGCAGCATCCAAACAGATGCTACAAGGGAGAATATCATGCATACTACCACAACTCACACACCACATTCTAAAGTAAGGAAAGACTTGTGTTGAGAGTTGTCTGAACCCTCAGTGAAGATACTGAAATTTCAGTGACAGTGTTAACCCATCCACTTATTTTACCATCACAAAATAATTAAAATTTCTCTCTTTGTAATACACAAGGCAAGGAGTTTATACACAGCACTCAGATCACAGCAAGGGAAAAGGTTAACTCATGATATCTTCAACATGTCACATCATGATCCAGCCTTCACACTCCTCATCTTTCCTTCCAGTGAGACCTGACAGCATCGGGCATCAGCTTTTCCTATTTTGTCAACCAGTCTGGCCACCGTTGCCACAATATCTTATACACATTGTTCACCTCCATACCCCAACTCAATCCTTCTTCAGCACAGTTTCTGTCAGTTTTATGACAATTGTGGCCAAGGCTTTCTTTTTGAATTCTGGCTTTACTGTCACATGGGACAAACTGCTAATACAGTTGAATGCATTTTCTCAGTGCAGTATGATCCTTTTCAAAACACTATCACCACCACCATAACTTTTGTTGTGCAAAGAAAAATTTCATTCACTAGAAAGTTCTGTGAAGATGGGTCAAATCATGTACAAAATTTATACCACCAAAAGGAAAATTAACACATTACTCCAGGTTATTTCAGCACCTAGATGTAATTTGCAAATTTATGCAATATCTCAAAACTCGAAACACAACACACAGCCCGTTACTTCAAACTGCTTTCAGTGACTTGCCTCCTTAGGTTTATGAAAGCGCGATTATCGCATGCATGAGGGGTTACAGAATATACAATGTTGTTTACCAACAACTGAACAATCACAGACTAAATAAAGCTACATCACAGGTAAAATACACAGATGAATTTTTAATGCAGTTTTATGAAATAACTCTGATGAGGGTAAAAACCAAAATCAGGATCTTAGAGAAGACCTGAAAATATGCTATTCAAGGATAACTCCTGTTTATGGATGGTAACTGGATTCTTTTCACAGCATTAAAGACCAAGGACAAGATGTAGACATGAGTGAAAGCAGACACAAATACAAGAAAAGTGCTTACAGACGTACAAACAACAGGAAAGAATTCAGCATAGGACCCATCCTGGTAAAAAAATAAATGGATGACGACAACAATATGTTCCTTACCTCATGTACACTTAAATATCACTTGATTCTTTCCCTTGCACTCAAAATTCCAATTCAAAAAGATGGTTCACACAAATGTCATGTGGCAAACCTTGGCTACAAAATATGAACAGTTTTGTTTCACAAATATTTTGGTAACCAGATTCACCAAATTGGAATTAAAAGATTAACATGCGTGAGGTATACTTAACATTGAAGATTTCTGAATGATATTGCGAGTGCCACATTTATTACCTCAAAATATAAGACACACCCATTCTAAATGGCTAGAGAGGAGGAGACATAAAAGAATCAACTATGCTTTCAAAAATCAAAATTTTTGCAGCTGAACATGAATTTAAATTTAAAAAAGAAAACTAACTGTTGAGTCTAATCTCACATCTATATGAGGCCACTGTGTGCCTCTGTAACTGTTTATAATCCATTCATATTACACTGGACAGTGCAAAATGACTCCATTATACAACTTTCCTGATAGTCTGTTTTTACATGACATTACCACCATTCAGGAAACATCCTTGATATATTTTTTGCACATGAAAAAATACACCTACGATGGCAGACACACAGTAATTCAAAAAATGTAATCTGTGGAGAAACAGTTCAGGCATTCCTAAGTGGTGCAGTTATATCCCTGAAAGATATGCTGTTTTCTGAACACTGTATCCACAACAGATGACTGCTGAATTGCTCATGGTCACTACATTCTGCAGATAGTACAGTGTATCATACTTAGTATAATTCAGATTGAATTTAAAAATAAATTTATTACAAAGAACACACAACAGCAACCTGAAATATTCACACATCACAAAATGTATCATCCCCAATGCTGCTCCAAAGCTCCAAATAAAATCATATGAATCCAGAACACTTTTTTTTATTCTCTGGCAAAAAATATGTCACATACACATTAATACACATTCAATCCTCCAGCAGAGATACACTCTTCATGGTCCTTGCAGGCTCCACCTTTCGCAGCTACTTTTGCAATCACGTGATCAAAACTTACACCAAACAAGTGAAGAAAGCACCAGCTATCACCAAACAAACACTAAGTTATGAGTTCTTCAGGTGTTCTAATGTCACACCTAAACATGACCCCTCGCACAGCAGGTAACCATTTACTGAAGGATTAAATCTGTCAAAACTTCAAAGCAGTATATAAACTGCTTGAAACAAACTGACACCACGCACTGTTACGCAAAAAAAATTGCACCTGACAACTTAAAATTGTGTAACAACAGAACACAAGTCATGTCTAAGAAACGGCAGCAGGGGACCCAAATTGGTCAAATGTGACCAGAGCAATATAATTCAACCCCTTTGCTGCAGTGCAGTACTTACCTAAGCCACGTGCTGCTACATCTGTTGCTACCAATATAGATACCTTCCCACTTCGAAACTCTGAAACACAACAATATCAGTGCTGGATGGGTGCAAGGACAAAACAATATCAAGAGGTCACTGACCTTACAAAGGTTTCATTGTATACACTGAGTATACTGTTGATACACACAGACAAAAGAAAATGGAACAACAGTGTAAGTTGCCATAAAAGATCCTACAAGACTAGCCATAATCAGGGGCTCAAAGTTCGTATTATCTGCCAAACCAAAAATTCATTCTGACTTCAAACCCTTTAACCTTTAAAGTACGAATGTTAGATATATCTAACGCAGCCTGCAATCCCCAGTGGCCGAATGTTAGATATATCTAACGCTGTGCATGCGTGACGTTTTTCAGCTCCGACAGTGTTTGCTTTAGCAGGAAACCCAAACAAACCCATTGTGGGTCCCACCAGCAGGTCTGGTATTCGTCATGAGCAATGATGTCATTTATGACATACATGGGGTTTGTGTGACAAGTCAGACAGAATGGTCAACAGCTATGGAATTGCCTGGAGAATGTAGAAGTGGACAAAGAAACTGTTTTTCCACCTCACAGACATGACCACAACGGAATGCGTTTCTTATCCATAAGTCGTGTGGCGGAAAAGATGACCCACCAAAATTTCCGGGAGGTTCGTATCTGATTATCCATTCGCATGAAGAAAATGTGACAGCGAGTGGCATTTCCAGGGGTAGGCCAAGTCCATTTGCGTCCCAGCTAAGTCGATTAGAAGTAAAGCATTCAAACCACTGGCCTTCAAAAGGAAAACAAAGGCGGTGTCGCGTCTGTTCGCTGCAGAAGCAAACACGGAGCATGCTGTATTTCTGCAAGAAGTGCGACGTTGGTCTGTGTATAGTGAACTGCTTCGAGAAGTGGCATACGTGTGTGAACCTGAGTCGCTAGACACAGAGAGCAGCGTTGAATGTTGTGGCGTGAGCAGACACATATCGTTGTACAGACGGAACAGAATACATTTGCCGGTGCAAATAAGGGTTGTATATTTCTGTGAATGTAACATCACACATTCCTACGGTTTAAATCAAGGGATAAGTATAATAAAAATCCACAGAAGTGACATAAAATATATTACACTAAATAACTTTTGATTTTATCAGAAAGTTCCGCAAGTATGTTTTATTGCTAAAACTTGACACTTCGTCTATAAATGTAGAAATTTATTCTCTTTCAAACAGATTTTATTTCATAATTTTATGTTATATAGAGTGGAAAATATATCTGTTTTTGTGGAGGCCTGCAATTTTAAGATTTAAATGCCCAAAAAAATCCGGCCACTAGGATATGAGGGGCTTTTAAAAGTCCGTACGCTAAAGGTTACAGATAAACTACAGAAGAGTTAACCTTTGCATGGCCAAAGTATCAAATGGCAGCTGATACCAGCCTGACACCAACATCTTGAAACCTCTCCTACAAAACATGCGAGTACAATTTTGACAGCATCAGCAACAACGCTGTCGCCTACTTCATAAATCTTATTTGAATTATACAATATTTACATGCATACCGCCCCAGATTAATAAAAACAAGACATACAAATTCGAGCTGGCCATGCCACCTCCTGTCTACTACGTCAGAACACCATGGTATATCAAGAATATTTTATAACTATCTTGCTAATACATCAGTCAACATACTGGAAACAGTAACATGTATCCCAAAAATTATAATAACTGACACCTCAATTAATAACTATAGTGCAACTGTATATAACCCTTTTATGTGTTCTTAAAGCATTTTAGCCTGAGGATGACCGTTTGTGGTCGATACTTGATGCAGAAATAAATACCAGAGACTGTATAGTTGTGTTAATATCTTTTTTATTCCTTTTATAAGTAACACAACGCTAAAAGTTGAAATGTATTAACACATTCATTGCCGGGTATTAAATCCCTGAGGATGTTATATTGCTAGGGATTTATTGAATGTTAAACAACTAGAGTGTCGTATTATAAAAAAATTAATTACGATGCAACTATAAGAGATAAAAATTTTAAATTTTGAGCACAACTTTAGCAATGTTTCAGTGTATGATATAATGTGTAGCAGCCTTCTGGATGGAGAGGAACACCGCAATGAGCGCAAACAAATCTAGTTTCTTTCTTGATATTTTTCTGTATACACACTCGACATCTTCGTGTAGGTGTCTTGTCTTTCTTTGTAGGAGGGATATGCACGAGTTTATGGTTTTTTATTCTCCAACAAGCCTGCCAGGTGGGTCACTTTTTGGGGCTAGTTTCAGTGGAATTGGTGTAGGCGTTCTGCTTGAGTCTTGCGACTCATCCGATGATGACGATGGTGTTGATACATCTTCTCTTGTGTGTATAAGATTTTCACTGACATCCACTAAGTAATCTAGGAATGATTTGTGGGAATTAGGGTTGGATTTTGTAAATACAACATAACTATTGAAAAGTGCACATTGGAGAAGGTAGAAAAAGACTTTCTTAGGCCATTTTACAGTTTTACGGATGAAGGGATAATAGGCAAGGTATTCGTCAGCTGTATCAACACAATGAATGTGTGTATTGTAATCTGCTACGCATTTAGGTTTCTTTTGTGACGCCAGTATGTCTGCTCGAGTCATCTACCACAGATGCAGTGTGAAGTGTTGAAATCATGTTTATGAGTCTCTTCTTATCTTGGTGCGAGACCAATAGTACATCCTGTTTCCTACGAAAAGTGACCTCACCCTTCTTCAACTTTTTTGCCTCGTCGATTTACTCTAATTGTGCCAGACACTCGAATTGATTTTTGAAGCAGTTCCTCAGCCTGACAAACACTATTATAATAATTATCTTGATACAGATGGTAACCCTTCCCTTCATAAGGCTCTAGTAGAAGACATACTGTTTCAGTCAAAGGCCCACATTTGCCATCATATATCTGCATGTTGCAAATATAGCCTGACGTACTTTCACATACCAACCGTACCAGAATACCATACTTTGTTATTTTACTAGGGTTGTATATGTGAAAATGCAAGCGACGTCGCCAACCAAGTATGCCTTCATCAAGTGAAATCTGTCTCTCAGAAATATAATTAGATTTGAAATTATTGACTACAGTGTCTAATATTGGTCGAAGTTTGTACAGTCGGTGTTCCTACTGCAGAATTGTCGTTGAAGTGTAGGTATCGGTGGATAATTTGAAATCTGTTCCTAGACATCGTTTGTGAAAAAATGGGTGTTAGTAAAATGCATCTTGTTGACCAGTACCATTCTAATTTTGGTTTTTGAATTACACCTGTAAGGAACATCAGACCAAGAAATTTCTTCATTTCATATATTGTCACAGGTTTCCATTGTTCACTACGTGTATGTTTAGTAACGGGTCGTGGCACTGTCGCGATCTGTTGTTGTGCGTATAAATTTGTCTGGTTGACACCAATTTGAATGAGTTCTGGAGTGATGTAATTATCAACATATTACATCATATCTGTTCCATTTTGAACAGCAAATTGTACTGCTGGATTTCCTGTGAAGAGTGGAATACTTGGTTGACGAACCTTTTTACAAAACCTGTCTACAGTAGGGCCCGGACCCAAGTCTGAACTGCCGTTCTCATCATCACTCTCATTCACTATTTGATATTTCCGGGACACAGTCTGCGTCTGAATCACTGTCATTCGCAAGTTCTTCACCAACAGAAGCCTCTATATCTGCTTCAGTTCTAAGCACTTTTCGTTTCCTAGTAGCCATATTGCACTATGTATACATAAACTCACAACCAACTTCACAGAGAGGAAACACTACTGACTGCAGCTTCAGAAATCACTTGCTCAGCTCAAGACTAAACAGAAACGTTGTGACACATTTATTATATTTTTCTACCCTAATGTACGTGACCAAATGCACATATTTTTTCTAATTATGTCAGCTAGGGATTAATAAAGATGTAAAATATGTTTCCTGACAGAACTTATTTTGTGCGTGGCCTATTTAAGGCAAAAGAGCAGAGTGAACTTTAGAGCGACTAAAGTCGACGCTGGCAAATTAAAACGTAAATACTTAAATTGACGATGGTCGACTTTGGCAGTGAATCTGTTAACAAGATGCAGTGTATCTTAATCATATGGGAAAATTTTGATACAAAATAATTCTAACGTCTAATTTGGGAAAAAGTTCCAAGCAGTGACAGCTTTAAGGAGTTTCACTCTACTTAAACCAAATTAAAAATCCATATTTTTCGTTATTAGATAGTTTGTTTCTTGACTGCAGCCTTGCATTCTACAGAAAATGGGCCTTATGGTCTGTTAATGCAAATGATTCCTGTAAATATCCACTCTTGAGTCTCAGAAATTACCTCATCAAAGACAATAAGCAGATCACATTTTTAAATTCTTGACTCAAAAACAACTTAAGGCAGTGAGAACATCCGTACCTGATAACACATAATCCCGCTCTTGCTGAGACTTGTCACCATGAATGCTTTTTGCAGGCCACCTGTTAACAAGTAAGGATATTATTAAGATTTACTGAATAGTTCTAATAGATGGCACAGTTTAATGACAAACATTCTGGACCACCCCTCTCCACAACAAGATACACGATTTCATGACTACACGTTAAATGAACACTTTTCTTAATTGCACTGGTCTCAACCAAAAACCCCATAAGAACAAGTTTCCTGATATCTGATGCCTCATTATGAGCTCACTGCATGCATACTCACCCATATCTGCTGATGCTTCTTGTGATATCATCCACCTTCCTCTTGGTTTCCACGAATATAATTGTCTTACTTTCCTCTTCTTGTGATATCTCCTCCAAAAGCTTTAGCAACCTAAGACAGTTCATTATCACCATAAGAACAGTATGACTGATGCAGTTACAAATAAAGCATGACTGTATTCTTAAGTATCCTAAATAATGAAGCAGTCACATATCACTTTTCAAGCATAACAAATTAATTCCCAGCACAAGCAAAGATTTTCTCTTCTCCACAGCACCTACCAAGTCTTCTGTACAGTGGATACCATGGCTCTTTCCTTATGAATGAAGCTACCAAGCCATGAAGCTGACCACTTACCCCCACCTAGTGCCAAAGCAAACCCTTTCATGCCAGAATTAAATGTCTGGAGTAATCTTAGGAGTGATGAGAAATTTAAGTGGCCGCCATTCCTTTGCACGTTATTGATAAAAACTTCAAATGACTGGATTTTTAATCTTTAGCATACAGCCTTTTAAATGCCAGGTTTCTGCTGCAACTGGAGCACTATTAATTTTCAGTGCCAAATGCAGGACTTTTCCCTTTTGGACAAAAAAATGTCCACTTAATGGGACCTCATTCCATTTATCCATTTAAGGCTAAATGCACACTGGACATCAATTGTGATTAACTTTCAGTGTGAAAAGATTGAGGATGTGTGAAGGTATACCTTTATTCTCCCATTCGCCTTCAAGGTGTGGAACTTAATTAAACACAGAAACAACTTCACTGCCTTCTACCTTAGATCCTGATCTAATAATATAGTAATGAACCTTTGAGTTCCATAAAACGTGAAAATTTCTTGGCTACAAGAGCAACTGTCAGTAACCCAAGAGGAATTCTACTCCATGGAATTTGTTACATCCACAAGACATAATAAGCAAACAGGACAGACCAGTCAGTATAATTCCTATGCTAGAGGATGGCTGACTGAGGAACAGAATTTTCTGTTCTCCAAAGTGTCCAGACCAGATCTGAAGTCCTCCAAGTCTCATATTCATTGGGTAACATGGGCTTCTTTCCCAGGTCTAGAGCAGTCATGGCATAATTTTCTCTATCTAGTGCCTAGGTTAAGACTGGATGAAGCAATACTCTCACTCCATCACGTCTCCATGGGGTTGGTGCTTAATTAAGCACAAGGACTTCAGAAATGTGCAGAATTTGTTGGGCCCTAAACTGTACAGATCTCATGGGAAGATCTGTTTATGACTATATATATATATATATATATATATATATAAAGTATTATGAACTGACATTTACTGTGATCATGTGAGAAGCAAACATACGAGTGCTGTGGTATATCATTTTTACCCATTACTGTAACCGCAGCATGTACTAATTGCATACAGCATATTTCTGAATTGCCAGTCATGCATGGAAGAAAACATTAAAACAGGCAGCATTAAACATCGGTTCCACTGCACCTTACAACCTTTGTTCAAAGACATAGGAACATTTTTGTGTCTAAAATTTTGCAGGAATGAAATAGCAACACACAAGTTGATGGAATGGCAACTCTGCCATATTTTGGTAACAATTTCTTACTTAGTTTCCTTTTCATACTCCTGACACACATCAATAATCTGAAGAATATTATGGTTGGCAGCAAGCTGAAGTGAACCAATATTGATTTGGATGTAGTCATTCAGGAACTCTTCCGCCAAATTACGCACTTCCTTCGGCCATGTAGCAGACCACATCAGCACCTGTCGATCAGGCTGGAACACAAAACACATCTTGTTAAACGACGACAACTGCAGTGAATTCTGCAACACCTTACATGACAATATACTACAATCACCAAACCTGATGACACAACATAGAACAGTTCAAGACAAACAAACTGCAAATTATCATTATTGTTACACATTTGGAGACACACACAAGAACTTTCAGATGTGTATAAGATAAATATATATTAAAACCAAGAAGCAAAAACACAACAATTTTAACAACAATTTACATACAGTGAAAACTCCATTGATCCCATACGTGTTATGTTCCCACAGGTATCTTAATTTATTCTGGTCCCAAAATGTCACACCGCATAAACAGAGTATAATTAAATTAAATGTATTGTAGCTTGAAGTGCCATTTTCCTGCATCACTCATTTTGCTTTCTGAGAAAAAAAATCAAAAGAAACATGATGTTTTTGAACATACAATAGCGGTAATTTGCATATAATGGTTAATTAAAGTTAACTCACAAAATGCTACCATGCATCAGCCAAGTGTGAAAGATGGTTGAGCAGTGGGGATGACACGAGGCCTAGTTGTAAGGTTGCAAACCTGTGGACCACGTTCTAGAGTTGTTTGTATAGTACCGTTTTGCAACATTTAATTTTGACAATTAGAAGTTGCGTGATTTAATGTGATTATTCCGGTTATTTGTTATTCATGCCAATATGGCTGGAAAATTGTTGAAACATTGTTTGAAAAACATGAAACACTGAACAAATAAAAAAGTATGGATGACCACAGCCATTTTCACCAAGTTGTTAACGGTACTGTGTGCCTCCAACATTGTACAAGGTATAAAATTTTGTTTGTTTAAGGACAACTGTGCTGCGCATCTGCAAGGTAAACCGTTTCTACAGAACATAAAATTTAAATCTTATCCATCAAACTGTGCAAGTGTGAAGCCTTCTATTAGAACTGGGCGTGGCTAGATGCTGAAAAGAATGTCAACTTCAGTTCTTGCACATTGGATGACAATGAGCCTGCCACACAAGGCGTTTCCAGCATGGATGAGTAGTGTGATGATCATCAAGGGTGGGGACAGTAGTGGGGACAAAGAGGGAGACAAACATGATCTTGGACCAGTGACAAATTTTCCTGAAGCTCATGTCACTTGTGAAAACTGTTAGATCATTCCCTTATGAACACAGCATTGGTGAGCATAACAAAACACAGCATTTTAACTTGGAATTGCACTGTTTCCATTTGAAATGCAAAGTTTTGAACTAAACAGATATCATAACCCATTTCTTTAGTACATAATTAATTTCCTTGCAGGCAATAATGTAAGTTTTTGTTTACTATTTTTGTAGGCTTAAGCATGAAATGTAAGATCTCCATTTTTTGTTTCGTAACAAACTTAATGCTTCTCCCATGTTGTTTTCCCGCTTTTACTACGTGCCCTCCGCAGGCCCTTCAGAAATGTCAGATCAAGATTTCACTGTCATAAGGTAAACATTATACAAATATTTTATATCTTGTCCAGCATAATTTTGATAAAGATGTAAAAAAAATTCAAATACATATTCTATTACGTATAGCACAACAATAGAAGGGGAACTGCAGAAGGTTGGCATAAGCTGGAAAGAGACAAAAGGACTAGCCTTAGATAGAACCAAAAGAAAGGGCTTCATAAAGGCTTTATGTTCCACATAGGAACAAAAGCAGAGAAGACAGGGGAGAGTACTACAGGCTTATGGTTACAGTAACATTTGTATGAGTCTACCCGAATCTGCTCAATGATCTTGCGTATCTGTGGTTCAAATCCCATATCAAGCATCCTGTCTGCCTCATCCAGAACAAGGTAAGTGCAGCGCTTTAGGTTAGTAGTTCCTCTCTCCAGAAAGTCGATCAGACGGCCTGGCGTGGCAATGCATATCTCCACACCTCGCTCCAAATCTCGTGCCTGCATGAGCAGAAATATATTAGGTCAAAATCCCTCCACCATTTGCAGTAGCACCATCACACTTCCTGCACCTGCTACACATTACCTGTGGCCCTTTAGGGGCTCCTCCAAAAACACATGTGTTGCGGACATGCGACGATGCTCCAAAATCCTGTGCTACCTGCTGGATTTGTTGGGCCAATTCTCTGGTTGGAGCCAAAACCAATGCAATTGGGCCATCACCCCTTAGTAAGCGAGGCTGGCTGTTTATATGTACGATTGCAGGTAGAATATACTGTAAACAAATTAAACTGATTTTGTTGCTCTAGTATATTTCACTGCACATAATGCACATAAAGTTCAGATTATAATGGATAAGACATATTTATAACCATAACGAACATTCTAGTGAGTGCACCAATGCACAAGTACTTTCAGCAGAATCTCGATACAATCATATCACGTTGTGATGTGATTGCATCATCATTCATTATACTCAAATTCACCATCACTGTCACTAAAACTGACATCATAATCCACTTCCTTAAAGCATTCTAAAACATCTTCCCTTACCTGACATCATGTATTTTGAACAGAACAAAACAAGCACTTATGGCATATACAAATGCTACTCTAATATATGTGACCAAAATATAAACCCACGAAGTTAAACTACTTCTAAAAGATGAACAAAGAATGCACATATGACCATACACCTGTACAATAAATACATTTCACATAAGATTATCAAAAACTACTTATCAAAAATCCCTTCAATTCCACTCAGGGTTCAAACAACTTAAAAGGAACACATGATGGATAACAATAGATATCAAAGAAAGAATGGCAGACAAGGAAGTGAAGAATAATATATGTGAGAGAAATCTGTGAGAAAAAGATATTCAAAACATGTTAGCAATAAAACAAATTAAACGAAAGAAGAAGATACCCTAACAAAGCACAGAATGCAAGACAACAAGAAAGAAGACCAACAGAAATACCCTGATAAATGTGTGCAAGCCTTCTACAAAACAGTGACAAATTTGTGCAAAGTGTAGTAAATTTCAGCTGGTGAGTATAAATTAATAGCTTTGTATTATTTGATCACACAGATTTTCCTGGTAAATGAAACATCTAGGGGAAAATTATTCCTCAAATTTTGTGGATTTGTCACTTTGAACGGTACTGTACACACAAGTAATTTTTATGCAAAAAATCCACTTCTACATAAAAAGAATTGCTTGGTAAAGGTCAAGACTGGCAGTAGGGCAAAATGAAAGCCCGGGACGTAAAGACATGAGAAGCTATTATAACACCTCTACACAGTCATAGACAAGACATAACATGGGTGGGAAGGATAAAAGCACCTGACTTCACAATAACCAGACTGATACTAAGGAAACTAAAATAAAATGAAATGCTGCAAAAGGCATTCCCACCATATAACACTGCAAATTCAGTAACATATAATTTTTTTTTCTATGGCTCGACAGCCCTATATGGGCCTGGGCCTCCTCGTTTCGTCGAGGTTTCATGGTCACACACATTTGAGACACACCACAGTCGGTAGGACTCCTCTGGACGAGGGACCAGCTCGTCGCAGAGACCTCTACCTGACATCACACAACACTCACAAGAGACAGACATCCATGCCCCTGGTGGGATTCGAACCCACGATCCTAGTAAGCGAGCGGCCGAAGACCCACGCCTTTAGACCGCACGGCCACTGTGATCAGCAGTAACATATCATTACAAAACTTAATTCCATTCACCGAAAACACCAATTATACAACTGTCAGCCAAGTCAATTACAATATATGTATGCTTTCAGTTTGCTCATTTTATTCTTTGAAAAATCTACACATCTACCCATAACCCATGTTTTCCAAATGTTTGACTGCAGCACCCAATTCAAAGACCATAACTTGGACAGACATAGGAACTCTTCCCTGATAATCCAAACTAGAACTTGCCCACACTTGAAAAATAAGTAAGGAATGGGCCAGAGTAACAGTTTTCATCAATTCATCCCTTTCCTTTCAGCAAAAGAACATTTTTTTACTGGCATGACCCTCTTTGCATTACTCACAGCCAGCGTTTTCCCAGAGCCAGTTTGTGCTATCCCAACCATATCTCTGCCACTCATGGCAATTGGCCAGCCTTGGGCTTGAATGGCTGTGGGTTCTTCAAACCCTTGTCTCCTGCAAAAAAAGTTGATCATCAGTACAACAGCACATATCAACTACTTGCCAATAAAATTACCAAACTTGATCATTACCTGATCTCATTCATGACATAGTCTGGGAAGTTGCCCTCTTCAAAACAAAGGTTGGGATGTGGAACATTATTGCCTTTCACTGTTATTTCTTTGCAAGATCTGTACTTGATCACTTCATGCATGGGCCTGAAATAAATTTAACAGTGAAATTCCATCATTTGCAGCCGTAACATTTGCATCCCTGCAGAGACCTCATCTTACACTATGAACACAACCGTTTTTAACTCAAGAAACTTTACCGGTTCACAACATTTGGATGTGGTACATAGAAATCTTTGCGGAACGGCTGCAGACTGCTCATATCCCATCTTGGTTTCCTCAGCCGTTCACCTGGCTGCTTCCCCTTGAGCGAGTTGCCCCCACCACTGCCACCTCCTCCAAATCCCCTTCCACCTCCAAAACCACCTCCACCAAAACCTCCACGTCGTCCTTCTCCGGAACGGCCTCTGTCACGGTTACGATCACGATACCTATACATTCAAAAGAAAGAATTACAAAATATGCAAACATTAAAAAACTCCTTCACATAAGAAAAATAATACTATGCAGTTTAATGGCATGGAATATGCACTGCAAGTAATAACAATCAGGAATGCCAACAATTAAGTACTGTAACGTACTGACATTTTGAATGAAAAATCACGGTAACCAGAAAGCAGAAATTGTGATATCACTTTCTATCCATAAATGAATTCTCATGGACTAAAACATTATGTCACCAAAATTAAACTTCCACCTCCGTGACTATCTCGCAATAAAATGACATCAATATGTATAACCTCACAGAATACATACTGTTGATGAAGTTGAGTACATCAATTAAACCGAACCTTGCTGCAATAAACATTTTCTTAAAGTTGAGTCTGTGCTAATAAAATTAATCCTGAGATCCATACATCTGTATCACTACAATAAAACGTCTATGCCTAAGCCACATATACATATAGGGGCAAATTTCAGACCCAAACTTTGGTGCACTAAATATTTACAATGAGGCTCAGTTTCTGCCAATAAAATGTAAACTGAAAGACTCAAACTTCTAGCAGTAAAATTAAACATCATGGCCTAATCTTTGTGACTATACATCAATGAAAAGCAACCTCACAGCCCAGCCTTAATGCTAAAAATATTTCTGTTTAAGTTCACTTTGTTCCAATAAAATCAACCTAAGAAGCTACAATACCACTCAAATCTGATCCAAACACCTAAACTCTGTGGATTATAAGTTTTCTTCTTTGTGTGCATCTTACAAACAAGTCACTAAAACGTGGTAACTGCAAATGGAGTTTCTGTCACTAAAATCATACCTCAGAACCTGCAGTTAGTGGATTAAATTACTGTGGCTTTTTGTGTGTCTTCAATACTCTTTAACTTCATCTTGTGAGCCATACTGGCAACCCCGATATAGTGTGCAACATGAATGATGCCACAAGTACTAAAGACAATGAGGTGTAGGTGTAGGTGCAAGTGTGTGTGTGTATGCGCGCGCACACACACATACATGCATACATACTACCTTAACAGCTTCATTAAAATATATTACTACAGATTACAAATTATAATGGAGGATAATTCAAAAATAAGGTTAACTCTTTCACCTTTTAAATAACATTTTACAGTATGAGATATTGAACATGTGTAAGACATGTGTAAGACAGAATTTTGTTACAAGTTGACCCATATCACATCACTGGAGGTTCACTGGGTACATCAGTATGAACATGGGTAAGAGGAACCCTCTTTTTGAATCACCTGTATTTTGAGCTGTCAAAGAGAATAAATGCTTACAATAAGTTACGTCTGGAAGAATAACTGCGCAGCCAATCATGGACTAGGGCACAATAGTTTACACGAATTTTGACAATTCTCGGCACGGCGTCTGGAAATTCTTGTTACAGTGGTACAGATTTGAGAAAGTTAAGCTCTTTTTAACGTATGGTTTGGGACGGGGAATTATCATCGCCTGGAGCGGCATTTAGGCTTGCACCAGCCCGGAACACAGCAACCAAAACTCTCTGAACCACGAAAACGACCAAATGGTGACTAAACACATACTGTAACGAACATCCTAAAACCGTGCCATTTCATAAATTACACCTACTACAGCCTACACGTACAATACATACCGAACGCAGCATAAATAAAATGCACAGCATGCTATGTGTATATTTACAAGCACTCACATGTTAATTACTGGTGTTAAAACGCTGTCAGATTAGTTCAGTCCACCGTTAAACGGGACATAAAGGATATTGCAACTTCCGAAGCCTGCTCCTGAAAGAATACCAACATATTTCTTACAAACGAAAGATCCTGAGCATTTAAAAGGAACTCCGCAATATGACTGGGACATAAATAACAGCCAATAGGGACCCAATTTTCATATTATATCAAAAAATACTACCTTCTCTCACCGAACCCACAACCACAACACACTGCTCAAGTAAGCGGGACCTACTTTCGGACATCTGAGCGTATGAAATAAATTCTATTTGTGGAATGTATTTCCGTTTATTTAAAAATATACATGCCATAAATAAAAATATGCATTTTATTCTTAGAAGAGGATATTACACTACAGACCTCACATAAAAATGAATGAATTAAAATCTAATGTACTACTTTTCGATGGAACCGGAAATGACTATATGTTTCCGTACTACGAAATCCTCCAATGAGCAGAGATGGCAAGGTGGCAGATGGGAACTGGAAAGAGATTTGTGTATTTATCCGGTAGGGAACATTATCGACCCACATTCATTGTCCAAAATCCAATTTTATTTGGCAGTATAATGATTCCATACATTGTGCGTATTTATCTCCGAAGTGTACGACCAAAATTAAAAACTGTCTCGTTCATCGCATTACTTCCACAAATCTGTTACGTCGTTACACGTTTAAGAATGTAAACGTTGCCGAAAGTAATCCGGGAGATGCCCACCCACAGATATGCGCGGTGAATGGTAATTCGTCTATGTAAGAGACGAGCTAAATACGACCTCATACGATACGCCTACGCATAATGACCAATGGCTATGATCGTAGACGATATACATGGCGCCAAGGACGTTTCAATTTGATTGCAGACAGCCTACATAGCTTTTATATGCAACCCACATGCGGAACTCGTTGCAAAGGTTAGCGTGTTTCACAGCATCACATTTCAAACCTTGGTCACTCAATTGCAGTACTAATTAGTCCATGTCACACACACACACTGCAAGACTATTAGTACATTGATAATAGTGCTATTAAATCACAATTATGTGTTTAAATCTTTATATGCATATACTTAACATTTGAGTCATGTTCTGTGTATGTCATATCTGTCTAGAATGTAAACAGTAATAAGCAAAAAGATAAATCTATTGCTCTTCATATTCTGTGCAGCAATTGAAGGATGCCTTCCTCATACTCGAGGCACTTGAACTATTTAAGTCTTGAATTTGTAAGCCAGTTTTTACTCACATTATACTTTGTATACTACAAAAATTATGTCACCACCATACACTGAAATATTTCACGTTAGTAAAAAGTGATGCAGTATGACATTGTCCAGTGTGTGTAACATAACATAGCAAATAATGACAAATATGTACAATCTTACACTCAGTGTTTTTTTCTGGCAAAGAGGGTGGAATTATTCGCAAAGCAGAAGTAACTTCTTAAGAGGCATATAACACAAATACTGGTGAGAAATTTCTCAGAAACTGGCAGCAGTAATACAGCATGCAGGCTACTACAGAAAGAACCAATCTGAATCCAAAAATACCACCAAGGAAATAGTGTTCAACAAAATCTTGCAACCTTCAGACAAAAGCCAGTGCCATGTATTCAAAGAATTATGCTTGAAGATAACGTCTTTCTCGATGACATTAGACGATTCTGTTCAGCCAAAAACGTGTGCCTCAGACCCCTGTAGTTCCATAAGATAGCTAGTGTAACCCTGCACATGCTGCACTTCTTTTCCACAGGACATAAATTCACATGTTCTTCACATTACAAATCTCAATAACCAGATGCCTACCTACTGAAAGCAGTAACCATAGCATACCAACCAATATTGTATAAAGAACATACAGGAAATCAAACGTTTTGCACAAAATACTGTGACATAACTTGAAGGATGTTTGGAAACCTTAACCAGAACTTGATTATAACATCTGTTGAACAGCTAATATAAGTTCATTCACTCCTCCTCCCACTAGTCACTGAGTACTCTTAACAATTAATTTTTCTCCTATACAAGAAACTGCATATAATCTTGAAACTGGTAAATTCATCACCATGATCACAGAAGCCTGCCAAATGATCACCTCTTTAGCCAGTTCAATCCAAGTAATATATCCACAACTTATTTTATCAAAATCCACTTTAATCCCAGCAAGGTAATGGGTTTAAAAACAAATTAACTGCAGTTCTGATAATCCTTTAATATAACACAGTTCTTTTACAGCTAGCCATACAGCATAAGGTTGAAATTTGAGTACCAAGCTGCATGATCACTGCATACAAAAAAAAATCATTACATACTGTACACACAACAAAACAGCATATTCCTTTGGTATTATGAAACATTAAAGAGACTCACAATTATCATTTTGAAAATGGCAAGAATACCAACTAAATATAGCTAATCACAGATAGTGTGAGATTTAATGAGAGCTTGCAGTAACCCTAAATAAAATAAAAGATGTGAACACACTACAGAAACAAATGTTACCACTTTGTAAAATAGTTATGCTATTACCTGGGCAACTGTCTTGCATTCTTCCCATATCACAGAAACTCCTCCTCTCCACCACAGCCTTCAGAAAGCTTACTGTCCAACCAGGACTTGTCATATCACAGAAGACATTTCTACAGAATACATAATAATAAGGAACTTGTCATATCACAGAAGACATTTCTACAGAACACATAATAATAAGGAACTATGTGAGCAACAATTAACTGAAACAATACTGATACAGGAATGTGCAATGTCTTCTGTCTCATAAATAATACATAATGAATTCAGAGTGCTATTGTCCAGTGAATAATAATAAAAACAATATCCTCTAGTTGTTGTTAGTTGCTACATAACTGAAGCCATAACTCCCACCTATCAGAGAGGGTTGCTGCTGGTACTGGCAACCCTCATTATATGGTGGGGGTGGGGTTGGTGGCTGCTGCATACTGAAATGAGGGACTGTGACTTGTAGTGGCACTTGTTGCTGATGATACTTACTATTGTTGCCTAGCAGTGTGGTGGGTCCCGACTTAGTGCCACATATCACAGGCCTGCTACCACTGTCAGCACTACCACTGTAACCAGAGGATATTTGTCTGTACACAACACCATATGCCCCCCTTGAAGAACCTCCCTGTGCACTGAAATTTCCAGAAAGCTGCCCAGAGAAACGGGTATTTCCTGAAGACCTTCCCCCAGAGCCCTGAACCCAAAGGTTACTGCTTCGACTGCCATGATTCCTTTCTCTGCCTCGACCATCCCGCCCACCTGGGTTACCATGGCTGCCTGCATCACCACGATCACCTCCACAGATTCCACCTCCACCCCCACCACTGCCACTCCAGCGATTACGTCCTCCTGCAACATAAAGTAAAATATATCTTATGTTATGCATAGAAATCTAAAGGATTTCACAATGGTTTTCAAGACCTAGGTTTTGGGTAATGACAGTGTCTTATGAGTGGCTGATATACCTACACATATTACTAACAGAAACTGGCAGTCTCTACGTCTATGGGAAAATAACTGACGGATGGCAGAGATAGGTTTCATTTTTACAATATTCAACCAAAGGGCTGTGAAAAATTATGTTGCGACTGATGCAAGAGGAAGTACGAGTGCATCACCAAGAAACAGCATGCAGAATAAAGTGAGTACTAAGACAAAACTGAGGATGTGGGTTATACATTATTTATCAAATTAATGAACGCATAGCTTCTTCACCTGAGTTTTTCTCAAGATAAACTACTCACCATGGTTTCACATTATATTCACCGTGCATTCTGTCTTATATAATAGCTTTTATTTTAACCAACATATGTACTACACCTTGTCGTCATATATACCCCTACATATGTTTCGACTACTTATTAGTCATCATCAGGGGGATCAAAGTATATAAACACAGACTACACATCCACTATAATAGTTGGTTCAATAGTTGTGAACCAACTATTATAGTCTCTATTATAGGTCTCCAAGAGTGTCCAGACACCAGCCATTGTGTTATCTCCTGACCCCTTGTCTCCCACTATGTCATCTTCTTCAGCTATGAAGACTCCAGAAAACAGAGAAGAGGACCCTGATGACTCCGAACCAACAGATGAAGATATCCAAATGGTATATTACTCTGATTAGTTGTACAGCCCAAGTACAAGAGCAGTAACAAAAAGTTACCTGTAAGAACTTAGGTCAGTATACATACCATCTGATAATCTGAAATTATCAATAATTCAGCACCTGTCTGGTCCTTTGCAAGTCAGATTAATGGAATTTTGCTGTATATCATGTTTGGTTAAAGGTTAAGAGAAGACAATGTAAAACACAAACTTCTGTGTCTAAAACATGTAACGTGACTTGCACAAGCACTTACCTCCCCTGCCTCCAGAGCCACCACACTTTGCCATTTCTGCCATCTCACTCAGTTTTGGATTCACTACTTGATTTGCTTCTAGGAGAACTGAAATCAAGTCATTAGCATGTTTCATGTTGTGGGGTGTGAAAAATGCATAGGCTGTTCCCATTTGGTGGCTGCGGCCTGTACGTCCAATGCGGTGAATGTAATCCTCAGAGGAAGAAGGATAATCAAAGTTGATCACAAACTTCACATCTTCAATGTCTGTAATCAACAGTGCTTGGTATCATCAAGTGATTGCACTTTCACATTAAATATTAGAATAAAATACAATACAAAAATTTATTATCAAATTACTTAAGAATGAAATGCAGATAAACCCTTCCATTACTTCTGGTGGTCTTCCTGACCCCAAAGTATGTGCTGTGTGTAACTGCTCTAAAGTCTACCTTGATTAACAGTTCATATCCCATGATGATTATTCTACATCTTATGGACATTAATCAGAATATTTATTTTGTGATGATAAATCCAATATGGTGTCAAAGATGACCCCAGAAGTAAAACATGTACCTAGTTAGCACAAACACAGGAAGAGTTAAACTTCCTACACACGCAAATTTTGTTTTTAAAGGGAGCATTTCCAGAGAAAAGATGACACCCAACCTTACATGACACAGCACAGCAGACTAATAATACTATCATCAAACATAATTTGTTAGGGTTATCAGATAACTCTCTTCTAAACATCTGGAAAGAGGCAGTAAGACCTCCCACAACAGGAAACAGGCTCACACCCAAAAGGCCCAGGTGATTTTGGGGCAACCTACATTCTCCAGGCTTCAAAGAGAGCGCTGGATGAACGGAACCAAATCAGAGGCAATGCCAGACATGTAATGCTTGTTGCACATTTATTTTATCTCGCATGTGCCTCTGAAAAGAAGAAGAACCAGACTGGTCAATTAAAATGCAGGGAGAGAGAGAATGCATGCATATAACATCAGGGCTGTCAACTGTTACTGCAATGCTTCAAGGCTGCAAAATGGAACAACACCCATGTCACAACCCTTTTACCACATTTACTGATATCCAAAATATACATAAACCAGACTTGTATTATGCATATTCAAACACAGTACAAAGAAATGAAACTAAACGATATTAACTGACATACGGCACATTTCTCACTCCTGTCAAATATCTGTACAAGTGCATTCATAAGGTGTCTAAGCATTCCAATAAAACAGCACTTGACACTGCTGTAAAAGAAAACACCTATTTCATAGAAGCATGACATCCAGCCATATTTCAACAAATGCGATGTCTTACACAAATACAGTGTCAATACGTACACTTGAAGAAACCATCATTTTGAAACAATCTCTGAAGCCACAAAAACTGAGATTAGTTCAGTTAAATGAAGAGTAATTACAATTAAGATGTGCTGGGCATGCAGCATGTATGACTGAAAAAACTAAGTGCATATAACACTTCTACATTTAAAGGTAAAGTAAAGACGAAGTTATCTCTGTGCATGCCACAAAGGCATTGCTCCACTCACTCTTAGCCTCGGTACTAGAAGCAGGACAGTTTTGAGCTTCACATCCCAGCTGCTTTATCACTGTGGTAACAGCTACTAGCACCCAATGAACAGGAGGCTGGGTGGGCACCCAAGGCAGTTGGAACATTTTTTAGAGGAGAGGAAGACCTGCTACTGTCAGGAATCAAACCACAACTCCTTGGTCATCCAGCCCATAACCTAGCCACTATACCAAATGTGCTATCCCAGAATTCTTCTCATCACAGAACAGTGGAGATCTCCCTGCACTAACCCTTAACCCCCTAAATTTGCAAATCCCAGATCTAAACATGCTAACCAACTTTTCTTATTTCTATTACAACATGTTACAGTCCACTTTCCCCCACCCAACTTTCATTTTACAATTAAAAAAAAATTAGTGAATATTCAACCCCTATGTCAGCTTGGTCACTCAGCCTTTGAATATCAGTGCATCTGAGTTTTATCATTCCTATATTGCCTTCCACTTCTCCATACCAATTATGCCAAATGAATCCCAAACAATTTTTGTGCAGTTCCACTCTTAAATTTTTCACCTACCTTCCAAAATTTATTTTCTACCTGCCATTCGTAACACCTTACAAGTTCATCAAATCCCAACTGCCTAAACTCTGCACCAATACCTTACTGCCAAACATATACCCCACCCATCCTACTATTTCTCTATTTGCAGCACATTTAGGTATCCTCAAAAATTTCTTGCAGAATCTCCCTTGGTTCCCATTTGACACAACTCGCCTATCATCCAATAAACATTCTCTAATGCCTGTGCCTTCACATCATCTGTTCTGGCTAAACAATTATCAACTGCTATCAGGGACTGAACATCTTTTGGCCTTAGATTAAGCTTATGTTTCTTTCACCCACATGCATTATCAAGAGCAAAACCTAAACAGGAAAATTCATTCACAACTTCTGTTCTTTTTACTACATGTAAACCAAATGAAAAGCACTATGTTCAAGCTGTTTTGTAGGTATATGATACTTCAAACAAAGTTTCAATGTTCAGAAAATGAAAGTTAGAAAACACGTTAGTTCATTTACAAATGTCATTGCATTAATAAATGAAAACATTACTTTGAGGAGGAGATAATATTCTAAAAGTTCAGACTGTATCTACAGTCTTTAAGGGAGCAACTGTTATCATTTAATGGATGATGCAAGTGCAAGTTATTCACCTTTGTGGACTATCTGTGTGCTGTTTCATACTTTAATGTTAATTATTAACAGGCCAAGCTTGTTTCAATTTTTATTATGTACTGATTTTATTATTCCTTTAATTATCCATGTTTTGATTATTTTGTGGACTGTCTATGTCCCATGCTTTATTTTAATTTCCTACATTCACTGAATTATCCAAGTGCATATTCACTATTTAAAACACCAACTGGATGCACCTTTATTCTAAAAATGTGTAGATCTTTAAAACATTTCAATCAAACCCGACATATGTTTTCGGCTCTGTACAGAGCCATCCTCAGGGGTTTTCTTGTCACTAAAACTGCATATAATTTATAATAAATGCGTCATATGCAGTTTTAGTGACAAGAAAACCCCTGAGGATGGCTCTGTACAGAGCCGAAACATATGTCAGGTTTCATTGAAATGTTTAAAGATCTACACATTTTTAGAATAAAGGTGCATCCAGTTGGTGTTTTAAATAGTGATTGTCAAAGATGCACGGTGATTTTAGATTCAAGTGCATATTGTTCAATTTCGTATGTTGCTCTTTTACTGAACATTTATGAAATGTAACATGCAGTGGCCGACGAAACGAGGAGGCCCAGGCCCATACAAGGCTGTCGAGCCATAGAAGAAGAAGAACATGCAGTGGCCAAGCATTCATCTCTCCCCATTCATCAAATTCCTAGCAGTGTGTTTCGTGGTTTCTGTTACTGGGGATGTGCAGAGTTAGAGGGTGAGATAATGGCAATCCTCCCTTCCCCAAGACATTATGTCATTTTTATAATTGCTTAAATTATGACTTGAACACCAGAACAAGTAGGTTGTAATACAATATGCTACAAGCATCTGTATTTTACATTACCCACACTTCATTTATCCCTGACAATTGAGGTACACTGCAATTTATTCCAATTTCCAAATATGTGTCTTTGTACCACTTCCTCACATTATTTGGAATTAGCATGTATTGACATGTGAAACAGAAATCAATCTTCCCTATTACTGCAAAACCTAACAAACTGAAAATTCTCAACATACCATCTCTAAGGCTGCGGCCAACTGTTTAGTGTTCACTAACAGGTTGTGATGACAGTGCTATGAATACTAATAACTAGGGTTTGGATGTTCATGACCTAAAAAAAACCGAGAAATAGGCATGCAAATATGCCCCAAAAATAGCTAAATATGACATAAGAAAGGCAAAATATGACCTAATTTTTTTTATGAAAAACTATTTGCTAAAATTAAAAATTGTTTTGCATTTCAATCATGTTCATTATTTCCATATGCATGTACAACTATTACATTACTTGATTTCCTAGCAATTTTAATCAAAAGCCTCAGTCGCTTTAAGTTGTAAATGCCTTGTTTTGGATCAGAATCAGATGTTGAGAATACGTATGCCTATAAAAAGAAGATAAATTTAAAAGAAAAGCCTTTCATACATATCAAATTCATTAATGACAAATAAATAAATAAATAAATAAACAAATTTCAAAATATTACGTACCTTTCTTCACTCTGCTTTCTTGGCAGCGATACAATATACAATGATGTACATTTTCAAGGCCTCCAATGAAAATCTTCTTCGATTGTTGCTCAATATGGTCTTGTAACTTGAGAAGCCCCTTTCAACATCGCACGACGTCACCGGAGCATATTTGAAGAGGGTTAAATCATTGCTGTTTAACGCTGGTTCATCTACTCCCAGTGTAGCTTCATTTACGCTTAGAATGTCACTTATTTGCACATTGTCGCATAACCATCCTTTCGACGCAGCACTGTATTAAGTTTTGATTTCACAGCATCACCTATTTTGCCTCTTGCTCGCCCTATATCGCACCTTACTCCCTTGATCATCTCCAAACTTTCAAGTAGATCTGTACCAACTGCCTCTAGGCAAGAAATTGTAGATGCTATGCCTCCATAGTTAGATTTTATATAAGCCAGACTTCCTGACAAACTACTGGAAAATAGTTCTTTAACAACTGTGATAGAAGATGCGTCACTGCTGTCAAAAGTATTAACAATTTCTTCAATAACTGCTTAGTTTTTGCTTTAGTACTCAGCAGCATCGAGCCAGGTACTCCATCGAGTGAGTACCGTCTGAGGAGGAAGAGGTAATGAAGGTGCGAGTTGTTTGAATTTCTGCACCCTCAATGGAGCTTTAACGAACATTCTCTTAACGTTCAAGATCAACTTGTCGACTTCAGTATAACTACGTCTAATTTCTTCGGCAACTCTGTGCAGGGCATGATCCAGATATGAAAGGTGGACCATTTTTGGATAAAGCATTTTGAGGCCCTTGGCAGCTTTTACCATATACGGTGCAGCGTCCATTACAAAAAGGAGGATATTGTCTCGCTTAACATCACCTTTCCACAAGAGTTTCATGGCGTTATCAAAAAGTACAGCGATATAGGAGTGGTTTACTGTATCAAGAACTTCGGAATCAAGAAGGAATATGTCACCAGGACGGTCAGCAAAGAGCGTGCCAATAACGACATTTGCTACATATCTGCCTGACATCCGTTGTTTCATCAATCGAAACCCAAACCTTATTGTCGCCCACAGTACATCTAATTCTTTTTAGAACACCTTTATAACAGGCAGGCACATATTCTTTTCATAGTGTTGATTCGTCTGGAATTAAATGAGTCGTGTATTTCTCCAAGAAAATTTTTAACTGCTCATTGTTCACTTTGTTTAGTGGTATGTTGGCAAACACCATCATTTCACACAGGTCCTTTGAAAATTCCAATGTTTTGTTTGATGGTGAAGGTGTTGCAGTGTTATCGAACAGAAGTCGTTGCCTGCTTTGATGACTGGTTTGTCTGCTCAAACTATTTTTATGTTCTGCCGTATCACAATACTGTTGCACATTAAATCGCTTACCAGCTGTAACTTTAACTTCACAAAGTTTACAGAACAGAATTCTTCCATCAGAACTAAAATATTCCTCACCAAAATCTTTAACGAAACCTCTTAACTTTGCACTTTCAGAACACTTCACTTTCGGCATCTTAACTAACTGAAGGATTCCTTGTAAATGCCTGAGAAATGTAGTTACAAGTAAGAAAGGGTATAGGATTAGGGCAACTGCATTCCTACTTCCATAATATTATCCTTAGAAGGGTTGGGGGCTACCTGCATTTAATGTAGCCACCAAGGGTTGAAACATACTGCTACGTCATTGTCTCCTTGTATACATACCAATTACAGCTATGTCAAAATAACAGTGACTCTTTCTTGGAAGTACAGTCATCTCAAAACATAATTTTGAAACATGACGCATAAGAATTTTATCCCCAAATATAACCAAATATGAATTTTGTCCTCAAAATGCAACCAAAATATGCATCTTAACTACAAATATGACCAAAAACATAAAAATGGTCTAAATATGCATTTATATGCAAAATAAATACAGTCTGATTGTGATTAGAATAACCCAATTAGTGTTCAATTTCAGTTTAGAATGAAAATAGAAGCCTGAATAAAAATATGACATGTCATAAACATCCGAACCCTACTAATAACACAGAATGGAACCTGAATGACACTGAGGTATTCAGTCTGGATAAAACTTGTCATGTGGGATACCTGCCAATTTCCAATAAATGCTATATTTATGCAAAGAACTCACCCAAACCCCGGGCAGCCACATCAGTTGCAACCAAAATTGGAGCTCTGCCTGATCGGAATTCTAAAAAAGAAAGTAAATTACAACTTTTAACGGCAGTATGACAATGATCTTGACAATAAAGTAACTCAATTAAAAAAGGCTTAAGCCTAAAACTGATACCTAATATTACTACATAATTAACGTAACAGCACATAATGCACATAGAGTCTTATTATAAGCAAAACAGAAAACAGAGTTCAGCACTTCAAAATGATATTTGGTTCAGTGTGTTAAATGAGTTGGCAAGGACAAAAAAAGGCAGCAACAGCAGGAATTATGACCTATGGTATGATACTATGCCAATTTCTCTTGGAAGACCTCAGCAAACGATAAAAATATTCCATCAATACAGTGGACACCTCTCTAAGATTCAGACCAGGGACTTATAAAATACAGCAGGAGTGTTATCCATAACAGCAAAACATTCAGTTTCATACATTGCAGTAGAAATGAAGGAATGGTTGTGAATGGTAAGGATGTAAGATCTAGCAGTCATAGTTCATTTTCATGTATAATTCCAATGTAGTTGATGGTGGAATATGAAAACTGTAAAGCACAGGAATAGCCAGTTCAATAAATAAAATCTGAACTGCACAGTTTCAAAACACAGGCACAAAACCATATGTGGTGGGGAGACAAAAAAAAGTGCTTCTGGTACATACCTTGCAGCACATGATCTCGCTCCAGTTGGGTCTTGTCCCCATGAATGCTCATTGCAGACCACCTAAAACACATATTCATAGAAGTATTTTTTCGTGACAATTCTTCATTATTCCACAGTTTCATCTGTTCTTCTCACTGGGAAACTTTTTAAACACTATCAGCAATCAATATTAATGGAAAAATAATGTTCTAATGCAGATGTCAGTGACAGTAAAATGGCCCTTATTTGACAAACATCATCATCTCCAAGCATCTTTACAATTCCTAACAGAAGAAGATGGGAAATTCCAGAACTACATTATAATGTTACAATGACAAATTATCACACTACAAACTACAAACCCATCACGACGTATATTTCTGGTGATTTCGTCCACCTTCCTCTTTGTCTCAACAAATATAATAGTCTTGTTCTCTTTCTCTGATCCAATCTCCTGCAGCAGACGTCCAAGCCTGTAACCACCAACAGAGGTAGCATCAAAGGAGGTCACAGCCACAAAAACAGAAATAAAAAATATTTTTAGTATCTACATCGGTTTGTACCTCAACCAGTGTCCTAGCAAATGGGTATCAGGATAACTTTCTATGGAAGCTAAACAGCCAAGGCATTGAGCTTACCATTCACAACACATGCAGGTTTACCTCCATAACCTCTACATGTTCACATGACATGCTGTGTTAGAAAACATACAACTGTACCATTACTGTAACATATTTTTACCATCTAAGGACCTTCAGTTTCTTAATTTTCTCACAGATTATCACAGAATTATATTAATGTTTCCTTCAAATGCCACTAAGATCTTACATAAAATTTTTCATATTCAGATTGATCTATTCAACTGACATTTGGCAAAAGGACACAATAACAAAATTGAAGAACCTTCACACAGTAAGAATTGATCTTTTAATTCTGTAAAAATAATGGCTAGGCCTACCATTCCAAGGAGATCAGAAGTCTGTGCAGCAATAGCAAACTGCAGAATAACTGAAGCTGCTGAAGTTAACATTCTGCAGTCAGTAACAGATCAAACAGTAAGATAATACTGAATACTGTTATAACTAGGGTTCGGATGTTTATGACATGTCATATTTTCTTGGAGAAATACACGACTCATTTAATTCCAGACGAATCAACACTATGAAAAAACTATGTGCCTGCCTGTCATAAAGGTGTTCTAAAAAGAATTAGATGTACTGTGGGCGACAATAAGGTTTGGGTTTCGATTGATGAAACAACGGATGTCTGAGGCAGATATGTAGCAAATGTCGTTATTGGCACGCTCTTTGCTGACCGTCCTGGTGACATATTCCTTCTTGATTCCGAAGTTCTTGATACAGTAAACCACTCCTATATCGCTCTACTTTTTGATAACGCCATGAAACTCTTGTGGAAAGGCGATGTTAAGCGAGACAATATCCTCCTTTTTGTAACGGACGCTGCACCGTATATGGTAAAAGCTGCCAAGGGCCTCAAAATGCTTTATCCAAAAATGGTCCACTTTTCATATCTGGATCATGCCCTGCACAGAGTTGCCGAAGAAATTAGACGTAGTTATACTGAAGTCGACAAGTTGATCTTGAACGTTAAGAGAATGTTCGTTAAAGCTCCATTGAGGGTGCAGAAATTCAAACAACTCGCACCTTCATTACCTCTTCCTCCTCAGACGGTACTCACTCGATGGAGTACCTGGCTCGATGCTGCTGAGTACTAAAGCAAAAACTAAGCAGTTATTGAAGAAATTGTTAATACTTTTGACAGCAGTGACGCATCTTCTATCACAGTTGTTAAAGAACTATTTTCCAGTAGTTTGTCAGGAAGTCTGGCTTATATAAAATCTAACTATGGAGGCATAGCATCTACAATTTCTTGCCTAGAGGCAGTTGGTACAGATCTACTTGAAAGTTTGGAGATGATCAAGGGAGTAAGGTGCGATATAGGGCGAGCAAGAGGCAAAATAGGTGATGCTGTAAAATCAAAACTTAATACAGTGCTGCGTCGAAAGGATGGTTATGCGACAATGTGCAAATAAGTGACATTCTAAGCGTAAATGAAGCTACACTGGGAGTAGATGAACCAGCGTTAAACAGCAATGATTTAACCCTCTTCAAATATGCTCCGGTGACGTCGTGTGATGTTGAAAGGGGCTTCTCAAGTTACAAGACCATATTGAGCAACAATCGAAGAAGATTTTCATTGGAGGCCTTGAAAATGTACATCATTGTATATTGTATCGCTGCCAAGAAAGCAGAGTGAAGAAAGGTACGTAATATTTTGAAATTTGTTTATTGAGGCTTTTGATTAAAATTGCTAGGGAATCAAGTAATGTAATAGTTGTACATGCATATGGAAATAAATAACATGATTGAAATGCAAAACAATTTTTAATTTTAGCAAATAGTTTTTCATAAAGAATTAGGTCATATTATGTCTTTTTTAGGTCATATTTAGCTATTTTTGGGGCATATTTATATGCATATTTCTCGGTTTTTTAGGTCATGAAGATGCGAACCCTAGTGATAACACTGGACAGGAAATTGCAGATCACAAAAATAAATAGTGAGGAACATGGAAATGATGGCAAGAAACTGTATCCGAAGAACAGCATTAAATGGTCCACAAGAAAAAAGGACTTGGACTGACAACAGAAAGATGGACTAACCAAACAACATTTCAATGTGAACAGAACGTTAAACTCTCTGATCTTTAAATAGTTCATATTACAGTATTAAGTACTGCCTAATCCTTCAAGATACTGATGAATTCTAAGAAGCTGAAAGAGTACATAAGCAGCAAATAGATAATTACTGGTATGACACATGAAACAAGTAATGAAGTACAGTAGTTTCCCCGTATCTGCGGGTGATACGTTCCAAGACCTACCGCAGATGCCCAAAACCGCGGATAGTAGCAAACCCTATACAAGTAAACTTTAGATCGACTAAAGTCGACGCTGGCTAATTAAAACGTAAATACTTAAATCGACCATGGTCGAATTTGGCAGTGAATGTGTTAATATTTTCAGTCCGCAGTAAACCGCGGATAACTGAAACCGCGGATACCGAATCCGCGGATACGGGGGTTCTACTGTATATGAAAAAAATTAACTCACTTCATCTCTTTCTCATGCTCCTGACACACATCCACTATCTGTAAGATGTTGTGGTTGGCTGCAAGGGTTAAAGATCCAATATTCAGTTGTATATAGTCTGTCAAGAAATCCTCTGCCAGGCTCTGAACTTCCTTAGGCCATGTGGCAGACCACATCAACACCTGTCGATCAGGCTGTAACATCGAGTACTAGTATACCAACCAGATCATATACAAGCACATTTATGATTTATAAAAAGATTCCACCATAAAAAATGTCACTTTGTCAACCTAAAGAAGTATGACATTTCCTGCAAAAATCTGGCTAGGCCCTATATAGTATTCAATGCTAACAAAAGATTGGTGATAGTTTGATTATGTCAAATTTCACTGGACACTGTACAAGGAACAAATTTGTGATAAAGCAAAGTATCAGTTATGAAATATGCAGATGTGTTACGTGATCTAGCATTTCACACTTCATATCAAACTAATCACATTTCTTGTCACAGCACTGAGCCATAACTGTCACATTCACATAGCCACAAAATCCCATCACAGGCTGTCATGAACAAAACATAAAAGAATCACTCTTGCTCCACTCGGCTCAATGCAATGCCTTTCCATTTTCTGTTCATGCTTGGATTTTATACCTGGTGCCACATGTTGCGTTTTTATGGATGCTGTCTTTCACATAAAAAATGGAACATGTGAAATACGTAGGAATTAATTTTTCTTTAAATGCCACAGTAAAAAATAAGTGTATACAAAATATACACTGACATAAATTGTGGTAGAAGATGGTATGCTTCAATATTTTCTCATAATCTATGATGTTATGAATGGAAAAGTCTAGTCACCCTAATACAAAAAAAATCAGAGCTGTGCAGCAAGGCACACATAGCTTTATTTATGAATTAGGGTTAAATCAAGCAATATATCCCCACAAGGCTACCATGCTGGCACTGTGCTGTGTGAGAATTTAGTCCATCCGGCTAGAAATTAATTTTAAGATTATAACTCAAAACCAAATATTTAATTATTCTGCATACCTGAATCATTGTATACATACAGGACTTACATAAACTTACCCGTATTTGCTCAATGATCTTGCGTATCTGTGGTTCAAATCCCATATCAAGCATCCTGTCTGCCTCATCTAGAACAAGATATGTACAGCGCCTCAGGTTTGTTGTTCCTCTCTCCAGGAAGTCAATTAGACGGCCAGGGGTAGCAATGCATATCTCTACACCTTGCTCCAGATCACGTGCCTTCATACGTAGAACAAGAAGATGCAGCCTCAATCCACAGACAAAGATAAAATAAAGCCATCTCTGTGCCTAAATATCATGCAATAAATATATGGTACATTTTTAACCTTGGCATTAGGTGGAGGTGAATAGTCAAATTCATGCTCCAGCTACATCACACCCTAGAACAAAACTACAGGCAGCCATAGGAGAGGAAGTTGCAGTAAAGATAAAAACCCCTGCCCTGTTAGAAATTGAACACTGTTCATCCAGCCCACAGCTCCAGCATCATACAAGAAATAACATGTTGAAACAATCTGATCTAGCAGGATGTTCAACAACATTACACAATATCGAGCCACAGGAATAAGGTAATCAAGAAGACCTCCAGATAAACAGACATGTACACTATACAGATTCCACGGTTCCTAGTTACAGGCCAAGTGGGCCTGGTATTGAGAATGCACTGATGAAGTCAATTATCATAACATTATCAACAATGAGAAGAAATGAAGTGTCTGCATGTATGTCACTATTTTACAAAATTTATTCCCACTAATGGTTATGAATATGTTAAGTTCCACATCAATTTAACCTAGTACACAAAAATTCAGCCGATTCCATTGGCCGTGCGATCTAAAGCATGGGTCTGCAGCCGCTCGCTTACTGGGATTGTGGGTTTGAATCCTTACAAGGGCATGGATGTCTGTCTCTTGTGAGCGTTGTGTGTTGTCAGGTAGAGGTCTCTGCGATGAGCTGGTCCCTTGTCCAGAGGAGTCTTACCGAGTGTGGTGTGTCTCAAGTGTGATTGTGAAGCCTCGAACAATGAGGCAGCCTAGGCCCCAAGGGGCTGTCAAGCCATTGGGGGGGGGGGGGGGAAATATATATATATATACATATTTCAAATTTTCCAAACAATGTGTATATCTTAAGAATTCAGAAGAATTACCTGTGGTCCTTTTGGAGCCCCTCCAAAGATACATGTATTCCTGACAGAGGAAGATGCTCCAAAGTCAGTGGCAACTTGCTGTATCTGCTGGGCTAGCTCTCTGGTTGGAGCAAGGATCAGCGTGATGGGACCATCTCTATTTGCCAGAGGGGGTTGATTGTTGATGTGCACAATTGCAGGCAAGATGTACTACAGAGAAATGATATGATTTAATACACATGAAACTAGCCAAGTGAGATGCTACTTGGCTAAATAACCTAGCTAAATAAGCAACTAACCAGGTGGCTAGTTAAAGATATACACTAGCTAGCTGCCTATTTCAACAACCAATTGACCAGCTGAGTAGCTAGTCAATTAAATAATAAAACTAATTAATAAATAATTTAGATCCACCATAGAAATACAAAAAAAAGACCATGTCCAATAATCACAAGGATGGGCCATCAGTCACTGTACACCATGAGATATGTAGATATTTCTAGTAGTAGTGTAGTCGTAGTCATAGATGTAGTAGTAGTAATAGTCATAGTAATAGTAGTAGCAGGATGGTAGTAGTTGTAGTTGTAGTTGTAGTAGTAGTAGTAGTAGTAGAGTGGTGGTGGTGGTGGCGGCTGGGAGCACACAAAGCCTCCTGTATACTGGGCATCATCATCATCACTATAAACTGTTAATAATCTGATCAACAATACATAGTCAGATACTCTGATGTACAATATAATTAGCGGCCTTTTATATCAGCAAATAAAACTTAATGTGACTTATGACCCACCCTCTATATTAACTTTGCCAGTACAACAACATACACCTTCCAGTAAAAGTCTAACTATACCAAAACAGTATGTCACAAAAAGTGTAAAAATAATTTGTGGTGAATGATAAGAAGACCTACAGTTACTGACGATGAAGACAAGACAGTCCTTAAAACATCAGTATCTTAGATCCATATCAACATGGTTAATCATCCAAGAAGAATTTGCAACACTCAACCAACAAAATGCACAATATTGTTCCTTAGATATTTATATTAAATCACACTGAATATTCCTTATTAAATCATATTGCCACATTCACTTTATGCAATTTTACTCTGATATCTTACGAGTATACTGATAAATCTCTCTTGCTTGTTGGGCAGTGGTAAACTTTATATGCTCATTCTGTGCATTGTTGATAACCAATGTGCAACATTCAACCATCAAAATGCACAATATTTTTCCTTAGATGTTTATACTATATCACATTGAATATCTAAGGAAAAATATTGTGCATTATGTTGGTTGAATGTTGCAAATTTGTTATCGACAATACACGGAATGAACGATATAAAGTTCACCCAAGAAGACATCACAGACTATATGGTAACCATGTACTTACAGCAAGTGTCTTCCCAGATCCTGTCTGTGCTATCCCAACCATATCCTTCCCACTAAGAGCTATTGGCCAGCCCTGGGCCTGGATGGCAGTGGGGGCTGAAAATCCTTGCTTTCTGAAATTACAACATGCTCAAGTCAAGCACATATTAATAAAGGCTACAGAATTCTGTCACACAGAACATCTGACTCACCGAATACCATCAAGAACATAGGCAGGGAAATTTCCCTCCTCAAAATATTCAATTGGGTATGGAATGTCCTTTCCTTTCACTGTAACTTGCATGTTCGCCCTGTACTCTACCACCTCCTTCAGGGACCTAGGGATGGAAATGTACCATACTCATACAGGGAAGACACTATATGGAGGTCAAGCTTAAATTCAAATTCATTATTATTCCTCAAGAATAACTCATCTCACAAAAATGACACAACACAAAATACAGATCTTATTTCTAGCATTATTCAGCATAGTACATATTTAACAACACACAAAGAAAATATTATTTACACCACCATGCATAATTACTGTGCTGCTGATTACTTCCTTTAACAAATTTCTAACTGCAGTAAATAGACATGAAATGCAATGGGAAATATCTAACATGATAACTAAACAAATGAGGCTTAAAACTGCTCCAATTGTGGTCTTCACACTGCAAAACATGTCACAGCAGCAAAACGTCTTTAGCAAATAGTTCATACAAGCGTGACAGAATTGGTCCTATGCCATTATACGCCACTGAAGACCTACCCATGAATGAATGAATGAATGAATAAAACCCCCTTAACAATATCATTCTACATTTGTAAAACTCATCTTTTCACACTAAATGCACAGTGTATCCATCAAATGTTGTATCATACCTATGCAAGACATTTGGATGTGGAATATAGAAGTTTTTTGAAAATGGCTTCAGGGAACTAAGATCCCACTTTGGTTTACAAAGCTGTACCCCCGGCTGCCTTCCTTTCAAGTTACTCCCTACATCACCACCGCCGAATCCACCTCCTCTACCAAACCTTCCCCGTCTGTCGTCCCGAAAATTGCCTCTGCGATCACGATTTTGGTCATGATCACGGAACCTGTAAATTACATTTACACTCATACATATATGTGTGAGTGAACTTCATTATCCACGGTGAAAACTGGTATTCAAATACCAAAAACACAAGGATGTTCAAATGTGAAGCACAGAAATATTATGATACAAGATTCATTTCATTCTACACAACTATACGTATTACATGACGTTCCTGCAAAATGGTAGATTATATTATATTTCCATTAATTCGTCCAATACAAAATAAAGAGAAAACCTGTAAACTCATTTACATGGCATTATACTACGTTTACATCTTTCAAAATGACTGTAAACTCGTACTTACATTTTTTGCACTCGGTATTTCCAAACGCCAAGCCGATCTGAATGACAGAAGAAATTGATGAAATCAATACGATTCCAGTATTCACCGACTCACGTTTGACTCCAAATTAATGTTTAGTTACTACTTCAATGACATTCAACTCTGTCACAACACTAACATTCAAGTATTTCGTGACAACCTTTCTTTTAAAATACACCGGCACTCACACGACTTCAACTTCTGGACTAGCCAATCCTGGTGTAATGGCGAAGGCTGCAAAAAGCAAATGCATGCACGAGAACACACTATTTAGATAGAAACTGTGAAAATCAATGAAAAATGGCAACTAGATGACGCTGGTATTCTGTAATTTTAGTAAAGTGGTATTATTTGTTCCTATAAAAAGTATAACTGAATATTTGTAAGATGATATTAAGGTTTAAAATCGTCGCCAGCGAAGCGACGTTAGTAAACCTGGGATTTAATACTATTTTGCATTCATACCGTTTTCATTTCATATGTGTTCATAAAATAAACAACTAAAAGTCCTTTGCTTATTCATTTTTCTTTTGAGGTTAAGGTTCACAAATGCCCTCACAAGACACAATAAAGCAAAAGTGTCGTAATTCCGCGCTGGGACAGTGTTATGATGCGGTTTCTTACAGTCTTTTGTGGTGTCTCAGGCGTAAGCGCTAAAATATGTGAAATGCGAGTTTGATAGGGCATACATGCTTTTCTGTCACACAGGGCTCGTGGCCATCTGCTCCTCCAGTCAACACGTTGAGACCTGCCAAGTTGTCCAACCTGTGAGCCGGTCACCTGTCATAGTGGACCGCAGTTTTATAGCGCGCGCAAAATCGCATTCATTTACATACGGCCAACACTCTTCATTTTGCGCAGCTGTCTTGTACCATGTCCACTTTCTTGCGCTTCATGTAGGTGACCAACGTTTCGTTCTGTGGTTCACTGCAAATTTAAAACTATGTTGGCCACAACAATTACATCGTATACCAACATATACAAGTGAAAATCGATCTCATTTCCTCTGCAAGTTTTGGGGTTCTCACAGCAGTGCCGTCTGGTATATTACACAGTGTTCATTGGTAAATAGTTGCCAACGTTTCGAATGAGTTTGTTGTCTCCATCTTCAAGGGCGAAACAGTCCAAGAAGTGCGCAATTGCAACCATAGCAAGTATCTGCCTTGTTGGCCGGTGTTGTAAGTTTGGTCACTGTATAACAGCGTATCACGTAATTTTCAGGGGCTGTCACAGATTACTACAGATTAATCTGTGACGCCTACCATGGACTTCAGTCGAGTAACGGATTGATAGTAGTAGTCTTATTGCGTTTGACGGTTTATATATTGTTGTGACATATGCGAGTCGTGATGTTTCCTACACGGCATTGTGAATTTGTGGTGTTGATGCTGTCGTAAAAATTTAAGTAATAATGTAATGAAGTTTACAAAAGTTGTAACCGAAGTCGACACATAGAACACAGGTTCTGTAGTAATCCGAAAGAGATGGGGTCCACACGTATTTTGATCATCCGACATTTACCTCCATACTTTTCAATTGACGAAAAAGAAGACCTTCTCAAACATTTTGGTGCAGTTCACGTTAAGAATTTGTCTTCGAAGATCAAGAAAAGTAACACTGTATTTGCAAGGTAACACCACTGAGTTCAGTATTTAGAATACCGTGCATGTTGATGTTCCCATATCCTTTGTGCATAGGAGGTTGCTGGACAAGTAAATGCAAACTGTTTAATTCCGTAAGGTCAATAGACCACGTCGACGTATTTTATTTCGAACATGTGACAAGAGATGCAGCTTTTAATTAAAAAATAAAGGGACACGTCAATCTTCTGAAAGGCGTAACTTCTTTCACATAACAGAATTCAAAGAAAGGTAGGGATTGATGACGGGTTGTTGTGGACAGGACAGTGAACCTTCTGTTTACATGAAAGGCGGGGTATTGAGGTTCTCAAGAGAAACGGTGCTATGTGCATTTAGATTTGTTCAGACTTTCCCAGTGCAGCAAGATAAGGTACCAACATAAGGAACAACCTTAAATATGAGGACACCTGAAAACCTCATTGTATATTTATTTTACAAATATAATGAGCATGCCTTAGATCTGCATACATTAGTGTTTTTAATTTAGACAGACATTATGACAGTGCATTTAGTCAGGCACTGTATAGGATTTTAAGTGCATTTGGTGTACCTAGACAATTAATTAGACTGGTAGTTTTGACCTTAACAAACAGCAAAGTTGAAGATGGAATACAAGAAGAATTACCATAGAACTTCAATGTACAAAGATGACTGGATGAAGGATTATATACTGTTTTGTTTAATTATGTACTTAAAAAAGTTATCAGGAATGTAACTGTTAATTCAGATGAACTGTTTTTAGGTGAGTGATGCAGTATAGGTGTGTGCAGGTGATGTAATTATAATTTCGACTGTAACATTTACAGTCAGGTCATCCACAAAGCAGACTGCTTAACTCCAGAAGATGAAGGCATTGTGATCCCTTAAAACTACAGGATTCACATCACAGCATCACATCCTTAAAGACTTTAATTCTTAGCAACACCACTGTGAGAACCTCAAAATCTTGCATTACATCATTTTGTTCTTTCAGATTTGAATCTGAGGCAGCAGCCACTGCAGCCCTTCACAGGCTCCACCAGCTTGATATTCTTGGGTACCCACTCACTGTTGAGTATGCCAGGGGAGTGACTGAAGATGATTCTGGTTTGATGCAGAGCCCAGAGTGGGTATATTAGGCTGCATGTCCCTTCAAGTCTAATGTTTGCTATCTGAAATAATGCTTTAGCATTTAGTTGGCATCAGTTTTGGAGGGATTAGGTGGTGCCTGTGTTGTAGAAGCAGGTGTAGAGTATAAATTGTGAACCTCCTTACTATGTAGTTTTCTCCATTCCTCCATAATACATCAACTTCTGGCCTTTCCACACAATGTCCAAAAACACGTCTCGTAAAGAGTTGTATTTGTTGCACCTTGTTAAGTAGACTTTCTGCGTTTGAAGTCTGTGTGTGTGTGTGTCGATGCGTTATTATCTACTTAACAAGGTGCAACAAATACAACTCTTTACGAGACGCATTGTTTTGTTGAACAACAGAAGCATAAGTGAACATACATAAGAAGTATACGAAAACAGTGTTATAAGCCATTAAAGGTGGAACCAGTGCGGAATATCAAGTGTTGACCGTCTAAAAAAGTTTTTAGTGGCTTTAAAACTGGGTTTTATAAAAATATACACGACTAGACTTTATATGCTCACATCTATGTGTGTTTTACATATGGACATAGCATTTTAATGTAGTGTACCCCTGAAGATGGTCAGGTACCTGACCGAAACATGTCGGGTTTAATGTAATACTAAAATTGTTTTGGATGTGCATGTCATTTTGTGTGTAATGGATCCATTTATGGTCTATTCAACCTTTGGGCTTCAGTAATGGAGGAGTCCATTTCTGAGCTTGGAGTCTGACTGTCACCAACTATTACAGAATGATGAGTAGCATATAGATTGTGCAATTTAATGTGGGTTGTGAATTGTGTTGGGAGCCATCTTTTTCCTCACATTGCCTTTGTCAGAGGTGCTATCAGGGAATATCGCGTGGAATAATTTTCACTGGGTTTGGACAGTCTCTAATATAGTATATTTTACACCTGAAGTCCAACACCATACCATGAGTAAAACCATGTAGACAAAATCATTGCACTTGTTGCAGCTTCCATGAGACAGAGGAGGAAAAGGAGAACAGTCACAAACATCTGCAAATATTTCTGCACAAGTTGAACACGTGGAACTCCCCAGTGAATTTCACATGCCCTCCACCTGCTCATCTCAAGTACCAGTACCCACCTCCCACACCAACTGTTCTCCACAACATATCTTGTACTTTGGCTTCTGTTCCAAAATTCTACACCCAAGTCCTACATCTCATGAACAAAATGAACCTACCCTGTCCATTTCAGCCTATGCCTTTCCCGAAATCAGAGGTGTTGTCCAGTTCTGTGCCTTTGGACATGTCAGAAGAGAATGATAATGTACCACAAGAATCAGTTCAAACAATGGAATTGAGTGAGGAAGAGGAGTCAGAACTTGAAAGTGATGGAGAAGGACAGCAATTACCAACAGATGTAATGCCTGCTAAAAGGTCTCTACCCCACAAACCAAAGAAAGTGAAACGTCCAAAATTTATAAAGCCCGTGCCTGCAGCAATGGCCACTGTTGCGAAAAGTGTTAAACCAGAAGAGGTGTTTGAAAAAGTGACTTGTGAGCCCATTCAGCGCAAGATTGAGCTAAAGTTTTCAACTGCGCCAGGGGGAGATGGTGTCGTGGAAAAGATGGATGAACATGGTACTTCCCCATCTGGGGGGTTTGGTCTTATGTTTCCTGTACCAAAAAATGCTGATGAAGTAGAATCAGCCAAGAACACAGGCATTACACAGGAAGAGGAAACAAGAGGCAGCACCATCACAGCAGAGGAACTGGAGGCCAACCGCATATCTCCTAAAGGCAAGTACATTTTTTTTGTAATCTCATTCTTGAGGCAAGCTGAAGACCAGTTGTGACATGAGGATTGACAGTGGATGGGAAAATATAAAGGGTGGTAGTTTCAACTGCATAATCATTCAATGTTTTTAGAAATTTGACACTGTAATAACATTTGGTGCTTGGTCACTCAGTCTTAAGTCGGCTGTTCCCACTGGTTCGTAACAGTGTGTGACACATTTATGGTTGCATATGCTGTCTAAAGTAGGATTCAGTCCTGTAACAGTCTATGCACAAGGTCAGCATACTACCCCATGAATGAATTTCTTTACCTAAATAAACACAACATTAACAGAATGTTTGTAATACTGGAAATCTATGCAGCATGAAAGTAGGCATTATACTTTCAACTCCTTGTTACAGATCAAAAACATCATCCAGTGTTCAGAAATTATCAACCTGGCATCCCATCATGTCGGCTGTACATAAAGAACCTGGCAAAGCAAGTTACAGAGCGTGACCTCCACTACATATATCGACGTTATCTTACACCCAACACTGATGAGCAGGGCAATATGTAAGTAACAACACCATTTACTTGCTGAAATCATTAAAGTAGAACAATACACCTTATTTGGTTAAACTGAGTGCATAATTGCAAGCATCAAGAAATGAACAGATTAAATCTGGGAATGCCTGCTACTATTCAGTCCAGTCTTCCAGTTCTCTAACAGTGTAAAGCTTAAAATATATGGGACTAGTTTTGCCTGTTCTATATGGGTGCAAAACTCAGTCTGTCACAATAAGGGAAGAACATGGGCTGAGTATGTCTCTCTCTCTCTCAATGCAGGTTTGATGTGCGGCTGATGACAGAAGGGAGGATGAAAGGGCAAGCTTTCATCACGTTGCAAGGCACCAAGGAAGCCGAAGCTGCACTCAGAGAAACAAATGGCTACATCTTGAAGAACAAACCATTAGTGGTTCAGTTTGCAAGATCTGCTAAAACAAAATGAAGTTGAGGACTTGCAGGTTTTTGTATTAGCTTGCAATGGCTGCCATACTGTGTGTTAATATAATTCATTCCAAAGGTAAAAGGAAATTTACTGCAAAATGGCATACATTCTTCAAAGGTAGAATGATAGTGATCATCATCCATTGCATCTTTCACCAGGGTGGGTCATCCTGTTACAGCTTCTCCATTCTTTTCTGCCACTCCAATAAGCAGCCTTTTTCATAACTCCTTCCACTAATGAACCCACTAAGGTAGGTGGCGCAAATATGCACTTGGTGAGTCAACCACAGTTGAAAGAACCTATAAATTCATATAACAGGCAACATCTAGAATATTTTACTTCTGCCACTTACAGTATGTCTTTCTGTTAGAATGCAATGGGAGATGAAAGTTTACATTCTTGTTGCAATATCCACGATTTCAGACATATAACTTCTGTTCATGTCTCGACTCCCCTTTCTATCTACCATGTTCTTTACTGTTCGTTTCAACCCAGATTTTGAGCAGTATGCAAAGAAGCACATATTTGTACCATTCCTCAATGTAACTGCCACGCCTACTACAGCATTTCCCCACTGTGTGATAAGTTGACACCCTTGCACTAAAAGTAAAACCCCAATAACCAACATGCATTTCACACTGATCAGCAGCATATATGGTGAAGTGCCCTCCAGACAGGTGCTACTTTGAGGGTCAAACAAATGAAAGTCAAGAGGTAGGTGCATGTCTTAACACATCCACCCAAGCTGCAAATAATTATTACCTTATTTTTTGGGCAACCCTTGTATATTCATTTGTTTAGCAATCACAATATGCCAACTTCCTTTGATATAAGAACCTAAATATCTGAATCATTTGGCAGTCATCAAAGCATTTGATATTTGAATTCCACCATATTAAGACGAAAGACGTGATTACAAACACGGTGGAAGAAATTTTTATGTTTATTAGAACACATGTACTGGTATGAATGCAACATACAGCATACCATTACCCAACACAAAATACATTACATTATGTATATTATAATTTAACATTCATATAAAATAAAATTACTTTTGTAAGTATCAGAACTGTTTGTTTCATAAGATTATTATTATGTAATTAACTTTCATAGGTTGGACAGTTTCAAACAGACGCAGTAATGCAAAACACGAGAACAGGATATTTCTAAAACGGCAGAGTTATCTGCAGAATATTTTCTACCATAATTGGCTTGCATATTCTTTACTGCCCTACCCTCTCAGCCCAAGCCTTTGTTGCATGATACGATTAATCACTTCACACTGAAGTAACTGTTATGACATCTTGGCTGTACAGTGGAATAGAAACAACATAACAAACCTGAATGTGCTCTCTTATTTGTTGGTGACTTGCTTATGTAATTATTACTTCATTTCTCTACACTACACAAGACTGTAACATAATTACAAAACCCAATAAACTGCAGTGTCCACTCCGTGTCTGTTCTGGAATGAATTTGCTATGTACAAGGCAATACTGAAACCTGCTGTCTTCTATTCCACATCACTGGCTGCATTTCTCTTCCTAATGGCATACTTCCTGGAATTAAATCACACTATTAACATACACTGCTGTGAACATTTCATTTCCTCATTCCTACTATGTTAGTCAGTGGTGAATTATTGTGTGTGTCTGTTATGTGAGGGATCAGTTATGTAATGTATTTACTTAACACTGAATGTAAGGTAACCACTTTCCAGTCACACATTCTGAGAACAAATGTTCTTGCTTAAAGTATGGAGACGAGTGCTTGAGAAGTTAGTAGTTGCTTGGCTAGTCCAGAAATTGCCCACCATTTATGGAACCCAAAAAGCCTATCATGTTGACAACAAAAGCCTAATGCTCAGTTTCTGTAAAACTCATTTTAATACCTTCCTCCACTCTGCGTCTAAGCCATGCAATTGGTCTCTTCCCTTCAGGTTTTCTAAATACATATGCATATCTCCCACCATTCTTGTTACATGCACAGCCCAATCATTCTCCTTGATTTTATCACCCTAATATCCAGTGAAGAGTATAAATTATGAAGCTGATAATGCAATTTTCTCCTCTTACACCCATATAGCTGCCTGTGCACCATCCTCAAAATGCCTTCAATCTCATCTACTCAGGTAAGAGACCAAGTTTCATACCCGTATACAACATAACAGGAAAATAAGACTCTGACATGAATTATAGGCCCACGTGAACTTCGTAATGAACCTCTCCATAAATATACATCCCCTGCTTTTTTAATAATTAATGTGGCAAGAAATGATTAAAACATTCAAATCAAAAGAAATTTGGTAGAAGCAGTTCTAGAAGCTAACACAGTGAGTGTGTGGTGAGCATTCCTATGTTTTTATTCAGGAACTGAAATTAAGAGTCTTGACTGCCAAGAAACAGCTATCCATGGTTTTCCTCTCCCTCCATGCAAATACTGGGATAGTACCTTGAAAATGGACCACTGATGCTTTCTTCTACATCTTCTATAAGTCATTCGTTATCTCGACATTAAAATTTTTATAATCCATGAATCAAATATGGCAGAGAAACGATTAAACAACAATGGTGTTGATGTATGTTATGTAACTATCATGTTATATGATAGTGACTGGGTAGATGAGAAACTACAGAAACAAGTACATTGTATTTTTATCATGCTTTTGACTCACCCTGTTATATCTTGGATCTTTTGCGTGCTATTGCATCTTCCACAGCTTTCAGCTGTTTGAGCAGCTCTTCTCTCCTTGATGTCGCTTTCTTTGCTGCTGGCTTTGACATGGCAGCCACCTTGTTGGCTAACAAGGGCTCCAAAGGTGTGAGATCTTCAGCTGGCCTCTTCTTGCCCGCAACTATAGGCGGGGCTACACGTTCTGAAATAACACAATATGACTGCAGTCAAAAGTATTAATGAAGCTTCCTCATTAATAATAGGTCTGTCAAGTGAAAAAGATATGGAGAAATTCTAATACAAAACAGCCAGTGACTCTGTCTCATTCCATATCTCCTAAATAACACCTTGCATTTAAAAGTGACACACACATACACAGTAAAACCCCTACTTAATGAATTGCTGGGGGATTAGAATTTACTTGACTACATCGAGGTTTTCATTAAAGGGAGGTTACATTGTTTATATGGAGCTTTGTCGGGACATGAAAAAATCATCACTAAATCCGGGATTTCACTAAATGCGGGAACATTAAATTGGGGTTTTACTGTATGTTCAATATAACTGCCTTTTTGGATTTGTTACTGTGTAGTCTGATACACACCAACATTTCAGAGGAATCTGCTACCATTTTTCTTTTCTACCCTGAAAATTTAGGAAGCATACTCCTCTAAACAATTGGTACTGTGCCTGTCTACCAAACTACATACTGTCACTTCCCAGAAGATGATTATTTTCACTGTACCCAACATAAGAACCTCAAATTCCACACACACGAGTATGTTTACTGTAGCAAGTATTTTTCATAAAATAATTATGGTTTAAAAAAATACAGTTCAGAATGATGACATATTTAAAGATGTAAATGCTAGTTTTGTCAATATGCTAAGGACTGTAAATCAGATCTTCGAACTGTTATCAATGTCTAAGCTTCTTGTCCTTTATCCAAAGTTTTAGTTTACTTGCGAAACCCCATGTCACATTTTCTCAGATTAGAACACTATGCAAGACAGACACTATGTTATGATGTACAGAAATCCTGCCAAATATTATTTGTCCCAAAGTACATTACAGAACGGTGCAAAACCTACCACAAGTTTCCAATAATGTTCTCCCTGCAATCTCAATCTGCATTGGTGGTTCTGTTCTTATCTGAATGTTATGGGACATGTGAGTAGGGCAATGTATGTATATACTGCATGCAGATATGAAGGAATGTAACTTCTTCTGCAGACAGGCAAAAGTGTCTGACAAAATATATACACACACTTTAAAAGTACTGAAACAATTAAAAGAAACTGCATGTTCCGTCACATGTACCTAACAGGAGTATTCTGTGTAAAGATATGGCTGTCCAATGTCAGGTAGCGGTTACCAAGGTGGGGCAGCAAGCAAGATGACATGACACAAATCTGTCTCACCTTTTGAGCAATAAAGTTATGTTAAACTGATATATGATATGCAACAAATGTAGAAACACAAATTCCCCTATTTGCACTGAAATGGCAACCTGCTCTGCCTGTAGTAGAACTTAAAAATTTATTAAGTAACAGTGCTGTAGCAATCAGTATTCTGAATGTGAGGAGCAATGATCACTGTGCAGCACTTGTAACAAACATACCTCTCCTTACAAGATTTAGTTCTGGTAATTCTGGCAAACCAGTGACTTGCCGTTTATTGCTGGGAGGGAGTGTAGTGGAGCCTGGTGCTTTCAGAGTCAACTTAATCTGCTGCTTCTGCCCAGACAGCTGCAAGAAAATGTGTTGAATTACATGCGTGAAACAGTATTGAGTTGAATGCCAACTTGGAGTTTTCAAGCAACTGTGATCACACATTTACATACCTTCAACGCATCCATTGCCTTCACCTTCAAGGACTGTGCTAAGGCAAATCTTTCCCTCTCATCTATTACTATTCTCTTAGCAGGTCGCACAGCTGAAACAGTACAATATTACTTCAGGTTTTAATATACAGTTTTTATACCTGTGTATGTAGGCATTAGAGTCTGAATTCAGGAAATTAATAATGTCACTCTGCATCTGACCACAGCTTTTGAATTCCTTTTCCTACAGTTGTGTGACTTTTTGATCACTCTATTGATGAGCATTATTAGTGTTATTCTGAAAATGGAAAATGAGGCAAGATTTTAACACACCTGGAAGGACGCGTACACCACCGAACACTAAGTGTAACAAAACATTTTAGCAGCAGTATCAATCTTTTCAACAAAGAACTGACAAAGCTAGCTGAAAAATTGTACACAAAACTGGCACCCAAGAAGGGAATAAGCAAGTTTTATTTTTTCCTGAAGACAGTTCAAACTGAGATGAAATAATTATCATTAAAGAAAGAAAGAAAGAGAGAGAAAAAAAAAGAGCATAAACTTACTGAAAGCTACAGAGTGAGATTTTTCTCCACTGCTATGTAGTTTAAGGTCTACAAATATACCTTTAGGCGATGGTTCCCGGCTGCTGGAGGACGATGAGTAACTTGATTCAGAAGAGTCACTACTGGAGCCACTGGAGTCAGACCCTGATGATGACCGTGAGGATTTTGACTGGGACCGAAGCTTCACTTTGGCAGACAATGCTGCAGCCACTACAGCAGCTTTGGAACGTTCTAGGCTCAACTTTGTCCTTGAATTTGAAGATGGTGGTGGTGGATTCTGTGCAGACTTCCTCATCATGCCTGGTGAAGGTGGTCGTATTTCTTTCTGCTTGCGTGGGCTGGGGGCTGGTGGATTCATGAGAAGGGCTCGTTCACTGGCTGCTTTCTTTTCTGATTGAATCAGACTTGCTGCAAGAAAGAAAATATATGTCTTGATGAGTGGACTACATCTAACTATAATCTACTATCTAATCCTTTCACCACACATTTTTCAAGCACAATATACACTACAAATGATACTTCCTTCATAGTTGTTTTTCTAATGATTTTACCTGGAAAAAGGTTAGTGCCTCTCAACTTGATGTTCTTTGTACAGGCAGGAAAATTTCAACATTCAAAGAATATGTAATACAAATGTATTCAGTGTCATTGTAAAGACAAAACTAACAAAGTGAAAAGAAGTACAGTGAAACCTCTATCCATCACTCCTATATGCATCATTTTCCCACAATTATGATTAATTTCATCCAGTCCCAAAATTTTCCCACATAATGTATTATTATATCGAACATATCATTCCTCAAAGTGTCATTTTCCCACATCAATCATTCAGAATTCCCAGTCCTTACCCATAACATTCCCAAAATGAGCATTTTTGAGAAAGAAATAGTGAAAGCAATGTCATGTTTTTGGAACATATAGCAGTGCTAACTAGCCTATGATACTTGATGTTACAGTCATAATTGTACTTGCAAAATGTCACCATGCATCAGCCAAGCATGGAATGTTACTTAAGCAACCATTTTTCATAGAGATTTTACCCTTTTCACACAGATTTTACAGGTGCTCAATGCCTCCATGGGTATGCAAAGTCAAAACATTTTGCTGTTTGTGGACAACTTTTTCACTCATCCACAAGATACATCACTTCTAAGGAATTTAAAAGTTGTGTATTATCCACCACACTACACAAGTGTGCTAAGCCTCTTGATCTGGGCATCATAAGATGCTTCAGGCAGTTTCACAGGAAATCACCTAGTACTGAGAGATGTGTACTTGATGGCCACAGAGAAGGACATCAAACTGAAAATAAATTTCTGCAACCAGTACATTTCACAGTAGCAGCTTGGCAACAAGTTATGCAGACAACTGAATTCTTTTCATCTGTTCATCACACTCGCACTCCAGGCCTGAAGATGATGTACCATTCACGAAGACTGGATTTGGCTAGGCCCTCTGGATGTTGACTTCAGTTCTCATGTATCTGTGGACAATGACCTTGCAACATGGGGCTTTCCCAGTAAGGACGAGATCTGTGATGATCATGTTGGTGGGGTGGGTTGAGGAAGATGAAAAGAGAAATAAACATAACCTTGAACCAATGCCAAGTGTTACCAAAGTGCATGCTGCTTACAGAACTGTAAAATCATCCTTTTGCATGCAGAGCATTAGTCAGTGTGACGAACACAACATTCTGAACTTGGAATTGGCACTGCCTCATCTGCACATAAAACTTCAACTAAACAACTGTCAATTACAGATTGTTTTGGAAAAAAGTGATTTGCAAGCTGGTATTAAAGTAACTTTTTACTTGTTTATTATTTTTGTAGGCCTAAATGAAGGAAAGTTAGAAGGAAGGATGGAAATGACAGCAAGACGAGGAAGAAGGTGTAAGCAGCTACTGGATGACTTTAAGGAAAAGAGAAGATACTGGAAATTGAACGAGCATGCACTAGATCGCACTTTGTGGAGAACTCGCTTTGGAAGAGGCTACGGACCTGTCGTAAGACAGACTACAGAATGAATGAAATGGAAGATTTATAATTTTCAATTTTTACTTGTATTTCTGGCACATTGTAAAGTTCTCCCACATTTATCGTATGCTTTCTGCAACCCCTTGAAAAATGATGGCTGGAGGTTTCATTGTATATAGACAAGAGTGGTCCTGAAACAGCTAAGGAACACGACAGGAATGTGCTCGAATTCAGAACACAGACATTTATTAAACGTGTTGTGATTTCCCATACCTCACTAACTTCGACAGTCAGTTACTGACGAAGTCTAATCTTCACATGGGTAATCAACAGCAAAGATACTACACATTTCCTTTACTGTGTGTACAGGTGAGTCACACATACAATTCATGTTATATATTACCTTTCGAGAAAGTGCGTGGGTCAGGTGGCTGCTTCAAGACCTTGCGAGGTGACACAGGCTGGAAACTTGGTGACAATCCTTCTGCAGCTCTGGCAGTTGGAACAAGGGGCCGGTTCATCTTTCGACGTGAACGTGATAAGGGAGTGCAAGAACTGGAGCGTGATCGGGAATGGGATACGGATTTAGAATGGGATCTAGAACGTGAGTCATGACTGTAAGAACTGTAACTGGATTGGCTAGAGCTGCGACTTGAGCTGGAAATGAGTTCAACCATTAAATATGTGTAGAACAAATCTGATTCTGCACACCAGATTTATGCAGAATGACACTAACTGGGCAATGCCCAAACTCAGAAATGTAATGCATAATTGTGAAGTTGTGTATGCCCTAACAGTGAAGTACCTATTTAATGTTGTCTTATGGACAATGGATTTGAACATTAAAATGAGGAAAGCCAACAACAGAGGCAAACTGAAAACAAGGTAATGGTGGAATATAGAAATGAGATGGTACACTAAGGAAAATCTGACACTGGAAAACAAAATGATGACTGTTGAGGTACACTGTGTGGAACCCAATGAGTATATGCATGAGAAAATTAATATATAACAAAGTAAGTGCAACATCACTTCACATTGGCTGACCAACTAACCTGGATGTTGAATATGAGGAGCCAGACGAGTAAGACTGTCGCCGTGAAGGGCGTGACCCAGAGCCTGTTTTTCTTGCAGATGGAGACTTGGACCGCATCCATGGATCAGCCCATTCATCACCACGCCCTCTGTGACTGGGTACAGACACTTCAGAATACCTGAACATCATAACATCATCATCACCACTGTGCAGTAAAGTTGATACTCAGCCTTTACAAAATTCCCACAAGTTGTGGAACATGACCATCACAAAACCCCACCAACAGACCCTATCCTTTGGGAGTTCTATACAGGTTACATTTTCACAGCCCATTTCTCTCAGATTCACTTTCGCATCATTCTACCATATATGCCATGATCCCTACATAGTCCCTTTATTCCAGATTTTCCAACCAAATTTTGTATCTATTGTTATCTCCACGCATGCTGTATGTATTGCTCATTTTTCTTAATGTAATCACTCTAACAATATTAGGAGTAGGCAGAGAGAGTTATACCTCTCATCCCTCCATGGCTTCTCAGTACGCTGCATAATAACTTCCCTGACTGGATGTGATTTCTTCTTCTTTTCATAATATTCAGCAGTTGGAACCCTGTGCTGATGTGAATGATATTTGCGAGTGGTGCCTGCATAGTCAGTCTCAATTCTCATTGCTCGTGAATCTCCGGGTTCATAGTGGACACGGCGCCAGTAGTCCCCTCCACCCCTTGAAGAGTGATGGTAGTATGCAGATGGAGATTCAGGGAAATCATCATAACGATCAGCCACACTATCCTCATGGTGATACTTTCCCTCTGATTCCAGAATCTTCAATCTGACACAAATCACAATTCCTCTCTTACAAATGCATGAAATTTCAACATCAATATTATTATTGCAACATTTCTTTGTACAAAATGCTTAAAAGAAACCCACGATGGGGAGGTCATACCTATAGCATGTTGCACACACACCCCCCCCCCCCCCACCAACAAACCTATTCAGAAGAATTCATTGAAATGTGGCACTGGTATCTATTCTAATATCATTATGAATTTCAGTTTGCCCTGTATCAATTCACTCCAACTGATATCTGTAATTTTTTAAATAGTTCATCATGCAGTAAAAGGTAGATGCATTACATAAAATACATGTATCAATAGACAAAACCTTTTATTTGAAATTTGTTTTCTACACTGTGTCCACTCCACCAAATACAAGAAAAAAATAACTGAGGCATCTAGCCATACTACTGATCAGCAGATATCTGCCTGCAGCAGGTAAACAAAACACAGGACTGCAAAGAATGGGTTTGGCTGATGTATGTAAGTCAGCCTGGAGTAATAATGACCAGAAAACCGCTGAATAGATTTTCATAAATTCTGACAAGGGATTCCACAAAAATCTGCTGAGACATTCCAGTTTTGGATTACACCAGACAATAATGAAGACTAGAGGAATACCTACATATGATTCTACATGGATCTCAAATATAAATCACTAATTATTATCACAACAAGAAATATTTGAAACCAACATTGTAAAGGAAACAACACACACACTGGATGTCCAACAAACCTTCGCTGTAATTCTTAGAGTTTTGACACAGGTTAAAGGAGTGGGGCTTTAAAATTAATAAGAGAACAAACATGCCAGGACTGCTCCAGTGGGAGTACCTTCCCAAATTTGTGGCAAACTCTGGGAATTCAGTTTTCTACAACTGTTGTTCCTGTATTAGTGGCTGGCAACCTTCTCTGAGTCATGGACCAGTAAACCAGCAGCAGGCTTTCTGAGACTGTTTCTCTTATCTGCCTCACATGGTACACACAAGATGTCATAATCCCCTCCACATAAAATGCAAATTAAAATTGATGCATAAGTAATGAGATAATTCAAGCTGTCAATAAATATGTCTGTCTCCCTGGGATATTAGGCTTGTAACATGGATTTTCCTCCAAATTTCAGACGTGTACAGCATCCATTATCCAATCTATATCCTGTTCCCCTCATATCATGCAACATTACAACTAACCCTTTGAGTTCTGGGTTTTAAATGACCTCTCGTGCACTGAGCTTATTTATTTTTATCATACAAGGCTGTCTCTGAATCATAAAAGATTATTCTTCAGCGAGCCAGAGACTCAAATGAGTCCCCAAAAACGTTCCCACAACCCTCTCTCCTACACACAATTGGACAGGGTATGTCAGTAGTATGATCAATATAAGACAATAATGTCACACAAGGGCAAAACCAGAGCAAGCTGTGGGTCAGTGTTTCAACAGACACATATTGCACTGGTGGCACTACAGTGCTGATACTTCAAGAGAAGTAGCACCCAAAACATTACATACCACAAGAGGAAAGGAAAGGAAAAAGTAGCTGTAATGTTTAACACTTACTATTTACTCACTAAAAAACAAAAGTACTTTTTCTAGTTAGGGAAACATAATGCCAGTTGCAGATTGGCACAAATTAAACCACAGAACACTGGTTAAACTTATAGCAATTTGCATGTGTAAAATATCTCCATTCACATTGTGACAATTCTCAACATACTGTCAGTTTATCATAGTGTACTTACCCCCACCTATCAGGCTCATCTTTCAAAATGGGGCTTGCGGGCCGTGTGTAATAATCATTCTCTTTGTCCAGCTCCTCCTGTCCAAGACTCAGGTTCATTTTCTTCTCCTCGAAGTCCATGTCTGTTTCCTTCCGCTTGGTGGACTTTCGCATCATCTGGAACAAACCTGCATTGGTAATGCTTGCTGTTGCTTACGGCTGTTCAACATACAACAAGAAAGCTACTTGCCTCCTTGGCTTGCCTCAGTCCCCGTTCCCATGCTGACTCAAATACGGGTGCCTCTTCTTTCCTTGGTCCCTGGTATGGCAGCCCCATCTGTAAGAGAAGCACGCACCACCTAAGTGTCATGCTCATTGTCCTGTTACAGGTACTATAAAACACAATATTTCCACCTTTTTATGTATTCCTTACATAAAAAAGATTACAGGGAAGTCGCATGTATCATATCACTAAACCCTCTTAAGAGATGTCAATTACTTTGACAGTCATGGATCTACATAAACAATTGTCAAGAAAGGCTAATGTTGGCTGGTATTGCACCAATATAATCCCCACTTCATGAGAACTGAAAATAAGCTTTACTGATCTTATCACACAAAAAAACTGGTACAATGCAGATATCATTAAAATCTACAATTATGGTTTGAAACAGTTTTCAGTATGGTAAATACCAGTACCTCATCGACTTCAGGAGTTTCTGATTTCTTTCAACAATCTGGGATGGGCCCAAATTTCTACACTTTACACTGCATTTGGCGTTGAGCAGATTAGAGCAACGATCTGGCCACTCTTAACGTGAAGAGAATGATGCAGTCAGCAGGGCAAAGTGGATGATGATATCAGCTCCCAGGTATTGCCACTCCCAACGTTTTGCATTTCAGTTCCTTCCAGGGAGTTGCATTGTACACATGTTTCTCATTTCAAAAAGTCGTCTTTCGCAGCGTGAAGTGTTTACAAATGCCTTAAAAGTTTTATACAGCCGTTTCTTGGCCGAACCTCAATAAGGATGCAGCGAAAATGCGTGAACAGTGCAGATAATTTTTGTTATATTTGTGGGGAGGTGACGCTTTCATCACAAAAGCGTGCCATAACCCCAATCATCAGGAAAGCCTACCATCTTTACTTTGGATGCCAGATTGGGGACCAGGACGAGAGCTGGGACCCGCACATATGCTGCAATACTTGTGCAGCAAAGCTTTGAAAGTGGTTGAGCCACAAAAGGCGATCAATGCCTTTTGCCATACCCATGGTGTGGAGACAGCAGACAAGCCATATCAGTGACTGTTACTTCTGCATGGTGCCTCCCCTCTGGCAAGGGTTTTCGAAGAAGAAAAAGTGGACCTTATGCTATCCGAATTTACCATCTGCTATGCGGCCATTACCTCACGGTTAAGGACGTCCCGTTCCAGAACCTCCAGAAATAGTTACGCTGGAATTGGAAAAAGAAGAGGATGACGAAATTTGTGATATATCTGAGCCATCAACATCAAAAGATCATGAGTTCGCACACAACGTGATGTCTGCTGAACCACACAGGATCACACAGAATGAATTAAACAATCTTGTCAGAGATCTGGAACTGTTGGCATCGAGACTACAACAGTGGAATCTCCTCGATGACAATGTGAAAGTGTCTGCGTTCCGTTCCTGCCAAAAATGTCTGGCTCATTTCTTAAGAAGGAAGGTAACCTTGTCGCCTGCAACGATGTTGATGGTCTGATGACAGCCCTGAATATTAATCATAAGCCTGAGGAATGGAGACTGTTTATAGACTCATCGAAGTGAAGTCTGAAAGCTGTTCTGCAGTGCATTTGATCAAGGCAAGCCACTCAGTATACACTATGTCAAGAATATAGTGTATAAGGCATGTATAACTAAGTTAGATAATTTTTTTTGAAACTGTAGCCAATCAAGCCTTTTTGTGACCATTTTTGTGTTCAGCATCCCAGAATCTATAAAGGGAAACATATTTTGTTTCCAAAGCAGAAAAAAAGTAAAAATCCGTTGTACAGTGTTATCAATCCATCGTTTCTTTCTGTTTTTTTCTAATGCAAGAAAGGAGCATTTCATTGCTACTGTGACATACCTATGTCAATACCATCAGCACATGCAAAGTTTTGTTCCGATTTATAAAATATTGTGCCATCAGTTAGGATCTGAGAATCTCTAATTACTTTTTACAAAGGTAAGTTGAAGAGAAGACAGAACAGTGCATCCCCCTGCTTCAGCCCATTAAATGTAGTTAAAGGCACTGACAGACCCAACTGTATTCTTTTAGTGTTCCTCCCACCCCTCCACAACAAGTTTTACTGGTTTAATAAGTTTACTGGGAATATTCCACAACTAACTAAACTAAGTCCATGGAGCAGACTCCTTCTTGAGAAGCTAACAGGTCGTCAGCTAGTCAAGAAATTCCCCGTGTTTTACGGAACCCGAAGGTTCATTACCGCTTACACAAGAACCCGCCACCTTTCCCTATCCTGAGCTGTATCAATCCAGTCCATGCCCTCCCATCCCACTTCTTGAAGATCCATCTTAATATTATCCTCCCATCTACACCTGGGTTTTCCAAGTGGTCTCCTTCCCTCAGGTCTCCCCACCAAAATCCTGTATGCACCTCTCCCCTCCCCCATACGTGCCACATGCCCCACTCACCTCATTCTTCTTGATTTGATCACCCGAATAATATTTGGTGATCAGTACAGATCATTAAGTTCCTTGTTATGTAGTCTTCTCCACTCCCATTACCTTGTCCCTCTTAGGCCCAAATATCCTCCTCAGCACCCTAGTCTTGAACACCCTCAGCCTACGTTCCTCCCTCAGTGTGAGAGACCAAGTTTCACACCCATACAAAACAACAGGCAAAATTATAGTTCTGTATATCTTAATCTTTGTATTTTTGGATAGCAAACTGGAAGACAGAAGATCCTGCACCGAATGATAACAAGCATTCCCCGACTTCAATCTGCTCTTAATTTCTTCCAGAATGGAATTTCAATTCGTTAGGGCTGTTCCCAAATATTTGAACTGTTCCACCCTTTGAAAGGATTTATTACCTGCCTTTATGTTGTGATTTTGTCCTGCATTCTGATCTTGAGACATGACCATGTACTTAGTTTTACCAGCATTTACTTCTAGACCAATCTCCTTACTAGCGACTACTAAAGCTTCTGTTTTTTTTCTTGATAGCATGTATGTTTCCGCCCAGTATACAGACGGACCCCGACTTACGTAGCTCTGACATATGTAGATCCGGACTTACATAAAAAAATTTCTGACATGCGCAAAAAATCTATGGAATTTATGGAACAAACTAGTAACGTAAAATGCCACAAATTGCGAGAAAACGCGTTAAATTGCGGCGAAGCTGCCCGCCTTAACTCATTCCCTCGCTCAGTTTACACGTGTTAGCCGCTGCATTCGCAAGTGATAACTTCCTGTGAACATTTTCGTGCTATTTCTCCATTGTGCTTTATTTTTTTTTTCTTAATTCCATTAACAATGGCTGGTGGAAAACGTTCATCTGACGGAAAGGGAGAGCCTTCTTACAAGCGTCATGTGATCGACTTGGAGACCAAAATGAAGATCATCCATAAGCATGAAGGTGGCCAAACCATCACCTCCATTGCTCGTGAACTTAGCTATGCACCATACACAATCAACACCATCATCAAAGATGCCACCCGCCATAACAGAGCATGCTAAAGGTACTGCTACGATGAAGGCAACAATAATCACTAAAAAATGTGAAGGAGCCATTAGTGAGATTTAGAAATTGTTGTCAATTTTGGATGGAAGACCAGGCTCAAAAGCGTGTTCCCCTAAGCATGCAGTCAGTTCAGGCCAAGGTCAAAAGCCTTTTCGAAGACATCAAGGCCAAATATCCGGACAGCACTCAAATGTTTTTGTCAGCATTTCAGGAATTGTGCAGGGTTTCACAACATGAAAGTTTCTGGACAGGCTGCAAGTGGTGATGCCGAGGCTGCACAGCAATACCCTGAGTGGCTAAAAAAATCATCGATGAAATGCCCTATCTTCTGGAACAAATTTTCAATGTCGATGAGACTGGCCTTTTCTACCATAAACTGCCATCTAGGACGTACATTTCAAAGGAGGAAAAGACCAAGCCCAGGCACAAAGCTTCCAAGAAGAGGGTCACACTTCTGTTGGGGGGTAATGCATCCGGAACGTATAAGGTAAAGCCTCTACTCGTCCACACATCTGCGAATCCTCGTGCATTAAAAGGCATCACAAAGGTGACTCTCCCTGTGCATCTCCGACCAAACAAAAAGGCATGGATAACCAACCTCATATTCGAGGATTGGTTTGTTAATTGCTTTTTGCCTGAAGTGGAAATATACTGTCAGCACAACAACCTCCCTTTCAAAATTCTGCTCATCTTAGACAACGCACCCGGCCATTCCACCCATCTCGACGACATCTCTCCAAACATTAAAGTGATCTCTCCCCCCCCCCCCCCCCCCAACACATTTAAAAGCACTGTGTAGGTTATATTCATTGGGCTAACTCCCACATAGATTCAGCAGTTTACATGATCGCCCATCAAATATATGGTACCCACATTCCATACTTATGGGACTATCTCATCAATCCATGCCCAGGAAATAATACCATGTATGAGTTCCACCAAATTTCAACATCTTGCCAGTATAATTTCTGCACCTGGGGATTTATTGTTTTTTAATCTATGAACTGCCTAGACCTATTTTCCATCCTCTGTGCTAATTCAGCTGAACAGGATCAGATTTTCCATTCCTGTTTTTCCATACTCAGCTGTAATATAAATGCATTTATTGTACAAAAAGCTGCTGAAAATTTACTCACCAAAGTGTTTTTAAATTTCCTTTATCAATGACTTCATCTTAAGAGTGTTTAATTACTGTTTACAATGTCACAGATTTCCCCTTGTGGCCTTTCAAAATACAAGTGGTGAGTACAGTATGCTCCAAAAGACTGAAGAGTCATTTCATTCAATATGATGAAATAAAATCTGTTGAATGAGAATGGCTAATGATGTTTTACAATGATTACATCTCAACAAAACAGAAATCCAGACACCTCTGGTCAACATAATAATAAATAATAATAATAAGCCACTTTCAATTGACAATTGCACACTGGTTGTGCACCCACTTTTGGTATTCTACCTGGCAACAGGTGCTCTGGCTGCATGATGCCACTACTATGTTGCAACCATGTTGCAGTAACAAAGTATTCCACTTTAAATCATACATCAACCCCACATCATGGATGGACACCATGCCACAGACAATATGGCTACAGCTCCAGTTTGCTCCAAAAGGCCTACCTGATAAACTGTACATACACCAGACTTGGTTGTCCATTTTGTCCTTGCCTGGTAATGAAGCACGCAGAAATACAGACTGTACATGTTATACTTACAGGAAGAGGTTTGTCATAAGTGGAGCGGTAGTCTACTGGCGGATACACTGGAGGTCCATTGACTGGAACAAGGGGTCTCACCATGTCAAACATTGTATAGTTGCCCTTGTCCGTAACACCAGGATGCACAAACCTACAACATTACATACTATAGCAGCATGGCAATGTGCATAGGCACCATATTATTGAACACACATTTTGCTGATTTATTCTGCAGACAAGTATAAAATTGATGTAGGAAATAACAATATTTTGTCTACTGTACTTTAACTAACAGAATTAAACAAGACAGGCAACACACGTATAACATAACACTGAGGCACATTCAGGTAACCAGTGTTACTGTGGAAAAGCAATAAGTATTACATATTAGGAGTGTGTGTCTGTATTCGTGCCTTAGTTATTTGGCATGCAAATCACATCTTTTCTGTGCCATATTATATTGTCATCTGTGACTCTATCATATTTTTCCACATTATCTCGTAAATGGCAGGATTTTTGGAACAAATTTATTGAACATAAAATGTGTACTTTGATTTTCTCTACAACTTTGTCTGAAACACTTCCCATTATAAAAGAAGTCAGCGAGATAATATCATTAATTTAAATAGGTCTTCATGTAAAGTGCCTGTTATTCTTGTCAGATTTTAATCAAACTGAATTTTCTTGAGAGATTTTTGAAAAATCCTCAAATATCAAATTTCATGAAAATCCATCCAGTGGGAGCTGAGTTGTTCTGTGCAGACAGACAGGATGAAGGTAATAGTCGCTTTTCGAAATTCTGCAAATGCGCCTAAAAAAGTGGCCCCGGATAAGAAGAATACAATCCATTAGTTGTAATAATAATCGCAAGACTTTACCATATCACATATTAGACAACTGAAAAGGAAGACTGTAATCAAATGTACAAAAATATTTCACATTCAAAAATAAATTATTTTAAATCAATAATCTGTAGCTTTTCTGAAATGGTGACTGACGTGTTTCTCCAACAGATCATGATTCAGATACATTACAGTATACTGACAAATATGTGCACCACCCCCCCCCCCCCCCCCCGAATCCTTCTTTTTGTGTGAGCATAAGATGCTCCTAGTCACTTACCTGAACTCTCAATAACACAATGTTGAAATACCTTCTTTATATCATTGGCTGTCAACTTCTTTGCATCATACATTTCTGTTGTAATTTTGCAACATCACCATCCTCCTCCTTTCTTTTAAAAAACTGTGCCTGTTTCTTGAAGTTCAAACTTACCTTCCTCTTTCAGGCACACTACAAACTGCAGACTTAAATCAACTGTCAATAGGTCTTACAAGCAAGATGGTAGTAGTGTCTGTTTCTACTAATTCAACCATTAAACAACTTTACTATACAGTGACCATACAACTAAAACTCTTCAGCATACTCACACATGATATCTAACCCTAAACTAAGTACACTGTGGTTTCTTGAGTCACATTTGTGTTTCTGAAAGGTAACAGCATGTTATGCAAGTCGGTTTCTCCAAAATTTTGGGAAGCAAACCCATTATTAAGAATAATGCAAATCATATATACCATCATCACCCAAACACACGACAAGGTTTCTGCAAATAAATTTGGAGCTTAAGTACGTGAGACTGTTTCAACTTTGCATACAAAGCACCAAGCCAAAAATATCCTGAGCCAAACCAAGGCCTGCATTGCCAAATTGTCACATAAAGTCAAAAGACAGAACACAGCATAATGTAGCATTATTAGTTCTGATCACTAAGTGTTGTAAATCATTAATTATTCTGGTAAAATGGCAGGACACATACAGAAGAGGGCTACAAGTGTGTGGTGTTTGAAATGGAATCAGGAGAAGTTATATGATGCCAAATTCAAACTAATGTTAATTGTCTATGCTGAGAAAATGAACTGCACTGCAGACAGAAAGTTCAGGGTCACGGGAAGCAAGAACACGAACATGGAGAAAACAAAAGCAGAAGCTGCTAAACATGAAATCCACACAAGAATCTTTCAGTGGGCCCAAGCACAGATATTTCCAAGAATTAAAACAGGAAATTAGTGAGTATGTGCACTTGAAGAGAAAAACTGGAGTACCAATTACATATGACACAATAAAATAAAAAGCACAGGAACTTCACAGAAATTTGCTTTGCCAGAAATTGCCAGCAGCCTTTGAGAAGAAGCCTGCTGCTTTTCAGTGACATGTAATTTCAAAACATGAATTACAACCTAACTAAATAGCAAATGCTGATAGAATGTCAATGTACTCTGATATGCTGTAAAATTCAACTGTCAGTGATGGGGCAAAATCTGCAGTGACTACATCGGGTAATGTAAAGATGCGAGCAACTATCATACTGGTGGCATTAGCAGTTGCTAGCAAGTTGCCACCATACATCATTCTAAATCACAAAACAATGTGTAGCAAAAACCTGCCTAAAGGAATCACTATTGGATGCCAACCTGAAGGTTGGATAACCAATGAACTTATGAAGAATTGCGTGGCTGTGGTGTGGAACCGAAGGCCAGAGGTCCTCCTGAAAAAAAGGGGGATGCTGGTGTTAGGTGCATTTAAGGGACACTTTAACACCGCAAATAAAAGCCACAATTATGAGTAGTTCCATCAACACAGACCTTGTCGTCAACCCTGGGGAGATGACTCATAACCGATGGTATTACATGCTGTGATGAACAAACCATTCAGAGACCACCTGAAGCAGTTGTATACTGAGTAGCTCATGGAAGGGGCCATTTTTGACTCCACTTGGAAGACATAAGAAGCTCAGCATGATTCTTCTTTGTCAGTGGGTCATCATGGCATGGCAAACCAACTCATCAGAAGTGATAGCAAAGGGTTCTAAAATAGGACTGATGATGATATATTCTGGAATGACAGTGAAGTGGTTGGGAAATATTAAAGAGTGAGTGTCCCAACGATGAAAACACTATCTGTGAAGATGGACAGTCTATTTCCCTTGGCACAAGTATTTTATTTAGGGGGCATTGTAGATCAGGATCATCTTGCATTTGGGCAAATACAGTAAATGTAACATTTTGTACTCACAATGTGAATCTTACGGCCAGCAGAAAATTCATTGTGGTTTTTTTTCTATGCCTTGTTGTAGCATTAATTTATTTCTGTACTCAGCAGAAGTAAAACGGAATGGAACCCTATACTTCCAAATCTCCCAAAAAGAATTTCACATGAATAGGTACTTATTACAGAGGTACTAGAAATGTGTGTGAAACAACTGACTGCATTTTCAGCATTTATTATAATCTGGATAAGTTTCTGCATAGCTTCAGATTTGTGAGTTTCACTACACATTTGAATCTATGCAGACGAACTGGACAAGACGGGTGTCTCTTCAGCCCAAGTGGCTCAATAATTTGCCGCAAGCCCTAGGAAGATCACACTGCACAAAGCATTAAAATAAAAAATTTAAATATTATTAACACTAATCACATCTCTTCGTAAATACTATAACTACATTACACTTTATTTAAGTTTCACTGGTACAGACATGTCTTGGTGAACACTTAAATACAGCAAAACCTCTTGGAAGCAAATGACATGCATGTACTGGTCACTGTATTGTGAAATACACCCCTATCACCACTGCTATAATGAAGCACAAATCACTCCATCACTGTACATCAATCAAACCTGCTACCATGCAAAGACAAACTGAATTATATGAAGCATAATCTTAATGAAACCATATTACATATCAGTGTCAGTCATTGCAAAAACATTGGACTATTTTTAAGGTGGTAACTGTACAGAGTCCATATATATCTGACCCATACTGCTAGGCACTTCATGTCAGCTTGTGTATTGCACAAAACATAACCCACACACTACTCCAATGACATGTGTTACCATGAAGCAAAGACTGCACTTTGTGAAATTATACCTTCTGGGGCTTGAGTGGCTACCGGGCACGTCGGCAGGTGGCAGATGGCCAGGGACCTGCCCGGGGGCTGGTCTGGATGACCTCTGGACTAGTCCTGGAGCAGGTCTGTCTCCGACTATAAAGAATAGGGGACTGTAGATCAACTCCGCAACCCCAAGGTGTTATGTGTGGCTTGCCTTAATCTGTGCTGAAGGGGTGCATGGCACATGGGAGATGTGTCTCTAACGGAGCCTTTGGGAGACCAGGCGACATCCCTGAGTATGTAGCCTTGTGCTGGTACAAGGAGCTCTGCCAGTGTTGACTGTTATTTCTCCTGTACTCGTGGGACTAAAATGGACACGATAATTGATGAACCCGAACAAGAAGCGGCTGTGGCTGCAGAATTGTTACAACAAGACTCCCAAGCAGAGGTTGTAGGCTCTAAGCCTTCCGTTGTTCCTTCTGATGAGGAGAGATTGGCTGCAGGTGTACCTACGATTAGATTGCAGACCAAGAGACTCTCGGAAGCACAACGGAAGAAGCTTATTAATGCTACGAAAATGAAGGAACTTGAGATGGTTGAAAACCTTCCAAGAAAGACTCCTTCATCTCAAAAGAAGGTGGTGGCAGGAAGTAGTTGAGGCGTGAAAAAGACCCCACTCTGACTCAAGCACCCCACCTTCAACAACACAGCAACCTAAAAAACCCAGGAGCATGCAAGTGCAGACTGGGTCTTATAAGGAAGCTGTTGATGGAATCAAGATGGCAGTTACTCATAAATGCCATTCTGAGGTCAAACTGGATCAGGCTCAAACTGACCTTATTCAGACAAAACTTTTAGCTGCCGTGGATATGAACCCCTGAGGGGCGATGCTTCTGCAGTTTCTAAATTCTAAATGTGCACAGGGTGTATTGTGGATTAACTGTGCAAATGAATCCTCTAAGGTCTGGCAATAAGTGGACTTGGGGAGCTGTGGGAGGGTGCGGAGCTAACTGCGGTTGACTCCAAAGACCTCCCTAAGAGACCCAGAGTGCTTGTTCACATCGCAGACACTTCAGAGGTTACCACTGTTGTAACGTACTCAGGATTTAGAATCCTGAGTTAAAAACAGCAGATTGGTCAATTACGAGTCGTAAGGTCACTGAGAAGGAACAGACCTTGGCCTTCTCTATTGACCCTGACTCTTTCAAAGCACTGGCTCAATCAAACTTTAAGGCCTTCTGGGGACTGGGAAGTTATCTTCCAGACCCTAAAGGATGAAAAGAAAAAGCCAGAGGCTGAGGGTGTTGCAGGTAAATCTTCATCACAGTAGGGGGGCTTCGGCTGCCCTCTGTGTGGCCATGAGGAACTGCATCATTGCCCTCATACAGGAACCTTGGACCTATATGGGAGAAGTCAAAGTTCTAAAACAGGTAGGTGAAGAACTTATATATAGTAGGCCTCCCATAAATCCAACCCCTCGTCCGCACCTCAGGGTTATGCGGAGATGGTAACAGGTGTAGAGGGGGTGCCCTGTAGAGGGTTACTATGATACACGCTGGCTAACGGGGCTCTGGTCTACCCAAGCCAAGGTGGAAGGTATCATGCTGAAGGCTGCATGGCACTGGGGTAGTCAATAGCAGTTTCGTGAACGATCCCCTTGGGGAACCAGGCCGCATCCCATTGTATGTAGGCCTTCCGTCGGCGTGGGGCTCCGTGGATGGTGACTGTATTCTTTTCCCCTGTTAATTTTATTATGGCAAATGATTTGAACATAATGAATAAAGGTAACAGACCTACCTTTGTTACATCTAACAGGCAGGAAGTTATTGATATTACTATTGCCACCTTTTATGCTGGCAATTTTATTAAAGACTGGCAAGTAACTGAGGAGGCAAGTTGTTCGGACCACAGATGCATCCGATTCAATATTACGGGAACTGACCGTTCAGTTGAATTCTATCGTAATCCACGCAGGACTGAATGGCAGTCTCTTAGAACTGACCTGGCGGGTTATCTGCGTGGCATGAAAGATAGGATCACCAACTTTATAGATCTAGAGACTGCTGCAAGGCAGTTTCAGGATGCTATTATTTCTGCATATAATAATAGCTGTCCTTCAGTTGCGAGGCGGTACAGCAGGAACATATTCTGGTGGAACCAAGACCTTGCAGAAAGAAGGAGGAAAGTTAGCAGATTATTTAATGCTGCGAAGAAGTCAGGGTACTGGCATGACTATACAAGACATTTAACTGAATATGATAAGGCACTTAGACAGGTCAAGTGAGGGTCCTGGAAGAGACACTGTGAGGAGATTGACAGGGCTCCTGAATGTGCCAAACTCCAGATGATTCTCTCGAAGGATGGGGAAAGTGCAGTTTGTTCTCTCCAGCTGGAAAACGGAGAATATACTAAAACAGAGAATGACCCTCTGGAGGAATTACTCTGAGTTCATTTCCCTTGGTTCAAAAATACTTCTAGAACCTTCTGGTGGCTGGGACAGTCTTGAACTAGAGTCTCCAAAATGGAGTGTCCAGGGGGGAATGGGTGGTTTCCAGGAGGGTCATAAGTTCTGACAAGTTGAAATGGGCTGTTTTCTCATTGCAACCATATAAATCCACAGGCATTGATGGAATTATTCCCATCATGCTACAGCAGGGTTTTGAACTGTTGGCGGGTAAATTTTAAATATTACTAAGAGCTAGTTTGGCCTTAGGGTATATCCCAATGAGCTGGAGGCACATCAGGGTGGTGTTTATACCTAAACTTGGGAAACCTTTGTCCCAGGCAAAGTCCCTGAGACCCATCAGTCTCATGTCTTTCGTACTCAACCCCACTTGAGAAATTACTTGATAGACATATCAGGGATGGTGTCTTGGTTGGAAAACCACTTCACCAATACCAGAAACAGCACTCTTCCAGGTTGTAAGAAGACTGGAAAAGTCCTTGAGTCAAGAGGAGATTGCAGTGGGTGCCTTCTTGGATATTGAGGGGGCATTTGACAACACCTCCTTTAATGCAACTACTACAGCTGCCAGAGAGCATGGACTTGAGGAAACCTGTTATAGGTGGGTCAGGTCTATGCTTGAAAGCAGACTGGTACAAACTTCCCTCATGGGCAGTAATTTAACTGCTCAAGTTGTAGGGGAATGTCCACAAGGAGGAGTTTTGTCTCCCCTTTTGTGGAATTTAGTTGTTGATAGGCTTTTGGTTGAAACCAATGACCTAGGCTTTAGTACCTTTGGCTATGCTGATGATATTGTCATCATACTCCAAGGTAAATTTGCTAATACTGTCAGGGAGTTTATGCAAAGTCCTCTGGACGTAGTGGTTATATGGGCTGTTAAAGGTAAAACGGTAAAGCAATCCCATTACAGGCCTGGACAGGCCCTTAGGGTTCCAGGAGGCTGAGGCTCCCAGATTTCTAGACAATTGGCACATGAAGGTGGTAAGGTTGTCAGCCCTATGCATCGGCTGCCTTTACTCCCAGGAAATACTCCTGGTACTCATTTCTGTTAGAGGCTGATTCGACCGCAGGGCCATAGTGCGACCGAAAGGATTATGTCAATGAAAAATTCCAATGACACCATCGGGAATCGAACCCATGACCTTCCGGCTTGTACAGCAGTGCCTCAACCAACTGCGCCACCACGTGCCCCTAATGGGCTGCTAAAGAAGGTCTAAATATTAGCCCTCACAAAACAACCATAGTTCCTTTTACCAATAGAAGGAAAGTGGAGGACTTAGGACCTCTCACACTTCACAGTAGGGAACTTAAAATGTTGGGGGAGGTTAAGTATTTGGGACTGATTTTAGACTCCAAACTTAACTGGAACCAATATTTGCAGAAAATAACCAGAAAAGCAGTGAACACCTTTGCGGTGGCCAGACTCATGTATGGTAAGAGATGGGGTCTTCGACCTAATATGGTGCACTGGCTCTATACTAGGGTAATTATATTATATTATTATTATTATTTACTGCAATTGGGTTTTCACCCGGTGGCAGTAGACCTTACACTAGTACACACAATACAAATGGAAATATAATATACCTAAAAGTAACCATACAAAACAAACTATACACAGACCTTCTATTTTCCATGCTGCCTTGGTTTGGTGGCCCAAGGTTAAGTAAAAAAGTACTAAAACACAATTAGGTAGGATTCAAAAAATGGCCTGTCTTGCCATTACTGGGGCTATGAAATCGACCCCCCCACTAAAGCAAATGGAAGTGCTTCTGAATCTGTCTCCGCTAGACCTGTTGATCATGGCGAAGGTGAGGATGGCACTCTACAGACTGCACATACTTAAGCAGCTGAGTGTTCCTAAAACAGTTTCAGGGTTGCTAACCATCTGGAAAAATGTAGGCAACCCTTTACTAGACAAGTGGTCGGACTACATCATAGCAGTTTACCATCACACTAAAAATTTCATGGTCATAATTGACCAGGAGTATTGTAAAAACAAAGAGCCAGCGTTTCCTGACGACGCTCTAATCTGGTTTACTGACGGATCTAGGGCTGACTCAGGGACACGGTCTGGTATTTATGGCAAAAGGCCAGAGAGAAGCTTCAGTTTCTCTCTGGGTAAATATACCATGGTTTTTCAAACCAAAATATATGCCATTCTCCAATGTGCATGTGAGAATATAAGAAGGGCTTATAGAAATAAGGGGATCCTTATTTTTTCTGATAGCCAGGCTGCATTTAGGGTGCTTAGCAGACCGCAAGTGACTTCGGGACTGGTTGCAGAATACTTGGATGCTCTCTCTACGTTGGCAAGCCACAATTAAGTAATCCTCATGTGGGTGCCTGGGCATTGTGGCATTCCTGGTAATGAAAAAGCTGATAAACTTGCAAAGCATGGAGCAGCTATGCAATTACTCGGGCCAGAGCCGGCTCTTGGAATACCTAGATGTTCAGCAAGAGAAGCTCTTAAGAACTGGATTGAGTGTCAACATCGCATCACCTGGAGTCACAGACATGGTAAACTTTTATTAGTGGACCATGTAAGGAAAGAGCTGAAGACCTACTTAAACTAAGCAGGCATCAACTAAGATTGGTAGTTGCACTCCTCCCAGGCCATGCTCCTGTGAGGAAGCACCTGCATATAATGGGCCTCTTTGATGAAGATCCTACCTGCAGATTTTGCAGGTTGGAGATTGAAACTGTTCACCATATTATTTGTTGCTGTGAGGCGTTGGCTCGTCAGCGTTATAAGTTCTCTGGGAAGCTGTTTACTGAACCAAAAGATATAAGCATGGCTTCATTAAAAGACCTGTGCCCCTTCGTTAGAGGCACATGATTAATGAACTTGTGCTGAATGAAATACTTAGGACTGCACAATAAGCCTAAGGCTGCAGTGCATCTGGAGCTTCTGCCGAAGGGCCCTTTGGAAGAAGAAGAAATGATACCTTTACGGGATGTATGATGGGAAAATAGACCACACATTCATTCTGTTTAGTGATAAAGCTACACTTCATCTCAGTCGATAAGTGAAGTCTCAAACTTACTGGTATTGGCCTACAGAAAATCCCACATTATTCCACAAAATACCATTACATCATATTAAGATCTGGGTGTGGTGTGCTACAAGTGCAGCTAGGATTAGTGGGCCCACTTTTTCTACTGAGACCATAAATTCACATCAATATCTTACACACATTCAGACAGCATTTTTTGAGCACCTCTCCAATTACCACTGACAACCTACACCTTTTCCCAGCAAGACAGTGCAACAGCTCACACAGCAAACAATTATCTGCATTCTTTACAGAGTGCTTTGCTGACAGAATAATAAGCAGGGCATTATGACCTTCTCATTAACCAGATCTAAACCCAAGCAATTTTTTCTTACAGTGCACGTTAAAGAATAATATGTACATTAACAACCATCACACTGAATATAATCTGAAAGAAGACAGGCACTGTGCGTATAGCACAACATTCAGACACATCTGCGTAACCACTGTTGCTATGGAAAAGCAGTATTACATAGTATGAGTATGTGTCCATTCTTGCCTTAGTTATCAGGCATACAAATCACATCTTTTCTGCGTCATATTATATTACTGCGCACAGAAAGTAATGCAACGCATTTTTTTTTTCTCGGCCCAATTTTGTTGGATAAAAATTATATTTTGCGTGCTGTATCTTTAAAGTGTCCCGCGTTTATGCACATAGGTGCAAGGTTTCCCGCTGGATAGCAGCGCAGTAGTGAGCTTTCAAAATGGAGTCTGCAAGTGACGTGCATTCTAAACAGAGAGCAGTAATTGAGTTTCTTTTGGCAGAAAACAAAATGAGTGAATCAATTCACAGGCGCTTAAGAAAGGTCTATGGAGACATGGCAGTGGATAAAAGCACCGTCAGCCGTTGGGCGAAGCGATTGGTGTCATCAGAACAAGGACAGGGCACTCTGTCTGATCTCCTGCGCTCGGGGCGCCCAACAACAGCTGTGACGCCTGCAACAGTGCAACTAGCCGACAGTCTTATTCGAGACGATCAGAGAATCACAACCAGGGAATTCGCCGCTTTACTCGGTATTGGTAAGGGAAGCGTCGAAAAAATCATTCACCAGTTAGGATATTCAAAGGTCTGTGCCCGATGGGTCCCTCGAAACCTAACCGAAGAGCACAAGCAACAAAGAAAAGCCATCTGCTCCGAGTTGCTTGCTCGTTACGAGGTTGAGGGTGACGATTTCTTGTCCACCATTGTCACAGGTGATGAGACATGGATTCATCACTTCGAGCCCGAGACGAAAAGGCAATCCATGGAGTGGCATCACACGACCTCTCCTCGGAAGAAAAAGTTTAAAGCAGTTCCCTCAGCCGGCAAGATCATGGCGACAGTCTTGTGGGACTGTGAAGGAGTCATTCTCATAGACATGTTGCCCAGTGGCCAAACGATCAACTCGGACGTCTATGTGGAAACACTGAAGAAGCGTTTCCGGAGGGTTCGTTCCCATAAAGATGTGACAAAAGTGCTTCTTCAACACGACAATGCGAGGCCACACACAAGTCTGCGTACCCGAGAGGCCATCACAAAGCTGCAGTGGACTGTTCTGCCTCATCCACCGTACAGCCCGGATCTGGCTCCTTCCGACTACCATCTTTTCGGGCCCTTGAAAGGTGCAATCCGCGGAAAGAGTTTTGAGGACGACGAGGAAGTCATTGCTGAAGTAAAGAGTTGTTGCGACAGAGACCTGCAGAGTGGTACCGCGAAGGCATACAGGCTTTCGCATCTCGGTGGCGTAAGGCCAAAGATTCAGAAGGAGACTATGTTGAAAAATAGGTTTAGGTAGCCAAAGATTCATGTAGTGATGTGACATATTTGAAGTTTTAATAAAATCAATTGTGAATGAGAAAAAATAAGTGTTGAATTACTTTCTGGGCGCCCCTCGTATTGCAATCTGAGTCCTGTCTGACTACCATATTTTTCAACATTATCTCACAAACAGCATGATTTTCAGAAAAAGTTTATTGAATATAAAATGCATGTTTTGATTTTCTCTACAAATCTGTCTAAAACATTTATTCTGAAAAAAAGTCAACGATATATTATCATAAATGTATGTAGGTCTCAGGTAAAGTATCTCTTATTCTTGTGAGATTTTAATCAAACTTATATTCTGAGAGATTTTTTAAAAATCCTCAATATCAAATTTCATGCAAATCCATCCATTGGGAGCCAAGTTGTTTCACGCAGACAGACACACAACACACACATACACAGACAAATAGACATGACGAAGTTAACAGTTCCTTTTCGCAATTTTGCAAATGCACCTAAAAAGGCATTCAGGATTAGAACCTTCAATTTCACCAGTAGAATCTGGATGTGCAATGAACATGTTCATTATGTGTGATGCCTGTCTGTGAGCCAACAGAAGCAACTGCTAACTCCTTCAAATTGGCCAAGTCAAAACCTAATATAACAGCAATACATTAAATTAAAACTTTCTAGCATATTTAATATGGCATGTAAAAACCCAATATAAACTGCAACACATTGACTCAGAATCAAGGCAAACTGGAATAGTAATAGGAATTGACCAACAGTGTGGGTCACAAAAACCAAGGACATTACACTTAACAGTTAGGAGGATTTACAAAACAGCAATGTGAAAAAATGTCTCTGGACCACACTCACCTACAGCTGGAGCCCCATGTGCACTGCCCCCGGTTATAGAACCGACACACAGGTCGGGGCTCAGTTTCTTCAGGTCGATTCTCATCCTCATCTGTCAGTTCTCCTTCTTCAAGGTCATCACCTTTAAGTTCTCCATCATCCTCACTCCTCTCTCCTCCCCCCTCACATTCTCCCTCCTCCTTCTCCTCTTTGTCTGCTTGCTCCTCTGCCTCAAAGTCCAGCTGCTCCATCTCCTCCACTGCCGCACCACTACTCACACCCCCTTTCCACTCCCCCTGGGACACCTTCTTCTCTCCCTCTTCTTCTGAAACTACATCCAGACTGTCTCGACCATCATTACTGTCTAAGTCTGACACATCAGACAGATCCTCCCCATGCCCTGGAATCTCCTCTTTCTTTACTAACTTATCTGACACTTTCTTGCTCTCCACAGGAGAACTTGGTCCATTTCCTTCCTTCAATCGCGCTTCCACATTTGAAGCTTCTTCGTCCTCTTGACCAGGAACTGCAGGTGGGGAAGCTGGGCGACCATTTGATGCAATTGAGGAAGCTGAAGAAATATTGTCACTTTCGCTATCAGACAACTCGTTGTTGGACTTCGGGGACAATTCTCCCTTTTCTGTGGGAGGTGGGGACTGGATAAGACTACAGCCCCTATCAATGGCAGCTGGAGACATTACAGGACTAGAATCCCTGTCAATAGGGAGTGGAGACCTCATGGGACTAAAGTCTCTGTCACCATCAACAGACTCACCACTTTCATCTCCACTCCCATTACCCATATCTGACTTAGCAGACACGGCAACTGCCAATTCATCATCTCTCCTAGACTGAGCAGCTATCTCATGTTTAGTCTCAAAATCTCCATCCAAGGAGCTGTCAGAATCCATAATGAATTGTGGAATCGCCTGAAATCATAAACAGTTTATAAGAAAAAACAATGACCAGTGTACTTTTAAGCATTCATAATTAATAGCATATTAAGTAATATTCCTCAGTACTCTAAAGAGGGATGAGTGTTGGGAATTAATAAAATGTGACAAAATAAACAATATAAAAATACTGGACAACAAAAACTTCGGTCGTGATCCCTGCGAATCGAATGCTAAATTTACGGGAACGAAGTTTGATAGCTGAATTTTGGTCTCTTCTTCTCAGCAACTATCATATGAACGCTTTCTTACCTTGTACCAGAGGTATAAGCTCCATAGTGGACTGGCATAATGTGGTTACCAGCTTTCCACATTGATAATGCTGAAACACTAGACAGTTTCCTACTATCTTCATTGTTTACCATTTTCGAACTTCCGACGGACCGTTAACTAAGTCGTTACGTGTAAACTTTCAACACAACACAAAATTAATAAAACTGGAGTCTTCACATTTCTGAAAATAATACTAATAGTACAAAGACATGACCTCTTTAGCACACGAATACTGAATGGCCAAACCCGGCGAGAAAGATGCACTTCTCTTCGAAGTTCAATTGTGAACTTCCAACTGACCTTACCTTATCCTACACCACGTAGCCACAATCAAATTCAACTTCAGTACTTGTACAAACTTCAATAAAAGTAAAAAAACAATGATTTTCAATTACTTAAGCAGAGTACATTACTGGCCTGCATATACCCCTAGATTATTGGCTTCCCTTTATTGTTCTACCATTGGTTGGCTTGCTGAAAACCAGCATGCATAGTAACACAAATAGTTGAAACTTGATGGTACTACCAACACAACAGAAATGTTGGTGAAAGTTTGGCGGTTAATATGGACACCATACTGTGATAAATTATTCAGTAAAACTTGGAAACAATTAATATCCAAATAAAACAAGTAATCTCAGTATATCTGTAACCAAATATTTTCCTTTGTGTTCGATTCCAAATATTTGACGCAACAAATTTTAAAATACCGAGACGTCCAAGTTCTGTCATAACCTCTAAATTTAAGAATAAACCACGTTCCAACAGGTAAGGAAATTAATAACGTTCCGCCCCCTTTCCACGAGCAGCTTAAAAGATGATGCGACCGTGTCCAGTGCTGCCTGAATATTCGGTACTTTATATGCTCGTTTCCACGAACGTGGAGTAACACACAATGGCATAATGTTCATACAAAATGCCACGAAAAATCATCAAGGAGTTCTCCAGATGAACCATGCGTCATGCTATGCAGCAAAAAAGGGCATTGTTTTATAATTACAACACACGGCCAAACAAAATGCCACCAATAATCAAGCAGTTCTCCAGATGAACCATGCATCATGCTATGCAGCAAAAACAAATAAAATAAAAAAGGGCATTCTTTTATAATTACAACACAGGACCAAACAAAATCCAACCCATAAAAGATTGATTACTTTCACATAATATAAACATGAAAATGTGTGCACATGAGCGGACACACACACACACTTCCATTTCAAAGGAATATTTTAATGCATACAGCAATACATTAAAAAAACAAATAGGTTGGAGATTTAGTTTTTCATATGGCAGAATGGGTTAGTTTCAGTTGAGGCCATTGGTGGTTTGTCAGCACCTGACCACTACAGAAATGCACATAACTTTTCCTATAATCAACTTGAAAACCATATAACTTACAGAGAAATGCAAGATTATAAGAAGTTTGTTTTGTTCTCCTCTAAAACTTTTGCTTAAAACACCTTTCACTCCCAAAAATACATAGTGAGTTACATTCAAGTTGTGCACACAAATGCACTGATGTCTTCAAGTAAAATTGTCTGATGTAAATGAAGATTGAGTTGACAGTTTCACGAACATTTATTCAGCAGTTCTCAAATTGTTACATGCATACAGTCAGATGAATGAGATAAGCACCATTATGTTTTTATATATGTTTTAATGTCATTAATTGATACAAATAGTTAAGAGTGTATAAGCTAGATTTATCATCTCCATGTAACCTCCACAGAATCTGTGCGATACCTGAAACAAGAATAACTGCATTCACATTAAGTAGAAACATCATTATGGCATTTTCTCCATACCAGCTATAGTGATTATAGTGCTATGACTTGGTATTCTGGAATTATACACTGGCATTTCCTGTATACCAGATACAATTCTAATGGAACCATGCTCTTCTGGAGTTATGTAGTAGCATTTCCTCCACACAGGCAGGCACTGTTATACAAACACTGTTACTAGCAATAGTATAAAGCAAATTCATATTTCAAGGGGAAATTGTTATAAACAAACTCTGAAAAAATAATTCAACCTCAATAACCTGAGAAGTTCTTGACAGACAGCTACATTTATACAAGACACTAATCCTGACAGAATAACAATATGCATTAACCTTTATCTGCCTGTTTCAAATGTCCACAGCACTTCATCATGGCCAGAGATTCTGATGGTATTTAAGTTTCTTGTACGCAGCAATTCACACAATAAATTACCGTATTTCCCACCTCATAAGGCACTAGAAGTGATAAGATGCACCCTTTAATAAGATACAGAGACCAATCCTATAATTGGCAAAGTATTTTTGTGGATTTAATAGCCTACTGATATAACAATTTCATCCGGCATTAAGATGCAGGGTGATTTTTGGGGCATTTTTCAGGGGAAAAATATGCATCTTATGAGGCAGGAAACATCGTATATAAATTATAGTTTAAAGTTCCAAATGAGCAAATTTCTCTAATGAGTATTTTCAAGAAAGGAGACACAAAGGTAAAAATAAACAAATTAAAAACACAGAATCATAAGCTATGCTGCTTATAAATAGGCAGTTTGTTTGAAAACTCTGAACACAGGAAAGTGTTCATTCGCAACAATCTACTTTCCATTTTAACTTTTTACTTTAACAACGCAATGAAGTTTTTCACCTCTGTGTAATTGTTGTTTCATTCCATTTGGTTCTGCTGCCAGTCTTGAACATCTCAAAACCAGCTTGTGCAATCATCACTCCATTGTCAACGCAGAATCTCTCATCTGTTGCAAAAAGCTTTGCTCCTCTCTCATCACACATGGCCCCCATCATTTCTTGCAGACGCATATTGCAACCAACACCACCAACAATGAGAACCTCCTGTAAGCCACAGTGAGCCATGGCTCGCTCTGTAACAGCCAAGTCCAGCACTGTAATAGTGGTAAGGTTTGAAAGTAAATTAAATGGCAGGTTTTACTTCATCATTCTGTACCAACTGCTTCTTTTGTAGCACTAAATTATACAAGTGCTTGGAAGAATTATTCACAATGTTTTGATATATGGGAGCTGGCATAGAGATTAGGCTATGGGCTGGACAATCCAGGGATCAAATTTCAGCAAGGAATGGGATTTATCTCTTCTTCAAAACATCCAGACTGGTTCTGGCCCACCCAGCCTCCTACCTAAGAGTACCACGTTCCTCAGTGGGGTTAAAGAGGCTAGGACATGAATTTTACCACTCACCTCCATCTAGAGGCAAGGTTAGGAATGAGTGGAGCTATACCTCTACCTCCTTTTATACCTTCATGGCATGGACAGGCACAATGTTACCTTAACTTTACTGAACTTTCTATGTTATGGATGAAAGGTAAGGTTAGTAGGGAGGTAAAAGAAGTTGTATAAGATGTATCCTACCTCTTGAATCTCCATAACTGACTCCATCTACTCTTGATTATCCAACAGATTCCTGAAGTTACAGACACTGACTCTCTCAGATACAAAAGCAACCAACCTGTGGTTTCAACCAGCATTGCAAACACAGTCTCTTGGAGAGAGAAACACAGGTCTTCTGGAGAGTATTTCCCACTGTTCAAAAGTTCATGACTTTGTTTCTCAATGTACGAGAGAATTCCAGAGAAAGATACATCCATTCCTTTCACCACATATGGTAGGGGTAAGAAATTCTTGCCCCTGAAAATTCAGAACAAACATTGGCATCCAACAGCACAAAAAGTGGAAGGGAAGATCAAAAAGGAGATGGACAGAAAAATCCAATTATGTTCAAAATGTTAACACATTTAAAGGGCCCACACTTGTATACAGAAGACAGCTACACACTACACAGGAAAGGAAACCACATACATGACTTCAGTTTTAAGACCTTGAATTGAAATGAAAATCATGGAGAGCACTTATAAGTATTCAGTGCACATCCAATGTAAAAAATAAAGAATACGTCCCAGACTCCATCACACACAATAAAACCAGAACTTGTGTATAGCTTAACTTAATATTGCACACAACCGGGTTATCGTTATTAACTAATAACACTATCACTTGATAATATAGGATGTTCCATTAAAATACAACCACAAAACAGAAATCAAAAGTAGGTCCACCCCATGTAATATATCCTTCGTGCCTCCCCATGACACTAGAGTCTAGGTCATTCTGTGCAGGTGTGAACATATAAATTCACCAGCAAAATAGACAACTGACAAGCAAATATGAAGAAGACTATCTTTATCAACAATGCTGTGAAACTGTCAAATCACACAATGAACTTTGAACACACAACATGACAGAGTAAAACAAAATTGTAAACGTATGCCATGTACAATTAGCATCACCTCATATCATCACCCAATAACCCAAGTGTGAAGAAAAGGAAATCTCTTTTTCTCCCACACCCTTGCAACAGTCCTTCAATCAAGTATGACAGGAACTCTGTATACAGATCCATGTTGTATCCTACCAAAGGCACTAGTCTGAGTTTTCACCAAGCATGACTCAAATTTCCTACCAGGTTTTACCTTGGTTAATGGGTTAATAATCTTGAAAAATGTAAGACATACAGCACAAAGGTATTGAACATAAGCTGTGTGTTTCTCCTGTGCACAGCTTTTGTTGAAAAGTTGTCATTAAATTGTCCCATCTCAACAAAACTTTCAACTCCTCAACCATTTCTCAAAAAATTCTCCATACTAAATTTTGTAAAATCTGTTCAGCAGGTCAAGTGTCATTATGTGCATAAAACGACCAGTGACTTTAGTAGGCACTCCACAAGGATGGAAATGTGCCTGAAAGTGAGCAGACATCACACAATCAAAGTAATGCGCTAACAGGCATATGTAAAAATGGTTGCACTGGCAACAAATACAGCTTATTATGACACATTATACAGAATGCCTCTTGTGTCTGGAACCATAGGGAAAAATGATGAAAACGGTTTGTAATCACACAGTGTACTCAATGTGTCTGCCAATATGACTGACATACAAATGTGAGCATCAACGAAGAATTTGTTCAAACTGATAACCAAACAACAACACAAGTACCGACTTCTTTGCCAGCTGTTCAATGTTGTATCCTGGGCTGGGATCATTGGACAGTTTCAGCACCCTTGCAAATCTGTCAAGGCAGTTGCCTATGGCTATATCGATTGTTTCCCCAAAGATCCTGTATCTGTTTCTGGAATAGGCGATCACTTGTGTGTTGCCACCACTTACATACAGCACTGTTGGGTTGTCACTTCCAGTTATCAACCTTCCCATTTCTATGTCTGATAAAATGTTAAGGCTATGTGTTGATATTGTCCTTTTCTGCAAATAATGTATGGGTGACAATAGTAAACTCATATGTTATACCATTTGCTAAATCTAACAGTCAGATCATAAGTGGTAAAGTATACCCCAACAAAACACAGATATATTTAATACCTCTACTTCAGTTATTTATTGCAATCTATGTATTAATGTAAAGTTATTGTACTGCAGGAATTATTTCACTCAAGGATACGCCCAATGCAGTGGTTCACACCAATTATTGGCTTGTTCCAGAGCTGAGCAATGGTTCGTGCCACTATTGCCACAGCCTGGAGTGGTGGTGCCATGCCAGGACCTTTGGTATAACACACGACATCAATCTGTTCAGGCGCAACAGCAGCTTCCTGCAATGCTTGTGACAGCACAGCAAGTACAACAGAGCGGTGATGCTGGGCTGTCTCCCTTGGCAAGAAACCTGCACAAGTCAATTCTGGATCAACTGCAGGCCTGTGTTTATACATCTCTTTAGCCTGTAACTGATCACTATAATGTATGGGTTAGCACTCCTACTTAAAACTCAGGAGATCCTAAATTTCATTCCTGACCCCAGGTCTTATCAGTTTCTTATACCATCCAGACAAATGAAGAGCATACACCTTAAAAGAGCCTAAGACTACTTTTTTCCACATCCTTCCTTACTCACTGGTCACAAGCATGCTCCCATTCCATAATATGTAACTTACACAGCTAAGAGAATGCAGTTAAATAAACAAATAATTTACCCTTTAACATTATACTCAAACATAAACGTCTGCACAGTATACTAAGTGATTAATTCTTAGGTTATTTAACAACACTATTTCAGTTGCAGATGTAATTTTGAATGAAACGGGAAGATAACCAGAAAAGGTGAGAAGGCCATGATTTGGAACGATACAGCAATGGCCTATTTCAAGATATTATCTTGGACAGAGGAAAAATACAAAAATCCTTAGTCATGTTAGACACTAATCTGGTAAAGATATGAGAGGTACCTCCCAAACACAAGAGTAAAGTGTTACTGGTACATAAACTTCACTGGTAGCACAGTGTCACATTAAAATAAAGTGGACCTATTTTCAAGATTTTATTGCTGCTATGGTTACATACAACAGCAGCAGCCATGCAAACAGCAATGTCTCAGAATGGTGTGTGATACATGGCATATGTACACAATATTGTTCCTAAAACAGACACAAGAATAAAAGTCACACAGCCCGAGTACATACTCAGGCTGATACATGCAGACAGGAGATGCAGCACAGGCATTCATGTCGATACTGAGAACAATGCAATGATAACAATGGACATATTGACCACCCACCCCCATCAAACACTGAGGTTAAGATTCAGTAGTGCTATACCTCTACTCTCCCTCTGTGCCTCCTATGGCATGTTATGGAGTGACTTTTTCCTTTACTTTACCCAACAATGGAACTAAGAAAAACTAAATATTATACTTAATATTATACTTGCAGCATACATGGAATTTAAATTAAGCAGCATGACAATTAAAACACTGAATTTAAACTGCACAGCAAACAATAAATAGCCAGTTAGTCGGTAGTTCACACACAAAATATACTTCTAGATAAAAAATTCTTGTGTTTTTCACTTCAATCACTAGGCACCTAGGCACTTAAGGCAGAGATAAGTTTTAGCAGATGTTACTATTTATGAACTTGATTCAAACTGTTGATGGTATGAGATTGGGGTTGCCCAGGTGGTGCCTATGAAGATCAGTGTCTTCTGGAATGTGATGCCACATCAAACTACACAGTATAACATCCCAGAAGACAGTAATCATCTTTTTGGAGTTTCAGAGTAAACAGTTCTGGTGAAGCATTTTTTTTTTAAATGGTGGGAACTTTTACTGCAACACATACCTGGAATACAATGTGTTAATAAATATATGACACTTAAAGCTAAGAAGTAAATATGTATTGCCACAAATTATGATTCATGCTATGGGGCAGTAATAACAAAAACTGTAAACTAAACTAAACTATCCATCACCTTCTCCCGGTGCGGTGATGTATGTCCGCCTGCAGTTGGACAAGACCACTCCATCACACACAATACCAACCCCCAGTTTGTTGGCACTACCTTCAAACCCTATTGACATCACCATGAAGAATGAGCTGCAAAGAATAAACAGTAAAACTATATAACTGCTTTACTAAAGTAATTACTTAAGCCTCATCATGCTTCCACATGAATCTCCTCCCACCACACCTAAATGTACACCACTGAATCTGAAGAAAAATTATAAAATTGTAGGAAACTGAAGTATTCTCAGAAAAATTTAAAACTACCTTTCAATCTGCACAGGTTGTACATACTATTCTTTCTTTTTTATTTGTATTCACATTCATTGATCCACAATAGGTCACATTAGAGACCATGGGATATAGAATTGGTCAAAATCATAAATAAATATATAATGTACATTAGAAAACAAAAGAGACAAAAGATGTCAGTTAAAAAGCACAACAGTACAAAAGGATACAATAATATAAATACATTAATAAAATAAAGCTGTATATATATATATATATATATATATATTAAAATGTGTACTGCAATAGCTGATAGACAAATCACCATAAATGTGATGAATAAATGAAAACAGGTAATATAATAATGCGATAGCCAGATACTTAATATAATAACTCCAATCCACATTCATGAAATAGTAATAACAATTAATAAAAACAGGCATAATGCACATAAAAGGAATGCACATATGTATTAATTATAAAGGAAATATAAACCAAGATCTTAAACATTATTGCAATTAAAATATTCATAGAGTGTATAAAAAAGAATTCAAATAAAGAAAATTCTTTAAAACCAATTTGAACTGTTTAATATTATGAGATAAATCTTTTATGTAAGAAGGAAGGCTATTGAAAATCTTAATGCCCATATAGTAGGTACCTCTTTGATAAAGTGACAAGTTAGAAGCAGTTTGATAAAGACTGGAACTTTGTCTAGTATTCCTACCATGAATATCCAAATTGACCCTATTGATCCATACTCTTGACAACAAAACATAATAAAGAAAATATATATTGAGATTGAAGGGGATGAATTTTTAGTCTTAAATAGATCTCTACAGGAATCTCTACTTCTAGAATTTGTACTGATTCTAATCGCATTTTTTTGTAATCTGAAAATATTTATACTGTATGAAGAATTATCCCAGCAAATAATGCCATAATTCATAAGTGAATGAAAATAGGCATAGTAGATCATCACCAATGCTTCTTGAGACATAAGAGGTTTTATAACTCTAATGGCATAACAGGCTGTACTAAATTTTGGTAAAAGTTGATCTATATGACATTTTCAATATAACACGTTATCAATAGTTATCCAAGGAACCTGGTTAAATATGTATTAGCAATAAATCTATTATCATATTCAACTTTCATATCCAAACTGTGGGTATTTTTAGTTTTGAAATGAATAAAGTTTGTTTTGTCAAAATTCAATGATAATAAATTGAGAGTGAACCATGTATTTAAATTTCACATTGTTGCCACCGTGCATCTTCATCATATTAAATTAAGTTATAGACCAACTGATGCACACTAAAACCACTTTTTTAAGTAGCTTTATTATTAAAATTGTTAAAAATTGTACCCCTACACGTGTTTCGATCCTAGGATCATCGTCAGGGGGGTTTCTTGCTAAAAGCTACAGTCACTTCAACACATGATTTAAAATAGTCTATCTGCACTTTAAAACATAAGTTAAAATCTTGTAAAAAGATTCGTTACAAGTTGTAAAATTATAAAAGCACTGTAGATGGTAGATTGTGGAACTGCTGGCGTGTGGGATCGTGGTATTAAAAGCATATGAAATGTTTTTGCGTGGAGCGGAGTGTACTGCGTGTTGTGCGGTGAGGAGTACTACGGTGGAGTACTCCTCACCGCACAACACGCAGTACACTCCGCTCCACGCAAAAACATTTCATATGCTTTTAATACCACGATCCCACACGCCAGCAGTTCCACAATCTACCATCTACAGTGCTTTTATAATTTTACAACTTTTAACGAATCTTTTTACAAGATTTTAACTTATGTTTTAAAGTGCAGATAGAATATTTTAAATCATGTGTTGAAGTGACTGTAGCTTTTAGCAAGAAACCCCCCTGACGATGATCCTAGGATCGAAACACGTGTAGGGTACAATTTTTAACAATTTTAATAATAAAGCTACTTAAAAAAGTGGTTTTAGTGTGCATCAGTTGTTCTATAACTTAATTTAACATGTATTTAAATGTTCAAATACATCTTTGATATCTTTTTGAAAATCAGTTGGATTGGAATTAGTTATAATTACACTTGTATCATCAGCAAAAAGAACAGGTATGGAATTGTTGATCAAAATCTTTGGCAAGTCGTTAATATATATAAAAAAAAGTAAAGGCCCAAGAATAGATCCCTGAGGGACACCATGTGAAATCTTTCCCCAGTCAGAAGTAGTAGTATTATGGAGGATCCTGAAACTAATTACAACTCTCTGAAATCTGTCTTGAAGATAAAATTTTATTAACATATAAATTGTACCATTTATGCCACAAAATTTCAATTTGGATAATAAGATATTATGATTTACACAGTCGAACGCCTTTTCAAAATCACAAAATATGCCACCTACCATTAATTTGTTATTTAAGGCATTAAGTATTTCATTAAGTAGTTTATAAGTAGCCTTGTCAGTAGAGGAATTTGCTCTGAATCCTAATTGTTCATTAACCAAGATATTATTGTAATTAGGTGTTGATATAATCTTGCATATATTACCTTTTCACAAATTTTTGAGGATGTTAATAAAGATATTGGTCTGTAGTTAGAAATGGAATTCTTATCACCTTTTTTAAATATAGGCTTTATTATAGAATATTTTAATCGAGAAGGAAATATTCCAGTTGCTAATGACTTATTGCAAATGTAAGTTACAGGTGAACTAATGAAATGGGAGCTAGCTTTTTTAAGATTTTAGCTGAAATTTCATCATAACCATGAGAATTAGTGGATTTTAAGGATTTAATAATATTTTTGATTTCTTTGGTTGATGTATAATTGCATTTAATATTTGGAAAAGGATTCTTACAAATCTGTAATAAATATTCCATGGGATATTTATTATGTTTACCAAAGTTTAAATTATTACTCATTTTATTATTAATTCTATCACCCATAGTCAAAAAATGATCATTAAAGGTATTAGAGATAATTTGCTGATTATTAATTAAGTTACCATCAATGTTTAAAGTATGAATATCTTCATGAACAGACTTCCTACCTGTTTCCAACTTTACAATATTCCAGACAGTTTTAATTTTATTTTCGGAATTCTAAACCTGTTTATTATAATAGGACCTTTTTGTTTCTTTAATAGTATTCGACAATATTTTACAATACTCTTTGTAATAATTTTTTAGTTTAGGGTCATTAATTCTTAGTAAGTAGATAAAGGTCTCTTTTAAAACAACACAAGGTTTTAATGGTCGGCGTGATCCATCTATTACTCATGACAATAGTACATGTTTTTTTAATTTTTGGAAAAGTAAAATAAAAAAGTCTTACAAATGTATTAAGAAAAGAATTTAACATGGAATCTACATCATTGTCATCAAAGATATCCTCCCATGTTACAAAACTTAAATTATAATTAAACTCAGCTAGTGAGGGTTTATTAATTTTTGTTATGTGTTGAATATTATAAGTCTGTACATGTAATTTAACATCCTGGATCGAAATCAACTGAGCATTATGGTTGGATAAACTGTTACAAATAGGTGATATTTCACAATTTCCTTGTCTGGAATAATCTATAAATATGTCATCAATGGCAGAGATAGAATTGTTCTGAAGTCTAGTTGGGAAATTCACCGTACCAAAGAGGTTATAAGAAACACGTAAAGAGTTTAATTGATTCTTTCTATGAGTATCAGTGAGATAATTTATGTTGACATCACCACAAATAATAAGTTCTATTTTGGAATTATATAAGGACTTTAGCATAATATCTACTTCGTATAAAAATGAGTGAAATTACCAGTGGGTGCTCTATAGATGGAAAATACACATATATAAGAAAATATAGAATGTAATTTAACATCACGTATATCAATGTCATGATCAGAGCAATATGCTTTTAAATTCATAGTAGTAAAACTTAAATTTTTCAGTACATAAATACAAACTCCACCTTTCAAAGAGGATTTCCTACAATAACTAGCTCCAAGGTTGTAGTTATCTATGCTTATATTATCTAACTCAAATTGAGTTAACTATCAAGTGGGAGACTGAGAATAAATAATTACAATGTACTCCGGAACGTCTCACAAAATAAAAAGACAGCAGAAATAGGAAGCATGTTTAAGATGAAAATGACGTGAAGTGATAAACTAGAAATATACTTTTTATACGTTGAATGAAAAATCCAACCACCTGATTGAACCCACGAACTATTTTCATCTTTTCATTGTATATTCTACTCGTAACTCGAAGCATAACAGACCATTCGCATCAGAACTAGCCCTTCAATTACTGAGTAAATAATTACTATTGAGCATAGATAACACACGATAACCTCACTTTACCAAAGGTTCAAAAACACTAACCTCCCTGATACGAGGACATATCAACATATGACTTACCTTAGACGATTCCTGTTTTACGCCACGGATCAGTGATACTTTAGACCTTAGAGTATTTCAAATTAATTCAAGCGAAAATATTTCTGAAACTATTAACGCAGACTAATACACACGTACAATTCCCACCACATGGTGACACGGCAGCCTACGCTCTATCCGAGTGAGCTACCGAACCCGATAAAAGTATCGATCGCCATGGTTGGACCACAGATTGCAGCACATAACTAGTGAATTCAAAAATTATGGAGTCCACTTGCTTCAGCCCATATTCTGTCTATATTACTCCATTATGCAGTACAGCCTATTTAAAATTAATTTAATCTTTTACACGAGTGTGCATAACATATATGGATACACAAATAGTAGCTAAAATTATTGCTGGCAAGACCTTCTTTTGTGCATGCTAAATATCAATAAAAAAAATTACAAGTATGCTTAAAGACTAATGAAAATAATTAATTTCAAACAATTTTATAAGAAATAAAAAGTATTGTAATGTACATATTTCGCTTTTCACATATAGATCTTAAAGTGAAAGAACTGTAGAGATCCCAGTTGTGTCCAGACACTACCAACTGGTCCTTAACTTTATATTTCCTGTATAATGTGATGGTCTTATGTGTCGTCTGATAATGGCGTCACTAGCAAGAAGACACGTGTAGGTACCTTACATTTTAATCAACAAGTTGTCTCAGCTGACATGCCCTCACACTGATATCCTCACCATGTATAATGACCACATATGTAAGATTATGTTATGTCTGTGACCTCCAGTGCAAGCTAATGTTTTGCTCTAAAATGTGTCATTGCTGTCTTACATCTATGGCTTCTGTACAGTCTGGCAAAGCCCTTCCACAGATCCCTTCGATACACTGCATATACTCACCACCTGGCATCGAGTAGCGTGTATACTATATTAAAGGAATACAACTCCACGTAGTCTAGATCACACTACAGAAATATGACCAAGAGAAAAAATTATGGTGATAAATGGATGAAATCATTATTAGGCGTAATATGTGTAACTTCCACTTCAGCAATTCATCAAGAACAACCGAAAAACTACTGACTGCTGTTAATGATGATCCCAATTTGTCCAGTGTTAAAAAAATAATATTTTGCAGGAAATATTTTAGAGTTTAATTTACACATCCCCTTTGTTGGTATCTCCACCCTGCCGTGGTAGAGGGGCTTGTGAGTTCCAGTGACCCTGAGAGCTAAGCCGGCGGTAGCATTGCTACCAATAGTGTCTCCCAAGCCGGACAGATCAAGAGGGTAGGAACCAGACGAAGAGAGATGCCTAGGAGATGGGAAATCCAACAAAAACTCCCTTGATGCCGGAAGCAGCGACATCAGTAGCAACTTGAAGCACAGAGCAATTGATGCTCGAGATGGTTCATGATTGTGTAGCAACAGGTGTGACCAGAGTGGTCTGAACGGCTGCTGTACTGCGATGTGGAAAGCAAATGGCAAAACTACCACATTATTACTTTTCGTGGATAGTCTCTTCCAGAAACAGAGACATATGCGAGATGCTTCCTCTGGAGACAAAACATTCCGGAGGTAAACAACTCCCCATTCGGATCTCCGGGGGGGAGTGTTTCTAGGGGAGACACCACGCGGTTATAAGGACTACACACAAAAGCAGAAGACACAGAAGGAACAGCACAGCTACAAGATAGGCACTTGGAACGTAAGGACCTTGAATCAAGGAGGAAAACTAGAAAATTTGAAGAAAGAGATGCATAAGAATGCAGTGTCTGTGCTAGGTGTTAGTGAAGTGCGGTGGAAGGGTCAAGGTGAAATAAGAAGTGGTGATTATACAGTGTATTATTCCGGGGGTGACAGGGCTGAAAGAGGCATAGCAATAGTAATGCATAAAAGCGTAGTGAAAAGTGTTGTTAAGAAGAGTGTGTATAGTGACAGACTCATTGCTGTTGTTAAGTTGAAGGCAGAACCAGTAAGTATTTTGATAGTGCAAGTGCACATGCCAACATCGGACTATGAAGAGGACAAAGTGGAAGAGTTGTAAGATATAATTGAAGAAATTTTTGAAGAGGATGGAAAGGGTACGACAAATACGATTATAATGGGAGATTGGAACAGTGTGGTTGGAGATAAAGCACATCACAACACTGTTGGACCATATGGACTGGGAAGGAAGAATCAGAGAGGTCAAATGCTTATTGACTTCTGTGAAAGAAATTGACTTATTATAACAAACACATGGTTCAAAAAACCTAAAAGAAAATTGTACACCTGGAAATCACCAGGGGATAGGAGTCGATATCATTTGGACTATGTACTAGTGAAAAAGCGATTCAGGAACAGTGTGAAGGATGTGCAGACAATGCCTGGAGCAGATATTGATTCTGACCACAATTTACTGGTTGCAACGAGCTGCACCAGATCGAAGAAGATCATAAGGTTCCACAAGTGAAAACCAAGATGGGATTTGGAGAAGCTATATGCTCAACAACAGGAAGTACACGATAGTCTAGAAGAAAAACTTGGTGCAATCAAATGTGAAAGTGGGAATGTGGAAGTGCAGTGGAACAATATCAAGAAATGTGTGTTAGATACTATGAATGATTTAGTGGGAAAAGTCGAGAGGAGAGCAAGAAAGCCATGGATTACACAGGAGATGATCAGTAAAATGGATGAATGAAGGAAATGGAAGAATGTCAACAACGAAGAAGGAAGGAAGAACTACAGAAGACTGAGGAACGAATTGAAAAGAGCCACGGACAACGCCAAGAAGGAATATCTTGAGAGCATATGCGACGAGATCATAGAATTTTAAAGAACAGGGCATTATGGTCTAATGTACATGTAGACAAAGGAACTAGGTTGGAAAGAAAACCATGGGATTCAAAACATTGGCATTGAAGACTCTCAAGGGAATATAATAATAGATCAGAGACGAGTATTGCAAATTTGGGAGAAGTATATCACAGAGCTCTACAATCGAGCTAATCGACCAGAACACCTGGAAGTCGAACCTGAAGTAGATGAAGACGAGAAAGGCTCTTATATTGTGCAAAGTGAAGTGGAAAAAGCTATCAAGGAGATAAGGGATAAGAAGGCTACAGGAGATGATGATGTACCTGGAGATGTACTCAAATTGTTGGGAGAAGATGGTCTCAGACTAATGACACAGCTGATCAACAGCATGTATGTAACTGGAGAGTGGCCCAGAGATTTCATTGAAGTTACAATGATTGCCTTAAAGAAGAAGCCCAAAGCTACAAAATGCAGTGACCATCGCACAATCTGCATCATCGCGCACGCAGCAAAGATAGTAGTGAGGATACTTAGAAGAAGGATTGAAAGGAAGACAGAGGATGCACTTGGAGAAGATCAGTTTGGATTTAGGAGAGGAAAAGGAACTAGGGATGCAATTGGGATGCTGAGAATAATATCAGAACGAACCTTGGTCATACTCGTAGATGAGGAATTGTGTGCTTGCTTCATAGACTGGAAGAAGGCATTCGACCGTGTCAACTGGACCAAATTAATGCAGATCCGAAAGAGAATTGGGATAGACTGGTGCGAAAGAAGATTGATCAGCAAATTGTACATGGAACAGAGTGTCAAAATACGACTGGACCAAGGGGAGACGAGAAGTGAGAAGATTGGAAGAGGAGTTAAGACAAGGTTGCTGCTTGTCACCGATTCTGTTCAACTTATACAGAGAGTACCTTACCAAGGAAGCTCTTGAAGGATTTGGAGACTTCAAAATAGGAGGACAAGTAATTCGCACTGTGAAATATGCAGATGACCTTGTGCTACTGGCTAGGGAAGAAAACGTGCTACAGGGCATGGTTGATAGACTAATTGAAATTGGAAGATGCTATGGAATGGAAATGAATGTGAAAAAAACTAAGGTAATGAGAATCTCAAGGCAACCAGCGCCAATGAAAATTATGATAGATCAAAAACAATTGGAGAATGTGGAATATTTCAATTATTTAGGCAGCATGATAACAAATGATGCAAGGTATACACGTGAAATTAAATCCAGAATTGCCATGGCAAAAGCAGCATTCAACAAGAAGAAGAATCTTTTCACCAGCAAACTGGACTTAAATTTAAGGAAGAAACTACTAAAATGCTACATTTGGAGCATAGCTTTGTATGGTGCTGAAACGTGGACACTTCGGAAAATGGATCAGAAGTATCTGGAAAGTTTTGAATTGTGGTGCTGGAGAAGAATGGAGAAGATCAGTTGGACCGATTGCGTGAGAAATGAAGAAGTATTACAGAGAGTCAAGGAGGAGAGGAATATCCTACATACAATAAAAAGAAGAAAGGCTAACTGGATTAGTTAGAAACTGCCTTCTGAAACACGTGATTGAAGGAAAGTTAGAAGGATAGAAATGACGGGAAGACGAGGGAGAACACGTAAGCAACTACTGGATGACCTTAAGGAAAAGAGAAGATACTGGAAATTGAAAGAGGAAGCAATAGATCGCACTCAATGGAGAACTCGCTTTGGAAGAGGCTACGGACCTGTCATAAGACAGACTACAGAATGAATGAAATTTACACATAAGAATGAGAAGTTCTTGCTTACATTCTTATCAATCTGATGCAATAATGCATACTTAAAAAATATGACTCAAATAATGGCGCTTACAATAAAAACCAGGAAGTTCATTCAACACAAATATCCTGGTAACATAAGTCAAAAACAAATGCAATAGCCAGTCACCCACAGCTGAGATGTTGGAAACACCTCTAGTGGAGATGGGCATAGTTCATTTTGACAACGACACTGATCTTTAACTTCCACACGGTACAAGGTTTCCCCACACATGAAATGTAAATTCCATACACTATAGGTTACAAATCCTGGATGTGAAATTCTAGCATTTTATCCATTCTTTTCATTATACAACGTTCATAACATGAATGCATTGTCGGGAGGCTGTTCCTCTCCATTTGTATGTCTGTCTGTCTGGAAGTTTATTTTCAATCTAAAATTACTTTATGCATTTAAGTTAAACATGGCACTGGGGGTTAACCTGAGGCCGGGATAGCGACTCACTACGAGCTGGCCGGTCTGGGGATCGAATCCCGGTGGGGGGAAGAGATTTTCAGCACCCATCCAGACTGGCCCTGGGGTCTACCCAACCTCCTGTACAATGGGTACCAGGTCATTCCCGGGGGTAAAGTGACCGGGGCCTGTCGTTGACCACCCACCCCCATCTAGCACCAAGGTTAAAGAAAGAGTAGAGTTATACCTCTAACCCCCTCTTGGCCTTCATGGCCTGTTCTAGGGTGAACTTTACCTTTACTGGGGGTTAACACTAAACATTGTCCAGTAAATTTAATTTTCATAAATAACTGTCAATTATATCTTCCAAATTACATAAAGTGCAAAATGAACAATAATACAAATCCGAAATAAACGAGAAAAAAAACTAATACATGACATACAAAGGATATGTATCTCATAAACAGTTACATCTATATTTGTAACATGTTTTGATATGACTAATATTTAATCACACATTCTACCACTTACTCCCTGGCAATACAGCCCATGAAGGACCTTGGCCTCCCAAACACTATAGCCTATTCTATTCTATCCAACTCCTGCATACCATCTTCACATTCCCAAAGATATTATGGCTATAGCAACCAGGTTTTTTTCAGCCTATCCCTACTGTACCACCTTTCTAGATGTTCTACATAGATTTTATTCACTATTTTATGATCTTCCACTGTCACCTGTCCCAGTCAAACTCTTCTTCTGGACCTAACTTGTGCAATGGTCAATGCCTGAAACATCAATCTAAAAAATAAATTAAAATGCTTCTATACAAGGCTTACAGTCAAGGCCACACATGTGTATATATATGACTATTACATTTGCTAATCATAATGGTCTAGAAAAGGGAGAAGCTTTGGAATATGCCATCCATAAGGTCCAAGAAAATTGCAAGGGACAGGAATTGACTGGGACATGTCAGCTTGAAGTCTATACTGATAATACTCATTTATTTGGCAAAAAGACAGAACAAAGAAATTCTACAGATGTAAGTAAGGAAGTTGGTCAAGGAGCAATACAGACCATTTCTGTACAAGTATATGCTCATGTCTTGCCACCAGCATAGAGGATGAAATTAAGATACACATGAAGGCAGCTAACAAAATCCTTAAAAGAGCAGTGACATTTCAAACTTTTGTGAGCACAGTACCACACCTTTGGGCTCAACGTCGACTGTCCCGAGTGACTACTAGCTTCTCAAGGACTTTAGTCAGTGGCGTTGTTATTTAATTATAGCCTTCAAATGAAAACAAACTCATTTTTGTTCAACAAATTTGTGCTAATGAATGAACTTATATCCCTTTTGTAACATAAGGAGTCAGTGTACCTGTAAATTTGAACACACTCCCAACACTAATTAACATATGTACGTTACGGAGTACACCAGACTAACACTAATATATGAGATCAATTGTGTTTATATACATCACAATAAGTTCTGAAATATGTATAAATTTTACATGTCTCAATACTGTCAAAGAGGAAAGACAGACCAGAATTTATTTTAGACTCTTTGGTGGCAAGAAATTTACTACTTCTTATAGGTTGTCCAATCCATGCATTTTTTAGATCAATGTATTCTATTTATTATACAAACTCATTCATTTCATTCATTCAATTCCTTTCGCTCCTTGCGGAGCATAGGGCTTCCGTGAAACTTCTCCATTTGGTCCTGTGTCCTGACATCGCCTTGATTTCCTTCCATGTCTTTCCCCTTCCAGCAGCTTCCTCCTCGATTGTTCTCCTCCATGTCTTCTTCAGTCTTCCTCTTCTCCGGACTCCTTGTGGATTCCAATCCAGTGCATCCTTCTCAATTGCTCCCATCGGTTTCCTTAGCGTGTGCACAATCCATCCCCATTTCCTACTTTTTATCTGTGTTATAATTGGTTGCTGGTTTGTTTCTTTCCACAAATCCTCATTTGAAAAAACTTCCGGCCATCTTATATTAAGGATGTGTTGCAGGCAACGGTTAATAAAAACCTGTAGTCTGTCTGTCGTAGGCTCTGCTGTTGATGTCATTTGTGTATAAAAGGTACAACTTGTACTGTTTTTAAAATCTTATGGTTAAAATATTTCTTACATAATAAATATGATTCATACAAATTAAAATTATTGTTGCCTCTGGTAGTGGAAACTTCTGGTTTGTGGCAGTATATGTTCTGGTCTCTAGTGCATATCTCAATCCAAGGTGGATCAGGTCCTGTAAATATAGTATATATATACATATATATGGTATAAACATGTCAGAGCTACATGTTTAACAACCATATGTAACTAATATTGTAAACTGAGGTGGTATAATAAATTGAATACATTTACTACTTTTTGTTCTATCAAAGATGCAATGACAAATCAGAAACAAGAGAAATGCTGTAAAGATGAAACCAATCCACCACCTCTGATACATGTTGGACTTGGCCACATTTAACTGTGGTCTGTCTTTCCACAAATAAGACATGACAAATATGACATGGAATATAACACACCAACAGCCTGTACAGGACATCATTTCATACTATTATTATGATTATTATTAGTTGTAATATATTACAGATATGTTTGGTGGTAAAAATGAATACAACAAAACTGTTTTCCCATAGGACAAACTTTCTACCCAGATTAATTTAACATTGTGTTCACCGTGCATCTTAATATTAATATTTAGTTTTTCAACCAATGAATGCACATATAAATAAAATTGGTCTTGGTTATACATCGTTTTTAAGATGTAAATCTACAGTGTAAATCAGGGTACAGCTGTATGATTTGTGTTAAAGCAGAACCCGCGAATTCAATCAAGTATTTCACATGTGAATTTAACTAATGACAAATTTAAATATGAATGCCAAGTGTAGCTCTCCATAATATATATACAAATTATCATGGTAGTTCTATATCCTATGCCATATTCTAGACTGTCTGTGCCATACTTTTAAAACTCCATTTCCAAGTTAGAGAGAATTTTGTTCCCAAAATAAGAACCTTGAAGACAAAACATCTACAGAATTGTGCCAAAACATAACACATACACAAAAACTCAACAGAAAACCAGCCTCTTAAGCAGCAGACTCATCAGAAATCACTTCACTAGCTCAACAGGTACAGAAGAAGTTAAAAGTTCCTCCAAACATGTTTTCCTTTGTAGTCATATGGAGGCAGTGTAACATATGAATGACATATAAAATGTCAGAACATACAACAAATTCAGATTGGAAAATGAAGCCAAACAATATTTACATGATTAATGAAGACATACAATGTTCGTGCCCTGGGGAAATATTGTTACAGCAACAAGACAGTCAGTCTTTAAAACATCCAACAATAAAACAAAATGATTGGCAGCCTTACTGGAATGTTTTTAGTGACACAGTAAGAAAACATTCAGAGTACTTTAACCCACAAACAAGTCACTCAAAACAAAAGGATCATACAAGATTGTTATAAATTTCTTACAGTATTACAAATTTTCTACAGCAGTCATACCAATGTTACAATGTTACGTTTTAAACTTCCTTAAAATAAGACAGTATTTCACAGGTAAAGTTTCTTTATAAAGCTGAAGCACTGTGCAGTAGAATGAATGTGCAAACTGTAAGAGATGTTTTATTGTGTTCTGTACTCCAGGCAAGAATTATTCCATCATAGCAATGTCAGCGTTTGGTGTTACATTATTTCTAAAACAATGAAGCTGATTAATGAAAATTTACACAGCGAGGACTACTTTAAACACAATGGCCAAATTCTTTGCCCGTAACCCATTCAATGTTACATTCCGAGGGAACAGCTGTCATGGCATAAACAAACTTCTCTTTTGTTGGCCTCAGGTAAGTCTATGAATATGGTAAGAAATAAACTGACTGCTTTTCAACACACTTTTGTTCATCAGAGCTAATTACAGAAAGATCACGAAAAAGAGAAGCAGCAATGCACAGAACAAACCTTTCAAGTTTCAGTGGTGTATGAAGATGACTTACATGTACAGATCATCTAAGGACTAGGCACACAGCTTTGGCTGACACAGTCTGGACACTATGCACAGCCTGTGTAAGTATGTAGGTGTGAATAAAACAGCTAATAGTGCTCTGACCATAGACATGGCTTCAAATTCCATATTTTCAGGAAGAAATTCTCTGTTTCAATGGCAGGAGACTAGCAACAATGAAATTAAGAAAGAACTATAAAACCACTACTGCTCTCTAGCTGCATCAACTCTTGAACAGTGTTAAAAAATTAGAACTATAACACAGTTAAATGTCAGATAAAAGGCTACCAACAGTATAAAAAATATTCTGTAATGCCCCTTGGAGATAATTTAATGATGGTGTTTCCTCCTAAAAATATTATTGTTGTCATGAAGGATATTCAAAAAGTAGTAGAACAAGCGTATGTACAACACTACATCATACACACCATACACATCAACATGTTCTTTTGCACAGCATTCACCTTCAAACACAATGTGCTGATAATACCATCACTGGACCCACACCTTGAACACGAGTTCAAAATCATTATTACCAACACCTTTTCATTATTACCAACACCTTTAAGTATGTCTTCATAGCCTTAATGTATGCGAGATGATAGTAATTTCTAGCCCAGGAGATCTTTATCCAATTCTGGAGAAAGTCAGAGGGACCACATATGGGCTGTAGGAAAATATGAGTCATGAACAGTACTGACAATGTGAAAAAATACATTGCCAAATTCCTCAAAATGGCCTTAAGTTCGTGACATACAGTGAACTTAGTACTCTGCCTCACTGAGCATTAATAACCTTCGAATTCAACATCTGTATACTCACCTCACGACTTAGTAAGTATGACTCCATGTGCACTACCTACTGAAACTGACAACCCATCAACAAATTCACATACAGTCATGCAACAGTTTACTCAAATAATAAATGCAGCTGCCATACACTGTTCCAAACCTGACTGAATCTGTCCTCTTGAGAAGCACAGCAATAACAATGGCAACAACAATGTGTGAGGCTAGATCACAGAAAAACCCAAGGCTACTAGCACACATTCTGTACTATGTTGCCATTTCTGTCCCCTAAAATAACTAAAATAAAAACATCCACAGTTCAGTTACTTCTTGAACAGTCCTCATATTTTACAGTAATGGGGAAGAGGCGGATGACAACAAATGAAAAAAGAAAGATGGAGAGGGATGAAGAAAATTAAACTAAGTTCTTGCCACAACATGGCCAGGAAGAGTAACCAGTGCTGCTCTGTTATACATATTGGTAATTCTCCTTGGCAGAGAGCAGAGGAACCTGCTCCACTGATTGCTTTATGTCATAGCGAGTCAGCCAGTCTGTGGTGTCAGGTTTCAGCAAGCCAAAGCATCGGACCTGAGCAAAGTCTATCAGGTTCTGGCACAGTCCACGGTGAAATGGACTGTGGGGTGCTCCATTCAAACGGCCAGATTTGTGGAAGTGTTTGTATCGTCCACTGTTCATCCGCTCATTTGTCGTCATGCCCAAGCACATGATCTGAAATTGTTAACAAACGCTACAAATATCTGAAGAATTAATTACATTCACAGCTTTAACAAGAAAGGCAACACAACCCAACTAAGTAAATAACTAACTGCTATTTGAACCCAAAGGTTCAAAACAACTTATATCAAAACCTACCACTGGACACAAAATTCTGCCAGTTCAATGCAGTTCACATCTTCTCATTTTAGTTCACTAGATTCATCTGGTACCTTCCATCTACTTTTCAGCCTTCAGGGTGGTGACTTTTTAGTGGTTTTCCTACCAAATTTGTCTACACATTTCTTTTTTTCCTAATCTGAGGCTCATTTCCAGCCCAATGTAATCTCCTTCATTTGAATTTCCTAATACTACAGCATGAAATGGCAGAATTATAAATTTCCTCATTATCATACATTTCCCACTTCCTTCAGCCTTCTTCAATCCAAATATTTTGCTGGGCTCTTCATTGTCACAAACACTGCACTTCATATGCTTGCCTCAAAATTATGAGACCACATTTCAGAGCAGTATAAAGTAGCTCATAAAGTGGCTGTTTCATATACCATATTTTCTGGAGTACAATAATTTTTCCCTAGAAAATGCTGCCTAAAATCTGTCTTATAATACAAAAGGAAAAGTAGGCTTATTCTCTAAAATTTTCCAACTAAAATCTAGATGGCAGTGCATCTTACAGTCCAGAAAATATAATAGCTAATTTGTCTTAGAAAGCATATGAGAAGAAGATGGATTCTGAACCATTTTCTGACAGCATGTTACACAAGGAGGCAACTGGTAACATCGGCTTAACTCTAAAGTTATATGGCAAAACAGAGCGAGCAAACTTACCTGATACATCTGGCATGTGAATAGTGTGCTCACCCATGCAGCATGCAGTAATGCATTTGTCGCCACCCAAGCCACCCACGCATCACACACTGCAACTTCAGACAACCCTGCAAGCAGTGCATAATAAACAACCTCATATTTAACACAGCACCACCACTCTAAGATTTCTTAGCATACAACTGTTGGGTATGTAAAAACGAGAAAGGTAAAAAAAATCGCTCTCTGTGCCTAAGCACCACACCCTAGTAGAAGCTCCATGCATTCCTAAGCTTAGAATGAGACAGAGGAGTGGCCAGATTCATGCTCCAGCTTCTTTAACCCCAGGGAAAGAATCCTTCATGCCTTCTGGCTTGGAGGCTGGGTTGCTTCCAGAGCTAGTCCAAACAGTGGCAAAGACAGCAATCCCTGCCCCTGACCTTGCCAGGAAATGAATTTTGCTCATGCAGCCTACAACCTGTCACCTTACTGACTACATTAGACTGTTTTGAAGTGTATGTCTCAGTCAGATGAACATGGCATAACAAGGTAACAAAAGACCTGCAGTCTGCATGTAGCTCACAGACTTCCCAAAGATGCTTAAAAAATTTCACAAATGAAAGCATAAAAATGTTCAAGTTTCTCAGTTACACAGCCCCTTTCATAACACTGAAAGTACGTCACAGGAGTATTCATAATTACATTTTTATGTAACACTAAAAGATTTTAGTAAAAATATAACGAAACTTTATTAGTTTACATATAAACTTCCATATGAATTTCATTTGTGATCCACACAAGGCTTTTCAGACTTTTTGCAAGTGATTCTCGATTACTTAAATGGTCTTTTTAAGTGTGGCAGTTATGTAGCACCAAATGATTGTATGACTGTCAATGATAAATTCAGGAGGATTTGGAAAAATGTAATTGTGGCTAGTTTCAAGACATTTATTTAAACAGACTAACTGGCCATTAATGCTATTCTTTTCATATCTAGGTACCATTCTCTGTTGTATTAAGGTGAAATTTGTATGTGTCGGGAGAAATTCATTTTATGGGGTTTCATCTTGCAAGTAGTTTGCAAGAAACAAATTATGGTCATGAAGAGAGGATCACTGTATTTCCTGTAAGTTTAAAATCTGAAAAGCAGCACCCTAATTTTCAAAGTGAAAAAGTGAAATCAAACCTTACCTCTCCAGAAACCTTTTCCTAGTGAGATGCCACACATGGTCTGCCAGAACAACACACACCCATACAGCATAAAGACACACATGACCAGCAACATTATGAGATACCCCATAAAGAACCTGTGGTTCTTAGCACCTGCAAACATTAATGTGTGTGTGCATGTGGGTGAAATCAGGACTCACTCATAGACAAATGACCACATCAAATGATATTAACTAAACTAACTTAATGGTAAAGATTCTTCCTTGAAACCTGTTCAGATTGTCAAGAACTTCCCTCCCTCCACAGAACTGGAAAATTCATTAACATGTTCACAAATACCTGCCAGTTACATGCAGAACAACACACTAAAATCCTGTTTCTTCAACATTTATTTTAATATTATCCTCCCACCTATAAATGGGTCTCCCATTTTACTGTAATTTTTTATTTCATCCATATGAGCTACATGTTCTAAACACCTCACCCTTGGTTCAATCCCACTAACAATATTAAGTAAACAGTATAAATATGAAGCTCCCTATTACATAATTTTCCCAATTCTCCACTTACTTCATCTTTCTCAGCTCCAAATACTGTAGTGAGCACCGTGTTCTTAAACATCTTCAACCTTTGTTCTTCACTGAGATCAAGAGACCAAGTTTCACATCCATACAAAACAACAGGTAAATACAGTTTCACATATTTTAATCTTCAAAGTCTTTGACAGCATGCATAAAGACAGAAGCATTCTAAACTGACAGGTAACAAACACATTTCAGCAGCTTTACAACACACCATGCAATGCAATTTAGCTCATAAGCAGATCATTGGACAATCAAGCCGTACTCGAGCCTGTCCTTTTTCACTGCTTGCATTCTAAACATTACATAATGAGTAGTAGTAGAGTAGTAGTATAGTAGTAGTAGTAGTAGTAGTAGAAAGAGGAGGAAAAGGAGGAGGAGTAGCAGCAACAGCAGCCACCACTGCTGCAACCATACCACTAGTCACAGTCATGATCAATCAATGGAGATGTTGCTACTGCCACTAGCAATGGCAGTGACCCATAGAAATGGCACACGAGGAAAGCTCTAAATCAAGAAAAATTCAACAGATGCTGCAGAGTAGTTACACAAATGAAAATCAGAGTGAAGAGTAAAATTACAAACCAATGCAGTTGCCAACCCATGGGCAATGGTGATCAAACTTCGCAACACAGCGGTTACACACAGAGCAGTGCTTAGAGCGAATAGGGCGCCTCACCAGGCATGAGCTGCAGAACCACTGGGGTTCAAATCCACCACGTTCTGCCAGCTCTATTATCGTCTGTAATTACAACAGGTAAATCTGTTACTGTGTAACACTGTAGCTTAAATATATTGCCTTTCCATCTGTGTGTAATCCCCCCATACAACAGAGATTGTGTCTATATATATATACATATATATACACATACTCTGACAAAACCAGTGAACATATTTTGAAGACATTTGGAACTGAGGGTCTACACTAAAATTTGTTGCAGAAATATAAATTTTTCCCAATATGAATCATACTTATATAAAAATGATAGTGAAATTTACTGATCTCCTCAAAACAGATCATGCAAAGTCAGATACTGAAAAAAAATAGACCTCACTAAAATCTACAAATCTGAATCAAAATATTGCTTGAAATAGTGAATATTTAACACAATACAACGAAAAATAGTTTTTGACTGTGCAGTATGAGAACACCTGTACAACCGGTTTGCAACAACAGAATTCATTTGTAACATATGGATATTAAGGACAAGGAAGTATTAAGAATGGGAAATAACGAATGCGGAAAACATACCTTATGTATCCAAATATACCGTATATTCTCGAATCTAATCCGCACCCTTTTTACAGTTTTAGAGGGCTAAAAAATCAGATGCGTATTAGATTCGCGTGCGGATTAGATTCGCGGTCTAGAGCTGGATTTTGGAAAAATTATTGAGCTGCTGTACGTGCCGTAAGAACAATACAATACAATAATCTATTATTTATTATTATAATAATATAATAATTGGGTCCAGTGAATTTCCTTCGTGACGCCTCACACCCGCTGATCGCTGCCTTGTGTTTCCGCCATAGTCGAACGTTGCTTTCATCAACTCCAAAAATTGCAGCGGCTTTGCGGTTTCCATTCTCCTCTGCGCACCGAATAACTTCACGTTTGAACTTTGCCGTATATGAGAGTCGTTTAGATTTCAGGTGTCCCTCTTCCATAACTACGGTACACGACAAATTGGAACAAGCACCTCCCACGTTTCAACAACTAAGGCTCAGCTGGCTTCAGACGAGATTGCGCACGTCTGTTGAGAAAGGCCCCGCCTCTATCGGTATGACTCATCGGCCACAGGCGTAGCGTCGGATTTTAACGCATTGGTAACATCCAATATTATTCAATCAGTCGCCCCGTGGGCAAGGGGTGGTTGAAGGAAAGGTGCGGATTAGAATCGCGAACTAACTTTTTTTCGTTTAAGAAGTCGCCAAAAACTGGGTGCGTATTAGATTCGGATGCGTATTAGATTCGAGAATATACGGTAAAATCACCCCTCTTTACAATCTTCAATTTTTCAGGAAAATACCAATAAAGAAAACGTTTAACCTCGTGTGTAATGATAAGGAAATCCGTGATTTTGTAAATCATAAATAGGAAAAATTCTCACCTTATATTCAGGTAAATATGGTATCTACCCCACTGGTGTATACTTTTTACAATTCTTAGATACACAGTATATCAGAAAGTAGTAACCAAACCACAAAATTTCCAGACACACATTATGTACCTTTACACGAACAAATACAGTACTTCATATTGTGCATTTTATTTCATGAAATAATTTCAAGCCATAATTTAAACTTAATATGGTGGCAAACTATTGAAGAAGCCAAGGCCCCCACAGGGCTGTTGAGTTGCTGCTGCTGATGATGCTGATAAAGACATAACATAAATTTGGTTGAGCCTTCTTTTCACCAATTAAAAATCTTTCATAAGTATAAAGTTGTACTGCAAGGTCCACAGCTGGCACACACCCTGTATTTCTGTTCCTGAGTGCTGGACAGCACACCTGGGTCACCCCGCCACGCACGTAGGAAGTTGTACCACAACACCCCAGAGCATAAAATAAACACCACCGACAGCAACAGGTCCACATGTGGAGAGATCCACACAAACCATGTCATATACATCCAGAACTGAAATGACATATAAAGACTTCTTATCACTTCTGCATGGTAGTTGCATTTATATTTCCTCGTCAACAATCTTGTAACACATGCAGTTTTTAAATATAACTTCAAGAAATGTATATAATTTCTCTACAACACAAGGAACACAATTTATAAATTCTACTTTCCTATTACAAGGACATCCAGTCAGACAAATGATGTGCCTTTACTGTTATATTTAGGTAATGTAAATTTTTAATGGTTCCATAGTTACAATCATCAGACCAAAGCCAAATGAAGCCACCATTCTGTTGTTTTACTTTACTCAAAAAAGTTACCATCACAAAGGCTGCATATTTTTAGAAGGCCTACCATCATGCATCATTTCAGGATCCTAAATTAAGTGGCACTTGTATTTTTCCCACCTCACAAGTTCATGCATTCATGTTGACATTACCAACTGTAGGAATGTTGGGGTGGCCTACTACAGCATAACATTCCTGTCAAATTTTATGAAAATTGGCCAATTTCTTCTCAAGTTTAACTGAGGAAAAGACACAGAGAAACCAAGATGATCTCGTAAGACTATTTTTCCCCCAAAAAGAAGGAAAGTAGACTAAACAGTATGTCCTTAGATGAACATGTGGTGCAACACATTTTCTAAGGTGTAGAGAGACCAGACCATGATTCCAGAGCATTTTTCTGTAACTTCCCTACCATATATGATGGTTAAATCGTAAACAATCCTGATTTATATATACGAGGTTCTGTACTGAACACTTGGCTTGTAGATTTGCCATCCTGTTTGAGGCCTTAAATGGATCTTTTTGAGTCCCCCCAATAAACTTGGAGTTATAAATTAAAACAGACAATGATCACTTCCATATTTTTCCTAGTTCACAAATCATAATCATCCTAACATTATAAAACTACACAATATATGCAGCAAAAAGGGTTGTTAAATAACCCAAGCATTTCACAAGCTCATTATGTCATGCCTGCATGACAAACATCACTACCCCATGTATTGAGAACATCATTAGTCCTGCTATGGTTGGTACCTTTTGCATGACTGATTTTCAGAATCTCCCTTAAGTGTTCTGTATGTAGTGAAACCAAAATGTTTTGAGTACTTCAGGGACTACCAAAACACGTTAAATTACTAAGTAATGTAAATTGCATATTCACATCCTACATGTATTATAGGTCTATAACCTGTAATTAAGAATGCTTCAAATGTATACATTAACAGTTACCTTAGTCATTGCATACATTTTTCATGAATTTAAGCTACACTTCCTCTATATTTGGATTACTTCTGTAAATCTAAATCTTCAACAGTTGAAATATTACACAAATCTAAGTTTCAAAACTTGAGATCACCTCTTCTTTCAAATAAATATGGTACATCAGCAGCATATGTTACTGACAGTATGTGAAAGACACACTGTATCTGGGAGCTGTCAACATTAGGGTACCTTAGTGGCCAGATAGACAGACATAGGCAGTAGATTCATGAGCCGGTCATCAAACACGACCTGGCTTGCCATGTATACAACAATATAGCAAGTCATAAGAAGTCCCAGCTTGACTAGATAGTTCTGACTAGACTGCAGAATGATGCCCACAGTGTAGAAGGCCAGGAATGGTGTTGACACCATGCACCAGAAACGCAGCCGCTGGAACAAGAGACTTAAGAGTTATATACCAGTTTACTGACCTCAACAGGTTATTAAAACTGTGTAAGATTATCCAGTATGATTCTCATGGTATCAAGCTACCATCGAACCATATGAACTGTGGGGTTGCATGTGCAATGTGCAGGCATGCATATGCACATAAGTGCACACATTCTATGACATTTGAGAACAAAGTGCTGAGGACACTATTTAAACATGGGAAAGAGAAAGAAAAAAAAAAGGATGAAGAAATATACGTAATGAGGAGCTTCATAATCACTAATCTTCATGTGGTCAAGAAAAATCTTGTTTCTGTGGAACCCAAAGGTTCAGCACCCTTTTCACAAAGTTCAGCCACTGGACCATACCCTGTGCTAGTTCAGTCCACTTCACAACTCACCACTGCATTTCTCTTACAGTATCTTTCTAATTACCTGCTGTGCATGCCTTGGTCTCCCAAACACTCCCTTCCTCTGTATCAATTAGATAATTCAGATGAAATGAATTAGTGCGGCATTCATTTGAAGTCAATACAAGTCAAATCCACAAGCCAGCAGTGACCCAGGAATCACAACAACCAACAATTGCAATATCCTTTGTAAGACACTTTGCTTTAAACTTTGCAATCTGAAAATTTGGCAGCCCAGAATTGGAACAAGGTGAGACACTTGACACACACAATATTACAGCATACATGGTATGAATTCCAACACTGCATGGGAATTTGTCACACAACTAAAAGTGTACACAATGAACATCTGTCGACCACACTCGATATGGATTCAAGTCTTCTGAGATGTTATGATATGTTGACTGGTAAATACCTCCCACCAGTTGACATGGTACAACATTTAAGAAGACCTTAATCTTCAACACTGCTGCAAGAACTTCAAATCCGACAATACGAGTATTTGACATGTTTCTGCACATTTATAATGTTATTTTATTCTTGAACCTCCCCTAGCCCATTAAATATCATTAACTGTAATTGTAGCATTCATTTCTGAAAATACCCCTCAAGATGTGCACGAGTGCACACACATGCCTATATAAGACTCAGTAAAGAAATACCGGGATACTACAGGGAAATGACATAACACTTGAGCTTTAAGCAGTATTCGTCAATCAACCACCTAAGGACATTAAATTTTTTAATGTTCTGGAACATACAGTTCTACCTTGTGCTAACCACATATTTTCTTCCAAAACTTTCTTACAGACTTCAACATGAGAGTGAGTGTGGTGTAGCATCTCGAAACAGATCACTGGGTTCACTTACCTTATCTCGAGTGATCCTGTAGCAAGGGTTGCGGCGCTTTGATCCAGACATTTCTTGGATCTTATCATGCACCTTTTTACCAACCCAGGCTGCATTTTTGTGGGACTGAAGGAGACTATATGGAGTATCCCCCTGCAGAAGAACGCACAGTTAAACTTCCATCATAACCAAGTTTTTGGTTCAGTGTCAGCATTGGAAAAATTTCTGTATGTGTGGTAATGACAAGCATAAATACAGATACAGTATTTGGTTATGGTTGTGTTGGCACCAAACCATTTCACTCTAGTTACACTGACTGATTTCCACATACACTACAAAGTAGATTAAATGACCACACTGTCAGCTGGATTTTCTGAGAAAAAGTTACTGTTATCAGCAATTAGAGAAATAAATATACAGTCAGGTACCAATGACTTGCAAATTTATCACCTAATTTACATGTTATCCCTCAACCCATGTGTAAAGTTTCATTTCTAACACACAGTCACACATGTATACAAACATAAATGAACTAGACTTTCATCTCTTTCTTATCTCAAACAACCAGTACAGGGAAGGGTATGCCACAGGTAGAACTGCTTCCAAATGTTCTATCTTTGGAGGTATGTGTTAAAAGAGACTGGCTACGTTTCATAACTGTAAAGTTTTTGCTCCCCCCCCCCCCCCCCCCACATTACAGTCACAATTCAATATATAGATTATCGAGATGTAACTGCATCAACACAGCATTACTAGTGGACACTCAAAAGTCTTGATCAGGACGGCGAAGTTATGACACCTTTGGGGGGGTTACATTACTGGATACTATATTTAATACACATCAGGCATGCTGGGCAGCCCATGATGCTTCTCAGATCATGGAGGGAACTTCTTCCAAATTGACAGCCAGATAATCTTCAATGCTTTGCCAGTAAAGAAGTAAACAAGCCTGAAATTATTAATTTGGTGAATGTTTCAAAAGGGTTTAAAAATATGAATGAAAAAAAAACCTTAAAGAATGGATGAAATGTTACATAACTCACAGACATTATCAGTAATGCCACAAAACAAAGGGATGAGGAACAGACTGAGCACAGTGAGAGTGAAGAAGATAAGTAATAATGTGGCAATACACTGTGCTGACAATTTGATGGACTACATGAGTCAGTCAGGGTTTCACTGCACTAATACCATATTTACCTAAATATAAGATGAGAAATTTTTCTAATTCATCCCCTGAAAATCAGGGTTGCTTTATAATTGCATACAAAGTTAAAAATGTTCTGCATAGGTATTTTACTAAAAATTGAAGATTGCAAGGAAACATTGTCATACAGAGTATTCTGATATACAGGTAAAAATAGTATTATGGCTGCAAGGCATACAATGAACTGTCATAAGAAGAAGTCTGAACAACTCACAAAAAATAGTAGACATTTATAATTACACACATATTACACACTCTTTGTCAAAATAGAAGCCACCTGTACAGACCCAGTACTGAAAAAGTGGTTAACCCCTTGGCACTGAATGTTATATATATTTAATGTTCAGAGTTATGCTCAAAATGCCCAACATCATATTAAACATATGTGCTCCTATGCAACCCAGCAACCACTTAAATTCCAGTCTTCTGCAGATCACTAATGGCATTTAATTCCAGTGCCAAAGGGTTAAGTAACATGAGTTGTAACAGTACGGAACAATATACTTGGGTGATCCATGCTTTTCAGTTACTCATTCATCTTATCCCCTTCATTAGCCTGGATAAACAGGATTTGACCATAGTTGCTTCTAGAGTTAAGAACAAATGAACACTCACCTGAGAGATAGGAGGGATTAGAATTTGTGTTATAAACAAAATGGTCCTGACCTGTGCATTGGTAATGTCAAGGGTTGCTCCAAGCATGACGAGAGTAGAGACTGCAGTGTGATTCTGAGCAAGGATTGCCCAGTGCAATGCTGTGTTACCATGCAGCTTATCTTGTGTTGTCGTACATGCACCAAACGTCAAGAGGAGACGTGTTGGGTCAAGACTACAATGGAGGGGGAAAAAAAAGATAAAATACTAAAATCTCTAAAAACTTCAAACGAATTAAACAGAACTACCAGAACTTCCCACTGTCCATACTTCCCAAGGAACTCTACTAAAGAAAATCATGTAATTATTGTTTCCTTTTACCCTTTCCATTCTTTCTTTGTCAGAGATGTTACTGCTATTTGTATGTCATTTATCTTTAACTGAGCATTTCAAGAAAAGGACACCAACCCTTCAAATATCCTCTTGCCTGGATGTAGAGGTGTTTTTGATCAGGAATACCCTCCCCTAAGAGACTTGTTTCTTTGGATGAGGGTATCCTGCAGGAATACCTTCCTTTATCCTCTCTCAGTTTACAGCTGGGAACCAAATCTTTATTCAAGTTACTCAGCTCAGCAGGATTACCATCTGCATGTGGGTGATGAATTGGATAACAGAGGCTACAAGTCAACACTCACCATCATCTTGCATTCTGCATATAATCCCACAACCCCCACTGAACAAGCAAGAACATCATTACTGTCAAGCTTCAGAGATGAAACATATGAATATACAGCCACATCCTCCACAGTGTTCATTATCTAGATTTCACACAAACAGCACATACAAATTTATGAAGCTCTGACAGGCTCATTTTACTAAGAACCCATAACACTAATTTTCATCAAAGCTACACACAAGGAACAAAGATGGTAACAATTATATTTCTGCTGGTTTAACAATTTACCTAGTAACTTTATAGGCACTCCACATAAGTGGTGTCATGCCGTTGCGATCCTGCATGTTCATGTTGACGCCCTTCGCAACAAAGTATGCTACAATAGCAGTGTGACCAAACTGTGCTGCTAAGTGTATACAGGAACAGCCTTCTCCATCACGTAATGAAGGATCTGCCCCATGCTGCATGAGCAGAGTAACACTGCCCAGGTGTCCCTGCCTAACACACCATGACATTAGTTCACTCACCTGTACTAACCATGTGTTGTACTTTTAGACTATTTTCCTTACAAGCAAAAAAGTAGGCTTAAAAGATTACCCTGCTCTGTCTGTGTGTGAAAGAAAGAAAGAAAGAGAAAGAAAGAAAGGGTGCATAAGAAGGTGAGTGAGCATGAGAGAGACAGAGTGTGCACGCGCACACGCCCCCTCCAAGGAAGAAAATGCTAAAACAACAGACCAATATGCACAAAACACTGTATAAACATTACGGCACTGGAACACACACCAAAGATATATGTTCTAATTTCCACTCCTTCGCTTCTTCATCTCACACTAACTGCTGAAAACTAGTCTTCTCAAAGAACACCTTGTATTAATTAATAATCACCTATGATTTTATAAAATTTTTCTCACCATAACAGAGTAAATAAGGATTGGAACAGATAACAAAAGTAATCCACAAGTTTACTTCACCTACAAACTAAACACATAATATCTTACCTTGTTGCCCAGTGCAGTGGTGTCGCCAAGAGTTCACCCCCCACTGCATCAACAACTGCTCCCTTGCTGATGTAGTAACGGATAATTTCATGGCGGTTGTTGATAGCTGCCCAGTGCAGAAGTGTGACAGTTTCACTGTCTGGCTGGTTTACATCAAACCCTGCTTCCACCAGCTCTCTACAGCGTGCAAGGGACCCATACTGAAACAAATGCATTGTAAATTTATCAACTGTCACATTCTAAACGTCAGACAGCAACACTATGTTGCAATTGTAGTCACAACACACACTCCTCATAATGTTAGCATGATAAAGCAGTTGTCATAACCTGACCCATGGACAACAGCATATAGTCACTGGCATTTTATGATGTTCCACACAGTCATGTATAATGAAGTGATGCAAAGTAGAAGATACTTCCTTGGTTACAAACAGGCTGCATTCAAAAACTTTGTTCTGAAATCTATTTCTCACAAACGCAGCATATTTATAAATGAAGGTTTAGTTCCCAAACCAACCATAATGGCTTATTTAAATCATGATTAAACTATATACAACTGGCATAAAATTTTAACTTGTGATTTAATAAATAGGATGTGTCCAGTGAAATTATGTTTTTTGTCTAGAATCACGTTCTGAAAACTTAAGTGTCATCAAACGGTTGTGTTTTATTAAACCAGATTAATTATATGTTCTCAATAACACCACTTCAAGAAACAGCTCTTATTCCATTTTCTATTCACTACGACATGTTTCAGCGTATCTTCTGGCCATCATCAGGTAGTTGATTGGCTCAATCAATTCAGAAGCAACGAAATGGTCACCTTGCTTTGGTACTGACACAAGACAGTACTTAATACATCTGTCTAGGATGCATTAATATTACCTGTGTTGCTTTCACAATGTCAAAACCGCTGCAGTCATGCTCTGATGTTGTTGTGATTGGCTCCTGAAATATTGTGCTCGTCTCACTGCCTTTATCTCCACGGTAACCAGAACCAGGTTTGCAGCCATCCTTAAATAGGGAATGCAAATGAAGTTAGCAGGTCAGCTCTTCTGTCACTGTGTTCATCCTTCAGTCAATCATGCCTCATAACCAAAATGACAATCAAATTCACAGGTTTTGTATAAGAAGGATGTAGCAAAATTTGTTCAAACCTGTAAAGAGTAAAAACTGAATAACTGACACAAATTTGCATTAAAACTACAATCACTGGGATACACTTTTCTCCAAGCACTTCGGTTTCTGCCTGTCAACAACATTTCACCAATGCCCCACACTGATTAACTCATCAATCATGAACACTATACAATATTAGCAACTGACAGTGTCATAAAAGAACACACTAAAAATCAGCAATTGACAGTCATAAAAAACATTTTAAAAAAACAACCTTAACTGAATGCATCTCCATTGGTCTGTACTACAATGTTTATTTCTTACAATTGTCCATCTACACATTATCACAGCACTTTTTGTAACTTCCCTTGCAGATACATTTTGGCTTGTCTTAGTTAGGCATCTTCAGAACATCCAGTGTAGAGAGACAACTGCAATTAAAAATCATCCTAGCTTACTATGGTTTAAATTCTTTAATTTGCAAGTAGTAATTACACAAGCACAAAGAATTGTATGTTGTGTGCTTGTTAGTGTCTTGTTAACTGAAAACAAGCCAACAGGTGGGAAGATTTTCATTTCCTTCTTGAATATGTGCATCTATTAAACCGTTTTGCCACTAAAAATATCTTCTTCTTCTTTCTTCTTCTTCTTATCCAACGCCCACTCTTGACATTTCTGCCATTCGGCGCCGTGCTGCCCAGTAAATGGATGCGATTACGGGTGTAGATGATGTCATTCTATCTTCTATAAGCTCTGGACATGAAAGCAAATGTCCAGCGTCCATCGGGTCATGGTCACAGAACAGGCACTGGCTGCTAGGAAGCACGCCAATGCGATGTAGATGGGATGCAAGGTAGTCATGGCCAGTCATAGTTCTAAATACGGCAACACTAGTTTGCCGTGGTAAATGCAGGGGAATAGGTTTTTTCACTATTGCCTCCCAGCTCTTTCCAGCAGCAGCAGCTAGGTGTTGATTTTTTGTCCAGATATTAATGGTATTATCGATATGTGCTTTAGCTGATTTCAAAGATGCCTGTGCAGTTGGTGGTGCCCAATTTAGCGAGGTAATCGGCTTTCTCATTCCCGAGAGTACCCCCATGGCTAGGTATCCACTGTAGCCGCAAAGCCCATCCTTCTTCTGCCATAGAAGCGAGCTGGTGTCGGCATGTAATAGTAGTTTGGCAGTCTGTATCATTGTTGCTTGATAATCCAAGGATGGCGGCCTGTGAGTCGATAAGGAAGACAACATTTGAAGGCGTTAATTCTCGTCGCAATCTCCGTGCTGCTTCCATCACAGCCATTATCTCGCCATCGTAATTGCTTAGTGGTGTGCCCACAGCACAGAAGCCTTCAAAGTGTTTACTATAGTATCCAGCTCCAGTCCTACCTGTACCGGGTATGGACGATCCATCCGTATATACGTGGATCCACTGTGGTTCGGGGTAGCGGCTATGGATCGTCTTCAATGTGGCAAGTCAGAGTTCTATATCAAGGGAAGCATGCTTTGGTATGGAGTGTTCTTCCAGTGTGAGACTAGCCACTGGCAAGTTATTGACTAGACCAGGTGCTATAGGTAGCGGGGCAGGCTCTCCTAGGTGGAGGTTCAATTTAGCTATGAGGTCCGTTGTCAGGGCCAGCGGCGTTTGTTGATTATGCAGTCTGTTTCCAGCCTGTTTGTAGCCTTTCCAGTAGCTAGTGTATATGCATTTATTATGTTCCCAAAATTTTAACGCAGCCTTCTCACGGCGGACATCTAGCAGTTCAATGTTTGTTTGGGCCTCCATTGTGGCATTGCCATTTGCAGCCCCAGTAATGGTCCGGAGGGCCAAGTTTTGGACTCGGTCCAGTTTTTTCAGGCTTGTTTTACTTGCTGTTATTATAACTTCATTCCCGTATTCCATGACCAGTCTAACGTATGTTTTATAAGTTGTTATCAGAATGTCCTGGGTAGCCCCCCACTTAGTCAATGTAAGTCTATTGAGAAGCCGTATTCTCTTCAGCCCTTTTTCTACCATCTGGTCAACTTGTTTTTTCCAACTCAGTCATTTATCCAATTCGACTCTTAGATATTTAGCAAAGTCTTCCTGTTTGATTCTTTCTCCCTTATACTGAAGTTGGATTTTCCCAGGTTTTGTGGATAGTGAGAAAAGTTGGCACACTGTTTTAGAAGGGCTCACTGTCATGTGGTTCAAGTCAGCCCATGCTTCTAAACGTTTAAGTGCTAAGTTGATACAACTCTCAAGCCGAGTAAAGTTCCTACTATGGGCCCGGAGCAACAGATCATCGGCATATAGGAGGGCTTCAACTCCGGAAACAGATCGAACAGCAGTTAATACATCGTTTATCATGATGTTGAACAGGGCACAACTGTGAGCCGCTCCTTGTGGTAGACCCTGTCTTTGGATCCTATAGCGGGATTTATGTCCATGGAAACAAACCCTCATTAAACGTTGAGCCAGGAATGATTTGATCCATTTTAACATGTTGCCTGTGATTCCACAGGAAATTATCTTGTGTATTAGCATGTTTTTCCACACACTATCATATGCAGCCTTAAAGTCAACCAGCACTGCAAGTGTTGACATTTTTTTTCTGGAAACAGTCTTTCACATTTTGCGTAAATCTGACTATTTGGTCAGTTGTGCACCTTTTTCCACGGAATCCAGCCTGTGAGTCATCAATGAGGCCATTTGATTCCAGGTACTGATTAAGTCTTCGCACTACCATTCTTTCCATGACTTTACAACAAACACTCATGAGCGAGATGGGGCGATAGCTTTCTATATTGTCCACTGGTTTTCCTTGCTTGAGAACTGGTATTATTTCTCCCTTCCACCATTGATCTGGCACATATTTGGTCCATGTTAGGTTGTACAGAGCAAGGAGCGTTTTCTTTGCAGATGGGCCAAGATGTCTAAGGAACTCAGGAAAAACTTTGTCTGGTCCAGCTGCCTTGCCAAGTTTGATGCGAGTTAAGGCTGCTTCTAATTCGGAGATTTTAAAAGACTCCCAGAAGAGTTTACAGTCCTTTTCATGGAGGCAGGTTTGTGGTCCTCTTCTCTTCAGAGATCGGCAGACAGTTTTATTTGTTCGAATCCTACTCACAGTAGCATAGTGAGAGCATAGCGCATTCGCAATATCTGATACTTCTGTTAGTGATTTCTCACCGTGTTGTACTGGCTTTAACTCTCTAGTCCTAGATTGATTATTTAGATTCGACACAAATCTGTGGCCCTTTATCCCATCTTTACGAAAGTCTATGCGACTAATGAAAGATCTATATGCTGTCCGCTTACCCTGGATAATAGCCTGCCGCAGCTGTGCTTGTTTCCTTTTAAGATTAATACAATCCTGGTATCGTCCAGATCTTTCGGCAATCTTCTGCGCATTGTTTCTGTTCCTCTTTAGAACAGTAAGGGTCGCGTTCCAAAAAGGTCGATGCCTTTTAACTTGGCCTCTAGGGATGGTTCTTTGTGCGCATTGAATCATGGCTGATTTTATCCGTTCCATCGATTTTTCTGGGTTATCGTCGACCAGATCAGTCATGATAAGCTCATCAGATAGTTTTTTGTACAGGTCCCATTTCCCTTTCTTCAAATTCCATCTGGGGACATGAGGGACTCGTTGTACCTTACCTCTAATAGTCGTTTTCACAAGTAGTGCTCTGTGGCCGCAGTCTGAAGCATCGTCCAGTAGCTTGACTACGGTGTTATCTGTAAGATTTGGATGTGTAATAACCAAATCCAGTCTAGAGCTATGCCCAGCATAGGACAGAAAGGTTGGTTCGGTTGGTATTATGTTCAAAAGATAATCATCAATGAATTCTTCAACCAGATGCCCGGTCTGTGACGATCTTATATAGCCCCATCTAGTAGATGGTGCATTAAAATCCCCCACTATGTGGTTGTAGGGTGGCTACTACGCATTGCAGACTGGGCAGGTTTGTAGGTGGATTGTACAAGTTGACTATACTGAAATGCTTCTTGCTCTTCCAGATGTTTATTAGGACAGCTTCTAGTGAATCTTCATCATTTGCCTCATGCAGCACTTGATATTTGGCCATCAGTCCGTTTCTAATGCCGACCATTATTCCTGATGCAACTTGTCTTGCTCTTTTTAATTGATAGCTGGAATATCCATTTATGAAATAAAAATCAGGTGACTCTGTTGCGAGTCCAGCTTCAACGATAAAATACACATCAGCATCTTCAATAAAAACTAAATGTCAAAATTCTAAAAATTTGGAACTATTCAAACCACCCGCATTCCAATAGAGGATGAGGATGCTCTCGTCAGTGCCCTGTAAAGGGCAGTTTTGTGTAAGGTTTCCATTCATTTCTGGATTTGCTCGGTATAGGCGAAAACCTCATTGGTCGTTTAGTTATTTCAGGCAGGGGGCACCTCGAACAACATCACCCCCCGCCACTAAAAATATGCACACATGTAATATGTTTTGTCAGCAATGTACTGCTGTTGAATTTATCATCTATTCCACACAAAAATTTACAGTAAAACATGAAAATGTGTAAAATGTCAGGTCAATGAGAAAAGTACTATGCAACACCATGGGAGATAAGCAACAGTATACCTAAATTTACCCCCAGAGTAAAGGAGTTATCTAGTGTGGTAAAAACCATTTTAATAGCAACTCCACCCAAAACACAATACAGCCAATGTGCAAGATAGCATACACATTCCCACAGGTAAGTCAACCAAATCCAACCCTAAACAAAAAACATAACCCAGTAGTAGCACGTGTGTAGGATAAAACACAGCACAGAATACTAAACAATACATGCCATACATAACACAATTTACACTTTAACCTCTAACAGTACTGACAGTGGTTAGTAAAGGTACAATCTGTTGTTATTAGGTTAACTAAGTGTGTTTGATGGTATGCATGTTTCAGTGAATGGGATTAAAACAACTTCATAAAATCTTCACATTTTGCAACCATTATATGGGTATTAAACTTGCGTTTAATTAATGAGATGCTTGTACACCAGACGCCACATTTCTATACATTATTTGTAAAAGTGTTCTTGATAATATTGTATATGGGCTTGATAAAATACTAATGTGACAAGCGCATTACTATAAGGGCCAATTCAGTACCGTGTAGGATTCAGCTTAAAGAATGGAAGGAAAACTGTAAGGAGTTCTATAATTTGGTGGTTAAAAAGTAACTTACTTGTGTTACGAAATGCACAGGGTTACAAGTAGCATCAACGTCTTCGATGTTCATTGCAAGTTGTGACCTCTAAGTTCAAAACAAACTTTGTGTCCTACAAATACATTAAGCATACATGTCTAAACAATATGTGAAATCTTCTAAACGTAACAACAGTGATCACAACAGAAACACCGACATAGCACCTAACCATCCCACCACACTGTAAACAACACTGACAGTTATCTCTTGCACCGACAACATGCACACTAGCTACGACTTCTGATCCATGACTGTGGAATACAACACGGTTCAACAACATACCAACATGTCGAACATCGATAGATCAACCGTGAAAATTGCTGTCCGAAAAGTAACGCCGTACAGTCTCGTAAGAGTTTAAAAATATTTTAGGTGATCTTGCTGCTCTGACGAAGATGATAGGCCCCTAAAACGTTTATGCACATCTGTCGGTCAGATTGGAGTGGCAGGTCAGGAGACAAATGACAGAGTTTATGGCTAGGCAGGAAAGAGAGCAAGCAAGAAAGTAAAGAGGGAACGTGTGTTTTCACATGGAAGTGGATATACTAATACGATCATGTCAGCGATGTTGCTGAGCGCGCAAGCGACAACACTTGTAGTTAAAGCCTTTTCTTTTTATAAGCGATTCCCGCGACTTGACGGGATCCGTGGCTGTGTACCTGACACAGTTAATTCCAGCAATGTTCAAGTACGGCGGGAATAACGAAAGACAGTAAAAAGTGGTTAATTTTGGAAGTTTGTTTAAACTATCTCCATGGAAAGAAGACGATTTTAATTTCAGACGTACGGATGGACAAAATAAGCTGTGAGAAGAAGTAGGCCCAGCACGTGGCATGACAATTGCTATTTTAAAATGACTGCCATGTTGTATACAAAAATTTGCCATGGGCGTCAACATATACAGACACGCCATTGTATGTCAGCAGTACCCATGTTTGTTGATCATTTCAGCAACGTGTTTCGGTATATCAGGAACCATATTTATGAAGATATATTACAGAGTAATATGCATGGTACTGTCAACAGAAAGCTTTTGTAGGTGTATATACAATCGTCAGTTACAAATATATTTACATACATTCGTTTCAACGATCCATAAGTTTGACAAAATGAAAAAGGATATGGAATAGGCCATAAATACACAAAATATACAGAATCTTTACAGTGTAAAATACTATGAACAGTTTATATACAGTACTATGGATCATCTTTACACATAAAAAATTAATCTAGAGTAAAGGTTCCCCATTAATAATTGAATAGGTGGTTGGGCGGGTCCCGTAGGCAATCTGGACGTTTCAAAGAAGAGAAAATACGGTTAAAATCCTTCCTTATTGTAACAATAAGTCTCGCAGCAGGTGAAATGTGTTGTCTGTAGTTCGTTGTCTGGTTTTGAAGTTGGTGATTTACTCTACTTATAGAGACAAAAGTTCTACAAACATTTTCAAGTACTCGAAAAACCGCTCTGGATGATTCCGACTCTGCCAATAAATATGATGAAATTCCCCTACATTTTTCGTAGTTCATAGCCGGTGAACACTACATCTTATTTTCTTTAACAAAAATCGATATTTGACATCCGAATTTTCTAACATGGCACGGCGAAATTACTTTAGCGACATGTCACGGACGAATTGCGAGAACAAGAACTGTTACAGTCTGATCAGGTTGTCGCGTGTCGTTTCCACGGTTTTGTAGCTGGAGGCTGTCCAAGATGCCGCTTTGTCGCTCGCTCGTTTTCCTGTCCAGGCGTATCCGTAGTAGTAATCTGTGCCCGTAGTCATCAAATGCGTTGGTAATCCGTGATATGCAAGCCTGTTTACACGAGAACAATGGGCTTCGGTTAAATAGTCCAGTAGTACAACAGTCCAAATAATAACGACATTCGAAATTTCTAACAAAACCCACAGTAATAAAATTACAACAAAACGTTACGTTTCAATTGCAAGAGTACTGTAAAATTTGATCTAATATGGAGCCACGCGTTCGTTATATACTGGATATGTGTTCGTCATGTCCTGTTAGTCCACTCGCGTCGTAACCATAGCAACCGACTATAATCAATATGGTAGTAGGAGAAGAATAGGGATTGAAAGTGAATGTATAGTGTTAAATAAATATTCACGCACAAGTGCAGGCACTATATTTTGTTACCAAATCAGATCGCAGATGTTTTCCATGTCAAAGACTGTTATTTCTCCATTTATCAAGAATTTCTCTCGTCTTGATAATATTGTTCAAATTTATCCCAGAATAAAACGTAAAACCGTGTGTAGTTCTGCGCAATTCATACGCAAGGAAGAGAAGCAACAAAAACGTGAAGATATACCAGTTGAAAATATTAGAAATTTTAGTATTGTTGCACATGTGGATCATGGAAAAAGTACATTGGCAGATCGACTTTTGGAGATGACAGGTGCAATTTCTAAGAACAGTGGGACAAGTCAAATATTGGACAGATTACAGGTTGAACGTGAACGTGGGATTACAGTTAAAGCACAGACAGCCTCTTTAAACTATACTGTAAATAGTCGCGAATATTTAATAAACCTTATTGATACTCCAGGTCACGTTGATTTTTCAAGTGAGGTTTCTCGTTCTTTGGCAGCCTGCCAAGGAGTTGTATTGTTAGTAGACGCTAATCAGGGTGTTCAAGCACAAACAGTGGCAAATTTCTATATGGCATTTGGTAAAGAGCTCGTTATAATTCCTGTTCTAAATAAAATTGATTTACAAAATTCTGATCCTGAGGCAGTGTCAGGCCAGTTAAGGACACTGTTTGATATCAGTGAAAAGGATATATTGAAGGTAAGCAGTTAGATTTGTAGTTATGACTTTTGTTTGTAAGGTGGATAGATCCATGGGTTCTGAGGGTCAGAATGTGACACAATTTTTTAACCAACAAAATGCACACTTTTTGTTATACCATACAACTTAAAATTAATCCTTTTTAGGCATTACTTGTAGTTGTTTACACACTTTATTTTACCAAATTGCTGCATTTGTCTTGTGTGATTTAACCTTGAGGTTTTTATATTGGTAGATCTCTTTGCCTGTTTGGCATTGATAAACTTTATATTGTTCATACCGTGCATTTTCATCTGATCACACATTTTTTAACCAACAAAATGCACACTTTTTATTATACCATACAATAAAATTTTATTGTAGGAAGAAGTTGTATGGTATAATAAAAAGTGTGCATTTTGTTGGTTAAAAAATGTGTGATCAGATGAAATGCACGGTATGAACAATATATAAACAATATAAAATGTGACAAAAGTCATTGTATACAATGGAAGAAATACAGAAAATTCAGTTTCTTGCAATTTATGTCCTAAGAACAAAATGAAGTCCTTCATATGCTGTAGGTAACATCTGTACATGAATATTTCTCCAAGTGTGTGTGTGTGTGTGCATTGCTTGATGTCTTGCGGTTCTTAATTGCCATTCTTCTATGTCTTTCCAGTCTTTTGTCTGCAATTTTCTCATAGATTTTTTCGTTCTTCTAACCTTTGGTCTTATGCTTCCCTTCTTTGTAGGGTATCCACTTGAGCACTCTGTCTAGCTGTTATCTCACATTCTTTGCACATGTGTGTACCATTTTGATTGTTTTTGTTTCTATCTTCCAAAATGGAATTGTGAGAATGCATTTTTTTCTCAAATCACTCATGAATGGTTTGGAATTTTATCTTTCCTTGATATTTTTACTGATCATCTACGAAAATCTATTTCCACTGCTACTAAAATATGTAACACATATTTAGATGCAGTATTATGATAAACACCTCATAAATACAGCTAATACATATACATGCTTACTTTTCCCACATTCTGTTTACTGTAACTTATGGGCTGTATCTCTCTCTACACATGCACACACAACTACATAAGGATTTATATTTGAAATTCATATTAACAAAAATTCATTGAGAGATTAGAAAGTGTGGGTCAAAATAAATGATTCTAATGGTATTTTAAATTGGCTTATATATATTATATATTATATATTAGTGAATAACCATCCAGTTTTCAGGGTAAGCTTAATTGTACGTAAATTTTATCTTTTTTATTAGTCTATTCTTAGATATTTTACTTGGTGATAAATGGGGTATAGAACAAATACAGACTGTGATCTGATGCACTGTGATGCGGAATTTGCAGCCTCTATCGTTAGGATTGAAACAAATGGCTTGATGTGCATGGTCGTGACTCAGAACCACAAGTGGGAGAGTGGAGACGAGGGCAGATACTGCCCTGTCCAGGCTAGCCAATAGGAACAAAGAACTTAAATTGTAATAAATTGCCCTTCTGTATTGGGAACAATAAAATATCCTGTCCTTTGAACTGGAACTGTGAGAAACTTCTGTTTTTTATGAGGAAGTAGAAAATGTCCTGTCTTGTTTCTTCTAATAATAAAGGACAGTTTCTCACAATACCACCTCCTCTAATATATTATTAATTTGGGTTTTGTTTAAACTTACTTGTCCTGAAATAAACATTATAATAATAACCATGGCTCAACAGCCCTGTATGGGCCCGGGCCTCCTCTTTTCGAGGTTACTAAGTCGTGCACATTCGTGGCAGTTGGTGACTGGTCAACTGGCCACGCTACTGTTTCTATCGATCCTGATGTGCCCACCAGAGCCATCTGGCAGGCAGTCAGGAGACTTGGGTGAGAAATGGAGGCAATTTGGCTTACACAACATTTTTATTCATGCCCGTAAGGTTCTTTTACATGCCGTAAATCTACGACATGGGACCGACGGCTTTACTTCCCCTCCGAAGGAAGTGGTGCTCCGGATTTTTATCACCCTTAAAAATCCATCGACCTCGGTTGGGATCGAACCCGCGAACCTTGGGTCCAGTGGCGAGCACGCTAACCACTAGTCCACCGAGGTCGACAAATAAACATTATAGCTTACATAATACAAGGTGGCACCATATTGTAAAAATACACCCAGATGTTGTGGTATTTAGAAAACTTTTCTGTGTTGTGTCATATGTTTGGGACCTCTGGTTTCTTCATTTATGTGCATGGGGTTTGTTCTTACACTGGTGTAAGTACTTATTCTTTTTCATTTGTTGTTGGAGCTATTGTTAGCATGTCATACCCCTCATTATGTTATGCCACTGAAATAACTCTTAGATTTAATAGATTACAGTTTTTGGTCTTTCCAGATATTATTTAAGTTAGATGTTGAGTCTTTATCCTTACCTTTTAATGAGCTTGTGTATGGTAACTCTTATTTCTGTGTATACAAATTACCAGGGGCTGGGATAGCGTAGTCGGTATAGCAACTCGCTACGGGCTGGACGGTCCGGGGATCGAATCCCGGTGGGGGCGAGATTTTCCGCACCTGTCCAGACCGGCCCTGGGGCCCACCCAGCCTCCTATACAATGGGTACCGGGTCTCTTTCCCGTGGTAAAACGGCCGGGGCGTGGAGTTGACCACCCACCCTCATCTAGTACCAGAGTTAAAGAAAGAGTAGAGCTATACCTCTACTCCCCCTCTGGGCCTTCGTGGCCTGTTCTAGGGTGATCTTTACTTACTTTACTTTACTTACAAATTACCATAGTCAATGTAACCTGTACCTTCTGTAGCATTACCTCAGTTCACTGTCATTCTTCTTTATTTCCACTACTATGTTCACTCTCCATTTGTTCTAATTGTGCTAGTGAAAGTTTAAAGCAATGAGAGGAAATAGTGGGTTGCTAAAAAAGATGCAGAGGAGATGAAATGAAAAAGTTCAGTCACATTTTCTGATTGTAGCCTTCCTTCCCCGAAATAACAGTAGTATCTTTCTGTATGGTTGGCATCGTGTCTTTCATCCAAGATGTCTCACTTTTCAGGTGTCTGCCAAGTTAGGTACAGGAGTTGAAGATGTATTGAAAGCCATAGTAAACAGGCTGCCACCACCTCCTGTTAATCGTGATGCTCCATTCCGTGCCCTGCTTTTTGATAGCTGGTATGACCGCTATCGAGGAGCTGTGATATTAGTCTATGTTACAGATGGTACAGTGCAAGTAGGAGAAGAGATTGTATTAATGCACTCAGGCAAGAATTATGAAATTAAAAGTATTGGACTGTTGCGGCCTTATGAAGAGCCAACAGATAAGCTGTATGTATTATCTATTACACTATTTAAATCACATGCAAAACATAACTGGGTATTTATTTTATTTTACCAACTTATGCACAATATCTGGGTATATTTATTAAAATCCAACTAAATTTACTTACAGGTATGTACACATTATTATTTTATTGTAGGTGTAAGTTAGTTTTGCCTGTTGGACATTTATAATCTCAATACATATTTTGCATTGTCCATGTACTGTGACACTGTTTATTAAAATCCAACTAATTACATTTATAGGTTACATACATCTTATTATCTTATGTAGGTGTAAATTATTTTACATGTTTGGCATTATCTTAATATTTTGCATAAGGTATTTATAACCTCTAAGTGTATTTAGTTAGATTTTAATAAATAGTGACACAATACACAGACAATGCAAAATATTAAGATTATAAATGCCCAACAGAGAGGTGCATACAGGATTTTGGTGGGGAGATCTGAGGGAAGGAGACCACTTGGAAGACCCAGGCATAGATGGAGGATAATATTAAAATTGATCTTCAAGAAGTAGGATGGGAGGGCTTGGACTGGATTGATATGGCTCAGGATAGGGACAGGTGGTGGGCTCTTGTGAATGCGGTAATGAACCTTCGGGTTCCATAAAACACAGGGAATTTCTTGACTAGCTGACAACCAGTTAGCTTCTCAAGAAGGGCTCTGCTGCATGGAGTTAGTTAGTTATAAATGCCCACCAGGCAAATATAACTTACACTTACATAAAACAATGTGGTGTACATAGCCTGTGTGTTCAGTTGAATTTTAATAATTAGTGACATAATACATGGACAATGCAAGATATTAAAAAAAAAACAGAGAAGAAGAGATAACTGGGTAGATCATGACAAAATATGACCAGTTACTAATGCTTCTTTCGCTCTTGTAACATTTTATCTTATTGCACTGCTTACAGACCATCTCTTTTCCTCACATTTGAATTTAGTTTAATATTTTGTCAAGAAATGCAAATTCCACAATAGGTTAGATAAGGTAAAGCAATCCCATTACAGGCCTTGACAGGCCCTTAGGGTCCCAGGAGGTTGAGGCTCCCAGATTTTTAGACAATCGGCACATGAAGGTGGTAAGGTTGTCAGCCCTACGCACCGGCCGCCTTTCCCCCCAGGAAAGATTCCTGGTACTCATTTCTGTTAGAGGCTGAGTCGACCCCAGGACCATAGTGCGACCGAAACGATTATGTCAATGGAAAATTCCAATGACACCATCGGGAATCGAACCCGCGACATTCCGGTTTGTAGCGCAGTGCCTCAACCAACTGCACCACCGCGTGCCCCGCAATAGGTTAGATAGGTTACTGTAATTTAGTTTACATTACATTTGTGCTCTTTTGCTTGTATGTCTGTACTGAGAAAGTGTGCTTTCTTTGTACTCAAAGTCAATATAATATAAAGTTCATATATGTTATAAAAAAAAGTAAATGTCCACATGATGGCAGGTTGGCAGACAGGTCGGATACTTGACATGCAACATGCGCTCCACTAAAGAAGCATACATTGGAGACACATTGCACCATAGAAACCAGCCTGTGAGTGTGTTACCAGGCTTTAAATCTGCAAATCCCATGGTATTTGCTGGTGTATACCCCATGGACCAATCACAACATGTTACCCTACGAAGTGCCATTGAGAAATTGATACTAAATGATTCAGCAGTAACAGTTTCCACTGATTCCAGGTAAGAGTAGATAAATGCAAATATGTTCTAAGTCTTGTGACTGTGTCTGTCAGCATAGCTAAGTCCATCAGAGACTAGTGCTTTCTGAAAGTGAATTTGGTTACATTTTCAGTGTCAGGAAATGTTTTTAAAACTACACGTTTACTAATAATGGACCTGACTCATGGATTAGCTTAAAGGTCAATGAGGCAGCTTGTTAGTCTGGCTTGTTGACCCTTTGCCAGGTAGCCTTCATTGTTTGGCCATTTAAATGGGGTTCTGAAGCCATACAGTGTGCCACTTAAACACACAAGGCATCAATCACATTGGCCACTCAGGGCTATCTGCATTTCTAGTTTCCTGTCATTAAATATAGTATGAATGTGCTTTCTTTGCTCAAAGTGTATAAAATGAATGCATACTGTAGAAGCTGAGAAAAAGGTAAATCTGTCCCTCATTCTTAACCTGGGACTAGATTTAGGTGAGTGGTCAGCTTCATGCCCTAAGCGCTTTTACCCCGCGGAAGGAACCATTGAGCAGGAGGCTGGATGGGCCCCAGAGCCTGTCTGGACACCCTGGGGACAATAAAAATCTCTTTTCCCTGTGAAGAATTGAACCCTGGGTCGAGTCCATAGCCTAGTTATTATACTGACTACACTATCCCGGTTTCAAACACATTGTGTCCATCCATTTGTTTGTATGCTTCATCTCTGTACCCGTTAGGTGGATTTCAATTAAATTTGTGTGTGTGTGTGTGGTCTAATGTACAAACATAGCCACCGGTGGGGTTCGAACCAGATACTAGACATGAAACTGTCTGATTGAAAATCCAGTGGTAATGAAAAATATGAGTTCTACCTTATGCTTCTTGTTTTTGAAATAATTTTTATTTCATACTTAGCCTGTTTCATAGTTAGTTGTAGCATCGGGCTTGGCAGTAAGAGGGTTAAATACAAGAATGCAACAGAAGTAGAATCAAAATTATTAATGATATTGAAAAGTGATTTTCTTATGTACCATAACTTTGAGCAGTGTTAGTCTAGTCACAGTATTATGTCAGCAAATCATGTGTACCATAAAGAATGTAAGGAGACCACAGTCTGTAGATCTAGAAATATACTAATGTATTTAATATTTATTTATTTATTTCTCATACATTTGATAAATCCATGAGAGTTTGCAAAACCTATTGGATACAGAATAAGTCAATACACAAAATAAATCAAATATACATATAGTAATCAACAAGCAAACAGATGAAAAATGGTTTTTAATGAACATGGTAGTAAGTTTATCAATGATTACATTGAATTTAAAAATTATTAAATAGTTATAAATCAAGCCATATAATACAAGCATTTAGAACAGAGAAAGTATGTAATAAAGTGTGTATCATTTTATTCAAACCAGTTAGTGCTAAATAGCATATTAAAATAATAGATTAGTTCAAAAGGAACAGTTGGGATGATAAATCTTGAACGCTTATTCTTTTAATGTATCCATTGAGTGAGTAGATGGAATTAGTACATAGGAAGCTTTTTAAGGCTGATTCTATTTGGTAATGTCAGACAAGTTTTTGATATGGAAAGGGAGATTGTTGAAAACCTTGAAGCCAAAGTAGTAGATTCCTGTTTGATATGTTGCTAAATTTGATTAAGGTTGATGAAGGTTTTGTCTAGTATTTATGCTGTGAATCTCCAAGTTTTCTTTGTATTGTTCTTTATTATTGACCAAAAATAGGGGAAGTGGAAGTATATATTGCGATTGAAGAGGTAAAATTTTTATTTTCTCTAATAGATCACTACATGAACCTCTACGGCTGCAGCCCATAATAATTCTAATTATATTCTTTTATATCTTGAAAATTTGTACACTATGTAAAGAGTTTCCCCATCATATTAGTTCGTATTCTTAATGGAATGAAAATGGGAATAATAAACTATCTTCAGTGTTTCCCATGACATATATGGCTCGACAGATCTAATTGCATAGCAGGCTGCACTTAATGAGTACAATTTGCTCTATATTATTGATTTTCCAGGACCATGTATTGTCGATAACTATTCCAAGAAATTTTGTATTAGAGACGTTAGCGATTAGTTTATTATCATAACCAATGTTCATGTCAATAAAAGAACTATTTTTAGTTATGAATTGTATATGTTGTGTTTTATCAAAATTTAATAAGAGTAAATTGACTTTAAACCATTTATTACGTGATCAAATACAGTAGAGATACCATTTTTACAATCTGTGGAGTAAGGATTGGTAATTATTATACTAGTATCATCTGAAAATGAAGTTGGTTTGGATTTATTATTTATAATTTTTGGTAAGTCATTTGTATAAAGATGGAAGAGCAAAGGTCCCAGAATTGATCCTTGTGGAACACTATGTTTTATTTTTCCCCATCTGCAAAGGATATTGTGATTTAAATCCGTATTGTATATTATCACTCTTTGATACCTATCTTTGAGGTAGGATTTAAATAAGGCATTGCCTTTGCCTGTTATTCCATGGAATTTCAATTTAGATAATAAGATAATGTGGTTGATGCAATCAAAAGCTTTTTCAAGAGCACAGACGATACCTCCCATCATTCATTTATTATTAAGAGCTTTTAAAACAGGTGATGTTTCTAACACAGCAGTTTACTTTGCCTGATATATACCAGTACCTTTCCCAAGATTGAACTCAGAAGAATGTTGTTTTTATGTAACATTTGGGAATTAAGTTGATGGGGACTCTCAATGCCTTGTTTTCATAACCATGTCTTCAGTCCAGCACTGGGGCAGGGCTGGAGGTTAGGTTTCCTTGGTTTGCTGCACATGGAGGTGTTCAACCAGCGTCTTGAACAGGAGTATGATGCTCAAGCTATTATCACAGCCCCAAGTGTCACATACAAAGGTGAGTGCTGTTAGTAAGAAACATTATTAGCAAGCTGCATGCCTCTGCCCTGACACACATCAGTTTGTGGACACTGTTTAACTGACACTTGTAACTGAACATGTTGACTAAGCAGTAGTGCTGTAGACTTGTATCTGGGCAGTGCCCTCACAAAAACAGAACTGATGTTTATTAAACTTTTCATGAACATCATGCTACATGATACTTCCCCATGTCGACACTTTTGAACCTTTTGTCATTAACAATCCTAATGTGACAGTTACGCAGACATGGGAGGTAGCATAAGTTTTAGGTTTTCACATCAGAGTAGTTGAGGTCCCGTTTTTCTTGTATGTGACACAGCGTCACATCCTAGAAGAACAGAGACTTAGAACTATCTGGTTTGGAACAAAGAGTCTTCTACTAGACTGTAATCTGAGTCAGTTCAGTCAAATCTAATTTACCAGACGTTCTGTGGATCCATTTTATTGCCTATATAGAATATGTAGCGCATTACCTACTTACAACCATCCGTTCTTAATCTTTGTTTTTTATAGCTAGGATATTCGGAGAGAAGAATGTGAAGCGTTATGGTGGATCAGAAATCACCATTACAAATCCAGCATACTTCCCTGATCCATGTATTGTTACTGAATTCCTGGAACCTATGGTAGTGGGAACAATTATAACTCCAGGTAGGCGGTGTTCACTTGACTGTAGTGTTACACACGCATAACCCTTGGCCCTTGATGTGTACACACACACACACACACATACTTTTATGAGTAAATGAAAAGGGACTGAATAGCACATGCATGTACTTGGGTCATTTCAGAAGTTTTGTGTATGATTTTATTGTAATAACAAAATACTAGATAAAAATACTATTGATATTTCTGAATGCTTATACATATGTCCTCTACTCAATGTAATCACCAGCACTGTCCACATACTTTTCCCATCTACGTGGTAAACAATCAATTGCAGCTCTGTATTCGTCCTTGCTCGGACGCTTTAAAGAGGCAGTGACAGCAGTGTTGATATTGTCTTCCGATTCAAATCGTTTCCCCGAAGATGTTCTTTCACACGTGAAAACAACCAATAATCACATGGGGTGAGATCTGGAGAGTAGGGAGGATGTGCAACATTACCAGCCCCAACGTTGCACCAGATTTTGCACATCACGATGGCGATGAGGTATTGCGTTGTCCTGGAGCAAAATGGCTCCACGCTCCAGCAGTTCTGGTTGTTTACGGCAAAGAGCCGGACTCTCCTTACCAGAAGTCGGAATCTCGCCAGCAAGTGTTTACCGTATCCTCACCAACAGCTTGGGGAAAAGAAAAGTTTGTGCAAAGTGGATTCCACACATGCTCAACGATAACCAAAGAGCCATGTGTGTCCTCCTCGTCACCACCCATCTGCAGCGTTGGAGAAATGAAGGCAGTGCATTTCTCGATTGCATTTTAATGGTTGACAAGTCATGGATACATTCATTTGACACTCAGCTGAAATGACAGAATGCTGAATGGCTCCCCAATGTCACCGAGGAAGAAAATTGCATGGCGCAGTCAGGGCGCTCTGAAAGTCATGCATGTCATGTTCTTCAGCCGAAATGGGCTTGTGCTTGACCATCACGTGCCAGTTGGAACCACGGTCAGTGGCCCTTATTACTGCTCACTCTTGCAGGATAAGGTGAGGGCGGCTCTTCGCCGTAAACAACCAGAATTGCTGGAGCGTGTTGCCATTTTGCTCCAGGACAACGCAACACCTCATCGCCATCATGATTTGCAAAATCTGGTGCAACGTTGGGGATGGGAATGTTGCACATCCTCCCTACTCTCCAGATCTCGCCCCATGTGATTATTGGTTGTTTTCACATGTGAAAGAACATCTTCGGGGAAACGATTTGAATCGGAAGACAATATCAACACTGCTGTCACTGCCTCTTTAAAGCGTCCAAGCAAGGACGAATACAGAGCTGCAATTGATTGTTTACCACGTAGATGGGAAAAGTGTGTGGGCAGTGCTGGTGATTACATTGAGTAGAGGACATGTGTTTAAACATTCAGGAATATCAATAGTATTTTTATCTAGTATTTTGTTATTACAATAAAATCATACACAAAACTTCTGAAATGGCCCAAGTACGTATAAATTTTCTGACTTTGCTATGACAAGGAGGCATGTACACGTATATTTTCTAGCTTTTATGGGCAGAGATACCTCAGTCAGGGAAGTGGTCTAGGCAGCCATGGTCACAATGTCTGTTTCTGTTTTCTGTGTCTCGGTTAAAAGTTTTGAACTTTGTTTAATGAAAATGTATTCATTTTTAAGCCTTCTTTGCAAAGTAAAAAAGAATACCTTGTGTGGAGATCCCATTCATCCATCTGTCTGTCTATGAATTGGCATCGGTGACTAAATCATTCATTGGATTTTCATGAAAACTGGTTAAGGAATTCTTCACTAACCAATGTGTGAAGTTTGTGAAAATCACAGTAAAAGCTGTACTTTGTTTTAGAGCATAAATGAAATTTGGCCTTAATTGCTAAACTTGTTGTCTGACTTGGATGCAGTTCGGTACAGGAGGTCCACAAATATTTATTGAGTGATTGAATTTCATAAAAATTAGCACAATGAAAGTCACACTTATGTGCATAAATGATTTTCTATCCATACTTTTCACATTTATTTTTTGATATGGATAAAATTCTGTGCTTAATGCTGTTGAACATTTGTGAGTTTTGGAAAAATCTGCATGGAGGGCCATACTTTTGCTGCAGGAGTAAATGAAATTACTTTGAGATCTTCGCTGTTCTTGGCAGCATAGATTGGTAGTTTGTTAAGGACATATCGGGACAACCTATCAGTCCCATCTTCAAGGGTCAAGCAGTCCAAGAAGATTTTCTTTATACTGTGAAGCCATATGACATTTTGAAAGCAAAGAACACCTTAGTGAAGTCTGTACTGCCTTACAATGTACAACATTTACAACTTTGTTTGTTATCAAGAGTCCCTGTTCCCCAAGTTTCCAGATTTTCTCTCCCTAACACACACATTTGCACTGGAGAATACAAGTTACACTCAGTCCGTCAGTGCATGCATGCATTTATTTTCAATTACAGACACATACCTGGGTTCTGTCTTGTCTCTGTGCATGGAGCGGCGAGGTACTCAACAGAGTTCTACCAACATTGATAACCATCTTGTGATGATGAAATTTTTGCTGCCATTAAACGAGATTGTTGTGGATTTCCATGACCATCTAAAGTCAATTTCTTCAGGTTATGCCAGTTTTGACTATGAGGAATATGGCTTTGTTCCTTCAAAACTTGTAAAGGTTAGTTCCATTATGAATTGTTTCAAAATCAAGAACACACAATTTCTACCATTAGAAATGCTAGATATATTACAGAGCCAATTATGTATTTTGTAACAATGGGGCATATCATTTCAAGCACCTGCCAGGTAGCTCAGTCAGTAAAGTCACTGGCTCTGATGCCCAACCAGCTTCCTATCCAGTGGCAACTTCAAGCCTACCTCCCTGGGGTAAATCAGTCAGAGTACGAAGTCAGTCCCACTAACCACCATCTGTTTTTCTACAACACCAGTACAGAGTGAAATGGATCAGACATCACAGACAAGTGGGTAGCACTCCAGGTTCATAGTCAGGAGATAACAGGATCATATCTGGGTTTGGAGACTGGCTATCCTGGCTGATGTTTTCTATAGTTTGCAGCAGTCCAGCTAGGCATATGCCAGGATAGTATCTCAAATTAGACCATGACTGCTTCCTTTGTCATTCTTTTTAGTCATCACTAATTATCTTACCATCTGATGCTACACAGTCTGACCTGTTATGTAAGGATTAAGTGATTTCATGACAGGAGAATTATTACATTTCCTTTGTGAAACACTGTACTATTCATACCTTTTTCCATATTTTGAAACTGTTGTCACGAATATTGCCTCCAGTTAAGTTGTACTGGTCTCTTGGCTTCTATCTAGCTTGACGCTGATGAAGGATTCACATTTGATGTTAGAAGCAGATATTGCTACTGCTAATGATAGGATAACTACTGGCACAGGCTAGAGCTTACTGAAGAATCTTAACCAGAATGAGGTGTGGTATTTCCCCACATTCACAAAGTTTTACCTTTGTCATTGATATGAGGTTGGAGACACAAGTAGAAAAGTTCCACAGGGAATCTGGACAGTCACAACCTTGTATCTTTAATCCCTTTCCCCCATACCAACAGTTCTCGTCTGAAACTGAGTTACACAAACCTGTGAAATGTCACTCTACTGTTGCAGCTCAACATCCTGCTCAATGGGATCATTGTGGAGGAACTGAGCATGGTAGTTCATGCCTCCAAAGCTTCTAGTGCAGGACGCAAGATATGTCTCAAACTTAAGGATATTATTCCACGACAGCTGGTTGAGGTACAGCAATGTTGCTTACTCTGTGTAATTATTTTTGTACAGCATAGAAGAACTTCTTGGCAACTTAGCTGCATTTTTAATTCACAGTATAATGTACCTAAGTTGCTCATTCTGAAGGATTTATTGAAACTAGTGTTGAGAACAACCAAACTGAAAAAGAAAAAGTTTTCTGTTCTAGTTTAAACATGATAAGAGTGGTGTGAGAATGTGTCATTTGTACCAGTCTCTGGTGGTGGTGGTGGTGGTGTTGGTGGTGGTAGTGCAGAAGAAGTAGAAGAAAAGAAGGAGGAGGTGGAGAAGATTAAGGAAGGAGGAGGAGGAGAAGAAGAAGATGATGATGATGATGATGATGATGATGATGCAGGATTAGTTTATTGCATTATTGGAATAATAATTGTTAGGGGAAAATCAAAGTACCGGGAAAAAAACCTGCCCCAGTAACACCTCATCCACAATAAATCCCACACACACACAGTCCTGGCATTGAGCCCAGGGTTCTCCATCAAGAAACTGGTGACTATCTGCCTGAGTCATCACACAGCCCTTTCATTCAAGTTTAATTGCATTTTGCAAGAAGGCATGCATCTTAAAAGATAAGACATTCTTCTTCTTCTTCTTATGGCGTTATAACCGTGTGGGTCTTAGCCTGTTCGATGAATTTTTTCCATTCTGTCCTATCATTCACAATTCTTCTCCAGCCTCTCACTCCCATCGTCCTCATATCCTCTTCTACATCATCTATCCATCGTTTCCGTGGTCTCCCTCTCATCCTCCTTCCCATCAGTTTCCATTCCATCACTCTTCTAGTTACCCTATTTCCTTCCATTCTTGCAACATGTCCGAGCCAGGCTAACCTTCTGCTTTTTATTAGCCTCACAATATCTGCTCCCTGTATACGATAATCTAGTTCATGATTCATTCTAATTCTCCAGGAGCTATCACTATTCTGTATTGGGCCAAAAATTTTCCGTAATATTTTACGTTCAAATATTCTAAGTTGTTGCTCGTCAAAGCTAGTTAATGTCCAGCTTTCACAGCCATATGTAACTATTGGTCTTATCAGGACTTTATAGATTCTTAGTTTAAGTTGTCTCCCTATTATTCTAGACTTCATTAAGTTCTGATAGGCATAATAACATCTATTTCCACTCACAATACGGGCTTTTATTTCATTAGTTACTGAGTTTATTGTGTTAATCTGTGAACCCAGATAACTAAAATTCTGCACTTGTTCAAAATTATAATCTCCTATTCTCAATTTATTTGTGATATTTCTTGCTGTCCTTGTGACTTCCATATATTTTGTTTTAGCTTCGTTTATTCTTAGCCCTCTTAATTGTGTTTCTTCTATCAATTTTAATACTATTTCTTCCAATGCAGCTTTATTTCTACTGATTATAGCTATATCATCTGCATACGCACTTACTTGTATTAATTTTATGCCTATATGTCCTGAGATAAAAGATAAGACATTACCAAAAACAATTTCAGATGACTGATTGGGTTATGGTCCTTTTCAGTACCTCACCCACCTGTACACCCAGGCCCGTCCCACCCTCACTATTGGCTGACCATATTTTCTGTCCATCTACCAACAACCAGACTTTGTCTATGTACGCCCACTCCAAAATCCATTTTGGCATTCAACCCTTGAAGATGAAGGCAGTATGTCCCTTTTAATGTCATAACCACTTACTCAGTGGTACACTTACATACCAGGAGACCAGAATCCTCCCACATAATACTGTTAGTGTATGACCTTTAAGGTTAGAATTCTGGACTCTGAACCAGAGAGAAAGAGCACAGTTTGAATTTTCTGATCCTAAATCTTGAAGATATTAAAACTGATTGGGTGGAATTAGGCACAAAATGAAAGACAAATACATTGAACACAAAAGAAAATATTGTCCAGGCAGTAGGAATTAGAATGTAATGATGGTATGAACATGCAGAAAGGGGGTAACACCGGTGACCAAATTCACTGAACACCAACTGGAAGAGGTGGAAGGGAAAAACCAAATACATAGTGGTTATAAGGGATTTGTAAAGGGATAAAAAGAAACAATTTGAAATGTTATTTTCTTCCTTACAGATTGCTATTCAAGCTGCAGTTGGAGGGAAAATTGTTGCCAGAGAGACTTTGAAGGCATACCGTAAGGATGTGACAGCAAAGCTGGTGAGTGCACATTCAGAACTTGCTGGTGTTGGTATGAAACAATGGAAAGGTATACTTCAGTGAAATATGCTGTGTATATATTCCAGATGTGTTGTTTGCTATTCTGCACACCTCATTGGCCGTAACATTCATGTACTGAAGATACATATCTATGATTTGTATTGCTAAAAAACTGAAAACTAATCAAACTGCATCAAGTCAGAAATAATTTTTCCTTTTACACAAGGGTCTTGATTATCTCTAAATAGATTATCCAAGTTTCAGGTTACCTGCAGTACTGTTACTGTACTAACCTAAATATCAACAGAATTATTATTTACATAGTGGCTGTCTCATCTCTGCAGGTGCATGGATTGTTTCAATTGTGGTTTGTGTTAACTTTAGCCTTACTGCATATAACTTAAAATTCTTTTACAGCCTTTACGAATGTGTTACTGACAATATGAAACCTCTGTCTTGTTCCTACTGTCAGTCCTGTTCACCACTTCCTAACAACTGTTTTGTACAATAGTGTAACAAAACTGCTTGCCATAGTAAGGATGAGTAATGTTCATACACAGTTCTCATTAAAGCATCTGAGATTTGACATTGCCTCAGAACTACTACCAGTTTAAAACCCTTCTGTAACATGGCAAAGAAACATGATGAAGATGGTGTATCAAAGTGATTTCTCCAGAAGCATGTGGATGGAATAAGGTAAGAAAATCATCCACATGCCAGATTATCATATTATGAAGATGAATGAATAGCAGCATGGTGGTCTCATCTCCAATGGTCAAGATGCGACCATCACACTGTCTCGAAATGTTGCGGCAGCAATCGCTGAATGATGCAGCGCTACAGACCTCAAATAGTACTAAATGAGGAATAGAAGTTTTGAAGTGCCTGATGTAATTTTGTGCACAAGTCTGTAAATTAGTAAAAGTATTCTCTTCAACAATTTACTTTCAGATGCCCTCCAATCTTAGTTCTTCCCGTATAATGGCAAAGTGTCATTAAGTAACAAACAAACCAAACAATGATATACAGTCTGTGTCATTACCTTACTGACTTGTTTATTTTTCTTCCTTCAGTATGGGGGAGATGTGACTAGGAGAAAGAAGTTGCTAGATAGACAGGCAGAGGGCAAGAAAAAGATGAAGTTGGTGGCCAACATTAAGCTGCCAAGAGAGGCATTCATTGATGTGCTGAAGCGGTAATGCTTCAAGAGTCATTATGTGATTCACATTAACTCTTCATGATATCTTCAGCCACAGGGTGCAGCAGCAGTTGTGCCAATGGTATGTAATAAAACATTGTCAGTATGATTTGTAAGGAACCAAGAACTGCTCTGACAATATTGGAATGGTGGCCACCTTTGACCATGTAATAAGGTACACTGATAATATTAGAGTCTATTTCAAAAAATAAATGTTCCAGCTTTTGGAAATGATGGAGAATAAGGAGTGGTCTTAAGAATAAAAAAAGATTATTATTTTATTAGAGTTCCATCCATTCTTAACTCAGCATTTTTGAGGGGAGTGGTCATCTTCAAGCCCCAGCCACTTTATGCCCAGGGAGAGATATTCCGAGGACCAAATTCATCTGCCTCACAACAGGGACAAATGACAGGCTCTGACCAACACAGTAATGAATCTCTGGGTCCACAAAAGGTACGAAATTTTTGACAAGCTTTTCAATAAGAGCTCTACTCCATGGAGTTAGTTCTCTGTTCTAAGAGTTTATCACGCATGTTTTTGCAAATAAATGAAACAATATGTCAATCAAACCCTTACTGCAACTGTAAGATATACTGAATTCAAACCCCTGCTTGATAGAGATCTGATGATCATAGGGAGGCCATCCAGCCTCTTATCCTATTTGTACTGGAGTTAAAGGAGCCAGAGCACGAAGCTGACTGCTCAGCTCTGTATAACACTAAAGGGATCATCCAGCCCACTGTGTCCATGGGATGAAGTCAGTCGAGTTATTTATTAGACCTCATATGTACAGTTTTATAATAAGTGACCTGCAAGTCAGCCATCTAACCATATCTATATAATAATTAAAAAGTTATTGCTGCAGTCTCAAGTCCATTATCCTTTATTTTTGAATACAAGTATTCATTTTCAGTTTACACATTGCAGTTCTTTTATTTTCCATTAATAAAAAACCTGAAATAAATAGAGAACTCACACAACACAGCCAAGGGAATTATTCAGTCTTCTTCTTGCAAGATTATCTGACCCATGACTGCAGTGCAGACTTAATTCCAACACTAAATGGTGTGTGATGTCCAATACCCAGTTGCTCAAGTCGTGAGGTATCCAGAGTAGTGTCATAAGGTCGAGGTGTTGTGGTTGCACTGGCTGTGCTGGAGTCTGGAGTAACATGTGAATCATACGGCAGATGGAACGTGTGGGCCATCTGTACCAGCATACCATATTTTGTGAATACCTCTTTGCCACACCAGTGAAAAATGCCACAAATGTTTTCATCCTGAAAAACATACTTCAGACATTAACATAAATGAAGAAAACATGTTACATGCATTCTTTTATATGCATTTGCTGTAAGTATTTTGTAAATGATAATAGATGATACAATTATTGTGAACTGAGTTGAATAACAAATAGCAATCTGGACAAAAATGTGATTCTCAAACAGAATAACATAACTTTCACATGTTTAGAAGCAAAGTGCTTAAGACAATATTTGGGCCTAAGAGGGATGAAGTAAGTTAAGCATGGAGGATACAACATAATGAGGGACTTCATGTTTTATACAGCTGCACTTATTATTGTTATGAAAGTAAAGGCAAGGAGGTTACAGTAGGCTAGACATGTGACTTAGATGATAAAAATAGAAATTTGTACATCATTTTGTTCTCAAAATTCAACACTTAGAAATCTTAGAATGATATACTAAGGAACTTAGGGAAACAGGTTCTGGAGATTTGAATTAGTCTGAACCGTAATTCTCGTTCATTGTTAGTGGTAGGCATTATATAAGTGGCTGTTGTAGTACTTTAAATATGGAGAAGCTTCTTTCCCCTTCCTATACAAGGACAGATAATTAAAATATACAGTCCCTATTCCATACAGGACAGATACCTCAAGTCTCTTCACTGCCATGTGCAGACATATATCAGCAATATCATCAACATGGGATGGGCGGCGTAGTTCGCAGTCAGAAATCTTGCATGGTTTGTCTGTCTGGAGGAGGCTGTTTAGGAGAACAGTTACTGCACTTTCAGCCAAGTATTCAACAGGGCCATACAGAACTGGCACACGCAGCACAAGGTTTCCTGAAACAAACAAAGCAGATGGAGACACACATTGAATTTTCATCCATTACTTAACCCTTGAATGACAGAAATAATTTTCTGGTGCATATCATAGATATAGGACACCCATAAGGTTTGACACCTTTAGGGACTGACTTGTACTAGTGGTATGTTTGAAATAAAAGTTTACTGCAGAGGTGCACAAATCATAGGTGCCAGGTTGCTCAGGTGACTAAATTTTGTACCATAGCACATAATATTTGTGGGTCCTCAGTGTGGTACTTGCTTCATGTTGTCCTTCTGGCACCTAGAACTTTGAGCTGGCTCGTAGATTTGTGGAAAATTTGTGTACCTCTGGTTTGTTGCTTTCTAATTCACTTACTGGTTCTTGGAGCATTGTTGCCTTACACAGAAAATGTAATTAACAATAAAATCTACAACTCCAAGAAACAAAACAAACCATATTTCATTTGTGCTTTATTACAGTCTCATTAGTCTAAAGAAATTATTTTTCTACACATTGTTATTTTTACTTTGGTGTCATGAATGTTACAAACAAATTCCATATGTATGTTACATTTTGATGAATATTTATTGTCATTCATAAAAATATTACCTTTCCCAACTTCCAATATAACCTTTTCCCCATCTAACTTGGTTTTCCCATACAGGTTGAGTGGATTGGGCACCGCATCCACAGCATATGGTGGGGACTTGCCATCAAACACATAGTCAGTGCTGATGTACAGCAAAGGGACTTGCACGCTATCTGCAATATGAAAAGCCATCACAGGACTGCACATTTTAGACTACTCTCTGGTAACAGAAGCCAAAAGTTCAACAACATTAATAAAAAATACTATCACTGAACACAATCCTGAGCCATTTCAATCCAATTTACATCCTCAAAACCTCTTCTCTAAGATCCAAGTGGTCTCTTCCCTAGACACAGTGCACTCAAAATTCAGTTGTATTCTTATTTCCCCATGCATTTCACATGTTTGCCCTTCCTGTTCTTGATTTAATCTGCTTAATATCGGGTGGAGGTCATATTACCAATCCCCTCATGAAATTTGCCCTGTCCTCTTGTTACATATTGCATTGTGTCCACATTACACTAAGCATAAAATGATGTAATTTACATAAGCTTCAGAGAATTGGTATGCATCAGTGTTCTGGAACAGAGTAACAGACATGATGGTGTAGAGGTTAGCATGATCCTGGACTTCAGTCCAGGCTCAGGGGTTAATTATTCTCTGTAACATTCTTTGTCTCCCCCCCCTGGTTAGACACATTTGGTATAATACTGTAAAATCGTTCCCTATTCATCATTCAAACCATCCTATCATTTGATGCCATATCTGGTCAAGTTGTAATGCTATAGCCTCGTATTCAGGAAGTGCCTGAAGTAGTACTTATTTCATTTCAAAAACTGTCAGGTATTTCTGCGTACCTGTGAATAGGCACAGTACTTGACTCCTTCCACTGCTGAGGCAATTCTTCCTCATTCCAATTGGAATTAATAAGGTCATGTATCTCAGAACATATTTTTCTACCTCCTGACTGAACCAGTTCTGCTGGAATTTGATCAATACCTGGCAATTAATATCTTTGCAACTTTTCAGTATCTATCTCAACCTCAAAGGAACCAAGCTTGGGTACTGGTGGCTCAATTGTATGTGTTTCAGTCTGCCTAACATCATCAGCCACAGGTAAATTCAGTAACTGCTGGAAGTGATGATTCTTTGGTACCGAAGAGGGTCATAAAATAAACCACAAACATAACAAACCAGCAAGTTGTGCGAGACATCTTGATGTATCAATATTGAGCTTTGCAGCACCCTCTGGGTCCAAATCAACTTTTTCCGGGAACCGCTGTGCTGCACAGTGTATTAAAAAGCTTGGTTTAAATTGCATGATTGCCTTTTTGACTTCACTGTCATCAGTTAAGTCCAACTTATGTAAGCCTGCAGCAACCCTAGAAGAAAAGTAATGTGTAATATTACTAAAACCTGGTCATGAAGGAATTCCAATGGGACCTGAACATTTATCTCCATTTCGATAGGTTTCAATTTAACATGGGTGCTTACTTATACATAAAAAATATTTCACATTACAAACCCATGTATTATGACCTAAATTACAAATCAGAAATTCTATGTGTGCATTTGTATGTGTGTATGCGTGTGTGAGCAAATGGGTGTGTGTGAAAACAATTACTTATTAATATAATTCTCAGTTCCATTTTTCCATTTCTTTTTTACTGTTTCCAATTAGCAAGGATAACTCAAAGCATACCATCACTAGGTTACATGCTGGATAATTTGGGAATCGTGGTTCCATTCCTAGAGCAGGGACAGGAGATTTTTCAGTTCTTCACAGTGCCCAGACCAGCTCTTGGGATCATTCAGCCTCTTATTCAATGAGTACTTGGTGACCTTACCCTGGGGGTAATGCAGCAGGCTGTTACAGTGAACTACTCTCTGTCCACTATTAAGACACATGCCTTCATGGTGATGCTTAATTAAGCATTAAAGTATACACATTATATATTTATAGTCTGACAAATGTACACTTTATTCACATTAATTGTGTAACACGGTCCTACATGTTTCGAGCCTCAATTCTGGCTCATCTTCAGGGATTTTATATTACACATTTTACATCAATTGGTACAATTGTTAAAATAATAAAAACTGAGTAACATGAATCTTTACAATAGTGTTTATACACTGGTTAAAATAATAAAAGGTAAGTAAATGTAGCTGCTGTTATGTTGTTATAAATCAAGTCTTATACAGGTTAAAATGTTAAAAGCCAAATAATCTGTGTTGTTATGGTATCCTGAAACATATAATATCTAAGATGTAATTGAGAGTCGTATTTAAGTTAATATGATTTTTTTTAGTAGGTAGAATGTAAATTGAAGTAGTCAACGTTGTACATACCTGTTTGTCGGAGTTGGTTGACTATTAGGTGGTGAGAACAGTACTGGCTATAGAGAGTTGTAACTGGTATTTAAGTAGGTCACTGTCACATGGGGGAGTGACGTTTTTGGATGTCGTAGATAAAGCGGAATATTGGGTTGTGGTCTCCTGTATTTTGTTCCGGTATCAGTTTATTATTGTATGCAAATTGTTGGATGTAGAATTGTTCTAGGGTATTCATATATGGACCTTTGTTTGATTGATTGATTTTATTATATTCTGTCTGATCCAATACAGGTCAACAACCACAGGATATAGAACACGTCATACATCTACCATAATTGTTTGTTTTAACATGGACATGTTGTCATAGATATTTCCGTATTCATGTAGGTTATTGATAATATGTGTTGCATAAGCTGATTGTGACCCACAATCAGTATTTTTAAAATACAGTTTTCCATTTCAGTGTTAAACAGGTTCCTTTCACTAGAAGTAGCCTACCACTGATTTTCACTGTATAATTTAAGAATGGTGAATTTCCCAATAAGGATAGGTTTCTATTCATCCAGGTTTCATTGGAACAGTTCAGATTGTAGTATTCTGGATAGCGAAGGTTGATACTGATGTTTTGGAGAAACATGTTACCTCCATCATCAAGGTTGAGACAGTTTGGTGGGGATCAGCTCATTGTGAGCAAAAAATGGACACTCTCTGAATTGGTCTGTGTACTATCAGTGGCTTGGTATGACTGTGGGTTGATATTATGGCCACACACCTAGCCCTTCTTCCCCATCTGGTTTCTATTCCATGCCTGAATGAATGAAATTATGTGGGTGGAAACGTGAAATTGACAGGTTCGTTCCCCTTCATGAGCTGGTGAGACATTCTTGGACAGCTGTATGATAAGGTAAATTATTTGTTTCTCTGGGCAGATGCGCATGAGATCCTCTTTTTTGGTTATATTTGGTTCAGTTTTGTTATCGTGCATAAAACTAAGTACTAGGGACGAGCCACGCATGTGTATCCCTCTGCCACGTTCTTCATAAAATTCTCCCACCGAGAATTTTTTATGACCTTTGCTATTGAAGGGTCTATAAAAATAGAAACCGCAAGCATAAAGGAAGTCATTCGGCTTGTCCCGATTAATAATTCTGAAACAATCCTGATATTTGGCCCATCGCAATGTTTAAATTCATACAAACGATGAAAGCTCAAGCGTCTTGCGGGATTCGAACACGCGATCAAAGTAATCGAACGTTACAAGACCACCTTATTTCTAATGTAAAAACCAAGATACGTTCAGGGTCAATATGTATTGCTGAAAAAGAAAGGCGACGTGTGAAGAGAAGTAAACCTTCCGATGAAGAATATCAGAAATTAACAGTACACTACCTACCTAGAATACGCTGTGCCGTAAACGGTCCAGCCTTCACTGACGAATTTTTTGTATATTGCTCGTCCTAAGAGACCAGATGCACCCGTAAGAAACACACGTTTACTTATTGTTGCCATCTTAGTAAATCAACCAGTTTCTGAACAAATCTAGTGACCTCCATAACCTCTTCGTTGTGAGCATTACGTAACGCTGTTTCACGTGGCCAGCTTCGTGTCTAGTCGTACAAAGTAATACGAATTTGTGTAATATGTATTGTAACCCTGTGGCAGCAATTAAAGACGTAATGTGCAATGTACACGGACCGTGATCAATCTTCCAGTATTCAATTTTATGTAAGATTCTACACAAGGCTTTATAATTTTATTTGTTTATGGTCTATTTACTACCTAAAATTCATGTACCCTGAGGGTCTGGTAAGGGCTGATATAGTGAATTCTTCAGTTGGATCAATAACGTTGTTGCACGGCAAGGCTTCCAATCACCTTATTTAAGTTTGCATTACTAGAAACATGGCTGTGTCATATATGAGTTAATATTCCGTGAGAATAATGTATGAAATTTGAGGTTATCACATGTATAAATGATTTTCCTTTAGGTGTGAACACTAAATCGGATGCCATAATGTTTGCTAACGACACTAGTGCCCTCATTTCCAATAAGAATTTTAATGAATTTAAAAATGCCTTTAACACAGTTTTAAATCATATAAGTAAATGGTTAACTGATTATTATTTTGATTTATATTTGTAATATGATGTTGTCTACAGGCACGTTTCCTACACACCTAAAATTTTTTCAAGTTTCTCCGATATTTAAAAAAGATAATAAAGCTGAGATATCTGCTTATAGACCGGTATCCCTTTTAACATCTTTTTTTAAAATCTTTGAAAAAGTTATTTATAATAGATTACTTCAACATACTAAAGAAAATAATATAATTGCCTCGGAACAATATGGATTCAAAAACAATAGCTCAACTGAATTGGCTATATTTAACTTAATGAATCAAATTTTATCACAAATTAATAAGAAATCATCAGTTTGTGGAATTTTCTATGATTTAACTAAAGCCTTTGATACTGTAAATCATGACAGTCTAATAACTAAACTAGAGTACTATGGCATTGTAGGTAGAACTGGTGAAATATTTAAATCTTATTTAAGTAATAGGTATCAAAGAGTAACAATTAAGTCGTCACATGCTTCAAATTATATTTCAGGTTGGGAATTAGTTAAACATGGGGTGTCACAGGGGTCAATTCTTGGACCTCTATTGTTCTTATTTTATATAAATGATTTACCTCAGTTAGTAAAAAGTAATGCCTTGCCAATACTTTTTGCAGATGATACTAGCTTTATAATATCAAATTCTAATTTAAAGAAAATGAACCAAGATGTTAAAGTTGTTCTGGAAATTACACAAAAATGCTTTAATTCAAATATAATGCTATTAAATTATAATAAGACTAACTTTATGCAGTTCTCTTCAAATATTAGTTATCGAACTTTGGATGCCATTGAATCTGATGATTATAAAATCAACTTCACTAACTCCATTAAGTTTTTAGGTATCATAATAGAATCTTCATTAACATGGAAAGAACATATTGATTATATAAATTCAAAGTTAAATTCGTTAGGTTACATGATTCGTTCCCTCAGACCTGTATTAGGATTGAAAATTATAAAACAGATCTACTTTTCTTATGTTCATTCAGTATTAAATTATGGTATGTTCTGGGGTAATTCGTCACATAGTACATCTATTTTTATAACTCAGAAACGAATTGTAAGAATTATCATGAAAGCTAAAGCAAAGGATTCTTGTCGGGAAATTTTTAGTAAACTTGGAATTTTAACTTTTTACACTCAATATATTTTTTCAACTCTCATGTTTGTTGTAAAGCGTAAGGATATATTTACAATAAATGTTGAATTGCATAAAATAAATACCCGCCAAAAATTCGATTTTCATGTTCCTTCAGTAAGTTTAACTGAAGTTCAAAAAGGAGTTTATTATTCTGGTATTACATTATTCAACTCCTTACCCCTCAATATCAAGAAAGTTGCACATAACATTAATATATTTAAACATGAGTTGAGAAAGTTTCTTATGGAAAACTCTTTTTATTCTGTTGAAGAGTATATTGATAGGAATAATAAATTTGATCTTGGTGTTTCCCAGTAATTACAGTTTGTATTTCAGTTTACATTCATCAGTTCTTTTATATAAATTTAATTGTTATTTATCTTATGTTAAGACAAATTTTATGTAATATGTTAATGTAATCTACTGACAATTTCCATATCCAATGGTTATGTACCAGGATGGATCGATGAATGCTAATAAATGAATGAATGAATGAATGAACATCCACCTAAGTGGGATTGGATATGGAAAATTTGCATCTTTAAGAATAATTTGATCTTTAGATAATAAACAGAACTGAATTATGGAACTCGCGTTTCGGAGTAATCGTCGATACCATTGCGCCCTCTTCTTGGGACATTTACACTGCATAATTCAATGCTTCGACGAATTGCAAAATTTAAATTAGCCATATCTTGGTTTCGTGAAACAATCTTGTTTCGGTTCTATCCTGAGCATGTTGGTAGTTCGTGTACGTAACTCTTGAAATGTATGATCCGTGATGCTGTCATTGGTTTTGTATGACAACACTCATGTAGAAATTATTAAGTTTCAATGTAAAATAAATCATTATTATAAAAAATAATGTATTTGTAGGCATAACGCAGCTTTATACTCTTCGGTTAAATGTGACATGTTTACGTGGATATTAGAAATATAGTGATGATCATTGCGCATACTCGGTCACGCGCTGTTGACTGTTTTGCTACTTTACAATCGCAGTTAATGTAAAAGTACAAACGGAGTGCTATGGTGCTGGACGTCAGTCTGTAGCTTTCTCTCAGTGGACAACGGTTTTTTGTGCGTTTCTGTTTGTGTATTGGTAGTGATTGTTTTACTTGAATTTTTCTTTGACGCGAAAGGTAAATATAATCTATAGTTTATTCCTATGCAACAACCATGGGCGGAACATGAATCTGAAGGAAAGAGTAAATGCTGTTTAAACTACTGCGAAGTTTTCATTTACTTTGTATTCGTGCTTGAATGTGACGTGAGTAATGAGGCTTATTAGAGCAATATGTAGAGTAGAAATGTTACAGACCACTTTTTTTTATTCGTTAGGTTTGCTAGTTGAAGTTGTACTTGGACGCAACCTTCTACAACGCAATATCGTTTTCAGTGAAACTTACTCATGCTCTGCTTTGTGTCCATGCATTGTAGTGTGCATGTTAAGAACATGTCTGAAGTTGGAAGCCTAAGGGGCACTGATGTGGTTTAGCCCACAGTTTATCTAGTAGGTTTAGCCCGTCCTCCTTGTATCCAGGGCGCTGTGATGAAGTTTACGTACACTCAGGGGTGTGGAGCGTTGTGGCCGCGCCTCCATCTTACTCCTTCAATTTGGAGCGCTCAGTTCAAACTTTGCTTTTCTATACAAGCAGGCATTACATGGCACATGAACTGCATATGAGCTCCATGGAACAGTTTTACATTCAATTATATGCACACAACTAGTAAAACTAGTACCAGAACAAAACCCGGGAGAATACAACCCCATATTCAGTTTTGTTTACAACCTTCAGATTCGTCTTTGTACTGCATGACATTGACCTATATAAACCCCCGTTCGGACACCGTAAGATTAGTACACCTTCCACAAGCCAGTAGTGAACACGTAACAGCAGATGCAGGTATGTACAGTGTAACACTTCAACAGTCGTACTACCAAATTTAATCATTTTATAATACTGATTGTTACTTAAATAATGTAACTTAAAATTGTTTTAATATTTTCAGTGGCCATATACCCAACATAGTTGAAGACATTTTATCCATTTTATCTATTTTAATGAGTACCATTTAGCTGGTGTAATGATAAAGAGTCCTGATGATGAACTGATACAGTTCGAAACATGTCGACTATTTATTGACATAAGCATGTATTAAATAGGACATAATAAAGTGTACATTTGTCGGAATAAGACTATATACATTAAAAATGTATGGTGAAAATAACAAAGTTTGGTTAGGTTGTAGGCTATGTCTCTGCTACAGTCGGTGCGATATTTCAACCCCGTCCCCCCTCATTCCTCTAACCATCAAGATGTTCACTCACATCGTCGAGAGATGTGGAGTGGTTGCTCCGGACTGCGCACGCAGCTCCGGCCCCCCCTTCGCTGAAAATACCTATTTAGCATTGCTCCACCTCTTTGAATCTCACGGTCTTCTAGACCAGGGGGTTGCATCTTCATTGGGCAAGGAGGAAACATGCAGCAGAGACCTCTTACAGGGGGTACCTATGAACTAACGGCACTAGATAATCTGTGTTCTAGACGCAGTCTGCGTTGTTAGGTACGAGCATTTTCGTACTGTCGTCGGGCTAAACTACGTAGGAGAGAGAAATTTAGTTCTCAGGGGGGCTAGTATCCAAATTACGGTGGCCTGGTATGTGGTGCTGTTGACGAAGATAGTGTCAGCAGGTTACTTCCGAACATTGGGACTTATCTACTAAACCATAAAGCTTCACATAACCAGAAGATTACATTTGTGGACTATTGCTTCCTGTATTACTGTTCCAGATTGTCAGTAATTTGCCACAATGCCTATCCTGTACAGCGTAATCACAAGAGGCACTGTAGTTCTCACAAAATATGCATCATGTGCTGGAAACTTCTCAGAAGTCACAGAACAGATCATGGCTAAAATACCGCCAGAAAATGCAAAGCTGACATATTCCCATGGCAAATATCTCTTCCATTACATTTGTGAGAACAGAATAGTATACATGTGTATTACGGATGATGTGAGTATAAATACTGTTGCTGCTATTGTGTAAGTTCCTTTGGTTAAAGCATAGAACAGAGATAGGAAAGCGCTTCTGGTATCAGGAATGTGTATGTTCACAGGAGCGGGGGGGGGGGGGGGCTGAGTGGTTTGCTGCCCCATGCAATATAATCCTAGGGGCAGCGCGAAATGAATACCTTAAATGAAAAAAAAAATTGATTTCTGCTCTCAACAGTTTTTACAATATTGAAAAAAATAACAAGAAAGTCAATAAATGAGTGTGATTCTTTTAGGGACAGCCATTGTGATTTTTGGCCCCAGGTGCCAAAAAAAACCTAGCTATACCACTGTATGTTCAAGTTTTCTAGTACTGTTCGAGATCCAACGCCTGTTAGCTGCTTTGATGATTGTCATTATTTGGGGTTCCGGTGCTTATGTCTTGCCACTGCTCTTGATTTGGCCTCAATTTACCATTACTTTATAGTATCCAATTACTGTCAAAATCAAGCCATAATTTATATTTTCTGTCACTAGTAAACTTTACTCCTATAAAGTCACCTTGTTATCCATTGCATATTGAATATGCAGGTAAACTTCTTACTGAAGTAACTAACGTAAAATTTCTTGGTATGAAAATTGATGATCATCTTAATTGGAAGAGTCTTGTAGAGTTGATACTTAGGATATTGTGTGCTGCTTGTTTAGCAGTTAAAAGATTATCCCATGTTCTAAATAATGATGCTCTTTGGTTTGTTTACTCTGCTTATTTTCATTCTGTAATTAAATATGGTACAATTTTTTGTGGGAACTCTATTAACATAGGGAGGGTACTTGTGCTCCAAAAGAGAATAATTAGAACCATGGTGGGTGTAGCATCTAGGTGCTTGTGGTAGAAGTCTACTTAAAAAACTTGATATTTTACCTGTTTCATGTGTGTGCGTGTGTGTATTGTATTGTATTGTATTTCATTTTCATTCTACAAATCCAAAGGGTTACAAAACCACTGGATATAGAACATGTCAGAAAAGTACAATATAAAGTATAAATATACAAGAAAATAATGCAAAACACCATTGAGGGCCCCAGACAAGCACAACATAATATATTAGTGCAGATGCAATACACATATGCAAGAGATCTCAAAGTCCGCAGATGAGCAATAGTGTGATAAGACCAAAGGAGTCAGATGTCCGAATAAACAGATAAATTTGTCTAAGTCCAAGTGGTACATTACAGTTTAATAAATATGCAGTAGAAGCATTAAATACTAAAGTAAATAAGAATCTGCTCATGTTAAGTAATCATTAAATAAAAATTAAAGGAAACTTGCAAAATACAAAGAATACATTAATTAATTAAATTACAGAATTATTATGATGCGGAGTAAATTATAAAGCATTGAATAAATATAGTAACCTAATAGATCATTGAGGGAAGTCTTAAAAAAGATTATAAATCTGAGAGGTCTGATACCTAATTATTTCTGTTATTATTATAATACTCTACCAATGAATAAAAGGAATTTGTATATAGAAATTTTTAAGGCCATTTTAAATGTCTTAGGATTATCAAAAAATACTTTTATGCTAGAAGGAAGACTGTTAAAAACTTTAATACCCTAGCAGTGAACTCCCGTCTGATAAATATCAAAGTTGGCCAGAGGCAAATGAAGGTTAGAACTTTGTCTAGTATTTATACTATGATTTTCAGAGTTTATCAAAAACTGATCACTGTTATTAACCACAAATACGAGTAAGGAAAATATATATTGCGATATAAACGGTAAAATGTTTAGTTCCTTAAATGAATTTCTACAAGAGTCTATTCCCATGACCCGTAATAATTCTAATTACTCTTTTTTGCATCCTAAAAATTTTTATGCTGTCATAAGAATTCCCCCAAAATATTATTTCATGACTCATGACAGAATGAAAAAGAGAGTAGTAAATTGTATAATGTCTTATGAGACATATAAGGTTTGAGGGATCTAATTATATAGCAAGCAGTACTTAATGTAATTATTAGTTGATCTATATGTGTTCTCCATGATAACATACTATCAATAGTTAATCCAAGAAATTTTGTATATAAAGCATTAGAAATTAAATTGTTATCACAGCCAATCTCCATGTCAATAGATGCGCTATTCCTCGTCCTGAACTGAATATAATGAGTTTTTTCAAAATCTAATGAAAGAAAATTTTCTTTAAACCAGGTGTGTTTAATATCAAGTACAATATGAATATTCACATTGAATTCGGCTAGGTTAGAATGAATAAAAAGTATGCTTGTGTCATCAGCAAACAAAATAGGTATGTATATATCATTTATGCACTTAGGTAGAGCATTCATATATAGAAGAAACAATAGAGGGCCTAGGATGGAACCTTGTGGGACACCATGTTTATATGTGTGTGTGTGTGTGTGTGTGTATATATATATATACACACACACACACTCACTGATGATGTTTGTTGTTAGTAATCTTAAGAGTTCTCAGACTAACTTTTCAGTACATGGAATGAACATGAACAAAACTAATTTACATAGGCTACTTGCAAATCTTGCATGTTTTCAGAAAGGTGTTTCTTACTGTGGTATAAAGATTTTTAATAGTCTGCCTGCTAATATTTTGGAGCTCAAAAATGATAAATTATGCTTGAAGGCAGCACTATGAAAGTATCTAATTACTCATGCTTTTTATTGAACTGAAGAATTTATATATTCATGTAAGATGTCTTCCACAGCTGATATCTAGAGCTCTCAATACCTTATATACCTTTTATATCAATAATTTACATTTTAAGTACGATATTAAGGCAGTATTGTTGTAAACATTGCCTTGATTTATCATTGTATTTTATCTTATATTGTATGTATAGTTTATTATTTGGTGTTCGTCACATTCTAATTTGTCTGTATGTGTTGTCAGTTGTATAATCATGGTGTTTCATACTCAACTCTCTTATGACAGGTACTGGATCTGTGAAATGCATATGTATGTATGTATATGTATGTCAGTACCAGCAAGTATATGAAACCCAGCCATTACCTAGAATGCATGTGTTTGCATCCAGCTACATTTTAAGAACTACTGCAGTTTTATAATTCCTGTTCTTAGAACCCAGCTACTATTTGAGTCATAGTTATAATTTGCAATTTTAGAGTAGGTACCTGACTACTTGAGACTTAGGTCTTCACTGTTTATATTATGATATCCACCACGTCAACATTTCTGGTCTGTTAATCTGGTTATAATTTGAGACCAGGCTTCTCTTAAGCTATATCTTTTAATTCACATGCAGAAGGTTTGAATTATGGCGTAGTTCTACTGTAAGCACTGTGATACATGTTTTGATTCTTTCTAGGATTTTGAACGTTCAAGGGCTTTTCTGTTTCTGAATGAAATTAAGCGGAGGTTTCAAACAGCTTATGGCTCCAGTGTAGACAGAGCTTTGGCATATGCAATGAACACAGAGTTTTCTCAGGTTCTAGCCAATGAAATGGTAAGTTTTACTGGTGTGTTCTTTGAGTCAGTTTGCGAATCTTAAGTGGCAGAAAAATGTGTTCACAATAAAGAGATTTTTTAGAGCAAATTGGAACTTAGATGTGAATGTACTCAGTCATTGCCATTAAAAAATAAAGAAATGCAAATTAAAAACTCAAATTCACATTAACATTTAACTTTGTTTAGCACACATGTCATTTGTCACTGAAAATGCGAGACATTTAGTGTATCATCATTAATATGGCAGTGTGAGCATAACAAAACATGGATTAATGGAACCTATAATGCAACCTACCTCTGAATTTGCTTTTGTTTATGAGAAGTATAAAAATATATACCAACACAGCTTTGCTGGTAGATCTACAGACATCTGTCAGTAAATAGTGTGACTGTGTCAGAAACATCATGTATATATATATATATATATATATATATATATATTAAAAAAAAAGTGTAAGAGACATGTGAAGATAGACAAAATCAAAATATTTTTTCATGGTCACTTTGTGTAATGGTTCATACATGTGTAAATCCTGTTTATTCTGTGACTCTTCTAAGAAGGAAGGAAGGAAGGAACATAAAACTGTATTCCTGATTATGTGCGTATGGAGTTTGTGTTATCTGTTATTGTGTATTAATTCTAGAATCATTATTCAGTATCACGGGACATTGACACCATATCTCGAGTTCATGGAGAACTGGACGAGCTGAAGAACATCATGGTTAAGAACATTGGTGAGCTGTTTGCAGAATGTTACAGTAGTCACCATTTGCTTGTTAAGAGGGTCTAAAAGATGATTATGTTGTTAGCTTCTTTTAATGGCATTATTATTCTTGGGACAAGGATCAGTAATACTGACCTGCCAAATGGGGTAGCAGGGATACAAGGCATGCTGTATTTAACATTTAAACCCAAACAGTAATTAAATATCCCTTGACTCTGTGCTGGAGGTTTAAATTATAGCAAGCAAATTGAGGAACATGATAACATTTATTATATTTGTGTTGTTTGTAATGTGTAAACATTTTTGTCCCTGATTATATAAGAATATTACAGCACTGTTTAGAAAATGGTGGTGGTGGTGGTGATAGGTGTCACAGCATTCAGTGCTATGTCTTGACACTTCTGCATCAGTTGTACCTCTCTAACACAAACCTGTAAGTTGACACACATAAATCAAATTTTTTGTCACTTCAGCTATGGGTGTGTCATTTTTCAGCATTACTCCAGGTTTGTCTTTGTGTGGAAAATCTCAAAATAACACCAAAACAAAAAAGTTCTATGTCACAGCAGTACATGGCAAAAGAGTTTCTTTACAGCTTTGCCAGTACAATATTTTCCTCTGGACACCCCAACACACCTTAAATGTATGCTGTGCCTTGTATTGTGTCCTGAATTCTGTTACAAGAATCCTGTGTAGAAAATATTTTCTGGTGAACATATGATTAAATACTTTGTGAAATTCCTGTCTATAAATTGCTGATAATGTGCACCTGATGATTTATTTAAGGTCATTTTCTGTGTGTGTGACAGTTCTTGATCCATTTGGCATAACCCTGAAAGCATCCTTGGTTCTGAGTTAAAGTAGGTGCAAGTGCTCACACTCCTTGGGATATGTGAATGTTTCAGAAAATCAGTAGTCGTGGCATAATATTATGTGAATGTATTAGTTCGGGAGAATCCACAAAGAGTGATGCTGGTGTTGGTGTTGCTATATTTGTTTAAAGAATACTATTTTCAGTACGTTCAATTTGCGTAGTTGAGATATGTAGGTACACTGTTTTCTAGGATTTAATATCGCACATTTTTAATGTTTCATGAACATATATATGTGTTCTCATCTCTTTGACTTGCCTTGCATATATACAGTTTTCTTTGGAGGTTATATGGTTTGAGTTTTCAAAGAACATGCAGCAAGAAGTTTAGAAACTGCTGCTATTGTCATTTGCTTAAAGGCTGTTGTTTCTTGCAGTAGTTTCTCTGTGTCTCCATTAAGTGCTCAAACAGTGGCTCGTGTAAAAATGGATAGTCACCATTTCATTACATTGCATCCATTAAGGGATTGTAATTACAAAACTCAAATGTGATGAAGTAGCATTCTCCTTGTATCAGTAGCACTTTTAATTTGTATTCATCAGATCCATGTTTAAAATCTCATCCTGAAATCCCACTATTTGGAGAACTGTTTGTGGATTTCCACCATCCCTCTCCAATCCAAATTTATCAATGAGGCTTATTCAGTGGTTTTGATACTATGCAGTTGAAGAAATATTTATGTAACCCAAAAGCCAGTCACTTAGTTCAAATTTGCATATGTCTTTTTGGTAGTCAGTGGGTATAACACTTCTGTTGCTTTTAGATCAAAGGAACACAGTTATGTCTGAGTATGAAATTGTGGTAGGGTCTTAAGATGTGTATATTTTATGATTTGCAGATAATGTGGCTATGCGAGGGGAGAGGCTGGAGCTACTGGTGAATAAAACTGAAAATCTTAGTGCCAATGTAAGTATTGTACTTTGCATGGTATAGAAAGAATGACTTGGTTTCTTCACATGTTACGAATTTAATCTCCATTGCTTTGGTTTGAATATTTGGTTACAAAGAAGCAGATGCAATCAGTGTAAATTATGTCTTTCTAAAAATTATAATTACCGTATTTTAACGTGAGCCAGAATGACTCAGTAACATGACTGATTCCAGACTGGTTGATCAGAGTTTCCTTGGGGGGGGGGGGGGGGGGGTATTTTTCTGTTCGTCACTGTATTCAGACTGGCTCTGGGGCCCAACCAGCCCTCCATGAAATATATACCAAAGGGCTCTTTTCCTGGGAGTGAAGTGACTGGAGCACGAAGTTCAGCATTCACTGTGTGATTGGGGCATATGTTTACCATTTACTTAGTGCTAAAGTAAAGAATATGTAGTGCTTTAACTTCACTCCCCTTATATACATGCATATGATGCAGAGGCCCACCGCCTTTTTATCATTTTAATATAATTATAAATATCTGTAATATGAACCTTGTCTGTATTATTAATTTGCAGGATGACTGCAAATATCCACAGTTTATGATTATAAAAATGTGCAGGTAATTAGCAAGGTCCTTTTGGTTGACTGATTTGTGTTACAGTCTGTAACGTTTCGTAAAACAAGCCGCAACCTGGCACGTTCCATGTTCTGGAAGAATGTGAAGTTGTATATCATTATTGGAGTAGTTATCACAGTGAGTACATCTTCTGTTATTTTATACTAGTTGTGAGCATTTTATTTTTTTCTTCTTCTTCTTTAATGACAGCCTATTTAAAAAAAAATTCAGACACATATCTGGGGTGTAGCAGTATTTAATTAACAGAAATATGTAAGAATAAATATGAATATTTTGATAACCTGGTATTTTCGTGTTATATTATTTCTGTTCATTGTCTTTTGTGTTCAGTACCACATAAAAATGAATGAATGTGACTTCATTTTTGTGTATGTACATTGCGCACGTGTGATCAGTTATTCAGAAGTCAATGTGGGTAGAATGCTGAGGATTGTGATAGAGTGAAGAGATGGCATTGGGTTCTAATCCTGGTATCTGTTCCTAGCGCAAAGAGTGTGAAATAGTTTCATGAGAACAGATTCAGTAGTCATTTGCACATCATCATCATCATCATCATCATCATCATCATAATACATAGTGTGTAGTCACTTGCAATGGATTATGAATCCATCAACTTATTACCGTCCGGCACACCTTTACTCACTCAATCGGTAGTATGAAACCTAATTTTCAGGGATTACTGGGTTGTGTCGGGAAAGTAGAAAGGTAGAACTATTAAGAAGATTTATGTTCTTAATTCTAATAATCTGAAGTAACCTTTAAATTGATTTATTATACATCACTGGGAGCTGATAGGTTAATGTTTTGATGGTATATGATCAACATAGCACGGATCACTTTGTTGTTGGCGTTGTCACTGCGCTTCACAAATCTGTTAATTAATAGTACCGAAACTGGTGAAACCACTTAAGTCCAATTTAACACAATTATTCACTCTCTGTACCCCATATCAATAATTTATTGATTTCTAATTAAAGAATTTTGTCTGTAGCTCTTCGAAATTTAGGAGTACTACGATTGTGCATCCTCCCTCTAAGAAAACCGAAATACTTCTGTGTCGTTCGCTACTGTAAGCAAACTTGGTTCCCTTGTTCAAAATCTTCCCTACTCTAATTTTTCCTAACTAGTCTGATTGGTCATATGTAAATTTAGCAATCCCCCAATAGGTCCAAAACTTTAAAATATTGTATTCTAACTCCCCATTGGTCCCTAATGACTGACGCGGTATCCCTGAACGTAATGTATGTAAACCCCGTATAACGTCTTCTACCGGACAATTTTAATGTGCTACCGTGACTAACACGGTATCCACCCACTCGTGATTTACATCTCGAAAAAGTGTCAAACCCTCGAATTTTGACTGACCTAACAAACTCCAAAACCCCATTAACTTTGACACTGACAAACGTGTGACAACTAAAGTCTCCTTTTGTACTAACAGACTGTATCTCCTATCCTATGCTACCCTCTACTTCTCTCACTCTCTGCTCTTTGTAACTATCTTCGTCCCTCCTGCCATAATGACCTTTTTGTTAACTACCAGATGCTACTGATTTCCTTTCTAATACCTGCATTCTCTGTCACTACATTCAAAATTAACTTTAATTTGCCTAAATAAAGTAAATAACTATTTCCAATGGTTATAAACTTTACCATTCTCTTTGTTACAGCTGATTATCTACTTCATTGTTTCCATGGCATGTGGAGGCCTTGCTTGGCAGAAGTGCGTTGGAAACTAAACCACAAATTTTTATGAAGAATTGTATGGAACTTGGATCCTTTGAGTTTCTGTGAAGTCTCAATTCTGATTTCCAGTTAACAGGTTTTCTTTGCAGTAGTAGCATGTCGGAGATCGAAGCATCAGTTACTGCATAGACACTGTTGTACTGTGCTGCAGTGAGCATGAGAACTGACTGTGATTTTTACAACCCCTAGTTGCTTGCTGCAGTTTATTTTCATTGTTACCTTATCCTGCCTTTCTGATTGAAGTATATGATCAGTGTCAGGAACTGCACCTGCGCTGTACTGGATTCATGGTTTGTGGCCAGAAGTGTGCCTGCACTGAAATGTTTGTATTTTGATCTTCAAGAATCTTAAAAAGCTTTATAACTCAACCTGCAAGAGGCAGTTAGTGTCAGAAAGCAAATGTAGCTACAGATCACAGCCTGTTTCATATTCTGTTAGTTTTATGTTTAAATTGAAATGGTACACTTAAGGGTGTGATGAGCCTGAAGAGGCAAAGTTTCATATTGCAGAGTTCAGGGGTACTGTACACTTCATTATAGAAGGGGATGGTGTTGGTAACACTGCAGTCAGAAAAATGTTCGTTGAAAGTAAGTAACAGTTATACATGAGATTGTTGGTACCAAAGCATGTAATTAACTTTGTTGGCAGTTCTGTAGTACTTTCTGGCAGTAGACATGAGAATGATCACAGATCTTTGTCCCTAAAGGGCATAGCTCCAGAAAATGAGAAGATATTTTAAATGTCATTTGATTTAACATAGCATATAAAATGTTTAGGTAACAAAAATAATGCAAGATCTATGAAAAATATTTTATACCAGCTTTTACCCTTTTCCCCCTTGCATAAAATATTTGTTGCTGCTACATAATAAGAATGTTATTAGAATAATAGGGGCTGACAATGTGGCCCACACTTAATTTCATGAAACTCCGAGCTCATACTTGTGGAGGAATGTCTGATGTTACAGAAAGGCGTGTTGACACATACACACCGGTTTTCAGGTGAAGTGAACAGTACTGTAATAACATTTTAAGGCTTCTTCTCACAACAGAGTTATGTGATCACACCATTTTTGATCCAATTTTATAATGACCTCTTTTTCTGTATCAGAATTATCAGCTGAAACTCCTTTAACTTGTTCATGTTAATAAACTGCATGTTTGGAAAATCTGGTGCAAGCTTGTGCTGATTTGTAATGCAGACTAAAGTTGTAATATAAAATTCTCAGTTTCATTGGCAAAATGCATATTGCATGAAACGAGGTGAAAGAATGTTTATGCAATGGGTAAAATATACACCACTTTAACCTACAAATACACTCTTATTATATCTTGTTATGTTATACAATACAGTCACAGTGAACTAGCCCAACATGTACTGTCCTAGCCTTCCGCATGTAAACAGGCAATTTCCGATATACAGTGGATCCAGGAACCAACATAGATAGCATACAATTTTATCCTTTATACGTCTTATGCTTTTAATATGTACCTTTATTTGTAAGTTGTAATTGTATAATTTATAATCTAAAAGTCCCTGCTGATCCCAACAAGGGATCGAAACATGTCGGACTAGTTCACCGTGGCTATTGTATAACATAACAAAGTATAATAAGAGTGCACTTGTTGGTGAAAGTGGTGTGTGTTCGAATGACAATGCACAGTATGAATAGTATAAAGGGTAAAATATGTGCATACACTATGAATTTCTGAGAAATTGTTAATTTTCACTATGACTTGCTACATTCTTTTTTTCAAGCTTTCATAACACATTATCATTACTGCTTTAATATCAGGATGGATATAACTAATAAAAGCCGTGTTGAAGCAGCTGTTGGTGTTGTAATAGGAACAGTAATGTTATTTGGAAACATAACCTAACCTTGAATACTCCATATAACATGAGAGGCATGTGTGTTTATTTCTTCATTCAGTTATGTGTGTGAAATGAATGCAATGAAGTAGCTTAAGATGGGCTTGTATGCGCGCGCACGGGAACTAGTCTATAACTCTTTTCTTTTTTTTATTTATTTATTTTTTTTTATTTATTTTTTTTTTTTATTATTCATACCGTGCATATTCTTACAATCAACACATCAATCAACTTATGGACCTAGTAAAATACATTCAGAAGTAATTCTAAAACTCCTACATGTTTCGGCCCGGGGGTGCCATCATCAGGGAGTAACAAGACGATCAGCTAAACTAGGTATTGTCTTTGTTGTTATAATGGTTCTTCTTCTTCCAAAGGTCCCGTCGGCAAAAGCTCCGGCTGCACTGCAGCCTTCGGCTTATTGTGCAGCCCTAAGTAGTTCATTCAGCACAAGTTCATTAATCCTGTGCCTCTAATGAAGAGACACAGGTCTTTTAATGAAGCCATGCTTATGTCTTTTGGTTCAGCAAACAGCTTCCCAAAGAACTTGTAACATTGACGAGCCAATGCCTTGCAGCAACACATAATATGGTGCACAGTTTCAGTGTCTGACCTGCAAAATCTGCAGGTAGGATCTCCATCAAAGAGGCCTATAATGTTCAAGTGCTTCCTCACAGGAGCATGGCCTGTGAGGAATGCAACTACCAATCTTAGTTGATGCCTGCTCAGTTTAAGTAGGTCTTCAGCTCTTTTCTTACATGGTCCACTAATAAAAATTTTATCATGTCTGTGACCTGGTAAATGATTCCAGATGGTGCGATGTTGACACGCGATCCAGTTCTTAATAGCTTCTCTTGCTGGACACCTAGGTATTCCAAGAGCCGGCTCTGGGCCAGGTAATGGTGTAGCTGCTCCTTGCCTTGCAAGTTTATCAGTTTGTTCATTACCAGGAAAGCTACAATGCCCAGGCACCCACATGAGGATTACCTCATTGCGGCTTGCCAGCACAGAGAGAGCATCCAAGCATTCTGCAACCAGTCCTGAAGTCACTTTTGGGCTGCGAAGCGCCTTTAAGTGCAGCCTGGCTATCAGAAAAAATAAGGATCTGCTTATGTCTGTAAGCCCTTATTATATTCTCACATGCACATTGGAGAATGGCATATATTTCAGTTTGAAAAACCATGGCATATTTACTGAGACAGAAAGTGAATCTTTTCTCTGGTCTTATGCCATAAATACCAGACCCTGTCCCTGGGTTAGCCCTAGATCCGTCAGTAAACCAGATTAAAGCATCGTCAGGAAACACTGAATAATTGTTTTTTCCTATACTCCTGGTCAATTATGACCATGAAGTTTTTAATGTGACGGTAAGCTGGTATAATGTAGTCCGAATGCATATCTTGTAAAGGGTCGCCCACATTTTTCCAGATGGTTAGCAGCCCTGATACTGTTTTAGGAACATTCGGTTGCTTAAGTGTGTGCAGTCTATACAGTGCCATCCTCGTCTCCGCCACAATCAACGGATCTAGCGGAGTCAGATTCAGAAGCACTGCAATTGCTACATTAGGGGTCGATTTCATTTCTTTGAATCCTGCATAATTGAGTTTTAGTGCTTTTTTGCTTAACCTTGGGCCACCAAACCAAGGCAGCATGAAAAATAGAAGGTGTGATTACCCTATTATAGAGCTAGTGCACCATATTAGGTCTAAGACCCCATCTCTTACCATACATGCGTCTGGCCACCGCAAAGGTGGTCACCGCTTTTCTGATTATTTTCTGCAAATGTAGGTTCCAGTTAAGTTTGGAGTCTAAAATCACTCCAAATATTTAACCTCCCCCAGCATTGTAAGTTCCTTACCTTGAAGTGTGAGAGGTCTTAAGTCCTCCACTTTCCTTCTATTGATAAAGGGAACTGGTTGTTTTGTGAGGGCTAATATTTAGACCCTCGTTTTTAACAGCCCATTTAACCACTATGTCCAGGGCTCTTTGCATGAGCTCCCTGACAGTGTGTGCAAATTTACCTTGGACTATGATGAAAGTATTGTCAGCATAGCGAAAGGTACTAAAGCCTAGGTCATTGGTTTCAACCAAAAGCCTATCAACAACTAAAGTCCACAAAAGGGGAGACAAAACTCCTCCTTGTGGACATCCGCCTACAACATGAGCAGTTAAATTACTGCCCAAGAGGGAAGTATGTACCAGTCTGCTTTAAAGCATAGACCTGACCCACCTACAACAGGTTTCCTCAAGTCCACGCTCTCTGGCAGCTGTAGTAATTGCATTAAAGGAGGTGTTGTCGAATGCCCAAGAAGGCACCCAATGCAATCTTATGACTCAAAGACTTTTCCAGTCTTTGCACAACCTGGAAGAGTGCTGTTTCTGTAGACATACCTGCTCTGTAGGCATACTGGTATTGGTGAAGTGGTTTTTCAACCAAGACACCATCCCTGATATGTCTATCAAGTAATTTCTCAAGTGTTTTTGAGTACAAAAGACATGAGACTGATAGGTCTCAGGGACTTTGCCTGGGACAAAGGTTTCCCAGGTTTAGGTATAAACACCACCCTGATGTGCCTCCAGCTCATCGGGATATACCCTAAGGCCAAACTAGCTCTTAGTAATATTTAAAATTTACCTGCCAACAGTTCAAAACCCTGCTGTAGCATGATGGGAATAATTCCATCAATGCCTGGGGATTTATATGGTTGAAATGAAAAAACAGCCCATTTCAATTTGTCAAAACTTATAACACTTCTGGAAAGAGCCCAGTCCCCCCTGGACACACTCCATTTTGGAGACTCCAGTTCAAGACTTCCAGCCACCAGAAGGTTCTAGAAGTATTTTTGAACAAGGGAAATGGACTCTTGAGTAATTTCTCCGGATTCTCATTCTCTGTTTTCCAGCTGGAGAGAATTAACTGCACTTTGCTCGTCCTTCGAGAGAGACTTCTGGAGCCTGGCACATTCAGGAGCCCTTTCAATCTCCTCACAGTGTCTCCTCCAGGACTCCTTCTTGGCCTGTCTATGTGCCTTATTATATTGAGTTAAATGTCTTTTATAGTCAGTCCAATACCCTGACTTCTTCACAGCATTAGTCTGCAAACTTTCCACCTTCTCTCTGCAAGGTCTTTATTCCACCAGGATATGTTCCTGCTGTACTGCCTTGCAACTGAAGGACAGCTATTATTATATGCAGAAACAATAGCATCCTGAAACTGCCTTGCAGCAGTCTGTAGATCTATAAAGTTGGTGATCTTATCTTTCATGCCACGCAGATAACCCGCCAGGTCAGTTCTAAGAGACTGCCATTCAGTCCTGCGTGGATTACGATAGAATTCAACTGAACGGTCAATTCCTGTAATATTAAATTGTATGTATGTGTGGTCCGAACAACTTGCCTCCTCAGTTATATGCCAATTTTCATAATCTTGCCAGCATAAAAGGTGGCAATAATGATATCAATAACTTCCTGCCTGTTAGATGTAACAAAGGGTACCTTTATTCATTATGTCCAAATCATTTGCCATAATTAAATTAAACAGGGACTCACCTCCCTCAGGTTGTGTGATGTGCATTTGCATCACAGCCGATGACAAGGTGAGATCCATCAGCTCTACATCCTGTCACCAACCTTACCATCTCCTTTGAGGGGGGTTCAAGATCATCCTATGGCAGGTACGCTGATCCGAGAATAATCCCCCTGCCACACAACGTCCTAATTTTAACCGTCGTCAGTATTCTGGAACAGTAATACATCAGCAGCATTATCTGAAAGTATTTCTTGACTAAAATACAGGTCTTAGGATTCTGGTTGGATCTACTATATGCAAGTTCACCACCTACCTCTTTTAGACCTTTGACTTCCCCCGTATATATACCAGGGTTCCAGTGTGAGGGCGACTTCGCAGTTCCTCATAGCAACACAGAGGGCAGCCGAAGCCGCCCTCCTGTGATGAAGATTTACTTGCAACACCCTCATCCTCTGGCCTTTTGTTTACTTCCTTCAGGGTCGGGAAGATAATTCTTCCCAATCCCCAGAAGGCCTTGAAGTTTGATTTAGCCAAGGCTTTAAAGGAGTTGGGGTCAATAGAGAAGGTCAAGTTCTGTTCCTTCTCAGTGACCTTACGACTTAGAATTAACCAGTCTGCCGTATTTAACTCAGGATTCTGATTCCTGAGACGGGTTACGACAGTGGTAACCTCCGAAGTATCTGGGATGTGAACAAGCACTCTGGGTCTCTTAGGGAGGTATCTGAAGTCGACCACGGTCAACTCCGCACCCTCCCCCAGCTCCCCAAGTCCACTTATTGCCAGACCTTAGAGAATTCATTTGCACAGTTAATCCACAATACATCCTGTGCAAATTTAGAATTTAGAAACTGCGGAGGCGTCTCCCCTGAGGGATTCGTATCCACAGCAGCTAAATGTTTTGACTGAATAAGGTCAGCTTGAGCCTGATCCAGTTTGACCTCAGAATGACATTTATGAATAACCGCCATCTTGATTCCATCAACAGCTTCCTTATAAGACCCAGTCTGCACTTGCGTGCTCCTGGGTTTTTTTTAGGTTGCTGTGTTGTCCAAGGTGGGGTGCTTGAGTCAGAGTTGGGATCTTTTTCACGCCTCAACTACTTCCTGCCACCACCGTCTTCTGAGATGAGTCTCTCTTGGAAGTTTTTCAACCGTCCAAGTTCCTTCATTTTCGTAGCATTAATAAGCTTCTTCCGTTGTGCTCCCGAGAGTCTCTTGGTCTGCAGTCTAATCGTAGATACGCCTGCAGCCAATCTCTCCTCATCAGAAGGATTAAAGGAAGGCTTAGAGCTTACAACCTCCACTAGGGAGTCATATTGTTACAAGTCTGCAGCCACAGCTGCTCCTTCAATTCATCAATTTTCGTGTCTATTTTATAGTCCCACGAGTATGGGAGAAATAACAGTCAACACTGGCAGAGCTCCCTGTACCAGTGCAAGGCTACATACTCCGGGATGTCGCCTGGTCTCCCGGAGGCTACGTTAGAATCACATCTCCCATGTTCCATGCACCCCTTCAGCACGGATTAAGGCAAATTAGAATATAACACCTTGGGGTTGCGGAGTTGGTCCACGGTCTCCTATTCTTTTTATTCGGAGACAGACCTACTCTAGGGCTGGTCAAGAGTCATCCTGACCAGCCCTAGGACAGGTCCCGGCCATCCGCCACCAGCCGACGTGCTCAGTAGCCACTCAAGCCCCCAGTTCTTATAATGGTTAAAATATTATAATTCTAAAATATACTGGAAACTGCTACCTGGAACTACTCGCTTTAAAAACGTTAAATTTACAACATTGTAATTTTATGATCAATAACTTTGTATAAGATCTATGGATTAGAGTAGATCTTATACAAAGTTTATACAAGTCTTATCATTAAACTGATCCATGGTCCCAATGTTACTTGACACGTTTTCACGGATTAACATTGACTTCCCTGTATGCCTCTGATGTAGTAGTAATCTGTGCCTCTGATGGTGTGAGAAGAAGTTGGTGACGTCGTCAACATGGCTGATGTAAAGTTTGCTGCTCGTGCTTACTGTAAAATGATGCTTCATGCTGCGAAATATCCTCATTGCGCAATAAATGGCGTTTTACTCGCAGAAGAGCAAAAGTCAAAAGAAGATAAAAAGGGAAGGGGTTTATATATTTGCGATGCCATACCTCTATTTCATCATTGTTTACACGTTACACCCATGGCGGAAATTGCTCTTACTCAGGTTTGTAACTGCTGATTTCAACATACTTAAATTGTTTGCTGCATAAGTTTTTTATGCTCGAAGCTGTATTCATAGGTAGGCAGATTTTTGAGTGTGGTTGTCATGAATGTTAAATATAGTGGTCAGTATGTCGTTTAGAAGTTGCAGGTTAGCGTAGTATGTCAGTTGATTTGGTATTTATTGTACTCTGTATTACTCAGATTGACCATATGGCATCGACGTCAGGACTTGTACTGGCAGGGTACTATTTAGCAAACGAAAATATTAAGGATCTAAGGTATGTACAATTAAGTGAATGTTTTTGTACACCGGTAAGGTGATTAAAGCTTCCCATTCTGTTTATCAGAACATAATTTTAGCAGAACTTTAAATTTGCGTGTTTATGTTTATAGTTGAAAATATTTCTTTGACAGTTACGAGAAATGCGGTCAGCGAATAGCAGACAAAATAGCTGAGAACTTTAGTTCAGCTTGTCTTGTTGTAGTAAGTACAATGACTTTTCATATTGTTCACTGTTGTCCCCTTGCACATAGTTTGATTATAAACATAACAGTTTCAGCAGGTCATACCAATTCATACATGAGTATTTTTAGCACCGGCTGTGTAAGAGTTTGCACACTTGTTTCCAATTTGGAGGTCCTTGATTTAGGTGTGAGGGTGGAGACCAGCTACCCTTGCCGTAGTTTTTCATGTTTTTCTTCAAGTTATGCAAACAGTTCCAGAGCTAGTTATTAAAATGTGGGCTGTAATCCCACTACCCCATGTTTTTCCCAACTGAGAAGGAAACGGGGGGGGGGGACAAATTCTGTAGTCAGTTTGTCGTATCTTTCCTTGCTTGTATGACTACAGACATTGTTGTCTCAAAACAACCACAAGCAAGAGAGCTAAATGTGCTTTCCTTCCAGGAGCTTTCTGCCTTTATGGTATGGGATACTATGGCTAACTAATTATGGTTGGAGTGATTCCACAAAGTCTCCAGCTTCAGGTATAGCTACTGTTAGTGAGCCTAGGCTCATGTCCCAAGTGGGGAGAGTGCATGAAGTCTTTATGTACATAGATCCGTTTGTTTCTACAATCAGAGTGGTGGAGGTTAATGCGTCTTGTGAACTTTTCATGCTTGAATGACACATCACTAGCCAGAATACAAGTAGGATGCTGCTCGGTTACTCCCGAGTTTACAGGAGAATGCTGGAAGGCCAGACACAGGAGATTGCAGTGAATGTGCTTCAGTTCATGCAGAAAGAGGCAGATAAATGCAAATATGTTATCCCAGTGATGAAAGTGCGTGAACATGTTGTGTCTGCATCTGGAGTCTCTAAAAGTGCAGTAAAAGTATAAAGAAGGAAATGCTATATTTGCAGGCTGGGACAGCCACCTCATACAACCCACCAAAAAGAAATAGACGCCACCTCCGACCGTGTACAGAGATTGAAGATTTCGATATGTGTGTGGTGCGGAGAACAATATACAAATCCTATCTGCATGAGCAAATGCTACCAACGGTTAAGGCTGTGCTGACCAAGTTGCGGGGTCATATTAGATACAAAGAATATTTATCTAAAAGTCTTGAATAGTTATAGAAATTTGTCTGAAAATTGATTCTAGTTAAAATGCCATATTGCACTAACCATTTCGAGAAAGGTGTTTTTGGGTTTCCTCCCCATTGTTTTCAAGATGCAGTGTAATCATACGGAACAGGTAGATGGATACGTTCTTAAGAGTGTACTTTTTATTTAAAGTGTTTAGGATTAAACATGTATGAAATGCAAGGGATAATATCAGCGAATGCAGAACTGTCCATTTAAAGCAAAAAGAACCCCAGCCATCAGCGGCCATGTTGGGGTTTAAATCTCTCGCACTTTAGGCAACATGACTGTCGTCTGCATGAAAGGTTGAGGTGGTGTACTCTCTACCTACGTAGCAGCAGCAGTGGGGTGGGCTGAGGTGGACACTTGGCTTCTGATAGAGAGTGGCTGCTATCACGTTACTGAGGTAGGAGGACCATAAAGTTTGTGAGACTTGCACTGAAGGTTGTCATTTAAAATGACATGGACTTTGTGGACTTACTCTAGCTATACATAGCAATAATAATAGAAATGACTCTAACATTACCCCCTCAGTGTGTGTAAATGTGTACACACACACATACACACACATGCGCGTGCGCTGTGATACAGTTTGAACTTCTAGAAATGAATAATGGTTGTGATCTTTTAAAGCAGGAAACTTTTTACTGGAGAACTTTAAATGCTGGAGTATATAACATTATTCTTGTGGGAATTTTGTTGCGACTTAAGAAATCTAACTTCCAACATGGGAAAACTTTGAATCTGGGAAACATTATATTAGTTCTGCAAAATGCCTGTCATCCTTTACTGTAAGTGTACTGTAATCTGCTGCAGAATATTTTAGGCCTATGTTTTTCTTTTTTCTTTAAACCCGAGTCACTAATTATAACATTCTTTCTGTCTTTCTGTGTACAGATAGATAACAGGAGGTTTACATTGGATATGGAGAACATGGCTCTTTGTGTGTCACAGTTTGTAGACGGAAAGTGGAAACCAAAAGAAAAATCCAGGTAAAGGTTGTATCTTCGTACAGATATTTTGTAGTCACTGCATATTTCTGTGTTATACAAGGGGCAGTCAGAAAGGAATGCCTTATATTTTTTTATCTCCTTACATTCTTTGTTATGGGAGTAACCACTACTGCAGTGAAGTCTTGAGAACAGTCTCAATCATATTGTCTTAGTTGCAGCTGTTTTGCTTAACAGATGGCAGCGTCACAGTTGATTCTAAAGTGGCAGAGTTTGACGTGCAGTTGAAACAGTGAGCAGTGACAGTTTTGGGTTGGTGAAGGTGAGAAACCAACTGGCATTCACAGATATTTGCGCAGTGTGTGTGGTGAAGCTGCTGTGGATGAGTGCTCTTTGACAATGGGTAAGATGGTTTAAAGAAGCTGAAATTGGAGGAGCAGCATTTAGTTGCAAACTGTGGAGTGTTTGCACTTGCACTGCTGTGATGCCTCACAACATCTGCTGGGTTGATGAACTGATGTGTGGCAATCATCACAACAACAGCTGAAATCATGCTTCATGCTGTTTATCATTAACCTTTAAGAGCCGAAATGGACAAATCTGTCCATCGTTATGTGTAGGTATGAATGCCAAAACGGACATTTTTGTCCAAAAATATATATGTAAACTTTTCGCATTAAATACGATATTGGCGGGGCAGTAAGCGTGTGTAAATATTATGTATACATACAACAGACTTGATGGTAATTTTACAGTTGTGCCTCATACCAAGGGGGCGTATTGGGGCGCGGAGGTAATATACCATAAAATGATGTATTCAACACTGTTTAGAGCGTATTCAGCTTCATGCTCCAGCATCTGTACATTCATGTGCCCCAGATACCCATCGATTAAAAAGCCGGTAGGATCGAGTTAAGATTTATACGAGTCGATAGAAATATATATGTACTTTCCGGGAACCGAACCCTGATCTCCTTTCTGGTAGTCGTATAACTTATTCACTGTTCTAGCCCGTGCTTGTACTCACAGAAAAATTTTCAATACATTTTCACAATATATTTGTCCAAATATACGAAAAAATTAAAAGCTTCCGGCTGTATTTACCCTTACGTACTTGATGGAAGAATGAAACATAGCTCACGCGAGAAAGGCAGTATATGATGCGTCATCAGAAGGAAGTTACTTGTTACAGAAATTATTACATACCTTATTATTAGATGTTCTCATCCTAATCAATATCACAGATCAGCTGTGATTCAATATCTTCATCACGAATATGCCTTCTGCGAGCCATGATGCTGATTATGTACTCACAAGAAATAATTTTCACAAGCGACAGGGTCACTGCACTGTGCGACAAACACTGAAAGAGTGTGGCCACTGGTAGGAATACGGAGAAACGTACTTTTCCTTTCGCAGGTCAGATTCCTCATGGTTGTAAAACTGTAAACCTCTTTGTAAGTACACCCTTACAGAAATCACACCAACGAAAAGCATTTCGCTGTTGTTAAAATAACCTCACAGAAATATTTCCCTTGAAAGTGGGGACGAATTCAGGAGAAAGGAGCCAGAATTTAAGGCTAAAGAGAACGAAACATAACATATTACTAAAATTTCTGTCTCTTAGGGAAGTGGTTCATTCTTATTTTGCATCAAAATATTTTATAATAAACTATGATATACATTACCGTGTTCTCCATGCTTTACTTGAGTAAATACGATTTATTTCACAGATCCAGCGTTAATATTCTTCAAGATATTCAAAATTTTCCTAACCATTGCAACAAACGTTTAAATCCCCAGAGAAAACTCCGGTCCTCTGTCAGTACAGGGTATTTAAATCGCCGGCTTTTAAAGGTTAAAGGCAGTGGATTGACAGTTATTGAAGAGCTTGGCTGTTACAAGGTTTGTGCTTGCTTGGTGCCATGAATCCTGACATACGCAAACAAAGAGACAAGGAAAACAATCGCTACTGATCTTTTGCATCAATGTGGCTGGTGGTGATGGTTTCATGTCGCAGATTCTCCCAGGGGATGAAATCTTGGTCCACCATTTTGAACCTGAATCCAAGTGAAAATTAATGGAATGGCACCATGCAACATCCCGAAGGAAGAAGAAATTTGAGAGTGTGCAGTCAGCTGGAAAAAGCATGGTTACAGTCTTTTGGGGTAAGAAAAGTGTTCCTCTTGTGAACTTCGTGTCTATGGGGACAACTGTGCAATCATGACTGCTATATTGAAACATCAAAGAAGCCTGAATGCTTTTCTTTGTCAAATTCATCCAACAGGAAATATGTCTGAAGTGTTGCTCCTCCATGACAATGCTAGGCCACACACAAGTGTGCACACTATGGAAACCATCTCAAATTTTGGATGGACAGTGTTGCCCCATCAGACCTTTTCACTATATCAGATTACACTATGTAACACGATTTTTGTTCCTGGGTAGTAAGTGTTATTTTCTGATTGCTTATATCTAAAAAGTATAGAAAATGGCTATTATTCCTCTCAAACTTTGCTTTTGTGACCAGGACAGTGATATTTTGAAATTCACCTATTTCCAATGAGAAAACGGGCGAATTTGCGTCTTTTCCTTCACATAAAGTCAGAAATGAATCAACATATGAAACAAAATTAACATGTATTTATACTACAGTTATACACAAATGACCACAAAACATTTAGAAGTGAGTAGGTTTTCGAGATTTACGTCTATACTGTAAATCACTTCCACGAATCAGCCCCCAAATGTAGTCTCCCATCATGTTCTCGTCATACTGTCCTTGGTAGCGACATTCAAAGTCTAGTATATCCTGGTGGAAGCGCCCGCCTTGCTCCTCTGAATACGATCCCGTGTTCTTGAATTTATCAAGATGAGCATCAAGGATATGGACCTTGAGGGACATTCTGCAGCCCATTTTGCCGTAGTTCTTCACCAGAGTCTAAACCAGCTCCACATAGTTTTTGGCCTTGTGATTGCCTAGGAAGCCCCTAACCACTGCGACAAAGCTGTTCCAAGCTGCTTTCTCCTTTGTAGTGAGTATCTTGGGGAATTCCTTGCACTCCAGGATCTTCTTTATCTGTGGTCCGACGAAGACACCGGCTTTGACCTTTGCCTCAGACAGCTTCGGGAAGAAGTCTCGCAGGTACTCGAAGGCTGCCGACTCCTTATCTAAAGCTGTACCAAATTGATTCATAAATCCCAATTTGATATGTAGTGGTGGCATCCGCCCCTTCCGAGGGTCCACCAGTGGCTCCTACTTTACGATGTTCTTCCCCACAGAGAACTCGGTCTGCTGTGACCAGTCCCGCCAGTGGTAGTGCTTCTTGGTGTCCCTGCTATCCCAAAGGCAAAGATAGCAGGGAAACTTGGTAAAACCACCTTGGAGACCATCAGGAATGCCAAAAATGTGAAGGTTCCGATGACCTCCCAACCGTTCTCATCATACTTCAAGGCGTCTAGCAAGCTCTTGATGCTGTTGTAATCCTCTTTGAAGTGCACCGAGTGAGCCAGAGGAAGAGACAGGTACTTGTTCCCGTTATGGAGTAGCATGGCTTTGTGGCTCCTGGATGAGCTGTCAATGAAGAGGCACCACTCGTTCGGGTTACAGGCGATTCCAATTGCCTCGAACAGACCGGTCACATTGTGGCAGAAGCAGAGCCCATCTTGACGGGTGTGGAAGCTGGAAAAAGCTTGGTGACGCTTCCTCTGATCTGTGACTTGCACACTTTCATCCAACAAGTTCCACTGCTTGAGTCTAGACATCAAAAGCTCGGCATTGGACTTGGTGAGATCAACATCTCTGATCAAGTCGTTGAGGTCTTTTAATTTCAAAATATCACTGTCCTGGTCACAAAAGCAAAGTTTGTGGGGAATAATGGCCATTGTCTGTACTTATGAGGCATAAGGAATTAGGAAATAACAGTTACTACTCAGGAACAAAAAATAAATAAAAATTCGTTACATAGTGTTATCACCTGTTCGGTCCTTTGGAAGTAAGCCTGTGACTACGGCATTATGTAAATGACAAGGCACTGCAGATTGCCTTGCGCCAATGGCTGCAGAGGACGGATAACAACTTCTGCGAGGTGGGAATGCATGCTCTTGTTTGTTTTTGGTGGAAGAAGATTGTCAACAAAGATGGACACTATGTTGAAAAACAACTATGCCTTCCAGCAATGTTATAGTGAAGTTCTGTGAAATTTTCATGTGTCCAACTTGTAAATAGCACGCCATAAAAGATAGGAGGTATTACTTTTTGACTGACCCTTATAGAAGAAACAACCATTTTTCCCCAGTCTTCTCCTTCCACTTTTTGCTTTCCTTTCATCTCCTGCCTCTCTACCTGCCCTGTCATCTGATCAGTAAGATATATCGTACCCTGTTGAAAGAACTCCTATCCATGCCTGCCCTGATACGCGCTTTTCGAAGCCAATATTCAGAGACATCAACACTGGATAAAAGTTACCAGTTGTGTCTTCCCTTTGCTGAGGCAACCATAACTCTTGCACTGGGGTTTTGTCCCCTAGCTTTGTTGGTATGTTGGTAACAAACGTTCAGTCCTATTTAAATGTACTTCACTTTATGTAGTTTTGTGTGTACAAATATTTGTTTGTATGTTACCCTGTTGTGCAGTCAGTAACTTGCAGTTTGGGTGTGTGTGATTTTACACAAATTATGCTACTTTTGTATTCCTAATGTGATTGATTGAGAATGCATCTTTCAAACAGTCACATGTCATCTTCCTATTGATGTTGCCTTCTTAATCCTTGAATTGTAAAGCATGTAACATGTTTGTTGTAGCCCCAGTGTTACTGGTAGTGGTGAAATGGGAATATAAAAATACTGTTAACAGAGAACTTCGGAATATTGAAGTGTGTTTTCCGTTTTTATTCACTTCCCGTGTTTGAAAATACCCTTTTTTCTTACTGGCCATATAGATTCTTTAGCTTAGGGATTGAAGATGCAGTAGCTGCTGATGTTTATGTCATGTTTCATAGAAATGGAATGTTGTGAAGAAAACATGCTAGATGTTAATTCTTTAGTAGTAGAAAGAATTTAAGGTTATGTTTTGAGGGATTTGTCATGCAAGAAGGTAGCAACAGTTTGGCAGTGCTTCTGGGTCACTCTTCAACATCCTGATATCAGGTTGTCAGAACAACATGTTTAGTATTGCTGTCTTTTGGGATGTGATGCTGTGTAGTTGGGTGGAAGGGTACTTACGTTTCAGAGGATTCTGCTGCCTCAATCATCATTGTAGATGGGTATGCTACACACAGAAAAGGTTGATGGTATAGGAACTGCATGGATAATGGTAGAACCGTGGCCGGGCCAGTAGGAGATGGGCTAGAAGTAAGAGTGCAGAGAAACAAAATGGGGCTTTTGAAAGGGTAATTTCTGAGTGAAGTGAATTGGAAGGGGAAGGAAAAAATGCTGGACAATTAGGGAATTACAAATGAAAAAGAAAAAGTACAGATTGGGATGATAAGGCAGGAGAGCAAGAAATGTAAGTGAAGGAGAGACAAGATGGTGGTAGACCAATGGGAGGAGAGTGAAGTAAGAAGGCCTGTTGATATTTATGTTTCTCTGCAGTGAATTAACATTGTCAGCACAGGCCTAATAGGTATGTCCCAATCCTGTCTGTCCTGACTTTCTGAAGTTACATTTGGAAAAGAAAACCTGTCACCAACAAAGTATAAATTCTTGTTAATAGTAAAGATAACTGTGTATTTGTGAAGAATAATTTTAACACTCAGAAGAACTGTATGTAGTCTCACACTGGAACAGCAGGAGTATGTATATCATTGTGGGTGTTAAGTGTGTGATTTCCAAGATGTCTTGTTGTCTTGCTTTTTTTTTGGGGGGGGGCAAGATTTTACAATTGCATTAAGCATGCCTAATTAACGCAGTCAGTATCTTTAGCTGAATATTTCTAATTGACAAGCGTTTGACAATCTTTTTCAGTAATTAGATTTTTATGTTTCATTAATGTAACAACTATCAATGAGCATCTTTGTTTTATTTATTTTTTCATAATTTTAAATTAAAACAGTGTATGAGTTCAAATTTTTAGCATAATAACCAAAAATGGCTAGTAACAGATGTTCTGAAAGCAGATGTATATGTAGGGACTGGTTGTGCAGCTGCTTGATCATAAGTATGGTGCCAGTGTAAGCAACTGTGAATTACAGATATCATGCGCATAACAAGGTTATCAAATTAGGTGGTTTGTACATTTAGGAAGGACTGAAAATTCACATATCCCAAGAATACTTTATGAATATTAACTCGAAGGGAAGAGAGATCTTTAATGTCCATTGTTGTGATTAAGGGACCAGTTGTAGTGCTTTTACAGTTAAGTTTTACAAATTTTAAAATGAGACGTAGTTATATTTTAAATATTTGTAAGAATTTAATCTACATTTGCTAAACACCCCAGCTGATTATGTAAGGAAAATTATTCCTTAGTTATTACCTTGTGATGTTGCAGCATATCTCTAGAAAGCAACTCTCAGAGTGCAGCAGCTGCCCTGCTGCAAAGACGTATGTATGAACACCTGGTAGACTTTGACAATCATTTAGATGATCTGAGTCAGGACTGGAGGAACCTGAATCTCAACCAGGAAGTGGAGGAGAAAGTGGGAACAGTTGGGTAGCACCAGAGTGATATGTGTGATGTGCTGGACTGCTAACATGCGCAAGACCTGTGCACACTAACTGTAATCTACCAGGTATTACTGTGCATTTTTATATAACAATATTTCATTTGTATGTTTTCCACAATCACCAGAATGTCATGTGAATCATCCACAAGTACTGTAGAAGAGGCTGCAACATTTGTAACATGTTTCATATTCAGGAACATGCATGTGGTTTCTCCACAACCAGCCTGTTTCTATTCTCGGCTCCACAAGAGAAGGCAGCTGCAGTTGGATTGGTCAGATTGAGGTGTAGGTTCTGGTGTAACCATTTTTCAGACTGGATGGTAAACCAATTTCTTAAATTGTTTATTAATATAAAATGGTAGAAGTGATTAGCTTTTGGAAGCTGACAGTCCTATATGCATGAACTGATTTTATTACATCTGTGAACCTTTGTGTTATTGCAATTTATGATTTTGCGATGTACAGGTTGATAATTTTTTTCTGAAATGAAATTAACTGTTGTTAATACTACTACAAGAATTTTTGTTCTATGCTAAGTGTAAAATTATTATTCAACTGTTTGTTATAATGACGTTCATAACGTTGGTTGGCAAGCAGGTGTAGGTGAAAAGGCATCAGTATTTTATAGTCTGATAGTCCAGGCCAGTGAAAGTGTGAGGAACCATAACTACTTCAAAGAGACACAATTAAGTTACCAGTTTTCTACCCATGTACATATTGCATCACAGACTGTGATAAGTAAGGTAGACGAATTGGCAGTCATCATTACAGAATTGTCATGACGACCTATGTTCTTACTGTTGCCAGCTGTTCCTAAATGAAAACATATGCATGCACAGTATTTGCACATGCTCAGACTCTAAAGTATATAACAGTCAAAGATATTATTTTGAACTTTGTTCATTAGCACAAATGCCTACATTGTTGCTGTTTTGGTTTCTCCTGATTTGCCTAATACATTCATATTGGGATCAAAATTGTCATTTATAAAATTGTGAGGACATTTGTCTTCCTGTTTAGCATTAAGTGTGGAGAAGTATGTTCAGTCTTAATCTGCTTTCTGTTGCACCAATTACAGGCCATATACCATGAAAACACGCACTGTAAACAGGCTGGTAGAAACACGTGACAGGACACTCATACCTGTGTAGTTTTATAAATGTTCAGTAAGTTAGATATATAGTGAGAAACTGAACACAAAAGAAGCACATGTGTAGTTAAGAAACTGAATAATTGATGTGTAAATAATAGGGAGTGTATTTACTTCTAAAAGTGTTTCCACTCAGAAATGTGAATTTCTGAGTGGAAATGAATTTTGTATGTTCTATCACTACTTGTGCATAAATTTTGGATCATCTATAGGGCACATGAATCATGCTAATGAACTATGACATGTAGCATTCTTCTTGATTTGTATGTGTGGGTGATAGTATTTTCCTCATGTGCTGGTGGTTGCATTCCTTTGTGTTAGTTTTCCTTCCATATGTTTATTTATTTTATTTTTTGAATCACTATTGATTGTTGAGGTTATATAGTGTGAAACAAAGTATGGTAGGATAGTTATGAATAATGAGTTGGTATGTAGCATAGTGTAACATATTTGTGAATAAAAAATGAGTAGGAGTGAAAGTTGAAATGAGAAGCTTGATATTCTTTTAAGATGTTACATCAGGGGTTGGTAGCCATTTTGTAAAAGCTGGCGACACTGTTAAGAAATGGACTAAAAGTGGGACACATACATTTTACAGTTAAATGAAAGCAGCAAGATCGTGTACTGGTATGTTATAGACACATTTGTCCCATCTTTATTAACCCATTAAAGATAAAAATTAACATGAATTTTAAATCAGGATATCAGAAGATAAATTTATTATATTGAATTCTGTCAAATGAATTTTAATCAGCATTCCAGGTGTTTGTGTTAGATTTATGGACAAAGTGAGATTACTGTATGGGACCCATCTCATTGAACTTGTTCCTGTTATTTGATTGGCCAGTTTTTATGCCAGTAGAGATGGTGGATAAAGTATAACCTACATAACATGTGGAAGAGATCATGAAAATGTAAATGAATGAAGAAAACACTGAATTCATAATGAATGGTGTAAGTCTGGTGCACGTGTGTCTTTGTTTACACCGGTGGTTTCCACACTGGTTCAAATGCAGTCTTCTTGGACTGTGTATGATGTGTCAAATGGTTTGGAGAAGGTTATCATGAATCATGATAGATAAAATGAAGTAGTAGTTTGGAAGATGGGAGGGTGACATGTAAAGCAGAGAAACCATTGGAAGGGAGGTGTATTTCAGGTGGAAATGCTCATTTTCTGATACTTCAAGATAGGGCTTCTTGAGGCACCAAAGTTTGGAACTGCTCACTTACAACATTTTTATGGTATACTGTTATTTGTATCGGCTTTTCTCCTTAGTTTGACTGAATTCTTTATTGTATTATTTTTGTACAATTGGCTATGGTGGTTTGTATGAGGATTGCAGAAGTTCAGTTGTGCCAGTTTCTGTACTGGCTGGTGATGTCAGTATTCTTTATAAATAATAGACCTTTTACTGTTACGTGCAGGAGCATTCCATCATGTGGCAAACCACTGTTATGGTGGTATGTTTTGATTATGTATAGAGAATGTTGTATCTTGATATTTTTATGTCAAGGATTTCTAAACCAGAAATGTTATTAATGCTGTAGACGTAAATTATGTTTTTATTTAAAAGGATTATGATGTTTACAGGTGCAGGAATGATATATTGTGTTTTTCTGTTCATTAATCTGGATGCTTTAGTTCAGTTGTTCAGTGTGGTGTCTTGTTCATGCACAGCGGACACAGTGCATTGCTCCATTTCTGTTTGTCAACTATACAAGAGATAAGGAGATACTGTTTGTAGGGATATCCTACAAGCCCAGGTAACTTTCTGAGGGTCATATGGTTAGGGGGAGATTTACAAATATCTTGGAGGAAAGAACAGTGTCTGTATTCAGAGTATTGATCCAAAAAGTAGGTAAATTTGTACCAGACTACACAGCATCATGCCCCAGAAAATGGTAATCTTCTTTGTATATTTTTAGGATATGTCTTTTGACAAAAAATATACTTAGAAGAGAGCTGAATCATCTCCTTTTTACACCAAAGTTAGTTCATTGTATTCTTGACCAATGGAGAAAGTGTCAGGTTTTGAAGGAAGACCAGGTAGTGGTGTTTGATCATTACTTTTTGAGTTGAGAAGTGTTCTTTGGACAAGAATGTTTGGAACAGGTTGTATTATCTGTGGTGCAGAGCAAGGCACTGAATGTAGCAATGAATGATGCTAATGATAGGTAGTAGTCATGTATACTTCCTGGACTATAAAACATTCCATGCTTTGCATGTTTGTTACCAACTTATAAAACCTAATCAAAAAATATTGAGACTGAATCTGTGAAAACTGTGAGTCCTTATTTACAGGGATGGGAGTTTATTTCCCTTGAAGACAGGCTCCTCCAGTATGTACCATTTTTTTCACTGTTCCTACCAATGCTGGGAACATTTCTGAATTGAGTTTTTTAAATCGCCAGTGGCTGCTTCATTGCACCGTATATTGGGTTGTTTCAACATGACATAATTTTGCCTTTCAAGACTGATTTTGAGTTTAGGGAACAGGAAAAAGTCATAGTGAGTGTAGAAGCTTGTTCGCTTTTGGAATATTCTTTGTAGCTAAAACTGCTATACAAGCTGTGTTGACTGGTGACTGCTTCTTAGTTTTGAGGTCATAACTGTAGCCAATGGTGGAACAAAAGTTATGACACTTAGGAAGTTTGATTGATTTTTACATATGAAAGAAAGTGGGAAGCCACAGACTAGCAGTTTTCTTTCTACTTCTGTGTTGGTTGTCTTGGAAGGTAGTATTGGAACAACTTTTACCTCATTCTGAAATCTTCACTCAGAATGGTTTGACATGGACCATACATTTACATTTCACAGATGATGTGTTCTGTCATTTCACACCACACTGGACTGCTGGATCTTTTTGAGTGGGGTTTCGTTTATTCTTAAAACAACAGAATCACTCAAAAATACATGCTGCATTTTTGTTGTGTCACAGAAGCCTATTTGTATTAGTATAATTTTTTATTTTTGGCTTCCCATTCACAAAATTTGCTCATGTGTTGTTATGTACTTTCAGGCATGATTAATTAAACAATGAAAAAAATGTTCTGACTGAGACACATGGCCACAAATGACTGAAGCAGTGATATAAGCTGTACAGATACAATACCGTGTCACACACATTCTGTAGATGCATCCGTACACAGTTTGTCGGACATAAATTCTGTCTCAGTACTTTCTGATCAGACATCATATGTTACACATATATGTGAATATATTGTTTTGTGTTTATCTGGATGTTCTGTACAAATAATAATTGCATTGTGCAGTACATTTGCTGGTTTTAGAGTGTTTTTGAAAATCAGCTCAGCCATCTTGATTCTGATCCTACTGTTATCCTGATCAAGAGATGAATGGGAACAATAAAGGAATAAATGGGATGTAGATGTGGAAAGCGTTATCAGGTTTGTGAGATTCGAGGTTCTCACATTGATGTCGATGAAGATTGAAGCCATCTGGGATGTCATGTTGTGTTGACTGGTAAATAATTACCAGCTTTTTGGAGGAGTGTAGTGTCTCCAAAATGGGAGAAATGGTCATGGTCTGCAAGAGATGTTAAGTAAATTTCCCTAGGTCATAAGAATTAAAATGAGGAGTTTTGATCCATTGTGAGGTGTGATCCCTCAGCATGATGACATGGCACACATGTGACACAAGAGTTGTGGTTATTTCACTGGGAACTTCTGGATCATCCACCCTGTGGCTTGAGCCACACTTGGGAGATTACTGATTCCACAATAATGAGAAAGTGTAAATGGCAGTTCATGAATGGCTGGAAATGCAAGAGCCCCATATTTACTGCAGTGGAATTTTAAACTTGTGCCCAGATGGGACACATGCATTAATGTGCTCAGGGATTATGTTGAAAAATAATGACACTTTCATGGACTAAGTAAGCTACATGTACGAGGTCTGTCCAAAAAGTATCCGACCTTGGGCCGGGAAAAAAAAGTTCTGTATCTGGGTGGTTACAGTACCTAATCCCCTTTAAAGTAGGCCCCTTGTGACTCCACACACTTAGCCCAGCGGTCCTTCCATCGCTGGAAGCACTTCTGGAAGGCTTGTTTTGGAATGGTGTGCAGCTGCGCCGTCGCGTTCTGTATGATGTCCTCGCGGCTGTCAAAACGGGAGCCTTTTAGCGGTGTCTTCAATCTCGGGAACAGCCAGAAATCACAAGGAGCCATGTCAGGAGAGTAGGGAGCCTGGCGAACCTGCGGAATGCCGTGCTTAGCCAGGAAACCCTGGATCAGGTGTGATGATTGAGCTGGGGCATTGTCATGATGCAGCTGCCAGTTGCGTGTGTCCCACAGCTCCGGTCTCTTGCGCCGAACTGCATCACGAAGATGACAGAGGACTTCTTGGTAGTACTCCTTATTAACAGTTTGGCCTAGTGGTGCGTACTCATGATGCACAACACCCCGGTAATCGAAGAAAACAGTCAGTATCACCTTCACATTGCTCCGAACGTGTCGTGCTTTTTTGGGCCTCGGGGATGTTGGATGCTTCCATTGTGACGACTGGACCTTGGTTTCCGGGTCATATCCGTACACCCACGACTCGTCACCAGTGATCACAGTCTTCAGGAACTCAGGATCCCTGTTGGCGCACTCCAGCATGTCCTGCGCGACCTCAAGGCGGAGTTGTTGCTGCTCCGGCGAAAGCAGCTTGGGCACAAATTTTGCCGCCACTCTTCACATGCCCACATGCTCAGTTAAAATCGTGTTTGCGGAACCTCTGCTGATCCCAACCTCATCAGCAATTTCCCGGACGGTCAAACGACGGTCCTCCATGATCAATGTCCGCACTTTGTCAATGACATCAGCATTTCGGCTCGTTGACGGTCTCCCGGAACGCTGGTCACTGTCCGCCGACATGCGGCCATCTTTAAAGCGGTTGAACCACTCTTTAATTTGAGTGACCCCCATTGCATCATCACCGAAAGCCTGCTGAATTTTGCGGATTGTTTCCGCTTGGGTATCCCCAAGTTTCTGACAAAACTTGATGCAGTATCGCTGCTCCAAACATTCTGTCATCTTGAGCGAAACGAGAATGCGACGAACACGTGTTACACCACTTCGCTATCTGGCAGCGACAGACGCATCCGGCGGTGTTGCGAGGCAGCAAAAAATCACGCATGCGCATGAAAGTCCCTTCTACCACTACGCTCAGTTTCCCCACCCTTTCGCCATTACTTACCGCGGGAAAAAATATAGTCGGATACTTTTTGGACAGCCCTCGTAATGTAATGACTATTTACTTACTTAACATCCTTCATATTTTTAGGTACTGTGTGCCTGCTGTTTGTATTCCATCCATCCATCCAGATACTTCCTTGAAGCATCTGGGGATTACCATGAGAAACATGAGAATGAAGCTCCCACTGAGAGTCAAACCAGGTGTCTCCTGTTTGTTAAGAGATATCAGTACATTTTTTATTGCAGCATACAATTGTGTGTCTCCCTAAGTAACATTTTATTCTTCCCATCTGCTTCTCCTTTAACTAACATTAGTTACTGGTAAAGTATGTAAATCAGTATGGTAATATGTTTTGGTACTTGCATATCATCATCATGTGATAAGAATAGACCAGTGTGTGTGTGTGTGTGTGTGTGTGTGTCAAGTAGCTCTTATCAGGAGATCTTATAAGGGAAAAGAATTAGTAAAACATGTTATTATATTGACTTGCATTCCTCAGTATATGTTAAAGTTAAAATAAGTCATTACTGCAAGTACATTTGTTAGAAAACCTGGGAGGGATAGCACAAAAAAATGGAAAGGGTGTCAGGTCCAGGAACATTCTGAATGCTAGGCTGATGTTCTGTAAAGGGCCAAACCTGAATTTATTCACTTAACAGAAGGTAAGTGAACAGTGGGATATGTTATAGAGGGAAGGCACTGGTTATCCATACAGAGAGTCTCTGGTTTAAAGCCGGCCTGTGACTGCGTGGATTTTTTATGTGCCCCATCTGTCACCTCATAAATTTGGAACTTCATGATTGTGAAGAATATGAGGCCTCTGCTGTGATTTAGATTCCATGTCTAGTTGTACATACTCCCTGCTTGTCATCATCCACATCTTCATTATGTCATTGTAGGCAAAATATAAATTCCAACCTTTATCCAAGATAGGCAGAGGTGAGCAAAGTCAAAAACAGAAGCTGAAAGACAAAGGGACAACAGTTTATTTTCTCACATCACTTTCATACAACACATTAAAATAAAATAAGGTCACTTTTTAACATGTATTTGTGCTATCAACTCAGCACAATGGGCCCTGCAAGAATACTTCCCATTTAAAAACACAGGAACACATTGCAACGAACCACTTCACAAGACCTGCTGTTCCTCTGCTCAGTGGTAGCAGTAAACTGAAGCTTTGTAATATAATATGACTGAGCACATTGTCCTTACTCTGATAGATGTACTGCATTTTACTGAGATTATCCTTAGCATTAATCTGAAGAGAAATCCTCCAGTTTCCCTTCACAGAACTGATCCATATTTGTTCATGGCTCCGTACTTGTACATGGCAACGTTTGTTATCCAGACACATAGAAGTTGTCAACAGGTTTCTATTCATGTGCCATGTCATAAACTACAGCTAAAGTGGGTGTCACAGAAAATGACAAGTGAGTGCGGATCAGGCGCTTAGGAACAATAACAACTGCAAGGTCAGAATGTTGAGGTTGCTTCCATGTGAACAGGTCATCAAAAAGTGCATCAGCAGTGCGTTCTTTTATGTTTAGCAATACCGTGCACTGGCACATTGTTCATTTCCTGTTTGAAAGAAGTAAACATCTTAACAACTTCTACTTCTGCAAAATCTGGTTCTTGAGTCTTTGGTCTTGCATTTTTAAAACATGTTTATCACTGATATGAAACAATCACCCAAAATGCTTTTGCAAGAGTTTTGTATTTTGTAAAACTCATGACAGAGAGTGGACAGTACCGGTAATTAATGGCCATGTGACACTGGTTGCTACTGTACACCCAACAGTCAGTTTCTGTTCTCTGTGACACCCCTTTTTTGCCACTTATATTTTTATTGATGTCTTATTTATCACGATTCTCTTTCCATAGTTTGACTACTCAAGTTGCAGACTTTATGCAGTGGTTGTTGTTGTTGTGGAAGAGTGAAGTAGATGTATCAGACTATTTTCTGCAGTTTGCAGCTGCAGGGAGACAGTATTTCCCTGTAGCAACATCTGTCCAAACCAGTGAATGTATAGGCTCAATGAAGCTAGTTCTGCTTAAGCCTGTGTGTGTCAAGAGCCCCAGAAGCTAGTCTGGATACTGTCATGAAGAGAAATATGTATCCCAGGCATGGCTTAAACCCAGCATTTTTCATTTCAGTTGAGTGCAAATAAAATGCCACATTTTACAAGTACGTTGCATTAATGTACATATGAAGTTCTTATTTAGTTTCTCTTTCATTAGTGTTATCTCATGTAAAGCTTTGTTGTTTTTAACAATGTTTACATTTCTGTCTTTCAACTGTTGTTTTCATCATTTCTGCATGTGCATATTACACAACATGTTAGAAGGGTGGAGTACTTTCTCTGCTTTAGTGTGAAATATGCGAACTTCCCAGATTCGTCTGTTGTGATTTTATATCTCTTTTTTGCAAGATCTTCGTTTTATTGCAGATACAAATTTCATTATTGACAAAGTTAATCAACAGTCAAAATACTTTAGTTCCTAGAGATATAATAAACTCTCCATGTATATATATATATATAAACCATAATGAAATGTACTAAATTTTAGGTAATTGTTGTAGATCTTAAAAGCAGTTTTTCTATATTTTTATTATGACAATGCACATTTTTGGAAAAATTATAAAGATTGGCTAAAGCCTCTAATTAAGCAAGAGTTTGACCAATACAGACCTTAAATTCATCTAGCAATTTTTATTGTAGGTCCTTCATTACCAAATTTTGTCAAAACCAACTCCATACTCCTGGAGATGAAACTTGTGGATTGAATGACATACTAGCCTCCCCATAATGCTTTCATGTTACTCACTTTGTGTGAAGAAAGGATCTTGGGGAAAATTTTGATTACTGTTTACTGTTGTTGGTTAATGTAAATCTAGGAAGTGATAGATGTCACCCCCTACAGGAATTGAGAGGGTTATGTGCTGCACCCATTTCACTCTTCCCTGGTGTAACAGCAGCAGTAACAAAAATAGACTTTTATACCACAGCATTAACAAATGATTCACATGCCCTCAGGCCAGCTGAAGGAACAAAGTAAAGATATGTGTCAAACTGAACAGGCTATGTATAACAATCTATAGGAAATGTATAAAAAGTCAGTCCTGAACAAATACAACCTTTGTACATTCTCTTCCCTTTGCTTCTATGGATACAGTGAACCCTGTCATTTACAAAATGCTCCAGAAAATGTACAGATCAGGTTTTTGAAGACAATGCAGATTTGAGATATGTCCCTTTTCATAATTCACACTTCCCTTCTCCATTACATCCACAGATTTCACAGACTTTTTATTTGTGTCACACAGAAGGTGCTGGAGATAGTGTTTTTCATTCAGCTAAGTATAAATATTTAACTGGAAGGACTGTGTATTCCTTATGTGTGAGTATAAACTAGGGCTGTTACCATTAATTTTTTTATTCAGGTTTATTGTCTTTTTTATACCGATCTACCTTCTGTGGTTCATTGTTGGTTATGATAATCTGCTATTAATTTTCAACTGTAGGGTGCTACATGTTGTGTCCTCAAAACACATTATATAATTAGCTGTACTCCTAGCACATCCATATCCTGCGCTCATTTATTAATAGTTTATCTGTGTAATTGAGCACAGAGAGCTCTCCTCATCAGAATCTGTCTTTAGGAATGTCCTGAACCACATGTTTTCATAGATTTAGTACAAATTACATGTTTGTTATTAATTTACTAATACTCTGTTGTATTTAGTGTTCATATGCTACTCTTAAATGATTAATTTACAGCTTAATATAAGTGATTAAAGGTTGCAGTCAGTCAACAACCCAGATTTAAATTTATCTGTATGAAAGGAGGCGGGACACAGTCAGGAATAAACGAAAATGCATGCGTGGCATCCCCTAATATAAGTAAGTATGATGCAAAGTGATTTCCTGTAAGTGATTGAACTTGGGCATTTCTGGGACACCTTTACATTGCGAATGTATGTGTGTATATGTGAGTTTGTGTTTACTTAGTTCTTCAAAATCCTCGTGTAGTAAATATACCTTCAGAATATGAATTTATTTCAGTCACTGCAGTGAAGATGAATAACTTACTCTTGCTTCTAAACTTATTTTGTGCTGTAGTGGCACACTCATTCCTCCATATATTCAAACACATAAAGGTCTCATAGACCAAAAGTAAGGTGAATAACAATATAACCCTGGGGCGTGGTGTTGACAACCCACCCACATCTAGTGCAGAGATTAAAGAAAGAGTAGAGCTATACCTCTTCTCCCCCTCTGGGCCTTCATGGTCTTTTACAGGGTGAAAAAGAACAGTATAACCATAAAAGTACACAAGTTGTAAGTCACAAGTGTATTTTATTATCCTCCAACATGTTTCAGCCTACACTGCCATCTGCCTATTTTATTTTGGGTTTGGTTCATAGACTGTCTATGCAATACTCTCCATATTTTTGCTTATGACCAGCTGAGAATTATACTGGTAACTGCATGCCGTGTGGTATCTTCTTTCATACATAAGACCGACACTGATTTATCATGTCCTGTTGGGAGGCCTTGTTGTCTGAAAGACGTGTCCAGCTGTGAACTGGGGTGGATGCTTGGACATAACATTTCCTCATTTCCTAGCTTGCACATCATCACTGTGCCACAAACTGTAATACATTGACTTATATTCAACATATGTGGATATTTAAGCATGGCAAGCTGTATCTTTCCGTCTCTTTTTAAAAGTGACTGGCATGCACATAAAGAAGGTATACTGTATGCACCTGATCTGACAATTTTTATATGTAAGATCACTTATTTATCATGCAAATATCCACAACTAAATAACCTTCATGCCCACCTTGGTGTACCAGTCCCAATATTTCATACATTAGAGTGCACTTTTACTACTGTATCAATGTATATTTTATCTGTAATTCTGTTTACATGTAAACGTGTGTACCTGCCATTAATATTTTAAGTAATCTCCTTGAGAATGCCCTTGTAGGCCGAAACATGTTGAAAGATAAAATGTAATCATCACTTATAACTTATGTCTACTTTGTTGGTTTTACATGGTCAGAAATGTAACATTAGAAAATTAAGATGTTTCTATGCAGTTATTACTTTCTAATATGAAACTAAACACGAAAAGTATTTTTGTTGTGTGAAAAGCAGGATGCATCTATTGAACATGTGGTCGTTTAATATCTGCTGCACATCCATATACTACATCCCAGTGTCAGAAATAAAGCCCAGCCAGTCAGCATAACCATTATATCTGGTTAGAGGGCAAGTCATTATTGTACAGCAAACCCTCGCTCTTCACGAGGGGTACGTTCTTTTTAAAATCGCCCAAACAGTGACAACAGCAATGCACAAAGTTAAAACCTTGTGCAAAAACTGTGATGCATGGAGGTTGCCACAATAATTCTGCTGTGAATCAGCAATGTTGCAAAATGTGAAGTCGTGAATGAGGAGGGCTTGATGTACTTAGTTTAGTTTTAACTTTAGTTCTATATGTGTGTTGTGACTGGATTATTTAATGAGCAAATTGTTACATGCAACCAGCAGTTCAGTCAAACCTATAACTCCGTAAATATTTGACTGCATTGACAAAGGAAAGCCCTTGACTTCCCAGAGTGTATTAGTTTAATTTGTAAAGTTGTAATAATGAAGGTAAATGTAACATTAATTTTATTTTGCAAGCGCTTAAATTTATTAATAGTGAAGCACCAAACATTTGAGTGCAATTGGTGTTCTGAGCATGAGGTTGTTAAGAATGGGCCCTTCAACCTTTTTCTTGAAAGCTAAGCTCTCTTTAATCAAACATATTCCTGTACAGTGTTCATACTGCTTTTGCTATAATATTTGGCTTCTAAGGCCAGCAAAATATGTACAAAAATGCAAGGTATCAAACAGTATGAACTTGGATTGCATACAGCTGAAATATGAATATAGTACATATATGACAGGGCTCACTATATATTATTACAAAACACCTGTGATAGGACAAGAAGAGATAAGTATAAAAATGTCAAATGACAGCTTAACTCTATGAGGTGTCATGAGCTTGAGTGTGCAGATTGTATGCCCATGAGCCAAAATGTTATGGCTCAAGCTATTGTACTGGATACTGTGATTTATTCTACCTTACACACAGCAGCAGCAAGAAAAGATGATGTGCATAAGAAAATATAATATGAACAGAAGTCCACTGCAACATCTGTTAAGGTAAAAATTTGTCATTTCTCCCAGCAGCACATCATTAGACCTGAACCAAAACAAACTCCAGTGGTTCCAAAACTTTAATTCCAGGAACACTGGGACAGAAAGAGATCTTGCCACATAGTGGGAACCACTAAGTGGCTGACATATAAGATGGAAATTTGGCAGTTACAAAGTCAACTGGTTATGATTTTGCATGATGACTTTAACACTATAATGCTATAAATATTGTGAGGCTGACATATTACAAATTATGAACAGAAGTTGTTGCTGTTCTTTTGTCTCAGAAATGTGGCTTGGCAACTCAGTGCTGTAGCCATCAGTTATTTCCCTTATGCCTGAGATAATTAAATACCTTAAAAAATCAATTCTCTAATTCCTCTTACAAAATTTCATGCTTGAATTTTCAGGCCTTCATTTTTAGGGGCAGGGCCCTGGAACACTTTCTAATAAAAGTGCAGTATTCTGAAACCTGTGAGCTACAGCAGGTGGTAGCAGTTAACAAAGTGTTGGTTTAACTTCTTGCTGCTGCACAACCCACCACCTTGTGTGTCAGCCACTATAAGAAATGTGAATTCAACAGCCCAATGCACAGTGTAGGACGGTTCTAGATGCATAATATACAGAGTCTGTTATGTGTTGCTTGGTTTGCGTACCAGTGTAGATGCCCTGCGTTGCCAGTGCTGTGGTGATGCAGGGGGTGAGGCCATAGGAGTAGTGGGCGCAGAACCCACACGTCGATCTTGCCAACTCATGACACCAGGTGGAAGCTGTGACACATCATGTCGTGATCCTGAGCGGGATGGGGGAGCAGATCCTGTGTAAGAATGCAGTCCTGCTGGCCCACTTCGGGGACGCCGGCTGAGAGCACTGCTACTACGAGTGATGCTAGGTGTTGGAGGCAGCATGCGTGGGGACTGAGGGGGTGTAGCACCGCATGCACTGGACTTGCGCCTTAATATCCTATAAGCAGCAACACACTTTAACTTGTGCATCCATTAGAATGTTCCAGAATACCCTTGATTAGGTGGTCAAATAGAATAATCAAAAACACAGATTATCCACAGTTATTTTATTTTTAATTCAGATGCTGCATAACAAATAACACTAGTGTCATGATCATAACTTTTACAGTAATGTCATGTCTTTCTCACCAAATCATCCAAAATGTCATAAAATATGAAGAGTGCCATAAAACAAATTAGTGGGACATAAAATTCGACGAATGAGAGGTATGAGAACTTGTATTATAAGTGTATCTGTGTTACCAATGAGAAATTTTGTGGTTAAATTACATTAAATTAAATGGTTAAAATCTACAAACCAAATATCCACACACAAATAAGAGAGGGTGCATACTTTTAAAGGCTATCATTGTCCACAGAATCTAAAATAATGACTGACTGTATAAATAGTTAATGAATTGAAACCATGGTATTGTCTGTGAAATCATTAACTATGTCAACTGTTTTAGAAGTGGTGACAGAAACCGAGAAATAGCATAATGTTCCTCATGCAGTGAAGTACAATACCAAATCAAATGGGAACTGGGGTTAGCATAGTCAGTATAGTGACTAGGGTACAGGCTGGACAATCTGGGGTTTGATTCCTGAAAGGGGCAAGAGTTTTTCTCTTCTCCAAAATGCGTAGTCCAGCTCTGGGGCCCATCCAGTCTCCAATTCAGTGGGTACTGGGGGGTCTTTCCTCCAGGTGTAAAGCAGCCAGTGTGTGAAGTTAACCACTGACCTACATCTAGTGCCAAATGTAAGAATGAATGAAGTTGCACTCCTGCTCCTCCTATATATCTTCATAGCATGGACAGGGGTAACTTTACCTTTTATCTTACCAAATGAAATGGTGAGCATACCTCTTACCAGGTCCACGGCACATGCCAGTGGGGCATGTTTGCCCCATGGCACAGTCTCCTTCACAGAGGTCACGGGACAGGATGAGACTCTGGTATGAAGAGAGCATAAGATGGCACTGCTCTTCATCCTGTGACACTAGTGCCAGGCTCGAATATCTCTCTTTCAGTCGTCGTCGCTCCTGAAATTGAGGATGCTAACTTTGTCGTGAAAGCAGTATTCAGAGTAGAGTAATAATCTATCTTTTGAGGTTGCACCAATTTATATGCGTTATTTAGAGTGTCCGTTAGAGGTGAGAGACACAGAGGCAGGAGTTTGGTTCTGGGAGAAAAAGAAAACTGGTACTATTTTTAAACACAAACTGCTTTTGAAATAATCCTTCAAAACTACAGCACCACTACCCAATTCTCAACTCACAATCATGAAATATCACATTTATCTTGGCCTTGTATGATTCTGGTTTATTCTCAAGGAAAATGATGTGTTCAGACCAAAATTCCATTTTTCAAAGAATCTTGCAAATCCAAAATTGTCATAGATTTACTGATGTTATCACCTGAAGATAAAATTTACTTTGGGCCAGGAATCAGTCAGTGTCCTGGTCACATTTATTAACTATGTGAGCTGTACATAAGGGAATCGGGATAGCATAGATGGTACAGTGACTAGGCTACAGGCTGGACAACTGAGGAATCATGGTTCAATTCCTGGCAGGGGCAAGAGATTTCTTTTCCAAGAAGTCTATATCAGGTCTGGGGCTGAGCCAACTTCGTGTTCAGTGGGTACCGGGTGTTCGTTCTCCGGGAGTAAAGCAGCTGTGGCGTGAAGTTGATCACGCTAATGCCAAGGTTAAGAATGTGTGGAGCTACTTTCACTCCTGCATATACCTTCATAGCCTGCACAGGGACACGTTTACCTTCTAACTTTACTGTCCATAGGTGGATTGGCATGTCCTCAAGTTGCAGCTGGAGGAGTCAGTTTCTTGATTTGGAAGGTAGCTGTGAATATATTGAATAAGAACTTGCGAGCAAGTGATCAAGGGTGGTCCTGTGGATTGGGGGCTGGGCAGAATAGGGACTGAGAACTTTTCACCATGAAAGTAAACCAGCCTCCTCGCCATACAGTGATACTTGAAAGGACAAAATGCTCAACTGATTATTGGACTTCTGAGTTTCAATAAAGGCAGGAAATATGTTTTTCAACTGAGTGGCATTAACTTCCCAATAAGGCCTCTTTCCTGTTGCTTGATTAGTTCAAAGTAGGGCCCAAGAATTGTCCTAAGCACCATTTATAACACTGGCAAGTGCTTGCTACAGCTTTGCACTGTATGAGTGCCAGATTTGTCTGAATTACATATCACTGTTACACTTGAGTTATCGTTCAAAATGATACCTCTGCAAGTTTGAATGTCTCAAAGTCCTGCAATTGCTTCTGGAAGCCAAAGTTAGGGTTGGCCACTGTGCGACCTACACGCACTACTTTCAGGGCCTCCTTCCAGTTGAGCGATGTAACACTCATTATGTAAGCCACGGCTACTGTCACACTGCGAGACATACCTGCAAGACTGCCAACATCACAATAAATACAACTGAGTAATTTTTATTGTGAGAATACAAAACAACAGTGAAAAGCATGTATGCATATTTAAATCCATTATTAACACTAAGTTAGAACAGTGTATTTTGGGTTCCAGATGTTTAGTATAACTGTGGCTTATCAGGTGTTTAGAAAATATTCAACTACTACAGTATTAAGTTTTATGCCACCTTCACTGACCCAAATTTTCATTCAGTTTTCTCACAGTGTGTTGTAATGCTGTTACATCTTTTCTGGTAGTGAAAGTAATTTACAAGTTTATTCTTGGGATGAAGGTTGTAACTTTTGCTTTCATGTAATGAATTCCATATACTCGTCACTAAACTCAAGACTGTTGTTGCAAATTCATAATTTCCTCCAAACTAAATTAATTTTTCTGTTTTATCATGTTGCTAGTAATGGCTGATGTTGGTTTTTGTAAAGCATACAAAGTGAACTTGTGCCTACAAACAAGCAAGCAATAAAGTCTTCATCTTTCTAAGTTATAATCCTGAATTTGGATTGCAATTCAGACTGCTAAAGCTCCAGGTATTGCAAGGGCTTGATTTTGTGTAGAAGGCATAATGTCTCTAAAGCAAATTGTACAAAGTTATGTATTTCTGACTGTGGACAAGGCAGTAGTGTTTCAGCCACAAACAGAAATGGTTTGACAGAAAACGCGTAGCTCCGACTTTACAGGCCAGGCCCAAATCTGTGTGATGAATCTTACACATTACGCACACTGCTTCTTTTCATTTTGGCACTGCTGTGGCTTGTGCTACTCCTTTGGTCGAGCCACAGGGAAGTGTCCCAGCCGCTGGCGGGGAGTGCCACTGCTCGACCACAGTGGCCGCCGCCCAGCCGCTTAGTGTTTCGTTTGTAAGGTTCCCGCTGCGTGTGCGGCCACTGTGTGGCCCGTGCGAAAGCAGCGTGACATTTGATTTCATTGTTCGATCAAGTCCATGTTTACACGCTTCCTTCCGGTTCGCCTGAAAAGTTGTGTGAGTTGCGCAATATGAGTTTTTACTTACGCCGCATTTGTATAAATTCGTTATCTCAATTCCAGGACATTTCAGGTGCCTGGAAAGGAAGAGTGTAAATAGGGACTTCCCAGGCGTCTGAAACTTCTGGGAATAAAATTTGTAAATAGTAACTGTCATTAATTTTATGCAGTTTCAAGAAGGTGGCAGTTAATTTTATAAGCTGTGCATTTCTCTAAGTTTAGATACTCGTTAATTCCGGGGTCTCTCTGCTGGTAATAAACTTAAACAGTTCTTTCTGGCGCAAAGGTTCATTTATAAGATGAATTCAATTAAAATTATTGTCTTAAAGTTGATAGCAGAACTTCAAAATTAATCTGAAGTGTATGCCTAAGGGTAGCAAAGTCATAAAAGTTTGAGATATATTTGACACATGTTAAGTGGGTCCCTAGGTTGCTGATGGAGGAGACGGCCTCCGGATATGCAGGATAGTTGCGAATATATTGAATAAGCAGCTGCAGACAGCCAACAAGGCGTGGTCCTCCAGTTGGGGGTTGGGTGAGGGACTAAAAACTCCTCATCGTAAAATATCAACATGTTACGAAATATTACACATGGTCTTGGGCTTTAGGCAGATCCTGTGGAATGACCTAATGCATGGAAAAGGGACATGAGATATTATTCCGTTACATGGTGTGGAAACGTTTCAGAACGTATCTCGCGCGTTTGGAGCAGTAGTTTAAGGCCCTGGTTTGTCATGCAGGACAAAGCAGATCGATTACGCCCGAATATCTAGGGGCAGGCCTTTCTGCTGCTTGTTTGTATTTGGCACATCCACTATTTTACTAGAAGCTTCTAAGGACTGTTGAGCTCCCAGGTGAGGATCGGTCGTAACCGAAAGTTCCACTGCAGATTCAAATTTTGAAGGTACTGGGATCGAATCTTGGCTTGGAAGTCGTCTATATTAACAACAGCCTCGCGTTCCTTTTTTTTTTTTTTTTCAGTCCCTTCATGCAGAATCTGGGACAATTCCGTAATAGGGAATCGTCTTTGTAAAGCTGATGGGTAATCATCTGGATAGGATATTATCCGCTTTTGTGGTTAAATTCCTCGTTAATTACAGCCTTATGTTTCTTGAACTGTGAAATATCGACTTGAAAGTCTGAGCATCCCGTTTGTGACGCATCGTATGACATCACTGCATTAAGCATAAAACACAACTGCTACCGAGCTGCAATAAAGTTTCTATCCATTACGAGGACCGAAATAACAACAGAACAGATTTTACTCTATCCATTAATCCGTCTAGAATTCCCGCCGTGTTGATATGATCTGTAATTTTAATTGACTGTGAAAGCATGTCCACCGTTAATTAGAACAGCGTACATTAGCTAGTCTATTAATTCGTAAACAAGGGTTCCTGTTATTTGTTCTTCCATTACAGAATAGGAATACTTCCCCACATTTAGCATAGAAGTTATGCTTGGTAAATTTAGGAAAAGTAATTATCGAGTAGGCCTAAAGGAACAGCCAAATTTCGTAAACATTTTCCTCTAAAAATACTTTTTTCTATACGAAATTCCAAACAGCAAGGGCGAAAAGTATATTCCAAAGTGGAATGGCACTGAAAACAGTGTACAGTTTACTCGTTTGGATGAACATGTGAATTTTGTTTTAATGATAGTAAAGAATTATGTTTACAGTACAATTATTCTGATCGATAACCTAAGAGCCTGAGTCTTGCAATAGTTTCCCATAGTCGGTCTACTACATACCTTCTTATTGATAAGAGGAAACATCAACAATCGCCATTGCACGCTCTTGGAGCAGAACTCCAACTTAAAAATTTACGTGGCTACAGTCATAGCCGTGTTTAAGGGCTGGACGATGAAATAATCGGATGTCGGTTCCAGTCTGGGAAGATACGTTTTTCTGTTCTTCACAGCGTCATACCGACTCGGGGGGCCTACCCAGCCTCCTATGCAATGAGTAGCACAGGCTCTTTCCCCGGGATGAAGTGGCCGGAGTGCGAAGCTGACCACTCATTTCCCCCAACTACCTTGATGGCGTGGTGCTTAATGAATCACAGGGACAATTTTTACTAATGAGATTGGTTCTCTTTATGAGGCACATCATTACAAGAACTAACGCGAGCACCTACTGACCTAGTTTACAAGATTTTCCTCTTTTGTGAAGTTTTTGCATACAGTTTACATGTTCACATGATTATCTCGCCGGTCTCAGTCATCTAGCTCAGCGGTGGGTTATGCGTTATATTCCGACCTGTGAAATACATTTTTGCCTACATACAGGCATGTTTGTGGCGTTATTTTGTAAGGAAATCTCAAAATAACCTGCAAATAAGTCAATTGTAACCTGTGTTAACATCTGAGGTTCTAAGAAAAATTTATAACTCGCGGTTTTTCTTTTTTCTCGATAGCATTCATGAATTGAAAATCTATAGGCAATATGAGAGAGAATATAACAGAAATGTTATTCTTTGCTTACATTTCCCAGCTTGTTTCCTCTGTCTTACATTTTACATTTTACTTTTTGATTTGCTTTATCCACCTCATTTCCTTCTTTCGTTTTATTTTCGTTCTCTATCCTTCTGGTCCCTGTATTTTCACTTCCTTTGTTTTCTATTTTCTCTTTTTCTTTTTAAATCTCTTCTTCCATCACTCTTTCTGTTTCCTTTGTAGTTTACCTCGCACAGTACTGTGTCCATTATTTAATTCTTAGCTGTATTGCAAGACACATTAAGCGAAGTTAGGTTATCTTACACATGTCCACAAACCAGCTGCGTTGTTGGCATCGAATGTTCACTTATTTTTTCAAGAAAATCAGTTCTACGACTTTCCACGCACCTCAGTGGGAACGGAGGTCTGTAGTTGCTTCTGGCGTCGTGAGCAATTAAAATCCGTTCTCCGCAATGATATGTTTTGTGCGTATAGTTTCCAGAAGTACCACAATAGGCCAAGAGGACAGTTTTCACTAGTATGGTAGGGGAACCTCCAGAGCAATCGATACAACAGATTCAACCCGACCAGTGTCACAAGTCTTCGGATTCGTTCCTATGCGAGTGTTGGTTCTGGTTCTGTTCGACACAGTTCTCAGCCACTTCCATCCATTCATGTTCACAACCGCTTTTCTAGAAGTTTCACAGCCACAGTTATGTACCGCGTTTTTCATGTTCCTCTCAATCATCAGGACTGACAATTGTTAGTTTGTTACTCAGAGATGTGTGTCGGATGTAATGAGAGAATTATCCTGTACAGTGAACCTGAAAGGAAGATACAGGAAGTGGTTGTGTCCTATTTAAGGACTAAAATATATTATGAACCCGCATCCAGGACCCGATGAATATGAAGCTTTGTTTCAAGAAATCGATATTACATGCCGCAGCACTCACCAGTGGATGAGGACATTGCCGCCACGCAGTCTGGCCGCGTGTATGAAGTCATTGCAGAGTGGGAAATACTGCGTCAGATTCTGGTCAGGGGTGTCCGACGCTATCACACACAGATAGTGCTTGTCCTGCAACAGAGGGATGGAGAGAAGCGGGGAAGGAAGAAAGAAACAGGAAAATAAGCATACGAAGAGACAGAACGGAAGATTTTAAAGTTAGGACGGAGATAGGCCACGACTGTGTTCCTCTAAGTTAATGATTATTTCCCCACCTCTTCTGGCATACAACCCCTGCAGTTGAAATAGTGTCTTTGAATGAATTTGGAATCATCGGTATATTTTATTATCCTATTGTTGGTCTAAAGTTTCTATATTTCGCTGCCATGAACCAGACCTCCTCGCAAATAAAAGACATACGAGTTTGAAAATCGTTAATTTTCGGGATTGCGTGAAACAGGGAGATGTCAGAAGCATACGCTGTCGGGGACTGACGGTCACAGAGAGAGAGAGAGAGAGATTTGGATTTTGACAGACTCCATTCATGTTTATGTCTCCCTCTGCATTATTTAACGAGACTTCATAAACTGAACTCTTATGTAGCGTCAAGTAAGATGACAGGATGATTTGTATGGCTATGAAATGAAGCAGTCGTTCTACTATCAAGATACCATTCTGACAACAGTTACTGAAATTACTGAGAAAAACCACGAAATAATCTGCGGCATAGCCCTATTCGGCTGGGATTCAAACTAGGTTCTTTCCGATCGCGTTACTGCGGACACATCAGATTCTGTCCTTTGTAATGAATGAATCCGATTGTAATATGTACGGAGGACGACAGTCTGTATCGCTCTTCCTAACATCTGTATCAACACGTCACTCTTTAACACTTTAAACACGAAAGAGAGTAAGTGAAAGTACTTTTCTGTCTAATGGTCCCCCATATCCGAAATGTTCCATTCTTCGCCTGCTTGTCTTTCTGGTAGGGTTGCAAAACGAAAATCAACCTGAGTTACAATTTAACGATCAAATTCTTACCGGACAAAGAACACACTCCGCCTCCATTATAAAAACAAATGTCAGTTAAAGCTGTACAGTGAACTAATGGCTGTTTGTCCTGGAATCCATACAAAACACAAAAATGTACTGCGTGGACAGAATGTAGAACTTCTGAGTGTTGAGCCGGGTGGTACAAAAAGTGACCATTGAGCTCTAAACGGCTACGTTTACTCACGGAATGAAGCTTTCTAGCTGCGTCATGTATCGCCACGATGTGTGTGATCTCGAAGCGTTCTAGTTGAGCGGCATCCTTCGAATCCGGTAATTCCCTATGTAAAGACCCGGCAACACCTGCAACACATCGTACTTCACGTTAAGGCTGAATGTGACGGATCTGTTCTGAGGGTCTTGTTACATAGAGTGGTGTTTCTCAACCGGTGAGAATTAACTGGCGGTTTGGTGGGACGTAAGGTCTCGGAAAATAAGACTTACCAGTGATAATTAACATGACACTAAAATGTACTTAATAGGAAAGAGTAACCTTTTTAGAAAATTTTATTTTTTTGCTATGATGGGAACAGGATTTTAAGGCGTATTCGCACTCTTGCTGAGCTTCTATGAAAATAGCTCAGTTTATCTGAGTCTACCCATGTAACAATTAATTAATGCTGAAAAGTGTACGGCCGTTTCAGATGTAGTTAAAACCGGACAAAAATAGTGATCATTCTGTAGAGACCTATGTGAATTTTTGCGCGTATATGAAGCATACCCCGCTAAATACACGTATTTATCGGAGCGAAAATTATTTGGAGCGAACTTTGCAAATAATCATGAACCACGCATTTTACATTTTTCGAGATAGAAGAGAAGGAATGTTACGTACTACATATTTCCGAACGTGTATATTCGGCATTTCAAAACGCTTACGAATATAGGCCTAACCATCATCTAACGGGAAAAACAAAATAATGTCTTTACGTGAGTTCTGACAGCGTTTAGAAGAGGTCTGGTATACTATTTTAATGCAGTACTGTTAAACACGGCTGTCGAAGCAGATACTAAATACGGTATGTAAGGATTCTAAATCCTTTATATAAAATGGTCTTGTAACGTGTGTATTATTGGAGTGAGGCTCTAATGTCGCTTATTTATTCATTCATTAGTTAATTTTGACTTCCTACTCGGACTCTTGACCCGTGAAGATGGGACCGATACGTTGTCCCGAAACGTCGGTAAACAATTACCACACGACGCCACGTAATATCCCAGAAGAGCGCAGATCTCATCAACATCGCGGCGGAAGCCTGAAATCAAGGTTATTGCGTGCTATTCATCCAAGAGGATCCCAGCGCCCGCGCGGTCTAAAGCGTGGGTCTGCAGCCGCTCACTTATTGGGATTGTGGGTTCGCATGCCGTCGGGTGCATGGATGTCTGTCTCTTGTTAATGTTGTGTGTTGTTAGGTAGAGGTCTGTGCGTCGGGCTGATCACTCGTCCCGACTCCTACCAAGTGTGGTGTGTCTGAGTGTGATCGTGAAGCCTCGATAATGAGGAAGCCCTGGCCCTATGGACTGTTGCGCCATAAAAAATAACTATTCACCAAAAATGAATATTTTCCTGTGAATTTAATATGCGTATTTTGTAGCCACTGTGAGCAAGGAGTTCATCGTAGTGTTTATTATTTATTTATAGTTCAAGGAATATTAGTCCCGATGTGCTGCTTGTGTAAAAGGTAGAAAGACACATTTAAAACACTTTCGTTTATCAGTGATTTGCTTGAAGTCACCAGTTTCACGCTAAAGGGAACGCCGAAAGTTAGAATTCGCGAAATGAACATTTAGAGGCAGTAACACATCGAACATGTCAGAACTCTTGCGCCATGTGTCGATTTCCCACTTTATTCTGACAATATGATTGTTGGGACGAAAGATGCAAGGAATCGAGAATCACTGACCTAGGCCTATGTAACATTAAATTTGTCCTCCGTTATAAACACTGTCTTGATGGCGTATATGGTACGTGAAGGTAAATCTCCTTTCGTTATTAAATGGGAATTTGTCATGAAGTTAGGAAGGCTACAGTTTAGGTCTGAACACAGTGATAAATAGGAAAAATCCTGCTTATTTCTGGCCCCAACCCATGGCCTTCCTTCTGTAGCCAGTTAATTTTCTGACTGAGCTATATTCGATCATGTGTTTTCTTTGTACTCTTGCTTTTAAATTATATCGAAAAGGTCTAAGACAAATCAAGTTTGCTTTTGTAGTCTTTTGGTTAGGTCTGATAGTGATTCAATTCCCAGTTCTTCCAAAATGCCTTAGTTCCAGTGCACATGTATTCTCCAGTACGGATCTAGAAGTTTCCCCATACTCACCCAATATGTCATGAAGACGCACGAGTATGGAGACCCACTGCTCCATGCAATAACCTCGGCTATAGATGAAACTGCAAACTCTCCGCTTAGTACATTTAATGATCCAAACAACTTATCGGCTGTTTATGAAATGTAACATATTGGGCGTCTCCAGTAAAGGCTGATTCTCCAAACTTTTGTGACTGCCACCTCATGTGTGCTGAATTTGAGACAGTGGGTTCAGCGCTGTTGTCCAAAGAAATCCACATTTTTTATTATCTGCTAGCTATAATCGGTTCGTTTACATGGAGCTTAAATATAATTTTATCAAATTTCTGTTTAAGAAAAGTCGTCACTAAAAGGTTGACCGTGAGATATTGTGTAGGCCTCGTTAAACACCGGAACCTTTGTTGGGGAATATTTTTAGATACAATATCCCTATAACGAAACACAGGCAAAAATCAATCGCTGTTCCTGTGGCGTGTAGTGTCTGTACTGTTTGTTGGCATTATCTGCAGTTTAATGCATGCAGCTGTACCTACAGTAGCTTATATTTTGAATAAATGAAAATCAAGAAGGAGGAGGAGATAGGAAAAGTAGCAAAGCATTTATTTGGAAACGTTTCTGCGTTCTTCCTTTTTCCTGCTGTTTTGCCTTGAAAAAAAACGAGGTGTTGTGGCATAAACACGACCAACTGTTGACATGTGATTTCGATTGATGGATTCAGTGCAGCAGATCGTTTCGTTCGGGTCATTACGACGACAATCAATACAAAGATCGCACAGCGTTCCTGCATAAACTACATAATTCAGTTTCTTATAAAGACGGTGGTGGAAGAAGTCTGTCTTATTTCATGTCATCGCGCTGTTGTAGTTTGGCAAATTTACTGTCGGATAGGTGCCAGTTTGAGATAAATTTTGTTTGTAACATCAATTATGAACTTGAAGGACTCCGTGACACTTAGCTGTCTAGAGCAGGGGTGGGCAGGAAAATATAGATCATGAAAACATTCAGTCCAGCATGTGGCCTTTTAAGATATACGTGAATATTTGCGCATAGACAAACTGTAGTACACTAAACACAATAGAGATACATAAATTGGTAAAATTAAATCGAAATTTTGATGAGAATGCTAGTTCTGAGGCCCCTAGTAAGTACACTTTGGCTTGGCATGTACCTAGAAATTAGAGTGAAAAATTTGAACGTGTTCACTATAGCGAAGATAATTGATTTTTTTTGTAACACATTGTGACCGTATACAGAAGATTGTGTTCCTTACTCAACGGATTGTCATTTTTACATAACCTAGTCCGATCCTCTATTAAACATCCCTAAAATACAGCACCGCTGTAACCTGCATAGGTGATTTTCTTATTGGGTACAGATAGAAAGTTTACAGGACTGATGAATCCGCTGCTTTCTTGAGAATTCAATATCAAAGTTCATCCAAAACAAGTTTTTTTTAATTCAGCAGTTTTCTGACACTGTGTTGGGGCAAGTTATGTCTGTATGTGGCTAACCTAAAGAGAATTTCTTGGTGATTGTGAAAGACGTCCGTTTATGAGCCGATCAAGACTCGAATTAGCCTACAGAACAGTAACAAATGATATCGGACATTGTGGTTTGAAGTTCTCAAGGAGGTGACTCTCTTCTGGGATGTGACGCCGTGTCGTTTTGAGAGGAACCTCTTGCATCCGTCTTTAGGGTAGAAGAGTTAAGTGTCTCTGTTTTATCCTGAAGATAGATGCAGAAAGTTCCTCGGAAGTGTTGGTACTTATCTAACAAATTATATGGTTTCACATCTCAGAAGACCGAATATTCAGTATCAGATATTCTTTTGGCTGTCAACATATTTAGCTGCTATTGAAAAGCGCGGACATTAAGGCGTTCTGTCAGTGCAACGTCCCATGCAGAACATACTATTTGACGGTAGTATTAATGTGTATACAGTCAACCTCGGTTATAACGGATCCCAAGGGGAGTCCTAAAAAGATCCGTTATAACCGAAGTCCGTTATATCCGAAGTTCGGTTAAATTATGTTTTAAAATGACATTCAAATTAATACCACTTAAGTTACGCTTGTTTTCAGTTTTATTGCGTACGGACATGAACAGATACATTTTGCACGTACAAAAGCACACATTACACTCTACGTACTTTGTTTTAGTTTAAAAAATTCAGTAATATTTGTTTGCTTCTTGGCGCTTGACGGTCACCTTTGGAGGTCCATCGGTTCAGTTTTAGACGTTGTGTTAGGCGGAAGGAAATAAACTGAGACGTTTCTCACAGCAGCTGTGTTAACAGAATGAGCGGCACAGTTGTCCAGAATAAGAGCGACGTTGCGCCTTTCGGCCTTCATCCGCTTATCAAATTTTAGCAGCCACTCATCAAATAACGTGGAAGTCATCCACGCTTTTCGATTGGCCCTGTATTCAACAGGCAGCCTATTTGCACGCTTGAAAGCCCGCGGATTTGCATACTTTCCTATCACAAGCAATGACACCTTTTCTCCAGCCATACTAGCACAAACTAAACATGTCACTCTTTCTTTAGACAATTTACCACCTGAAACACGTTCATTTTTAAATGCCAGAGTGCGATCAGGTAATGCTTTCCAGAAGAGTCCTGTTTCGTCCGCATTGTAAATGTCACGCGGTGCAAATGTATCAAAAATTTGCCTTAATTTTATGTCCTTCCATTCATGAAGTACGTCGCTTTCACGAACAGCAGCCGATTCGCCGCACATTTTCTTAGACACAATGTTGTGTCGAGTTTTCCATCGATCAATCCAGGCTGCAGAAATACTGTCTTACAAGGCTTACAAATTCGCTACTGTACCTAAAACGTTACAAGTAAATGCACCCAAGTCAAGCCGTGATTGATTTATGACACTTTCCCGCTGGTGCATCAGGTAGAGAGACTGTCCCAGCTATCCATTTTAACCGCTAATGCTTGGACAGTGTCGTTAGGAAAGCTAAACAAAGCGCACAATTTACAAGTCTCCAAGGCGTCTGCGGTACAAAATGCTGTCCAATTACATATTCAGAATTCATGTCGCTCTGACAAGTGAGCCCTCTGCGCTCGAACACACTGTAACCGTTGTGAACTGTCCATTATTTTGCCAAAAACGTTATAGCCGAGGAAAATCAACTGTTGGGGAATGCCGGAGAAATCCGCTGTGGCCGAAGATCCGATATATGAGAGACCGGTGTAACCGAGGTAATTACTGTGATAAAGCATAGGGAAACGGCCGGGGAATGAAAAACGATCCGTTATAACCGAGGCCGGTATAACCGAGGTCGACTGTAACATGTCAACATACTATGTACCAGGATTAGATGCAATTTATTTTGCGACGAAAGATTTAACAGCTTCCTGGCTGTCATTATTCTTTCACATAGATTGTTAGTCGCGGGCCTCTAATCTCGTAATCCCGGTTTCGATCCCAGTCCATCCCATGTGGGATTTGTGGTCATTAAGGTGGCACAGGGACAGGTCTTTTCCTCGTGAACTTCGCTTTGCCCCTGTCAGGATCACTCTACCAATTACATTCTTTCTTAGTCTGGCCTCTTCTACCTATTCATTCTAGGTGTGGAGGGTTATACTCAATGACACACACACGCACACTCGGTAGGACTCCTCTGGACGACGGATCGGCCCGTCGCAAAGAACTCTGCCTGACAACACACAGCATTCACAAGAAACAGTCATCCTGCCCTCGACGGGATTCGAAACTGCAATCCCAGCAAGCGAGCGGTCGCAAACCTACGTCTTAGACTGCGCGGCCACCTTTACCAATTGCCATACTCATATTTTATTCATCTGCCACCGACGCTAATTGATCTTAGGAACTTACAGCATCATTAAATAAAACAATTCTCATCTATCACTCTTTCAGTCGACATTGTGGTATAAGGAGGTGTTGTGGTGAAAGTTTAATTGCGAACATGTAATTACGGTCTTCACGGGTGACAAACCTGGCAACGAGCCACTTACTAGACCCAAACGTGTAAAGAATTATAGTCCATATACCTCACTGTAGAAAGGGGGTAAAGGATGCATGTCATAAAACCTCTCTCCCTTTATGAGGTTAAATTTATTTTTACACAAGAGGTTCAGGAAACAGAGTCATACCTGTATGTCTATCCATTACGTGCTCGGGATACAGTGTCACGAAAACAAAATTCCAGATTACTGGATGCTGCGTCAACTATTGGAATCAATCTTTATCTATAGCAGTTAAAGTATGAAGACGATAACGATATAACGATAAGCAATGAGCGGACAAGGTGCTGAATGCTATTTGTCTCTGTTTCTGTTTGTGTACTGTACAGCCTGCGCTGTGTCCTGAATTGTGGTTTCGTGTTCGGTGTCTGTTTTTGGGGACCAAAAGAATATTGTGGATATGAGACATTGTACAGAATGTAGCATATTGGAGTGACGAGTTGATATTTTCTTAGTGCTTCTTTCTGCAAGTTACAGGAGTAGGCAATGTTGGAGAAAGAAATGAAAATTGAAGGAAGGAAGGACAGGAGAGAAGTGAGCAAAAAAAGGAGAGATATAAAAGAAGGTGGTAAGAAAGAAGGGAAGGAAGAAAGAAGGACTTCAAATGCTTCCTTCCTAATCATTCCTAAGGCATCATCTATACTTGGTCTGTAAGTCTAAGGCAGTGGGCGGACAACATGTTCGACAGGTTTCGATATGGAGTTTCTCTGTTGGTAAAATTCATGAGTTTGTACGACTTTTATTTTGTGTCAAGATCTTTCTTTCTTAGCCTGACCTACCTACTCATTGCAGAGGTAGAGGGTTATTGTTGCACCTGATCACACTCAATGACACAAACAAACACACACTCGGTAGGACTCTTCTGGACAAGGGATCGGCCCGTCGCAGAGACCTCTACCTGACAACACAGAGCATTTACAGTAGGCAAACATCCATGCCCGTGGCGGTATTCGAAACCGCAATCCCAGCAAGCGAGCGGCCGCAGACCGATGCCTTAGACCGCGCGGCCACCGCGATCGGCCTTTGTTAAGTTGATGACACTTTTAATCCGCAGAGACATATGAAATTTGCGCTGGGGGAAGATAGAAGTTCTGGGACAATCTTTGGCTCATACCAGGAGGTCGGGTCGCTACAAAGGATTTAGTAAGAAAAGTATGTAAATCCATTTCATAAACTTCGGAACACAAGACACAACCGAACGCTTTATGCAAATTTATGTTGAAATACCTCGTAGATATTAACTGTAAATGACTGGTTTCGAATTTATTTGTTTCTTGCCAGACTTATCTTATTAAATTAAATAAGCTTAATAGATAAGCGGTAAGTTGTCCTTATGCTTAATTAATCACCCGAATTACTCCTTGCACCAGTCTCTTCAGTTTTCGCTCACAAACGTATCGGCTACAGTTAAACCTCAAACACGAATGGATTCTGATTTCACTAGCTCCATCATAAATAGGATATGATTTCGTGCCCACTATAATCCGGTCACTTAATACACAGACTTCCTCTTTTACTGTGGACCTAATCACTGAAGAAATATGTTTCTAAATAAGAATCTTCTGGATTTTGTGCCTACATGTTTCGAAAAAAACAAAAGTGAACTATTTACACAGATTTAAAAAATGTGTCCATCAGGCACTTGTCTTAATTTTCATGTATTGCGCGTTCTTCGCTCGGGATGTTATTGCTTTACTTGTCAGTATCAAAATGTAGGTAGCTGAAACTTGAAAGAATATTTCGAATCCAAAACCTGTACCTCACCACCGTAACAGCCGTGGTTACCGTACATACTGGCAAGAGTACGGAGTAAATTCTTCCCTTTAGGCGTTCTGTATTAGGCCTGTGCTTGGTTATTGGAAGCAGAAATATATTTGTGGCACTTACGCAACGCTACTTTTACAGCAAAGTTGTTTTCCCACTCATTCAAAAGGCAGTGCATAAGCAAAGATTACTTACGAAACACTTTCCGTAAGTCAACATTATCAAACATGACAACAAGAAGAAATGTTTAAGTTATATGCAAATAGTACATGAAAGCATATAGGGGAGTAAAGGTATAGCTCCACTCTTAACCTCGGCACTAGAAGGAGGTGAGTGGTCACCTTCACGCCCCGGCCGCTTTAACCCCGGGAAAGGAACCCAATACCCATTGACATTGAATATGAGGCAGGGAGGGCCCTAGGGCCAGTCTGGAGGGTTTAGAGAAGAGAAAACTCTTGCCACTACCAACCAATCTCTCGCAGAAGTGACGTCTGCAGTCGTGAAGTCGGCCTATAGCAGCAATGAGAATACCATTGCAACAAGTTGTGTTTCTGTAAGATGTATGTGCTAAATACCGATCCCTCGAAAATTGTCATCGTAAATACAGGCGAAAATTTTCTGATGCGCATATTCCAAACACAAAAACAAGTTTAAAATACGTAAAATTTTTCGAGTGACATGCTGCATTATAGATACGAACAGAACACACAGATGCAGCGCTGAGGAAAAACTAGACAAAATTGGTGCTGGATTGGGGACGTTGCCTTTACATTCATATCAGACAATTGTGGTTCACGAAATGTACGACACAGGTCATGAAGTAAGATTGAATTTTGAAAACTGGTACCTTCATGTGGTGCGTGATGGAGGAACAGACCCCCACACTCGCCCTGTTTCGCAAACTGCTGGAATAATAGGTACTGGTATGTAGAAAAACCAATCGTGATCCACGAAGTGCCATTATTTGACTTTTGGCGTATGATATTCTAGGAGTGTAACTAGGATTACTTGGCCTTTTTTTTCTTGAGACCATAAATTCACACCAGTATATTGCACACATTCTGACACCATTTTTTTTGTGCCTGTCGGATTACGCGAGACCTTGTGCCTTTTTTGTTAGTAAGACAGTGTAAGAGCTCACACAGCAAACAATACTGTGTGTTGTTTCAAGAGTTTTTGGTGACAAAATAATAAGCAAGGGATTGTGGCCTCCACGTTCGCCAAATCCGAACCTTTGTGATTCTGGCTTGCGGGGCATGTTAAACGACAAATTTTACAGTAATAATCCTCGAACTGAAGACGATGTGAAAAGAAGCATTCAGGGTGCAGTGCCTTCAGTTGCACCGGCAGAACTTCTGCGTGCAGTGAACAACGGGTTTGCTATATGTGATGCGTGTGTGAAAGCTGAAGGAAACCACTTCCAGCAGCTTCTTTAAATATGGCGAGTGAAAGCCGAATATTAACTGAAACACAATGAACTAAAACTTTCCGTTATATTCTTTAAAGATGGTGAGTAAAAATTCATAGACTGAAATACTTGACCATGACTCACGGCCAATTGTACGAGTAACAGCGGCTAGCGCTGCGCTGCTTGCCAACATGCAAAACGGTCTGTCAAGTGACCAACGATATGGGCTAGATAAACTAAGGGCTTTACCCTATAACCCATGACGTTATTTTTGGATAAGAATTTATTACCAAAATGTAACATTAACAGCATAACGTTTGCAGAACCAGAAATTTGTGCAATAGAAAAGTAGGCTTTATACGTTATGCTCGGAACTCCTTGTTTATAGACGAATTTCCTTAGATACTATCACTTAAGGTACCGTCAGTAACGGAAATGTTTGACTAGATGTAGTAACCTACTTAAGCTTTCATTATTGACTTTTTCAACGCCGTAAAATCCAGTTATCATTTCTTTATCCGGCTGTAGTACAGTAGTTCAGTCCTGGTTCGTTACGCATATTACATTTATTTCACACACACACACGTGGTTAATTTTCGTGGCGGATATTTAAAGCCACAACTATTAACTTACGTAATTCATGGTCGTTTAGCTACTTTATTTGCACAAGGTAAATGTATTTAAAAGACGCAACATCTACATGTTTGTAACTCTTGTTCGTTAAATAAACATCAGCACTCACAGTATTATACATCTATATAATCAGACAACTCGGACGACATGGAAAGGTTTAAGAGAGTTGCAGAGAATTATTTATATTTAATGTTTCTAATACGTAATATGTATATATGTAGACGTATCTGCATTCTTAAAAGCTGGGGAGTGGCGCGTTGCGGTATTTGGAGTATGTTTAGGCTGTGGTCTTCTGGGTTATGACTCATGGGCAGATACCAGTGTTTCGGCGTAACCCGCTGTCTACATCTTCAGGGACCATCCGTTGAATCGTACATAACTACCTACGAGACCACACGGCACAATCCAAGAAACCTTAATCTAAATTTTCGCCGCCATGGAAATCTCAAAGCTCATATGGGCCTATATCAAGAGATTTAATGAGGTGTTCTAGTTTAAAACCTGTCTGGGAAATGAAATGTTTACTGCTAAGGTTTGCAGATCAAAGTCCTAATGAAAAACGATAATTTTGCGTATGTTTGTAGTACTGTGTTTGCCGTTGTTCCGATTACATACAAACACTTTGGTAGATACTTTCCAATTCACAAATAATTACTGGTGTAATCTTTACATTTACAGCCGATTATTATAATTGTTGTTCTCCGGCGCACAGTCATGTTGCAGCCAAACCCAGTGTTTAGAAATATGACACGAAATATGTGAGGTAGCTGGCCCTGTCCTGAAGATGGAGACTGAAACCTCCTCCGAAACGTTGGTACCTATATTACATTTTTCACGGTGTCATATCCCACAAGACGGAAATCTTTATCAGTACCACTTTGACAACCTCAAATCTCGCATTTGTGAGGTAAAGCTGAGGAAAACGAACATCCATCGTCCCCCAGAAGCCAAAAGCAGTATAATAAGAGAGGGGCATGCTTACTGACCTTATTCATGCCATTGCCCATGGCTGCTCCGCTCTGCGGCGCGTTCACATGTCGACTGAGGCCCGCAACCTGCCGGCCATCAGGGGCCGATCGATATGACCCGACCCACTTCGGGAGGGGCAGTAATCAGTTCCCGATTTGTGTCGGCACACCACCATGCTGCGTTCTTTCCTTAGCTTTAAAACAACTTCTAATTCACGGTTTATATCCCGTCCGACTCATTCATTAATATATCAACGCTTTACAGAAAGGTGTGTGGGTGAGGGTAATGTGAAAAATCTGAGCAAGATCACAAGCTTGGGTGTTAAATTTTAAAACAAATTCATTATTGTCACAAATAATTAGTCTAGATCGTCAGCTTTAGGCTTTCATAGTGGCCGCACGGTCATCAGCCACTCAAAAACTGGGCTCGCGATTTTGAATGCAGCGTTTCTCTGTTGTGTTGCGTTGTTCTTTCCACGGGTTTATTTAAAAATTATTACCAACACCATGGGGCAAAGTCATTCAGCAATAATACTCAATCAGTAAGTCAAGAAATTGCCTGCCTTTACAGAATCTACCTGTCAAAAATCTGCAAGTGGATCCCATCCTCAGCCAGATGAATCCAGTCTGCACCTTCATATTCATCTTCCTTTTATGGTTTTCTGGTGAAAATTTGGTTCACATTTCTCATCTCTTCATATGCCTCAAATGATTCATACTCTAGTTGTCATAATAATATTCCGTGAACAATCAAGCTAAAAGTTGTCCCTGTGCATGCCATGAAGGCGTATGGGGTTGTGGAGGTAAAGCTACACGCATTGTAAACTGCAGCAATACATGGTGAGCTATCAGCTTCATGCCCAGACTTGTTTAGCCCAAGGGGAAGAACCACTGTTACCCATTTAATATGATGCTGGTAGGTCCTAGAGACAGTGTGGACACTTTGGAAAAGAGAAAGATCTCTTGCCCCTGCCAAGAATCCAACCCCAAGTCCTCATTTGTCCAGGCTACAGCCTAGTCACTATAACACCTATGCTAAACAGCAGGTTTACAAATTGTGAAGGTCATCATTACATAATTTTCACCATCCTCCTATTACTTCCTTTCTCTTAGGTCCAAATATGCCCTCACCATCATATTCTCAAGCACCCTTAATCTGATAGGATTGTAGTCCTCTAGGACGTGACACCATCTAATAGGGCAGACTGGTACCAATGTTTGGAGGAACATCTCCAGGGCAGCTCAATCATCTACCCACAGATCTACCAAACTACATGGTGACACATCCCATAAATTGAATATATATGGGTTCTAGGATGACATTAAATGAAACAAATGTGAGTTTATATCAGTTTATTGTTCATGCTGTTTATGCGGATGACAGATAAGCATCAAGCCAAGCAACACCAGCACAGCACCACCCCACCACAATAACGATGTCACTTCTCCAAATACAAGGTGTCCTAGCAGGGCCTGCAGAAATACAACCATTAGTATACCTATTAGGACTTTTTCCATTGTCACAGCACACCAACACACAAGGTTTTGGAAACAGGTAGTTTCTGAAACACTGTGTGGTGAGTGTGTTGTTACAATGGAAAAAGTTCTAATAAATATAACTGATAAAACTTATGTGAAACTACTGTCAAAAAATTTATATGATTCAATTAATATACCTGTAGACAAGCATATTACAAGAAAGTACTGAAATGGGATATAGCTTAAAAATTCAGGATGATGACTCTTCAAGATGACAGGAAAGATTTTATTTCCTTTGATGATTGGAAGTGGTTATATGTGGCCTTTATTGACATTTTAAGATTATTAGCTGTTTCTCTGTTTAGGGCATTACATGGTAACACTTATGGTGTGAGATCTTTGAATCAGTAATAAAGTGGAGACTGTCTTACCCATGCATTCTGATCTGTTTTAACTAGAACATTGTCTCAGACATATGTTACTCAAATATCCTTTAGGTTGACTAGTTCACAACTGCTCTTTGCTATGATTATTACCTTGTATTTCAGCATGTCACAGGACCCATTGCAGTACATTATGCAAGAGTCTAAATTGGTTAAAAAGAACAGAAGTATACAAGTGGACTCTTAATTTGTAGTACAAATATTTTTCAAACACGTTATTGACATTTCTGCATACCAAGTCGGTCTTAATTTGAAGTTCATGTCTTTCAGATACAAATCTATAACAGCAAAGCTAATAACACTACTTGAATTAATATTTGTTACACACACACCATACTGAAAAATGATTCACACAGAACTGTAGATCTCATGGAAAATATAATAAAGTACAATTTTAACTTCATGCAAAGTACAAAATGAACAAAAACTAAAACTGTCCAGCAACTTAAATGGCAGTTCAAGAGGGTGACTACTGGCTGTGGTGTAAAATAACATACCGAGCTGATGTAGTTTACTGCAGTGCTGGTGACAGTGGGTGGTAAGGAAGAGGTTGACTGTTGCAATGCCTTAACAAAACTTGTCCACACCCGAACATTACAGGCCACCATAAGCACAAACAACAATGTCTTTAAAACTAGGCCCACCTGTAACAATATCATCCATGTGAAAACTGAACAAGTTTAAATTTAGTCTTCATACTACTAGCACATTTATATTGTTTATGCCACTTCTAAAATGTATCAGGGTTGGGTGGCATCCAATGGCATGTTCGTAATAAGTTTCAGAAAAATCGTTCACTTGGTGTCTTACACTGCCACTGCCTCACCTTCCCCTGCCAACATCACAGTTCACTTTTATACCCCACTACTTCTGTAGTAGAACTTTTGTACAAACAATAAAGGAATAAGCGAATTGTATTCAGAAGCGAAATATGGCATTGGCAAAAAGGGCATTTTGGAATTCTTTAGGATTAAAAATTTCTAACCCCCCCCCCCCCAAACCAAACTGCCGGTTTCACTATCACAGTAGATACTTTATCCTTTTAAAGCCCGTTGAGATGAAATTCTAGGTGCTGATATACCTGGTAATATGAAACATACGAAGATCCAAATCTCCAATGGCTACCGATTCCGCATCCCAATTACACGTCTTCTACAAACAGGGGCTAATGTATAAGAAAACTTTTAGAACCTGTTCGCTGAGAATACAGTTACTATTTCTTTCACACCATTATGAGAATGGGACTAAGAAATATATTCCCAAGCTCAGTTAAAATTACTGTCGTTAAGAAGTACACAATGGTACTGACACTTGTTGAATAATCCTGTATTCCAGACAGCTTTCCCAACAAACTTGAAACAGCAGCATACAGTCCTGCATTGACAGCATAAATCATTCTTCCACAAGGATATTCTAACATTTCAATTTGTATCATATATTGTTTTCGGTCGCTTCACAGATAAGATACAGGCACACCTGTTCTGTTTGTTGTAAAAATATACCAACGCACGACATACTTCTCTACCGTAGACTTCACTGCCATCAAACGGTAACTTAGCTAAGTAATGACCATGGATTACTAACAATGACACACTTACGGACACAGATTAACGGATCTGTGCTGACAAATAATCCGTGCTCGTCCGTGCTTGCGGAGTAAGATGTGGAATGGAGGTAATGGATAGGTAATGAGCACACTTATTATTCGAGCAATGATGTGATTTTAAATTACTGCGCTGGTGGTACATTACTCGGAAAACGTTACATGGTAACTATGCTGTCATAAAAATATTATTTTCGATCTTGCTGCAGAAAGGCGTAGTTTTGTGTCTGCTGTAACAATTTTGAAGGAGACGGTGGGACCAATTTTTCATATTAATTACAATTTTAAAATCTCGAAAATGGCAAGCGGGTGCGTACGGTGTGGTTTGTTCTCGTTCAACAGTAGGTGAAAAAAAGTGATGTTGAACGGCTAAAATTGGATTGAACTGACACTGTATTGTGCTATTGCCTAGAGTCGTGTAGACTGAAAAGATGCATTCTCAACTGTGGCTAGACACACATGTTGACATCGTAACAAGGAAATGGAGGTAAATGCCACTTACTCCTGATCTCGTCCAAGGTCCCTCAGGAGGTAAGTAAACATTGCATCTGTGATTTTTTATCTCAGTGTAAAAGGGTGTGGGTCTTGATTGATAAAATCCGTTATCACATCGTGTACATGTTATTGGATAAATTCGGTATAATTGTGTGACATGAGAGAATTCTAGTTTAGTTTTGATAAGATAACAGTGCAGTGATGACATGATTATAATGATTTGAGGAGAGAAATGACAGTTGTGAGATCTGATGGATGGGTGTTGTATAGTACCATGTTTAAGCACTGTATAACCGTAGTTTTATTTAGACAAGTAGTGGCTTTGTAACACACTGAAATTTCAGTACCACAGCTTGCCAGAGATGGAGCATGCAGATCTTGTGGCCGAAATGGCCCATGTGGAGCACCTGAGCACTCAAGAACGTCTCCACTTAGCACGACGTCGACGCTTGCAGCAGCTCAAAGCGTGCACACAGCGAGAGAAGAAATGGTCAGGCCAAAAGGTTCCCAAGTCCAACAAACATATATACTTCAGTGACAGTGTTATGCTTTTGGAAGCTGCTGCTAGGAATGACATTGATGAAGGCAAGTTGAACCAAGTGTCAGGTTATGTCACTTTATTTGACCAAACTTATGGTCCATGGTACTGGCTGAGACTGTGTGTTGTTTTGTTTTGTGCCCTAAATTTCTGTGAAAGAGTATACCTGTTCTTGGGGTCTCTGATAAAGGATCTCCATCTGTATGGCTCCATTCTGGATACGGGACAACTCGTTTTTGGATCTGGAATTGTAATACATTGCCATTTTTTGGTTAACAGCAATAATTAAAAAATAATTTATAATTTAAAATATAGTATTGGTGAAAGAAGTATAAATAACAGTTTACTGTTTTGTGTAAGATATTAGTTGTAAGTTTTCCTTCTGTGTACAGAAGCCATGAAGCACCGCTGAATTTATTTTCCTTTGCAGTGAGACGGTTGTTAATGAAAGGTGTTAGTCCTGATTCAACCAATGAAGATGGTTTGACAGCCCTGCATCAGGTATGTGTGGGTTTGGTTTTTTACTAAGAAGTACCTGTGGTTCTGAGGGACAGAAGCATTGAAGTGGCCTTATGTACTGTATTTATCTGAATGTGATGTATGCCCCAAATAAGATCTACATCTAAGATTAGAGTCTAAATAAAACCAGAATAAAACAAATATGTGGCTTATTGGTAAGATTAATGTACTGCTCGAGAATGTATGTTTGTATTCTCTGTTCTACTGTTGATGTGACTTTGATTTCTTAATTTAAGCTGTTATAAGATGTCATTTAGGCTTTTTGTATGAAATGCTAAAAGGAATGCATTACTATGAGGTGATCTGTCTTTCTGCATATTTCAATTCCAGAACTACTGGTTGGACTACAGTTTGATTGTGAGTCTGCATTGAAAGTTGGGTGGATTTCATTTTGGATTGTACGGGATCACCATAAAACCTGCTTTTCAGGAAGATTGAATTGAATTTTTGTTTTCCTACAAATGCCTTATTGTATAAGAAATTGGTTATCAGACAAAGTATGGCACATAAAATCCTACAGTTTTTTGTCTTTTCTTAATATATTGTGTACTGAACAAAGACAGGAATGAACTACTTTATGTGTAAATCATTGTTTTTGCTAGGCCTGAAAAACGGAATTGTGTATTCAGTATTTGAACATTGAGTCTTATAAAAATTCACAAGCAGTGCATTTGGAAAATGCACTGAGATCTTAGGCATATACTGTCTCTCAAATCACTAAACCTCTCGGGCAGAATAGTTGGATATTTCTCGCATCAAGTTGGACCAGCAGAGATGGGAACTGCTAGTAAAATGAACAAACCTACAGCCAAACAACGTTACAAATATAACTTGCCCAGATTATAACAGGTGCTGTAGAAAAACAACACATGGAGACTTGTAATTTCATTATCAGGAATATAGTAAAATCTCAGAAATTTATACGGAGTTGATGTAATTAATTGTATTTTTATGTTACCAGTGCTGTATTGATGATAATGAGGAAATGATGAAGCTTTTAATTGAATATGATGCAAATGTAAATGCAGAGGACAGTGAGAAGTGGACACCTCTTCACGCTGCTGCTACGTGTGGTCATCTACGCCTGGTCCGATACCTCATTAGTCGGTAAGGAGTTATTCTTGGCAAATATTTTAATTAAACAAAGAATACGAGTATACAACTTTTATTATGCAATGTGTTTGTGATTAGCTGTGGGACATACATTGTATAATTATCTTTGATTTATAAGTGTTCATGCTGTCTTTAGAGTTTTACACTTTCAGTAATCATAATTGTATTTATTTCACAACATGTCATCACAAGATTCCAAACTGCGTTTCACACACATTTTGAGTAGTAAGAGTATGATGTTGGGAGCGTGAATAGCCAAGTCAGTATAGTGACTATGCTATGGGCTGGATGACTGAGGGACTGTGCTTTGATTCCCATTATGGGCAAGAGAATTTTCTCTTCTTCAAATTGTCCAGGCTGACACTGGGGCCCACCCAGCCTGATATTCAGTGGGTGCAGGAATCTCTACCTGCAGGTAAAGCAGCCAGGGCATGCAGTTTACCATTTGTCTCCATCAAGTGCCAGTGTTAAGAAAGTGTGTAACTATAACCACATCCCCATATTCGTTCATGGCATGGTGCATAGCTGACCACAGGTATAACTTTACTTTTAATCTGTCTTTAAGATTTCATGTTTCCTTTATGTCATCATGGCTACAATATGTACAGTTTTCTGAATAGCCCTGGAGTGCAGCATGTGGCATATGCCCTTTAAAGCCAGCAAATGAAATGTACAGTAAAACCCCTATTTAATGAATTGCTGGGGGGATTAGAATATATTTCACTAAATCGAGGTTTTCATTAAATGGAGGTTACATTGTTTATATGGAGCTATTGTCGGGACATGAAAAAATCATCACTAAATCCGGGATTTCACTAAATGCGGGAACATTAAATCGGGGTTTTACTGTACTTCTCTTTTGGCTGAAGGAAAATTAGGGAACTTAACATTTAGTACATATTCTGTTTGACCCAGTGATGTGCATATAGTTGGACCTCATGATCTGGAGGTCATGTATTTGAATTCTGGATCATATACTGCCTGTTCTGACATCTATGTGCTCCCCCCCCCCCCCCCCCCCCTCCCCCTCAGTCTTCCCATTCACAGGCCGGGATACTTTTGTGTGATAGGCCACAACTTGGTGTCTTGATTGTCCTTAGTTTATCACCACCTGTGTTCAGGTTGCTGTTTAATGGTATATGACCTTTGAAGTTGAGTAAGTGTGATTATATAAACCAAGACACAGACATATGCAGTCCTTATCAGAGGGTCAAATTAACATTAACATAGTTGCATTGCAGAGGTTCCAACCTGCTTGCTGTGAATGCAGATGGGAACATGCCATATGACATTTGTGAAGATGAGGCAGCACTGGACTATATTGAAGGTGAGATGGCACGCCGTGGAGTTACTCAGGAGCTGATAGATGAGACACGAGCTTCAATGGAGCTGCAGATGTTGAGAGACCTTAACCAGGTGGCAGCAGAGGGCAGGGATCTGGAAGCATATGACCACAGGGGGCTACACCAGTACGTGGTGTTATGATTCTGTAAATGGATGTTTATTTGTTATTCCTTAACCATTGAGTACAGGCCTAGATGTTAACCTGTACAAGTTGCTGTAGATCTAACACTGCAACTGGTACTTAAAAGATGCCCACTTTAAATTGTAGCTGTGTTCCCAGGCTATCATGTCAGAAATATTTATGACTATTTATGATTATCTTTCCACCACATTTGGCATCATACAATCTTTGAAATTGAAGCAGCATCATTAAATAACGTAGTTGCTGCATGAGAAGTCAAGTTGTTGTTTAACCTATAAATGACTTATGCTCGCATATGTGAACACATGTAAAAAAAATGCCCTAGAAATTAATTTTATATATTTAGGAAACAAGGAAATTTACTGCAGCTTTAAGATGTGCTGCATAATTTCTTGTTTGTTTTCCACAAAATGCTGTTTATTTCATAATTTTATATATTTCTGTTCAAAAAAACTTGATGTTTTCGTAAACCATGCACTAAAATTTAAATACCAACCTGGTCAGTTAAAGGTTAACATTATTGAGTCAGTACATGTTTTGTGTTTATAGGATGTTGAAGTTTGTACATAATTCATCATCATTGGCCAGTTACATATTAACGTCTTGTGTCAAAGTCTTCTTTGTGAGATTTGAAATTCTCGCAGTAGTGATGTTGCAGATGTTGCTTGTTCTTCTCTGCTCCCATATCCTCTTCTTGCATAATGTTGTCCACCCTTTCCCTGCTGTCTTTTGTATGTCTTCTGTACTTGGTCTCTTCACTTTATTCTTGGCCTTGTAATGCTCATTTATTTTTTTCTTAATTTTTTATGCTTTTATAGGAATTCTGTTTTCATATGTAAACACATTTTAAAATTTATCTGTGCCCTTCATAATGAAAAGGGAGAGGGGGGAGATGTATTGAGTTGGGGACTGCAGGATTGTGGTTTTTGGCACTGCCATGGTAGCTTGGAAGCCCTCTGAGGACTGTGTCAAAAGGTCTGTGGTGGAGCTGTGATGGGATCAGCAAGTCAAGGGTGGGTATCAATTTGCTTTCAAGATTTGGCAAAGATTTATATTATGTAACAATTCACCATGGTTCACTTGGTGTTATGTAAGCTAATGGCCATGTTTGTTTTTGTGGCACAGCTCCATATTGCAGCAGCAAATGGCTACTTGAGGGTTGTGGAATTTCTTCTAGATCACAATGTTGCAACCAGTGTGAAAGACAACGATGACTGGCAGCCAGTGCATGCTGCTGCCTGCTGGGGACATGTGAGTATTTGTACTACATGACACTTTGATTAAATACCAGTGGTTGGAATACCTGAGGGCAAAAGACAACTTGGTTTAGATCGGGTATAAGGTTAAAATGGAGCTTATAGAAATACTCTGTCGTGTGAACTGGATTTAATTGACTCATGATATGGTGCAGTGGTGGGCTTTTGTGATAGTGAGAGATATTCAAGTTTTATAAGATTAAGCTTTTTCTATTGCTCTTTATGGCACATCTTAAATTTTGATTGATATTGAATTAAATTATTAAATGAAACTTGAATTTTTTTTATGCCAGCCGTATTTGTGTTGATTCTTCAGAGTCCCAATTCATAACAAAGAAATTGTGCAGTGATTAAAGTATTAGAGTTAGGTAATCTGTAAACAGAATTTATGATTGTATACTGGGTAGCCTGTTCTATGTATGTAAAGGTAAGGTAAAGTTCACCCTAAAACAGGCCATGAAGGCGCAGAGGGGGAGTAGAGGTAATAGCTCTACTGTTTCTTTAACCTTGGCACTAGATGGGGGTTGGTGGACAACACTGCTCCCCAGCCGCTTTACCCTTGTGAAAGAGACCAAGTACCCATTGCACAGGAGGCTGGGTCGGCCCCAGGGCTGGTCTGGACAGGTGCAGAAAATCTCGCGTTCAACGGGATTCAATCCCCGGATCATCCAGCCCATAGCAAGTAGATATACCGACTATGCTGTCTCGGTCCACATTCTGTGTATGTAAACCAGACGTAATTGTGTTTCAGTTGGAAGTGCTCGAGTTGTTAGTACATCATGGTGCAGACCTGAATGCCAAAACAAAACATGAAGAAACACCTGCTGGTGAGTTATTTGTGTCCTGATCACATTCAGGAAGCATTACTTTACATTTAGAGTACCTCACATTTTTAAGCCTTCACTGTGATTATTGCATAGACATTTGCGAGGATCCTGAACTGCGGGAACGAATCTTGCAGCTGCGAAGTGAACAGGAGACAAAGAGGCTGCAGGAAACAAAGAAACGTGGGGTGAATCGGTCACAGTCCAACACACGCACACAGTCTGTGCGAAGAACATCAATACGGGACAAAACAATTATCACAAAGAAAGATGCGGTGGAGGAGGCACGGCGATTGGCACAGGAAGTAAGTAACTCTAATTTTCAGACTAATGTTGGTGGGTTAGTGGGTAGGTATCTTTGGCTTTTTTTGGCTTCAGAGTGAATTTGCTTTAATCAAAACTGTTGGGTCCATTTTTCAGAATTCCAGCATGTTGTTTTTCAAGCATTATTTCTAAGCTGTGGGTCACTTGTTTATTTTGCACACCTCAAAAAATTTGCCTCTTCTAAGCATATCTGATTCATTTTCTGCATGAACATTTTGATCTTTCATTTTCATTACTAACCATTTGATTCCCATCTATTTTGACCATGAAACAGCTAATATATGTGGATGAACTTGTGGGTGAGTACACTGCTTTGTTGAAATTCCACCAAGAGGCATTTGAATGCCATGAATGGTACCACATGTGGAAAAAGAAAAGTGTTGAGTGGAGAGTGAAAATTGTTTTAATATTTTTTTCTGAAGCAGAATGCATTGTGGTATTGTAGACATGTTTTATGTTCATTTTAGGATGGGGTGGTTGCCCTGCATGAAAAAATACCCAGAAACTTACCTGTCTCAACAGACCAGTTTGGTCCTGAAATAAAAAAGAAATTGCCTTCATGCTACAAATGTGTGTTCTTCCAAGAACATCGATACTGTCATAGTTTTACTGCATTGATGTCCTGACAAGTTGACAGTGAAATTGGCAGTAGAATTGGGGATATTCAGACAAAGAAGATTTTAGACATACATTGTAAACTTAACAGGTGTGTTTGGAAGATGGACTTAAGACATGCTGATATTAATACCTTCAAATTGGTGATCAATTGCATGGTTCAACTTATGAGCAAAATTGTAGTAATGAAATGTTGTGCTTCATTGATGACTGCCATTTTATGAATTTTTGTCAAATCTACAGGAATGTAAGGTTTGGGATGTATCTGAAAAATCTTGTGATTGATACAGACATTCAGGTGGGTCATCCCAAAGGGAGCCTTCAGGACAGTTTTCTTTTTACCATTGGGTTTACTCTGACATTGGAGATAATGCAGGTCTGTAAAAGCCATCAGACAAGCCTCCTTCACCACAGAACCAAACCAAGCCCTAACATTCTTACACATTCATGTGTACAGAGTGGAGCTGTAACTTATCAGATGTAGCAGTTGAGTGGTCAGCATTCCTGATTTATATTCAGGAACCCGCATGTTTGAATCTTATCCTGGACATCATCTATCCTGAATGAGGTCTTTGATTGGGGGTTCCTGAGTCATCTGTCCATGTGAGTGTTCAAATGGTACCTTCATATAGTCTATGGCCGCCTCCTTCTGAATCTATATCCCTTTAGTTGCCACAGTTATCTCATTTGACATTTTATAACCTCTGCAGTTGGACTCTTTCTTCAAATAAGGTGCCATTGCTCATTCCATTCAGGCAGATACTGATATAATGGCTTAAATTAGGTGGTGGCTGCTTTCTTTCGTACTCTGCCCATTTTGTTATGCACAGGCATTGTTTCACTGAGTAGTGTATAATCTATAAGGTAAGACAAATAAGACAGTGTGTATATGTGCAGGTGTTTGTTGCTCCTGTTGATGGTGGAAGTGGTAACTCCAGAGTGGAGCCAGCATCCTTAGAGAACATTTCTCCTGCGGATCCTATTCACAACCCAAAGGAAACCGCAAATGGTGAGGTGGTAGTGAGTGAGCTGGTGGTGTCTACAGAAAGACGGGCCCCTGAGGGACAGGACAATGATCTGGATGAAGAGATATGTAATGACTCCAGAGCTGTAGGTCTAGGTAATTGCATTTCTGTGACAGCAGTTTACAGGTATCTGTTCATGAATACATGCATTTGAATCATCTGTGGCGTATGTATGTAAAATACTTGAAGAATCATGCAGTGTGAGTTAAGATTTGTAAATAGATTTTGATTTGTTGCTACTGTATGTTGTTTGGGGGCTGGGTTTTCTGTGTTCTAGGATAACGAATCTCCCATTTTGATACCACTTCATACCATTACCTTGTTGCAGGGCAGCCAACAAGTTATGTAACTGGAGGTAATGGCAACATCAACATTCATGTGTCTGTAACAATAAATGCAGGCACACTGGCAGACCTCAAGAAGCAGAGATCGCAGAACCGCAACAACAGCCCAGATGGAATGACAACAGGTCTGTCACCCATGTCCTCAGTCACAAGCAGTCCAATGCCTTCTATGCAACGCTTTACTGGGGACACAGATGATGTTGTAGGTGACCCCAGACCCAAACGCTGCTGTGTCATTTCATGAGTTGTACTTAATTTTTCAGTAGATGAGCTAGTACAAATTGCTTCCATGAATCTTTGATCTTGAAACCCAATGCATGTTATTTATTTCATATTGCATATTTACTGAGTTCTCCACAGGAATGTATTGCATTAGTGTCTGATACATTCCAGTGTTTTGTCTTCCTATACAGTTGGATGGACCTCAGGTTATTTATTACAGATATGTTTAACATCGAGGGCCTGAAGTTAAAAGTGGTAGTATTTTGGCTGTTGAATTTATTATGTATTGAATTTTATTTCTGTATCTTCAAAACAGAAATCCAAATGATTGGGATAAAAATATGTTACTATACAGAACAGGTCAAACTGAATTTCTGATTTAAAATAAATTATAACTGAAATGAACCAAGTTGTGGATATGATACAAAGCACATTGTATTGATGCAAACTTCCAGTTTTTTGGTTTAATTATTTTCATTATTTTTACAAGTGTTCAGTATGGTTAACATGAATAATGTGCAAATGTCTCATCTGTATCTGACTTTGTCTCATTCATGAGTAAAGTTGTCCCTGTTTATGCCATAAAGACATGTGGTGGGAGTGGATATGTAGCTCCACTCATTTAAAACCACAGCACTGGATGGGGTGAGTGATCAGCTTCACACCCCGATTGCCCCTGGTACTCATTGAATAGGAGGCTGGGTGAGCCCCGGAGCCCATGTGGATGCTTTGGAGGAGAGATAAGTTTCTTGCCCCTGCCAGGAATCAAATCACAGTTCCTCAGACATCCAGCCCATAGTCTAGTGATTAGACCAGCTGAGCTGTACATAGATAGGCATGTTTAAGTCTGTGTCTGCAACAGACGTTACCATTCCTGGCCCTTTTGAGTTCCTTTCTGCTGGTTGGTTGAGGGGGTAGATACACTGAGCTATATACTGGCTGCTGCCAGCTCCTTAATGGCCCAATACCTTATCCTTGAACCAGCCCCACTAACTGAACATGTAAGGAACAGTTTTCTTTTTTTGTGTTGAAGGAGGGAAGAGATGATGTGGAAGAAAGTGAGGGAAAAAATGTCTTTTGCAGCGATAAGACATGCAGGAAGAAATTGTTTCAAGCTATTTGTAGAAAAAACATTTTCCTTTGGTATCAGTGGGCAAGATAAAATTAAACAGTTTTTTCAGTTACTGATAATTGAAACTCTAGGAAAGAAATTTTTCTGTGACATTGATTATGACAGGTTAGTAGAAATCAAACTTAAACGTGCACACAATTACTTATCTCTCTCTCTCTCCATATATATATATATATATATATATATATATGCACACACACACACACACACCTTACAAATTTATAAAAGTGAAAGTATATTATTTGGGCAACAAACTTTTCTTCATCCTTTGTGAGGCTTAGCATTTCTTGCATTGAAACTGATACTTTATTTCCCAATTTCTTGTGTGAAAACTCTGAATAATAAACCTGCCATTCAGCCTTCAGGCCCCCATGTTTGCAGCTCCCAGCTTTACTTTGTAAGTTGGTGAAATTAGAAAAGACTACAGGCTAACTTGTGCCAAATTAATCCAAACATCTGTGTTGTTATATCTGTTTTGAGAAATTTGTAGGTGAGTCAAAGCATCTTAGTTGTCAAGTTGTAATGGAAGGTATTAGAAAGAGGAGTGCTGTAATGAAAACAGTGTGCTACCATTTTTTTAGGAGTGCAAGAGTTCTGTATGGTCAGCCATTTTGTTATAAACCTGATGGGTAAAACTTGAAATTAACAAAAAACTCAGGTGATAACTAGTACTGTATTGTATGGTCTTCCTTACTTTATTGTTAACATAGACTATTTGGGTCCTGCCATTATTCTGTCTTACCGGTGTGTATAACTGGCTCGTTTGCCACATTACAGTGATATTGTGTATTTTCCACATTCTTTTCCTTCCTTAATTATTATAATAATGGGATTGTTGGGATCAAATCTAGGACCCTACAAAATACTCGGCTTGTGGTTAATATGTTAATAATAGAAATGAGAAGTAATGAAAATCTGTCACGATAATTGTCACCAATTGCCTGAAAGATGGGAATAGAGCCAGCTACCAGCATGTCATTTGTACAGCAAAATTGCTTTAATCCAACGTCCAATAATTTGGAAATCCTGATAATCCAGCACTTGAGGAAAGCAGTCCCAAGACCAGAAGTTTTGCATTTTACCAGAAAACAGGTGGTATCAGGCTTGACCCCTTGTCTCATACGCCATCAACTTCTTCAGCTATGAAGACTCCAGAAAAAAAAACAACAGGACCCTGATGACCATGAACCAGCAGACGAAGGAGATATCCAAATGGAGTACTTGTCTGATTAGTTGTACTGCCCAAGTATAGGAGCAGTAACAAAAAATTACCTGTAAGAACTTAGGTCAGTACAGGTACCTTCTGATAATTCAGGATGTTTGATAACTTGGCACCTGTCCAGTCCTGTGTGAGTCAGATTAATGGAATTTTGCTGTATATGAAATATACCTCAGACAGTGCACAGTCTCTTAATATTGGTATATTGAATGATCCATTGTCAAACCTGTAGAGTAACATACTAGGCTGTGGCTTTTGAATTCAGCCCAACTGACCAGTGACAGAATTTATTTAAGAGAGTATTGGTACATGTCCAGACTGAAGTAGTACTGTACTGAGCATACTTCACATGTGAATACTAATTGAGATTGATGTAAAGGCTGTAATGACACTGTGTTCCAGACATACAGATTGTAACACTTTTATTGATAGGGTGAAACTAGGATTTTGTGCTCTTGCATTGACCATGCATTTTATATCAAATCATAGTTCCTATCATGTAATATAATAACTACATTTTAGGGGTCATGCAAATTTGATGAACAAAGCCATGTTAGGCATGTTAAGTGTGGTTTTCTTCAGTGATAATGGTGCCCCTATTCAGCATAAGTTGATGTTTTATTATTTTTTCCCCATGAACCCTGTCCTGAAATATGAGAACCTGTACCTAAAAATCTGTATTTATTTTTAAAACATCTGCCTTGTTTATCACACATCTGTGTTACTAATCCATTCCACCTCATCCAAAGATTGTGGTGTTTTCTGCAAGTAACTTTCCTTCTGAATAAAAGGGGTTTGTGTGACTTTATGACTCGGTAGACTACTAGATATTAGGAGTCCAGACAATTCCGTACTCAGGTGTGTGGCTACAAATTGGATGACTAGGATTCAGTTCCATGCAGATGCAGGGAATTTGCTCATCAGGCTATGTCCATATGGCTCTTTGGCCAACCCAGTTCCTATCCTGTAGGTACTTGGGACTTAATTCCTGTAGCTGGAGCATGAAGCTGATCAGACTGTTCATTTAATACCTAACAGAATTGAATATGTTTTGGTTACTTCTTGAGAAGTATTAGGCAAAATGTTTGCCCCTGTATTTGGTCAAGTGTGACTGATCCATCAGTTCTGTCATGCAAAATGGTAGCACATTATGTTGCGAGTCTAAGCAATACATGCAACTACATGTGGAATGAGATATGTGAATTGTTTTTGGGAAGTCTTAGGTTTCGTTGCATGATACTGGTTAATAGTGTGTTTTTAAATCATACATAAAATTTCATATATTTTTAATTCCTGTGCATCTTGTGGTAATTAAATATCCATACTTACAATTAAAAATTATAACATTAAAATATTAACAACATGTGAATAATATTACACCAACAAAAACCAAAGATTTGAATGTCATGGAACTTACATTGTTGGCCTAACATTTGTTTAATTGTCTTTCCTAAAACTCAGAGATATAAAATTGCGACTTCCAATTTCTATTTTTGAAAAAAAAAAACTAAGTATTAGAATGATGTAGATAAATGTGCTGTAAACATAGGTCCAATGAGTGTCTCAGGCAGTGATGTGATCTTGTGAAAAATTACCCAGCATCTAGACATGCTATGTTCTTGTTAGGCAAGTTTGCCGTTGTTTTGGAAAAATTAGCAGTCTTTCCGTAGGATGAAGTGACTCACAGCAAGCCCAGTCTTCATATTTATATTACTGGGCCATGGGCAGTGGAAAATTCTTATCTTGAATTATTGGATCTGCAAGTATATGCAGACCAGGTGCAGGAAAATATTTTTCACTTGGGAGCTGATGTTAATGTTTTGATGAGCTGTGAACTGAAGCACTTTGTGAGGAACAGTCCGAATTTCAAAAACTGGTAATTAGTTGTCAGGTGTTGGTACCGGTTTAACATGGTGATGTATAGATCAACCAGAAGACATAAAAATAACATTATTAAATTTGGACATTATATTCTAATTTATGTTCTGAAGGTGTATGAGATGTGTCATGTACTTGGAGGTCCAAGACTTGCATTTCCATTGAAATTCAACTTTTGCAGTTGTGTAGCTGAGGATTTCATGCATCTGGGGTATGATGAGGGCACTACATTCCCTTGAAATGTCAGGATCCAATTAACCATTGATGCATCATACTCCAGAAGAAAGGAATCCTGAAATTTTTATTTGTAATTTGTTTTGTTGTTTACATTTTCATTACATTATGTATACTATGTATAAGTGATAAATGATTCTTGGGAGGGTTTGGGGGGGAGGCAAAAATGACTTTAGGATTCACAGTTGAAATCAGTAATCTATTTTAGTCCAGTGATTGTTATGAAATCTGGGAATGACTGTTGGAATGTTGCAAGATCATGTGACTGTTTGGTAAGCTCTGGAGGTACCATCTTGTGCCAAACCAGAGTTTCATTGTATGGCCTACAAACCATATCGTAACATTTACAAGTGCCTGTTGGATTGGCAGTGTATTATATTTTGTAAGGTTGTGGCTTTTGCTTTTGCTGGTGTGGCTAACCAGCTTGTATGGGCAGCGAGATTACTGCTCAGTGTGGTATTATAAGACAACTGATACAGCGAGACCTCTGTCAGGTTGGTGAGCTTATCCTGTTCCCATTATACTGCAGTATTTTTCAGCATGCAGTCCTTTCAGATGACAGTTTATTAGTTTCAGTGAGATGTGACTCTTGCCACTATTCCTTTGTGATAAATATAGCTCATATGACTGAGAGATATGTATGGCCATATTTTGGTTTTCATCCTTTCCATTTTGAATGTACTTTTGTATAATTATCTTTTCAGTTTGTATGTTTCCATATGCATAATTTACATTCATGAAAGTCACAGTTTGCATGAAGTGTCAAGAAATGATAGGAGAATTTATTTCTGCTTTTAACATTGAATACCAAATACAGTAAAACCCCGATTTAATGTTCCCGCATTTAGTGATGATTTTTTCATGTCCCGACAATAGCTCCATATTAATTGAAAACCTCCATTTAATGAAAATCTCGATTTAGTAAAATATATTTTAATCCCCCAGCAATTCATTAAATAGAGGTTTTACTGTATGTCACATAGTGGGAATAGCTGATTTTGTGAGCAACAGTGCTTGTTTATAGCACAGGAAGTATTTACTGTATTTTTGTTAAACACACATTGTGTAGACTTGGTTGAGGTATGGTCAAGGTACATCTAATTAGGAAGTGAGGTTGGTATGGTAAACCTGTTATTGGCTGAAGTGGGAGGGTATAATTTCATATTGGATCAAGGTGCTGGAAACTATTTGGCTGATAAACCCCATGATACACATATTTTATGACACTGGACAGTTACTTATGCCAGAAGCATCAAGTTTTTCGTAGTATAGTAGAAATAGATTTTTTAAAATTTAAATTGGAACCTCAAGCAACATAATTTAATGTTGTAAATGTTAAATACATGCTGGGGCTATTATTCAGATAGTTGCAGGAAGTTATGTCTTAAAGCTGATAGTATTTCAATTTTCATCCTGACAAATATCTAAGCCAGGGAAAGCAACAGATCTAAAAAGTAAACTATTTTGTGTGGCTACATTGAGTGTTGCCTAAAATTTCATATTTGGATCTTCATATAACATTTAGGTATGTACTGAGTTCATGTAGGGTATGCAGAGAACAGAAATGCAAAGATTGAAATGAAACTTAAACACTTTAAATTGGGGGTTACCTCTGATGTTTTGTATTATTCATGAAAACATGCTGGGACCACATTCAGTTTTAAGTATGTATAAGTTCTGAAAAGTGAATTGTAAGATGATTACATCTTGAGAACACCTTAAATATGCTTAATATACAAACTGTCTCTTGTGGCAATCCTGAATTGGCAGGATAGGTGGAACCAATCTCTTGCAAACGCTTCGCTGTATCAAAATCAGTATTACCAATATATTTCATGGTTGTGAAGGTTGGTAGCTCATATTAACATTCCACTCATATGCATATTACAAGTTTGGACATTTTTGTCCTTATTGGTTTATTAATGATAACTCTGTATTATATATTTTTACAGCACTTAATTTTTTGTTTGTAGTTCACTGGTTGTACTGGAATATGGACGAGTGTAAATAACTGGTTGGAGGAGTTGTTATTGTTTGAATGTCTTCCAACAATTTCTGTAACTTTGTATATGATCACATTTTAGATGTTCGATTGTTCTCCCCAGGTATGCTTGTTAAGTGGATTCATGTATTTCCATGGCTGAATAATTTATCTGACTCTCAAGATAAACTAGAGACAATGACAGGTTAGTACAAATTCAGTATTAACTATTAGTGCCAGCCTCTGATTGTGTTTGTGTGGGCATGTGCACTCACATGTGCATGCACAGTATCATTGAATAAATTCTGGGGAATATTTTTGTTGTCAACAGCAGTTAGTGTTCTGCTGCAAGTCCTGCAATTAATGTTTCACCTGTCATGAGCACTGTGTTATCCTCTTGCTTTCAACCAGTCTGTTCCATAAATAGTACAATTATAGTACCCAAACTCTGCTTCATTAAGTAAAACATGTCATACTTTCTCAGTTCTTATGATATAGTGTGCCATGTATACTTGCATTTCTCATGAGCAGTGGTTGGAACAGACTGACGACATGGAAATTGTATGGGTTATGGTGGTACAATAGTACTGTTAGTTGAATTTTCTTATGTTGTACCATGGCAGTTATTTAGCTCTCCCTATACCGTGACAAGTACTACTCCTGAAACTGCTATGAACACAACTACCAGAGGGATTTGTTTTGCAGGATACATATTGTCAGTGCCCATTTACATTAGGTTGTTGGGTGACAAAGCATCCTTCATTCTTTTTTTCTCTTGAACTCGTGTCATGCTTTCCATGCTGTCTTTTGTGTGTCTTCCCTAACTGGGTTTGCACATGTGTCCTCCATGTTTTGAATGGCCACTTCGTTTTTTTATGTTCTCAGCCTTGTCACTGATCCTTATTTCATCAGTTTCTCTTCGGTGTTCCTGGTTTTGGCCTTTTATAACTTGTTCATTTCTTCTTTCTCTCTAGAAATGTCATATCTGTGCTTGTAATCACCTTACATATTTCTTACTCCAACTCCACATTTCTACTTCACATGCCAAAATAGGCAATGTTTTATACAGGTGTCCAACAGAACATGGAACCTGCTCATAGATGCAACAAACTCACTCATACCTGAAATGCTGCATAGTGACCTATGATGCTGCCCAGTCTACAGCTCTCAGTCCCACACTAATGCAGGACTGCACACTGCAGGGCAGACAACATCAACTGCTGCACAGCAACCAGTGATGGTCCCTGCTCTGCCATACTCAGTTGGTGATCAAACAAACTCTAAACATTTACCTTGTGTGATGTTGACCACTTCCAAAAGCCCCAGAAAATGTATGTACATTAACCTCAAAAATACCTTGTCAGTTGCATATGTGGGATTTATTTCGGAGGAGGGCTCTTAGAAACATCATTCAACAGCTACTGTGCTTAAAACACAGTACTGTTCACATAAATGGTGGTGCCTTTATTTTGAGATCTGCTGCAACCAAATTTAGCTAGAACCTTTTTTTTGTCATCCCAATTCTGATGGTGAGGCTTGAACCCCTAGACCGCTCTAATTAACACACTGACTGTGTATCTTTATCATCAATTCTGTATGAAATTGACAAGGCATTTTTCTACAAACAGATGTGAAAGTATGCAAGACAGAACACATTATTCTGTATCTGAATGACCTTGATACATGACTTAAAAATGAATTATAACTTTGCAAATAAAGGTGAATGTATATATTCTTTGTACACTTGACAAAGCAATTAAAAATGGTAGGGTAGTATGTAAAAGGGATTTCATGACTAATTCAGCTTGCCTAATATGGTCAGGGTAAACCCCTGGAGGTGTAGGCAGTATGGTCCTGTGATGAAACGTCAGCAACATAGCCCACTTTCTCCACATAGCTGAATCACCCAAAAACGAGCAGTGAACAATCCATCTTGCCAACGTCAGTTGCATTCTGGGGAGAGCACTGTCAGTATCATGTGGACAAGAAATTTTAACACAAACTGCTTATTAAAAATGTCTGTACATGCCATTCAATAAATGTTTTCTTAAAAGATATGTATTTAAATCTGGTACTGTAAAATACAGCTGTAACATATTACATTATGTAGTGATATTACAATATGCAGAAATATCATAAAACTGATATTTCTCTTTCATTTCAGTTTGGTTGAACCATGTTTAGTGCGAGTTGTGCTGTAGACCTGTGCTTTCACATTCAGCAACCACCTTTATAAGTTATTGTACTGGCACAAATGCTGATATGGATTATGTAACCATCACCTGTTCTGAATGTGGAACCATTGGTGGTTTACAATAAAATACTGATGGGCTCCAACTAAAGGGATTACACAGCATAACACAAGATCATCAACAGCATACAAAATGGATAAGAATTAAAATGGAAGATTTTCCCTGTGTCACATGGCATTATTAAGAAATATTTGTTTTTATCATACATTCTCCACATACCTGGCACAAAGTTAGAGATGGCCAAATTCTTATGTTAGATGCAGCAGCCAGTATTTTTATTTCAGATTTTCAGTTACAGGAAGCATATTATAAAGGTTATATGTAGAATGTGTCATGATCTCTTGTGCAATTCAGAGAACATAATTCAGAAATCACATAAAATAAGCCTGACTTTTAACTGTCCTGTGGTTCTAGTTGAGAATAAGGCTTCTCAGTAACAGGTTGAGGTCCTGCATGAAAACCTACTGATTCAGATAAGAAACCTAATCAAACTTCAGATGAACATACAGGGTTTAAAACATATTTCAATTCTTAAAAATATTAAGATATGGTTGTATTTCAGCGTGAAAGAAGTCTTAAAACTAGGATGTTCCTTCTTTCATTTTCACTAGACTGGATATGAAGTATCAGGAACCATCAGTTCTTGATTACCAAATCTAAAAAAGCACAGTGTTATTTTAACTGTCAGTAATCTTATCTTTATCTGCACACTTGTTCATTATCAATTTCTATTTAAGGAAACTTCAACATTGCAATTCACAGGTTACACAATATTAACACAGCAATGTATTTTGATGCTATCCAGAAACTTAAGCTTGATCTATATGACTGCAACATAAATCCACCTAATTGACTGAATTTTCTATAGGATTATCTAACCCCATGGAACAAAGGACCTTCAGAATCTAACAGTCACTCAGCTTGTAACTGAAATATCCTGCTTTTAGGAACATAAACATCCATTTTAATGTCCTCCCATTCACACCCAGGTCTTGGAAATGGTTCGTGCCATATATCTTTTCTCTCCAGCATTTTATATGCATTTCTCATGCAAGCCATGTTCCGCTCATTTTATCCCCCTTAATTGTATAACCCTAGTGATATTTGTTCAAGCACACAAATGTAATTTCCTCAGTCTCCCACCATTTCTGCACTATAAAAAACCTGTGTTCATTCACTTTGAATGTGCTACATTAGCAACCCATTAACATGGTACTACTGGAGTAATATGATTCACTATGGATAAAACCTTCCCTCCACTCCACACACACACACACACTAAACAACCAGTGACATAAATTAGATAAAGCTCTACAAGGATGATGTTTTATACACTTGATATCTAAACTGCACTGGTAATACAGGTGTGTATCAAAGTATCTGATGATATCAGCTAGTCTAGTTTATGATGTAAGCAATATACAGTAACCCAACTTGTGACATGAAGTTCTCCAGATGGTGACTAGGAAGACTGCTGTCTTACAAAATGCGATACCATGTACTTTGCCACGAAGTACCTGTGTTTCTGAGGAAACTCCTGCCCTAATCTTAAGCAAAAGAAGAGGAAAATGGAAGCAGCAGATGCCTACAAAATAAACTTCATACTGCAAGATTGTACTCTTCATAACCCACCTTTCTTACAAGACTAATGGTACAAGAGCTCTTCTCAGTATGGTTCAATGCCTGCACATTAGAGAGAAAAGAGAACAATTATATCTTTTGCCTTCCTAGGTCATGAAGCCCAGTTTCATCCTTGGCATTATATTATAAACTCAAAACCCCACATTAGATTTATGAGTAATTACACTAGCAACTTCTTATGCCAAATGCTGTAATACTATATGTTCTAATACGGTCTTGTCATAGTCCATATAGGTTGTCCTGAATCCCCTTGGCTTGCACATGTTATCACTCGATAACCAAAGAAGTACTCCAACTGATTCATGACATATATTGCAGAATTGTAGAATGTCAGTTCATCCTTATTAGTATTTTTAGGGCCAGGACGAAGCCTTGCACTAATCTGCTCTGCTTCATGCAACGACAAGCCATATACTTTCGTGTTTGCCATTCCGAGGTTCCCTCTCACTACCACGTATGGCATGATTTTATCATACCAACAAGAGGCAAAAACGGAATTACGAAGTACCTAAAAAGGAAAAATCATACTTGAAATGTCGAAAATTATTTTAAAAGACAGACAACTTATTAGTTAACAATAAACATAAGTGTATTGCCCTGTGAACACACATACGAGTATTGTCACAATTCAGCACGTTTCGATAGTTAGGTTATGGGTACGTTATGCACATTCTACGCACCTCCTAACCGACTTTCCTTATATTTGTGATTATAGTTACTTTTACGTTAGCTCTTATTGTAAACAGTAACTTGTACGAAACCTATTACCTTTTTATGAATTAGTTACCGAAGCTAGTACATCACACCTAGAAATACCGTGAGATTTTTTTTTCCATAATTAAAATCAGCTGGATATCATCTGCATTGCCTGCCTGCAAGTGACATCTCTGACCACGCAATGTTGGTAAAGTGTTTGAGGTTTTCGAGTTTTTTTTATTTGTAACCACGGATGGTTTGATTGTATTGTTTTCGAGGTGGACACCAACGTTTCGGAGGAACATGAAATTTCCGTCTTCAGGATCGAAGTAAATTTGTCGTTGTTGGAAATAACATAGTTCGGTTGTATTGTCAGTGATGTAAACCCTGGGAACGCTTGAGAAATGTCCAGCCCTGTTCGTGGGATAGTTTGAGAAGCTCATCACATACGATGATTAGTTGAATATATGTAAACAGCAGGGCGGAAGTTAGGTCTTGAGCTTCTGGTCGGCTCTGCTACGATCTTCACAGTAAACTGAACTTGTCGAAATTTATGTATAAACATTTTGAAAACATTTTATTGCCTTCAGTTGGTATATATTTGCAATAAATGTTAACATGTATGATAGTTTAATATTCATCTACTATAATTTTTATTAGGGATACTGGGTACGACAGACGACTAAATTTGTAATTTTTAAATAATGAGTTCTGATTTACTATTTTTTACATTGGTTGTAGCTACAGCTGTCAAAGATGTCGTCCGAAGCGTCGAGCAAGCAAGGAAAGTCCGCTGCCGAAATAATTCAACAGATAAATGTTAAAAATGCCAAGCTTCTAGCTTTAACACTAGTAATAGGTTTTGTTATATATCATGGAGTGCTCCATTTGAGATACGGTAAGCGTTCAGTGTGAATAAAGTATTCATTGTGTCCCTAACCTCACTTAAGTCGCTACATAATAGCCACATTTTGGTTCCATAGGAATAGACTCGTGCAAATGGCTTCTGTCAGATGGGCGGTACAAAGGAGATCAGGAGTGGCAACCTTATGGCTGTATGATGCATCATTACAGTCAAACGTAAGGATTTTTCACGTGAATGTAGTGTTTGACTTCATTTGCAAATTAACCATAAAGTAAATTAAAAGAAAGACTAATGTTTCAGTGACACAAGGAGATGTTTGCAGTATCTTGCGTTCTTGGGGAAGCACAACCACTTCGTATTCATAGGTGACTCTCGTATACGTCAACTATATACGGCATTCCTTAACCACTTGGACCCTCATGAGGATACCACTACCACCATTCCACCAGATCAACATCGTTCAGACCTTTCGTTTGATGATTCCAAACTTTGCCTTCGTGTTGAATTCATTTGGAGCCCTTATGTTTCAAAACACATGATTAATGATTTCCAAAACTGGAAGGTAAGAACTGTTACTGTATCACTTGGCACAGTTAGTGTTCAGAGACTAAATGCAATAAAATTGTACACATGTATGATAAGAGTGACATAGAATGCTGTTGTCTTAAGCTGATAGCTTCCTTATTGAATACCCTACTTTCCCCACTATTCTGTCTCGGGAACTGTGGAATGTATGGTATCTGTGTTTTCAAAATGCTATGTACAACTGCACACAGTGCTAACGTCCATTCCTACATTAATGGATTTTACATTTTTTATTCGCACCAAGATTTTGTTAATATGGATATATTCTGTTGTCTGTCTCCCATTCATTCTTTTAATTTTTTGAATGTCCTATAGCAAACGTGATATTTTTGAGGAAGTCCTGATCTACTCCAGAAAACTGCATAAGTTACTTTTTTCTAGTCAGACAGAATTGTTTATACTAGTTCTTGCACCACAGCCTTCAAAGATTCATGTACTTATACAAGACACAGGATTTAAGACTCTACTTGTTAATATAACCATAATACATGCAGTCCTTGTTATATGCTGTAGTTGCGTTCCTGAAAAAGTGGGATAAACCAAAAAAGCATAAATAAAAAATGGTATTTCCTTCTGAAATATACGGTTAGAGTAATAAAACGCAGCCAGCCAAAGGGCATTAAACTGAAAATGAGAGAGCGCAAACTAAGAAGTGGTGTAAATTGGCAAGGGGCATTAAAGCATAAGGCATAAAAAGATGGGTGTGAAACAAGGGCTGGGTGTATATGTACTTCCTATATAGTATGAAAGCTGTATTGCAAAGAGCACCATCCATATTATAAATGGGGTTTCAGACACTGAGGAGGAAGCTCAAAACTTAAACCACATTAATTATGTCAAGAAATTAAAGTTTCCAAGCCTAACCTATTCATTCATTCTGTAGTCTGTCTTACGACAGGTCTGTAGCCTCTTCCAAAGCGAGATCTCCACAGGGTGCGATGTAGTGCTTCCTCTTTCAATTTCCAGTATCTTCTCTTTTCCTTAAGGTCATCCAGCAGCTGCTTACGTCTTCTCCCTCGTCTTCCCGTCATTTCTATCCTTCCTTCTAACTTTCCTTCAATCACGTGTTTCAGAAGGCAGTTTCTGCGCAAGATGTTACCAATCCAGTTAGCCTTTCTTCTTTTTATTGTATGTAGGATATTCCTCTCCTCCTTGACTCTGTGTAATACTTCTTCATTTCTCACGCGATCGGTCCAACTAATCTTTTCCATTCTTCTCCAGCACCACATTTCAAAACTTTCCAGATACTTCTGATCCATTTTCCGAAGTGTCCATGTTTCAGCACCATACAAAGCTATGCTCCAAGTGTAGCACTTTACTAGTTTCTTCCTTAAATTTAAGTCCAATTTGCTGGTGAAAAGATTCTTCTTCTTGTTGAATGCTGCTTTAGCCATGGCATTTCTGGATTTAATTTCACTTGTACACCTTGCATCATTTGTTATCATGCTACCCAAATAATTGAAATATTTCACATTCTCCAATTGCTTTTGATCTATCATAATTTTCATTGGGGCTGGTTGCCTTGAGATTCTCATTACCTTAGTTTTTTCCACATTCATTTCAATTCCATAGCGTCTTCCAATTTAACTTAGTCTATCAATCATGCCCTGTAGCACCTTTTCTTCCCTAGCCAGTAGCACAAGTTCATCTGCATATTTCACAGTGCGAATTACTTGTCCTCCTATTTTGAAGTCTCCAAACCCTTCAAGAGCTTCCTTGGTAAGGTATTCGCTGTATAAGTTGAATCGAATGGGCGACAAACAGCAACCTTGTCTAACTCCTCTTCCAATCTTCACACTCCTCGTCTCCCCTTGATCCAGTCGTATTTTGACACTCTGTTCCATGTACAATTTGCTGATCAATCTTCTATCGCAACAGTCTATCCCATTTCCCTTAAGGATCTGCATTAATTTGCTCCAGTTGACACGGTCAAATGCCTTCTTCCAGTCTATGAAGCAAGCACACAATTCCTCATCTATGACCAAGGTTCATTCTGATATTATTCTCAGCATCCTAATTGCATCCCTAGTTCCTTTTCCTTTCCTAAATCCAAACTGATCTTCTCCAAGCACATCCTCAGTCTTCCTTTCAATCCTTCTTCTAAGTATTCTCGCTACTATCTTTGCAGCATGTGCAATGAGACTGATTGTGCGATGGTCACTGCATTTTGTAGCTTTGGGCTTCTTCTTGAAGGCAATCATTGTAACTTCATTGAAATCTCTGGGCCACTCCCCAGTTACATATATGCTGTTGATCAGCTGTGTCATTAGTCTGAGACCATCTTCTCCCAACAATCTGAGTACATCTGCAGGTACATCATCATCTCCTGCAGCCTACTTATCCCTCATTTCCTTGATAGCTTTTTCCACTTCACTTTGCAAAATATAAGGGCCTTTCTCATCTTCATCTCCTTCAGCTTCAGGTTCGACTTCTAGGTGTTCTGGTCGATTAGCTCGATCGGAGAGCTCTGTGATATAATTCTCCCAAATTTGCAGTACTCGTCTCTGATCTGTTATTGTATTCCCTTGAGAGTCTTCAATGCCAACGTTTTGAATTCCATGGTTTTCTTTCCAACCTAGCTCCTTTGTCTTCATGTATATTAGATCATAACGTCCTGTTGTTTGAAATTCCATGATCTCGTCGCATATGCTCTCCAGATATTCCTTCTTGGTGTTTTCCATGGCTCTTTTCAATTCATTCCTCAGTCTTCTGTAGTTCTTCCTTCCTTCTTCGTTGTTGACATTCTTCCATTTCCTTCGTTCATCCATTTTACTGATCATCTCCTGTGTAATCCATGGCTTTCTTGCTCTCTCGACTTTTCCAACTAAATCACTTATAGTATCTAACACACATTTCTTGATATTTTTCCACTGAACTTCCACATTCCCACTTTCACATTTGATTGCACCAAGTTTTTCTTCTAGACTATCGTGTACTTCCTGTCGTTGAGCATATAGCTTCTCCAAATCCCATCTTGGTTTCCGCTTGTGGAACCTTATGATTTTCTTCAAACTGGTGCAGATCGTTGCAACCAGTAAATTGTGGTCAGAGTCAATATCTGCTCATGGCATTGTCTGCACATCCTTCACACTGTTCCTGAATCTCTGTTTCACTAGTACATAGTCCAATTGATATCGATTCCTATCCCCTGATGATTTCCAGGTGTACAATCTTCTTTTAGGTTTTTTGAACCATGTGTTTGTTATAAAAAGTCCATTTCTTTCGCAGAAGTCAATAAGCATTTGACCTCTGATTCCTCCTTCCCAGTCCATATGGTCCAACAGTGTTGTGATGTGCTTTATTTCCAACCATACTGTTCCAATCTCCCATTATAATCGTATTTGTTGCACCCTTTCCATCCTCTTCAAGAATTTCTTCAATTATATCATACAGTTCTTCCACTCGTCATCTTCATACTCCGATGTTGGCATGTACACTTGCACTATCAAAATACTTACCGGTTCTGCCTTCAACTTAACAGCAATGATTCTGTCACTATACACACTCTTCTTATCAACACTTTTCACTACGCTTTTATGCACTACTATTGCTACGCCTCTTTCAGCCCTGTCACCCCCGGAATAAAACACTGTATAATCACCACTTCTTATCTCACCTTGACCCTTCCACCGCACTTCACTAACACCTAGCACAGACACTGTGTTCTTCTGCATCTCTTTCTTCAAATTTTCTAGTTTTCTTCCTTGATTCAAGGCCCTTACATTCCAAGTGCCTATCTTGAAACTGTGATGTTCCTTCTGCATCTTCTGCTTTTGTCTGTATTCCTCGCTGTAACACTTACTGCGTGGTGTCTCCCCTAGAAACACTCCCCCCCCGGAGATCCGAATGGGGGAGTAGTTTACCTCCGGATTGTTTTGTCTCCAGAGAAGCATCTTGCATTTTCTCTGTTTCTGGAAGAGACTATCCAGGAAATGTAATAATGTAGTAGTTTTTCCATTTGCTTTCCACATCGCAGTACAGCAGCCGTTCAGACCACTCTGGTCACGCCTGTTGCTACACGATCATGAACCATCTCGAGCATCATTTGCTCTGTGCTTCAAGTCGCTACTGATGTCGCTGCTTCCGGCATCAGGGGAGTTTTTATTGGATTTCCCATCTCCTAGGTATCTCTCTTCGTCTGGTTCCTACCCTCTTGATCTGTCCGGCTTGGGAGACCCTACTGGTAGCAATGCTACCGCCGGCTTAGCTCTCAGGGTCACTGGAACTCACAAGCCCCTCTACCATGGCAAGGTGGAGATACCAACAAAGGAGCCTAACCTATGTGGATTACAAATAATGTTTTTGTTAATAAAATAAAATATCAGAGAGTAACCTGCATGGAGTTTAATTTACTTTTCTTATACTCTTAAAATAAAATCTGACAGCCTATAGAAATATTTTGTGACTAAACTGAATACTCAAACCTTCACCTGGGTAGGTTGTGTCAATGAAATGAAATCTCAAAACCTAACCGTCATGGATTCTAAAGTATTTTTATATGAATAAAAACAAAGCCAAAGCACAAACTATGTGGATTACAGGTTATTTTTCTTATGTTAGTAAGATTAAAGCTGAAACACTTAACATGCATGGATTAGAAGTTATATTTTTTTTATCATGACACCTGAAACCCAAAACTCTAACCTTGGAGTAATACATTGCATTGCTGATTTTGGGCTTTTGTAATTTGACATGTGTCTTCGGTACTGTGACGTATGTTTGTGTGACTGTCATGTGTTGGTAACTTTGATTACAAACTGGTATGAAACATACATTATGTAAGAGGTCCTGACGGCTGGGAAGAATGTATCTTTTATACTTACATGACCATTTTCATGATAATGTAGTGCTTTCAGTAATCATTAATAGGATATGGACATGTTAATGAATTTAACCTTGTGTCATTTGCATTTGAACTTGGTGTGCCATTCTGGAGTAGATTACCAGTTGATCTTACTCGGTTTTTGTGCATTCCATACACAGAGAATACAGGATAAATGAAAAATGCATGGCCAAACCTACAGAAGATGAATCTACACTACAATACAGTACAAGAAAAAATGTTATATGAACATAGGCCTTTTGAAGCCTGGTTTCCAAGTTACAACCTTCTGAATATTAAAGAAAATGTTCAAAGTGTCCATCTTGAGCTTCAACACAGGACATTGCACATCTGAACAGTGATTGCCTTACTCCCTGGAAAATTCCAGGTGTCATGCGAATCATCTCAAATCCATTCTATATTTGTTGTTACAAGTTCTGGTTATCCCTGAATTCTGTAGCATAAACAGTAGATCTTATATGTCCCCAGAGATAAAAATCTAAGGAATTTAAAGCAGAGGAACAAGCAGGCCATGCTGTTGGTCTACCCCATGTTATCCATTGTTCTGGAAACGCAATGACCAAGAATTCCCGAACTGCAAGAAGAAAATGTGATGGAGCACCATCATGCATAAACCATAAATTAATTCTGTTGTGCAGAGTGACGTCTTCCAACAGCTCTTGAAGGATGTTTTGTAGGAAGTTGTGTTAAACAGCTCCAGACAGACGTAGTGGAAGAAACTAGGGTTCCAGAAGTATATCTCCTGCAATGTCTGCATGAAAACTCAAGGTGGGCTCTTTGAACATCTTTAATCATCAGGGCATGGCAACTCAGAAACCATGCTTCAGAAGGCCTATGTTGATATAACATTTTTGTCTTGTATTGTGGTGTAGATTCACATCCTGTTGGTTTGGCCATGCATTTTAATTTCACTCTGTTCACAGGGAAATCATAATTGGAAGCTTGTATCCATTATCTTTTAAACTACTCAGTAAATTTTGAGGTGAAAATTAGTTGGGGGTGGTATTGCACCTAAACGTCTCAGGCAAATTTAATTTTAATCTGTGTTTCATACATATAACCACTAGTTTAACTGAAGCTTAAAATGATTATCTTATATTATTGTTTAATTCAATGTATAAACGTCAAAATAACTGTTCATCACATTTCTCAATATAGTAGGCGGTGTACATATAAACTGACATTGAGGTGTGTTGGCATAACCACTGTTGGCATGGAAAAGCAATAAGTATTACATATTCTGAGTGTGTATCTGTAGCCTTAGTTATCCAGCATGCAAAGCGTGTGCACCGTATTTTGTGATCTGTGGCCTGCTGGTTCTACCATATTTTTCTACATTACCTCATAAATGGCACAATTTTCAGAAAAATGTTATTGGACATAAAATGTGTGTTTTGATTTTCTCTACAACTTTTATCTGCAATATTTCTCATTCTGAATAAGAATTGAGTGAGATATTATCATAAATGTGCATAGGTCTTCATGTAATGTACCTGTTATTCTTGTCAGATTTTAATTAAACAGATTTTTAAAAAATACTCAAATATTAAATTTCATGAAAATGCAGTGGGAGCTGAGTTGTTCCATGCGCATGGCCAGATGGACAGACAGACATGACGATGCTAATAGTCGCTTTTCTCAATTTTGCCAACGCCTAAAAACAGCTCATACAAACATTTTTACATAACATGAATTTAGATTTCACTGAAGCTATACAGTTTTTGCTTGAAACTTCTCTAGTGTGGAATATATGTGATAGATTACAGGGAAAAGGTTTTGTGCTGTGTGCAGCATGATGACTGTAGTATGATAAACTTTTAACTGTAGATTTATATGTGAAATAAATGGATATCAAGGTTGATGGGGTATGCAGAATTACACAGACAGCATTGGAAAATATGTGGACTCTAACTGTAGTGCATAGATCTTTTCCCTCTTGTTATGCATAAGTATTGCTTGTCTGTTATAGTTAGATGTTATGGACATTAAGGCCTGTTTCACACAATACGGACATCAGAATTTGTGGTCTGCTGGGAAGATGGTGTGTTCTTTCACATGGTTTGAAGGGATGTTTTCACACAATACCTTTATCTAATGGAACATGCATTCAGCACAATGAGCAAGAAATGGAGGGTATTTGGTTGCCTGATTAATATGTTCCAAAATTTTGCAGAGGACCTTGTAAAACCACATTGTAACTAACTCCAAGAAGGAAGAGTAGGGTCACCCAGCTTGTCAGGAAATACCATGCCTGCTGTTGGAGCTGAAGGTTCTTTGTGCCACTGGTGTCTGTGTCCTTTGCCAGATAAATCCAGTCCATATCCTCAAAACCTGTTTGTGTGAGATTCATTTTAGTATTATTCTATCTGTGCCTAAGTCTTTGAAGTGGCTTCTTCTCTTGAGGCTTTTCAACCAAAACTGTGTATGAATTTCTGACTGCTCTTTTGTGTGTGTGTGTGTGTGTGCTCGCATGCGTGCACTATATGCCCATCCCATCTCATCCTTCTGCAGTTTGATCACCTTAATAGTATTGGATAAAGAGCATCAATTGTGAAACTCATTATTATGCAATTTTCACCAGCTTTCTGTAACGTCCCCTTTCTCTCTGCACCACGCTTTACACATGTACAAAACAGGAAAAATATTGTTTTGTATATTTTAATTTCTATGTTTTTCATTAGTATGCAGGAAGACAAATGATTCTGAAATGAATGCTATCAAGCATTCTGAATTTAATCTGCTTTTAATTTCGTCGTGAATGAAGTTTAGAATTGTTGTATACTCCACAATTTTGTATGCCCGAAAGAGATAATGGATTTGAAGATACTCTGGAAAGGCACAGACATGAAGGTGTTTCAAGAAGGAAGAGCAGTACAAGGAGGAAGGTCAGCAAATCATATTCATAATATGTTTGCAGATTATTTTATGAACATGTGCCTTGGCAACTGTCAAGAGCATAGCTTATAAGGAATGTCCCTCACTAATTATTGTAACAATTCTCAAAATGTCATCGCCTCTACACACACGGCATAAAATTATTGGTAACAGTTATTCCATATTTTGTGATGCTTCTCCTGTGCAATACTATGTTCATTTCCTGGTACAGATCATGTCACATGTGTCATATCCCAGTCTGTAACTGTTATAAGTTTTCTGCCTCAGGTGTTGCAAGGGTGAAGCAAATTCAAGAGGAGCATTGTAGCTCTAACCATAAATGTAAATATTCAGTTTATTGTCAAATAAATAGTGAGATCAACAGTATTAAATAATTGATAAAATTTACCAATCCTATTTTCATTTTCATTTTTTTTCCAATAATTATTTATTCTCCATTCTGCTCTTGACAAATTTCTGTCATTGCAGGTATCTACAGTTTTGTCCCAAAGCCTATGCACATTACTGAACCAAATTTATTAGATGCTCAACAATGACTTCACTGCTGTTACCCATCTGGTCTTCTGCAAAAGTATCTCACTCACCTGTGCTCTCAGATTAAATGCTAAATATTAGCATTGTGTGCCAGTTTTATTTTGTTTTGTTTTCTGTTCATGTGCGAGTTCCAGAATGAAGGTATGTCCATTAGAAAAAGACACATTGTGTGGAAGATTGTAATTGATTGTACTGGTTTCTTGGAAATGGTCAATTATTTCATTGGTTTGGTGCTGTTATATTGTAGTGAACAGCCTGTTAATGTAACACTGACAGAACATTATTTTCACAGGATGAATGTAATGTGAAGATAAACATTTGATGTAACATGTTTTTGGGTGGATGTTTGATTTTGATGTCCATTAGATATACTTACTGTATGAAATGGGCCTCGGGACCACTTGTTAAGCCAGCAGAGGAAACATACCTCTCTCCATATTTATTGTACATACCAGTCGTCTAAAGTAAAATGTATATTTTGAACTCACTATATAAACCTATGTGCTGCTTGACTCATTCTTTCTGTTCTACCACTCTGAATTTCCTCCACATTCGTTTTCATTTAAGTGCAGAATTGCGGAGATATAGGACGAACAAAGTTATTTAAAAAGACTATATTTTTGTAACACTGTTCAGATAGTATATGTTGACAATGTTGAAGCAAGTCAGGTATTAACTATTGGTGTTTCTTGACCTCTGAGCCATGAGTGGAAATTTCTCTGTACACAGAGCCAGAGTTGTAGCTGTAACAGATGACTTGTGATAACAGTTACGCAGTAATATTTCTTGTTCCAGCTGAACAGTATAAGCACCACATATACCAAGGCAATGTCCTACCATCTGCTTGAATTAATTATGCTGAAATTACATCAGTGTATGTATATTTATAATGTTTATGTTTTTAATGTTAATTTCAGCCCTTCAAAACTCAGGCTGCTGTAGCATGTTTTTTGGTCTGTCAGCATGTTGATAGTAACTCCTGCATTGTCTGTTACAGAATAAGGATGAGCCTCCCAGTATGATTGTGGCAGGAAGTGCTACATGGTCCATCAAAGACTCAAATGCTTCAGTACATGCTCTACAGGAGTATTCATTGAACCTCACTCGTCTTGTACAGGTGACAAGTGCAGCGACTTTTTTGTGTTTAGATTAATGACGGACGTGCTGAGGATTTTAGTCACAGAATTTCATAACATATTCAAGATCATGTAAAATCTCTGTTCCACTATACGCGGGTCATTCAAATTTAAACGAGAATTTAGTTCTGTTTTCAGCACAAATCAACTTGTATGAATGTGCTTGCGCTGACAAGTTATGATATATTTAAACTTGCAACCCACACTAGTCGGATCCCTCTCCGCCTCAACCATCAGATGCAATCAAGATGGCAGAGCAAGAAGTACCCAGCAGTGTTGTGCAGCCTATAATTATCAAATTTCTCACAAAGGAAGGTGTCATTCCTTCTGAAATCTTTACCAGGCTTCAAGCACAGTTTGGGGATGAGTGTTTATCGCAGCCAAGGGTGTTCAGTTGGGCGAAATCATTTCGAGAAGGACGAGACCGTGTTGAAAATGAACCTCATTCTCGGCGACCAAGAACTTCTGTCAATCTAGACAACGTTTTGAAAATTGATGAACTTATTCGGGCAAATCGTCGCATAACTGTTCTTGAACTGTCACAGGAAGTAGGAATTAGTGTAGGGAGTATTGAAGAAATTCTGCACCATGAGTTGAAAGTCAGTAAAGTGAGCGCAAGGTGGATCCCATGGCTCCTGTCACCAGAGCACAGGCAAAGACGTTTAGTGGTCGTTACTCAACGTTTGCAACGATACGAGAGAGAAAGAGCTGACTTTTTGGACTCAATTGTGATCTGTGATGAGACCTGGGTCCACTACTTCACTCCTGAATCAAAAAGAGCAAGTAAGCAGTGCAAACACACCCATTCTCCACCCCCCAAAAAAAGCGAAAGCAATTTTTTCAGCGGGGAAGATCATGACTGCTGTGTTCTGGGATTCATAGGGTATCATTTACCTGGACTTTCTCACTGGTCAAAAAACCATCAATGCGCAGTACTATTCAACTCTCCTGAATGAAAAACTGAAGTCGGCAATCTGCTTAAAGCGAAGAAAAAGGCAGGATTCAGTTTGCTTCCTCCAGGACAACGTTTGTCCTCACACTGCGACTTTAACGATGGCAACTCTACTGAAACTGAAGTGGGATGTCCTGCCTCATCCACCGTACAGTTCAGACCTAGCTCCATCTGATTATCATTTGTTTGGACCAATGAAGAGGGTTTTAGGAGGCAAGAGATTCCGTAATAATGATGAGGTCATTGCAGCTGTGCAAAGTTGGATACACAAGCAACCGAAAACCTTTTAAGCTGGAATCAAGAAGCTTCCAGAACGTTGGCACAAATGTATGGCAGTCAACAGGGACTACATTGAAAAGTAGTGTGTAAAACTTTTCCATTTTATTGTGAATAAATTTTTTAGAAATGAATTATTGTTTAAATGTGAACGACCTTAGTATTTTTGAAGTGTTTTGTGTATTGCCATATGCCATGTCTGTTCGTGTGTAGGAATTACTTAAGGTACAGTCTGTTTTCTTACTTAGTGATACTGTACAAAATTTGTGTTTCTGCTTGAAGGTGAACTGGTAACTGGTTGATCCTTTTCGTTATTTTTTATTGAAAAGAGGCAAGCCATAGCCCAGGTCTTATGAAGTGTGAACTTGAAAAAATCAGTCTTTCAGCTGTTGGAGATAATATGTCTTTACTTTTAATTTCCAGAAACTAATTTTTGTCATGTTTATATAACATTTGTAGCCTGAAGTGATGGTGTTTTGGGTTCTTACATCCACAGTAAACTCTGGAGTCTATTATTTGTAGACTGTATGTGACAGTGGTTTAATACCCAGCCTTGTTAACGTGGTGACAGAGGCATATTCATCCAGCAAGATTTTATTGTTTGGGTGGATGTGTGACTTGTGGTATACCTCTTTTACTGTTTGTTTTGGTGTAACAGTCCAGGAAGGAATCTGTTTCCATTAAGAGCTTTTTGATGAAAGAAAGCTCTGTGTTTTGAAAGGAAGATCTGAATTTAAAATCGGATTTAAAATAAATACTGCACTAAAAACAAAAGAGCAGCCTTATGGCGATTCTTTTGGTAATGTGTTATTGTAGTTCTAACTGAATATGTGTTATCTCTTAGGATAAAGAAGTGAACTGTTATGGCTAGAGATGTCCACAATGCTGGATCATTCATAAAAAATATTTGGGTCTCTCCATAAGTCATGGCATCTTTTTTTTTTGAATTGGGAGGGGGGGGAAATGTGCAGGAAAAGGAGTATATATGGTTGGAAGCACATGGTGTGTACTTGAAAATTTTAGCATTGGATGGTGGTATATATACAGGACTGCATGTGAGTTTTGTGACAAACTTGATGGTGACCACATTTGGAAATAGAAGTCCTTAACCCTTCAGCGTGGAGTGCCGAGCGCTGCTCACCAAATGTAAACATCACCTGCTGTGGAGTGCTGAGCTCTGCTCGCAGACAGCACGCTCAGACTTATGCTACTATCTCGAACACACGAGAAGCAAATGCAATCCAGCTGCGTTATTCTTGTTGATAGACAAGCTTGCTGTCAGATGGTGTGGAATACAGTTCCAAAAAAATAGATTTTTTGTTTTTTTCTCTCACCTCAAAATGTGGATCGATGTTTTGCAGTCTGTAAATGCATGAGCTGCTTTGTGCCTCTCTCTATCGACCAAAAGAAACCTAACATTAATATTACTAGTGTTGTCACGTAGCTGATGTTTGGGGCTTTCGAATGATATATGACATCACTTATACATCAACAGCTTCCTTGATTCTTCTCAACTGATAATTCATCTCGTTATATTTGGGCAGTGTGGTGCAGTTATGGCGTCATGTAGTGAGGGTTTGTTCAAGGGAGAAATTGTAGTTCTAGTTCAGATGATGAATCAAGTGGGACTGATGATTTGGCTGTGGACAAAGTAATTGCAATGGAATGTAGTGATGAAGAAGATGACATTGTGCAAGGTTCTACTGCACCCAGTGTGCCTAGTGCTACGACTGCAAGGTGTGTGTGAGTCCAGTTCGGGGTACTTCTGGTCATTTATTATTTATAGGGGCAAAGACACTGTATTCCAAACAGCATTCATTTCAGGCAACACAAACAAAACAGCAGCAATTGTGTTGTCACATGTGGAGCCATTCCTGAAAAAGGGCTACACATTGTGGGTGGACAATTTTTATAACTCGCCAGCTGTAGCTCAAAAACTGAAGTCTTTGAACACTGACCGTGTTGGAACCCTACACCTAAATAGAAAAGACGTTCCAAAAATAGTGAAAGCAAAGAGTCTAAAGAAAGGAGAGCTGATAGCTCAACATTCAGGGCCGGTGTCCGTCCTAAAGTGGAGTGACAAAAAAGAAGAGACAGTGATTTCAACTTATCATGGGTAGGAAACAATAAAACAGCTAACAAAACGTGGACAGGAAAAGGAAAAGCCTGTATCAGTGCTAGATTACAACAAAAACATGGGAGGAGTTGATCTAAAAGGCCATCTCCTTCAACCATGTCTTTTAGAAATAAAAAAAATGACTAAATCATACATACAAATGTTTAGGAGATTACTCAATGTCACCATTCTAAATTGTATGATAATATGTTGTGCAAATTCAGGCCAGTCCAATATGGATCATTTTAAATTCAGAGTGGATCTGGTACAGGCTCTACTTATTGATCATAGCAGTGAAATTTGAAGGAAAGTGCAAGGCCGTCATTCCACTGACAAAAATGTGCCGCGACTGCTCGAAAGACATTTTTGCCGAACGAATACCACCTACAGAGAAAAAGGCCAGGCCATTAAAAAGGTGTGTAATATGCTACAAACACAACAAAAGGAAGGAGACAGTGTTTTGGTGCCCTGATTGTCAGGCTGGACTTTGTGTTGAGGGCTGTTTTAAGACATTTCACACCAAGCTAAATTTTTAGGTAAGATTTTATTGCATATTCGAAAAGGTTAAAGGTTCTTGAATATTTTGGCGCAAGTTTCATTGAAATCCAACGATTATTAACAAAACTATACCATTCTGAATAAACTGCTCCACAATTTGGCTCAAAATTTAAATACCCTGCAGAAAATCATCCCACAGCCCAGTATGAACAGGGATTTAAATACCTCCACACTGAGGGGTTAAAGTAGAACAATGTTTGTATGTTGAAACAGCAGCTTTCTGCAGCAGAAATGCACGAGAGTTCCATGCAAAGCGACATGAAGCACTGAGTGATTGTGCCTTGCCTTATTGAACATTTGCAAAGTGGGTACAGGCATTCAGAACTGGAGCAGTGCCAACTTCTGACGTGTGTTACAATGAGTATTCCATTTGTATTTACACTAACATATCAGTGGCCATAATTGAACAGTGCATGGATGAAGACAGTTAATGGACTGTGAAGGAATGAGCCAAGCATACAAAGATTTGTGGGTGTACAGTGCTCTGAATTTTATGACAGGACTGGGTGCTGCCAATGGATAGAGTGGTGAAATGTGATGTACCTCTACGAATTTCTGGTTAAAAGAGTTTTCTGGATCCTCCGGTGCCAGATAAACCAGCATTTACTGTACATGCCATGTGCTTTCAAATGTGTATTCTCCATTTCCCACATTGCCACATTTTTGGCCACAAAATATTTTTTCCATGACTTATGCAGTGACCCTCATATTATATGGCAAACAAAAAAAATAAATAAACTTAAGCAATTAATATCTTTTACAAATGTAGTTTTACAGATGATAGAATAATATATTTATATGTACTGGAATGGAATACAGTATTTTATGCATGTCTGATCTGAGACAATCCTGTGAATATGGAGTCAAGTGATTTGGTTTTGTTTTGAACAGTGAAAGGGTTATGACTGCAATTTTGAACATATTTTTATTAGATTCCAAACTGTCTGTTTCAATTGTGTATTAATTCCTGCCACATTATCCTGTAAGTCCAAATCAGCTTATATTCCATTGTTATGTCTGCAGGCAATTGATGTTATTTCTGCCAAGAGATCTCATGTACTGTGGACACTACAGGAACCTGTAAATGCTGAGAAACTACATCCTGCAAGAGCCATGATCACAAATGAGCAGATTGACATGTACAATAAGGCAGCCATGGAGGTGATGTCACGTAATAATCAGATACCAAATATTGACACAACATAGTAACAATTTTGTTTATATATTTCTTCAAAGATAGAAATCCTAAATATGGTGAAAGCTGTGAGGCTTGATTATGTTTGGTGCAGATCCTTCAGCACAGCTCAGCTCAGCTGTGGTCCAGCTCTCGACTTGTGGCACAGGGAAATTTGGAGGAGAGTGAGGATGGTATACATCTTGGTCCATTGGCTCTCAAGCATGATACTCAGGTGAGTTAAAAGTCCTGCTGTAGCAGTCATCATCTTGCAAGTGTCAGTGTCCAGAGACAGTATATGAGTCTTGTTAATTTCTGAGTGAAGCCACATCTCATGGGTGATGATAAATAAGTGTGGAGCATTGGTGGAATGATTATTGTTACAGGAGAATAGATATACCATGATATACCATGGATGGGAAGTAGTCACATTTTTTTTCAGTTGTGTTGGCCATAGTTAATATTTCTTGTGCTTCTGTTACACAGTACAGCCATATGAAGAGACATACTGAAAGTCACAGGCAAATGGTTAACATTCCTTTCTGTTCAGGATGTCCCAAGTTTCATTTTCAGTCCAGGTGCTGGCTGTCCTAGTAGAGGATTTATGCAATTTTCCCGAGTTTATTATGTAGGCACATGCTGGAACAGTACACCAAAGTAGGTTTTGGTAAAATGTATTTGTGTTAATCATTTAGAATTATTTTTCGCTATTTGATGTGTGTAATTGACACCACTCAGTTTAAAAGGCCTTGTCAAATGACTGAGGTGGAAGAGTCAGACACAATTCATGTCAAGTCCAGTTGACCCATAATGAATAAGTTTGCTTTGTGGCTGCACTGATGAAAAAAATTCACTATACAGTTCTAGCTGTACATTGCTGTGTTGTGTGGGAATACTTCAGACTGGTAATTAAAAATGTAGTTACAAGCTACTGAGATTTACTGTTCTCTTTACCTGTTACATACAGAGAAGGTTATTATACACAGATTTTACTGTGACTGAAATTGTTTTTCCAGATTTTGCTGAACATGTACTGTAATGACCACATGAACTTCAATGATGGCACATGCTGCAGCAGTGCAGAGCCATATACCACATTGCAGGTTGTCACATTTTCTATTCTTGGTGTCAGGTGAGACAGATTTTTGGAGTAATTAGAGCTTAAAAATTTGAACTTTCAAGCAGATACCCGTGTCTGTGTGTGTGCACGCGCGTGCGTGTGTGGTGCGTGCGTGTGTGTCAAAGAGGTTTTGACTGCTTCCATGTGCATATTTCCCAGTTCATCATTTATGATCATTTCTCATTCAGCACTGGCGGTCAGGGTAGCATTAGTCGGGGTAGCGACTCACTAGAATGGTAGTAGAGAAGAAAAATGAGCTGCGGAAAAAGATGCTTCAGAGAGAAACAAGAGCCACAGTGAATGCGTATAAATATGCTAGGAAAGAGGCCACTAAGCTCTGTAGGAAGAAAAAAAGTACTGGATGGAGGAAAGGGTAAAGAAAATTGAAGAATATCAGGCAGAGGGCAACATAAGACAAATGTATAAGTCTGTTAGAAATCTTAGTACTGGATATTTACCAAGATTACAAGTATGTAAAGATAAAGATGGGAAACTACTTTCGGATCAAAATGAATGTCTGGAAAGATGGGCAGAACACTTCCAGGAACTGTATAAATCTAATACCATAGATACTGTGGAGGAGGGCGAGCCTCAAGTCATAGAAATTGAGCTGGAAAGACCATCACTGGAAGAAGTGAAGCGCGCAATTCTGAAACTCAATAATAATAAAGCACCTGGAGAAGATCTACTCCCTGCAGAGGTATTTAAGAATGGGGGAGAGACACTCTGGAAGAGAGTACACCAGATAGTGTGTACAATATGGGATCAAGAGGAAATACCCAGTAGCTGGAAACATGGAATCATTTTCCCAGTTCATAAGAAAGGTGATAAAATGGATTGTAATAACTACAGAAGAATTACACTTTTAAATACTGGATATAAAATATTCTCTAATATCCTGTACATGCGAGCATCAAAAATGGTAGAAGTGCTGGGGGAGTATCAATGTGGAATTCGTGCAAGCAAATCTACTCTTGACCATATCTTCACTTTATCCCAAATTATGGAAAAGTTTTATGAGCATAATGTAGATCTACATCTTTTATTCATAGATTATCAGCGAGCATTTGATAGTTTGGATAGAGTAAGGATCAGTGAGGCATTAAGGAAAGCTGGCTTTCCAGAAAAGTTAATAAGACTGATCAAAATTACTCTAGAGAATACAACAGCTAGAGTTATGGTGCAAGGTGAAGTTTTGCCAGTTATAAGAGTGGAAACTGGAGTGAGACAAGGGGATGCTCTATCCACTTGATTTTTATTGTAGTTTTACATGATATTATTGGCCCGCTCCAAAAACGAGGGAGTATATTCCACAAAACAACTCAGATACTTGCTTATGCCGATGACATCGTGATAATATCCCGGACCCTTGCTGACCTGAAGGATACTGTTTTAAAAATTGATAACAAATCTAGAGAAACTGGGCTGTCAATCAGTGAAGCTAAAACGAAGTATATGAAAATGTCCAGAATAGTGCCCAGAAGGAAGCCTGTAGACTTGAGAGTGGGCATGTACTGCTCTGGAGGAGTATCCACCTTCATCTACCGAGGAGCCCTCATACAAAACAACTTAGAGGAAGAGGAGACTTAAACACAGGATCCAAGCTGGAAACAGGCAATATTATGCACATATAGAACTGTTTAAATCTAAAATTCTCTCCAGGACCACAAAGTTAAGACTGTACAGGACACTTATTAGACCGGTAGTAACTTATGGGGCAGAATCTTGGAAACTCACATCTCAAATAGAAAGCAAGTTAATGTGCTTTGAAAGAAAGATTCTACGAAAACATTTTTGGCCCCCTAAAGATGGATCGTATAGAATTAGATATAATGCGGAGTTAGAAGAATTGATCCATCATGAGCACGTTGTGAGATATATTAAATCACAATGGTTAAGATGGGCAGGACATGTGGTCAGAATGGGAGAGGATAGATTGCCACATTTGGTATTAAAACCAGAAATTGTGGGGAACAAGACCTAAAGGAAGACCAAGGGGAAGGTGGATTGATGCGATAGAGGAAGATATGAGAAAGATGAAAGTGCGCAACTGGAAGAATGTAGCTCAAGATAGGAAGAGATGGGGACGTATTGTTCGGGATGCCAAAGCCCACCAAGGGCTGTAGTGCAAGAGAAGAAGAAGAAGAAGCGACTCGCTACAGGCTGAAGGGTTTGGGGTTCAAACCCTGGTGGGGGTGAGATTTTCTGCACTCATCCAGATGGACCCTGAGTTGCACCCAGCCTCCTGTACAGTGGGTACCAGGTCTCTTTCCTGGGGGTAAAGCAGCTGGGGCATGGCATTAACCACCCACCCCCATCTAGTGCTGAGGTCAAAGAAAGAGTGGTGCTATACATCTACTCCCCCTCTGGGCCTTCCTGGTCTGTCATAGGGAGAACTTTACCTCGATCTCATTCAGCACTGTAACACGTAAACCATCAAATATCTTCAAAACAAGGTAACAAATGTTCTCTTTTTTTTTTTTTTCAGTTCTGTGTTGTCATTCGTTCTTATGCTACGTCGTTGGATACAAAAGTGGAGGAGAACTGCACAGGTGGCATATTCACCCCTCAATGAAATGGGGCGGCAGCAGCAGTCACCTTCTGAGTCTGACATATATACTTTGGTGACATCATTGGCTAGGATGGGCATTATCATGGCTTATTTTTTCCTTTGTGACAGGTAAGTAAAAAAAAACAGTGAGCCCTTCCTTATGTTCTTTCTGTCAATCTTGTTTCTGTCATTAGGTTTACTGCTGTAAGGACTAGTTGATGAGTTACGGTAGTTGGATCAGTAAAGTGACTGCCTGGGTGATTGAGGTTCAGTTCTTGGAAGTAGTAAGGATTTTTCTTTTTGTCACCACATTCAGACTGACTCTGGGGCCCTCCCAGCTAGCATTGAATATGAACCAGGTATAAAGTGGCCAGCCTGTGAATCTCATTATCATATTGGCCTGTTGTTTCTAACTGAAGGAAGATGGTGGGCAGTTATCAGTTGCACAGTACCAAGGAATGTCATGAGATGAGAGACCAGTCAGCGTCAGTCTTTCTTCAATACTTGTACATTCTTGTCTCTGTTGTAGCTTCCAGAATTTTGGTGATTGTTTTTGTGGTGTTATATTGTGTTGGTAAGTTGAAGGACTAAGGATCTAAGCTTTAGATATTGTATCAACAAATTAGAGATTTAGCTTTTAAGGTCTTTTCATGATTTTAAGTAAGAGACAAAGACTGGTGGGTCTGTGCTTGGTATAGCCAAGTTGCAAAAAGTTGCTGTCAGTTTTTAGAATTATTGTACATGACAGTGAAATTCAGGCAGTAAGATCTTGTAACATTCCTGTGTCATTGTGTTCTCTTGGTGTGACAATTCACTGACTTCTCAGTACTGGGCCAAGATGTGGATGACACATGTACTTTCATGGTGTGGTGAAAAGTAACCTATAGCAGTGGTCTTATCAAACCATTTTATGTTTTCAGAACAAACTTCTTCATGAAAGAGAACAAATATTTCAGTCAGGTGAGCTTCTGGCTGCCATTCGGGTATGTGTTTGCACTTGGACTTTTCTTCACTGAAGACAGTCGCTTTACGAAGGTGCTTCATCGGGATCAGACAGATGAGTGGAAAGGTGATGACACATCTTGTGAAGACAGCCCACTGATTTAAAAAAAGGGGGTCTAAAATAATTTCAGAGATAATTTTACTGCATCTGTTTCCCATTCAGATACTGGTGACATTTCACAGTCATCAAAATAGCTACTTACTAAATGTTTGAACATCCTAAAGTGGTCAGAGTATTACAGTGGGTCCATGAACAATGTACTTTCTATTGTGTATATGTGGTTTGCCTTTGATATTGCTGTTATGCTGAAGGAGATGCTGAAACTCAGAGAACTGGAATGTAATAACATATAACTGAAGTTTTACTGTATTGTTATCTGGATATAGAACTTGTTCCCCATTACAAGAGAAGTAAAAAAGTGTATGTGCTTAGAAACAAAGTTTTCAGGAGCATATTTAGACCTTAAATTGCAAGTAACAGGTGAATGGGGAAAGTTACATATAGGGGAGGTTTACAGTGCAATGTAGTTTTGTTAATGTGATTAAATAAAACAAATAATGTGGGTATTAATGTAGTATGCTTTGGGTAACAGGGAATGCATACACAACTTTGAGTTGGAAAACTTAAAGGAAAGAGACCATTTGAATTCATGTGGTATAGTGGTAGATAGTAACATAATACTAAATACTGGAAAAATAGCATAAAGCTGATCACTCATCCCCAGCTTGTGCCATGTAAGAATATGTGGAGGTCTCCCCCCCCCCTTTCTCCATACATTTTCATGATATGGTGCTTTATTAAGCACAGGGGTGACTTTATCTTTACCTTTTACATTAGGTAAATGAGTTGCAGCATGTGAACTCGATTATACTGACAAGATAGGGTCTGTTCCCAAGGACAAATAATTTCGTGATCATCTAAGTGATTATCTTTCGCTTGAGATCAATGCTATAGAGTTTGTTGATATGTTAGTTTGTTGATATTACCTAGGTAGTTGGTTGATTGGTTAATTGAATAGTTCGTGTATTAAACTAGGAACTTTGTTACATTTTATATTGTTAATGCCGTGCATTTCCATCTGATCACACTTTTTTTTTATCCAACAAAATGCACACTTTTTATTATACCATACAACTTCTTTCTATAATAAAATTAATCCAACATGTTTCGGTTCTCCAATGGAACCATCATCAGGGATTTAAACCTTGATTTTACACATATTTATAACATAATAAACAATTGGCACATATTAAAAGTTAAAGATGTAAAATGTGGATTTTCTCTGTTGTTATAAGTAGGTCCACTGAAAGTTAAAATTAGAAATGAAGTTAAAATTAGATATCTCTTCATATTATTTTGTATAGACATATAAGATAATCATTAAGGCAAAACGGCCGTTGGAATGGTATCACTGTTCATACCTGCGTATCAGGAGTTTTGTTGTCTGTGGAAGGCTAGGACAGTACTGGTGGTGAGTTGAAATATCAGGTTGTGTTTAGGTCTAGGTCACCTGATGGCGTAACGTCATTGGATATCGTAAAGGAGTTGGAAGAGAGGGTTAAATTCCCCTGTATTTTGTTCTGGGACTAGTTTTTTATATTGGGGATGTAACTGAATATAAAACTGTTCGAATGAATTCACATAAGGGCCTTTATTCACCCGTTTGAGTAAGGTCATGCTATCATTAATGTTTCCATATTCATGAGTAATATTTAGGATGTGTGCCGCATATGCAGATTGTGGATAATTGTTACGTATATATCTGATATGTTCTAAATATCTTTGTTTCAAGTTCCGGCCTGTTAGTCCAACATAAGAACATTTACATGTGGTGCATGTTAGTTTGTAGATACCACTTTTTGTGTACTGGTCAGCTGTGGTCGGTGTCCTTAATTTCAAAATATTATGTATCGTGTTGGTGTTACAGAATGTAATATTTACATCAGTTTTCTTAAATAAGTTGGTAATCTTGCTTATTGATGGGTTATAATATGTGAATGCAGCCCATTTCTTAGGTCTGTGTGGCATATTATTAAGGAGGACAGGACTATTCATTTTGTGTTTTATAGTGAGGTTTAGATTTTGGATGATTGTGTGAGGGAAGTTGTTGGCATTAGCTGTATATTGTATAATATTCCATTCTTTTTTTTTGTAAAGGTGTTGGGGAGGGGGGGGGTTGGAGTGAGTTCATACGTGTGATGTAGTATCTATATGCTGCCAGTTTGTGTTCTATAGAGTGGTTCGACTAAAAGTTAATGGTTGTATTGTAGTGGTGGGTTTCCGATAAATATCCATTTCAATCGAAGATTCCTTTCGTATGAGGAGTAAATCCAAGACGTTTATTTGATTATTGTTCTCATGAGTAGGTTTGAAGATAATGTTCTCGTGTATGTTATTCATATTATTGGTCAGATGATCCGGATTGGTTATCGTTTTATCATGTATAATAAAAATATCATCCACGTATCTAGTGTAGTATATTATGTTCTTTGATTCCAGGAGGTGTCTGATAAACAAGTTTTCATAATATTGTAAAAATATTTCAGCAACTATACTTGAGATCGGGGAGCCCATTGCTATACCTTTAGATGGTTGGTATATATTTCCAGAAAAGGTGAAATAATTTCAAGAAAGAACAGTTTTCATCAGCTGTAAAATTTGACTTTTGACGGTTGAATCAATAGCTTTTTGTTGAAGTAGGATATCAGTAATATTTAACGTCTCCTGTATGGGAATGTTTACATAAAGGTCTTTAATTTCGTAAGTGAGAAATCTGTAATTATCATTAACTTTTAAGTTTTATGAGGTCATGAGCTAGGTTTGTTGAATTAAACAACATATTGGTTGTCAAGTTCGAGGTATTCCTTTAGTGTATGGGTGAGAAACTTAGCTCCTTTGTAAGTCAGTGCATTGATATTGTTAACAACTGGGCAGATAGGAATGTTTGCTTTATGTAATTTTAGTTGTGCATTCAGTGCTGGGGTTTTAGGTTTATTTTGAAGTAGATATTTAACTTTACGTTTATTAATAATCTTATCACTTTGTTGTAAAACTTTCTGGATGTGTTTTTGATACTTCTCCGTGGGGTCTTTTATGAGTGTTGGGAATTGCTTTTCTGTTAGAAAATCATTTACTTTGTTCACATACATGGTGTTATCCACTGCAACGATCGTTCTGCCTTTATCAGCTGGTACTAATATTACATTATTAGATATTAATTTGTTTTTTAATTGTCTGGTAATATATAATTGTCTTTTATGCAAATGATTACAGGAATTATGTGAGTTTATAATCTGTTTGAGTTGTTTGGTTGCTAAAACACGGTAAGCACCTTGCATATTTGCATATAATAGTTTTATAGCTTTCTTTGTTTCAATGGCAATATTAGTTAGGCAAGGTGTTGTCAGTTTTTCAGTGCTATGTTGGAAGCCAAAATTCAAAATATCTACCTCTTCTCTTGTAAAAGTAATATGTGACAAGTTATTTACTCTGCTATAGAATTTGGTCTCTTGTTTTATCTTTAGGTTATAATACTGATTATGTGATAAAAAAACTAGTCCCAGAACAAAATACAGGAGAATTTAACCCTCTCTTCCAACTCCTTTACGATATCCAGTGATGTCACGCCATCACGTGACCTAGACCTAAACACAACCTGATATTTCAACTCACCACCAGTACTGTCCTAGCCTTCCACAGACAACAAAACTCCTGATACGCAGGTATGTACAGTGATACCATTCCAACGGCCGTTTTGTCTTAATGATTATCTTATATGTCTATACAAAATAATATGAAGAGATATCTAATTTTAACTTTCAGTGGACCTACTTATAACACCAGAGAAAATCCAAATTTTACATCTTTACCTTTTAATATGTGCCAATTGTTTATTATGTTATAAATATGTGTAAAATCAAGGTTTAAATCCCTGATGATGGTTCCATTGGCGAACCGAAACATGTTGGATTAATTTTATTATAGAAAGAAGTTGTATGGTATAATAAAAAGTGTGCATTTTGTTGGTTGAAAAATGTGTGAACTTTGTTAACTTGTTATATAGCACATATTTTGATGGTTAGTTGAGAACTTGGTGCATTAATTATTTTGTGGTTAGCAGGTAGTGCACTTGTTAATATCTGTATTATGTTTTCTGTAGGGTGGATGCAGCTGGTGATCCTCATCTATCACATGACAGGTGCCAGTGGGATTCTACCAATCTACATGCATATCCGTGTTCTTGTGTCTGCATACCTGTTCTTGTCTGGGTATGGGCATTTCTGCTACTTCTGGCAGCGTGGTGATGCAGGACTGGTCCGTTTCTTCCAGGTATGGCTGGTAAATTATGTTACTGGTTTGTTGGTGTTGATACTAAGTTGTATGGTGAGTAGTGCCTGAATCTCTTACAGAAGAGGGGCTTCAAGTTCAGTTCATACTGGCACTCGGGAAGCTGTGGGCTGCGGAGGATGGTTGAGGTAAGGCTGGTGCTACATTGAGCAAGTTTCCAAGCTCTTTTAAGTCCTTTCTAATGCTGTTTATGCGTGTTTGTGGAAGTTTTGGGTAAGTCACCATACTTTTGGCTGTTTTGGTATGGTCTGTAAATAATGAATTATAATGTGTGCCTGTTATAAAAAGACATTATGCTTTGTATTCTTGACATGCCATATTTCATCATATAATTCACGAACCTTCTTTCTTTGTTCTGAGAGGAGGAACATAAATTAATTTCTGCATATTTTCATACATTCAGTTCTTACATGTGAAACACATCAGCAAAGTGGGTAAAAAATCTGAATGTGTGGAGTGAGCGTAAGAATATCATGTTTGGAGTGGTCGAGCAGGAATCTTTCTCTTTTAATTGCTGCATGTCATTTGATCTCAGGCTGCTACCTTGAAGCCATGGAAATAAGAAAGACAAGGTGCAGAACCATTTTCAAGAAACATGGTGGGCATGACATGAAGATTGAGGTCTGTGATCAGAGATTTTGTCTGCTTTGCTTAGTGTATATAGCATTTAACGAAAACATGTTATTGTGTGAAGAAAAGTTATAGAATACTTTAAGATAGTAAGCATGCCATGTGGGTGCTTCCATGTAAAATGTGGGCTCCTATGTTTAAGCAGGCAGCAGCATAACATTACTACATTATTGTTTGTTTCTTGTGGCAGGTTCTGTTCCGACTGAACTTCATGACAGTCACATTGTGCTTGTGTATGAACCGCCCATACCAGTTCTACTACTTTGTGCCACTGGTGTCATTTTGGTTTCTCATGGTGTACCTTGTTTTGGCACTTCCACCACAAGTCACTGCCGCCTCCTCTGAGAGCAACCCACTGCAGTACCTCTACTTGGTGCTCAAATTCGTAGGCTTGTTCAGTGTTATCACCATTCTCTACATGTCTGAGGTGAATAGTCATGGATAGAAAGTCTGTTATAAATTAATTAATGTGCCTATTAATACAGTTTATGCAAGAATTCCAAAGTGTTTCATAAAGGTGGAAGAACATGAGGGAGCGCTATGCCTAAGGTGATTGTGGGGTTGGAGGCTGGTTAGAAACCAGAGATAATCTGGACGTGATGGTGAAAAGTCTTAATCTTTGTGGGAATTTAACCCTGATTGTCCAGCCTATATATTGTTGCCTTATGAGTGCACTATTGTGGCAAGCAGTAATTATTGGTGGTTGCTTCTAAAAGATTAAGTGACAAAGACTTTTGCATTCAATTTGTTTTTATTGCAGGTTTTCTTTGAAAAGGTGTTTGTCACACGTCCGTGGAAAGCTCTGTTTGTGACGACAGATGATGATATACATGAGTGGTGGTTTAGATGGAAACTGGATCGATACAGGTGAGCTTTTTGGTTCCACAGTTTGTAGTAGCATAAGGTGTTCATCAGTTGGTTTCCACCTCAAAATGCTGTACAGCTGAAGCCACTGATGATAAAATATATTAATACTTCTCTGTACAAAAATATCACTTTAATGTGCATTGTTGTTCCTTTGATCTGATATGTGCTCCTCTTGTGACAAATGACATAAGGTGATTTTCAGTTTCTGCATTGTTTGTCTGTTATACAGTATATATTATATTGTATTATATTGTAGCTACAACATCTGTTAATGTGTGTAATGGGAATAAGGTGCATAATGGATAACTGGTGGAGTGGAGGAAAGTTACCTCACACCATATTTCTACAGTAGCTACAGAAAATATAATTCATAATGTGTACTCACATCACACGCATGCTTCACTTATGTAGAACTTTCTTTTATCCTTTCTGATACTCTGCATTTACCATGTACTGGTTTTATAAAAATGTAGAAACAATGAGGTTGGATGAGAACTTAAATAGCCAGTATTTTTATATAGACATTTAAACATTAACTGTTGACAGCTTTGAAGCAAGTCATTAGTCACTATTTACATACACCAACTGGATGCAACTTTATTTATTTATTGTTTATTTATTTATTAAATAAAGTTGCATCCAGTTGGTGTATGTAAATAGTGACTGTGAAAAGATGCACGGTGATTACAGAATAAAGTACGTCGATGCCAAACAGGCAAAATTGATACGCAATTACAGGAACATCAAAGAAAAACTGCAAAGGACCAACGCGTCGATTTGGTTTAATAAGGTTTGTAAAGCAGAACAGTTACAGCCACAATACATCAACGTAAAAATTAGTGGAACCAGCAAAAGAAGTCACGACACAAAAAAAGCGGCCATCAGGTACAGAATCAATGCAGAATTGAAATATCTCTACAAGAAGAAAATTAATCAAAACAAACTCCTGTATACCAACCACCTTGAATGTGCAAACCAGTGGAAAGATACATGGTACTGGATTGAAAGGTCAGAACATCAACACCTTCAAATTATGAATGACATACTATACAATAAACTCAACAAAAAACTAGATAGCCTATGACATACAAGAACACAGAACACAAAACAACTACAAGAGCAGAACACAACAGAAATAAATAAATAAATTTGCATCCAGTTGGTGTATGTAAATAGTGACTGTGAAAAGATGCACGGTGATTACAGAATAAAGCAAGTCATTAGTGTTCCAGAACCACCAGACTGTGAGTGTAACAGCCATGAAGCAAGTTATTAGTGTTCCACAACCACCAGACTGTGAGTGTAAGCTCTGTGCCTTCATATCCAGAGCTATAGCTGTAACAGATGACTTGCACATGCACGTTCTAGCATGTGTGGTGTCACAGTCTGGTAGCTTTTATTAGTCAAGTATGTAGGGTAGCAGTATTCAGTACATGCAGTTTTTCACATATCCTGAAAGGCAGAAGACCACAGTGTGAAATCAATGATCAAGGTGACCATGCAATTGGCTTCTGTCTTTTATCAATATCCTGGATATGTTTTATCTATATACAGTAGAACCTCGGTTATCTCAACTTCGCTTAACCGAAACTCAGGTTAACCAAAACGCCTGTCAGGTGTTGCGATTCCCAAAACTGCCTGCCGCGAGACACCTCTGAGCCTCTCCTGTCAGTTTGTTGTGAAAAGTTGACGGGTGCGGACGAGCGGCAAATTGACGTGTGCGTGCTTCTTACAGTGCAGTTTTAAAATTTCATTTAACAGTGATTCCAAACACTGTCGGCTAAACGATAAACGTGTTGTAATAACAATTGAACAGAAATTGGAGGTCGTGAGACGAATTAAAAATGGCGAGATCTTGCGAAATGTCACGGCGGATTTCGGTGTTGGCATATCAACGGTTTCAGATTGGGTAAAATTGAAACTTGAAGAACATTCGTCTAAAATGCCGAATGGAGGGACATTGCAGCCAAAAAACGTTGTGAAAAAATGTTCAAACTAAAATATCAAATTTTTTCATAGAAACTTGTAGTATTGTATTGTATCTGTAAATATCATACACTTTCTTGTGCCATAAATTTTATTAACATAAGACGTGTTTCAGAGTAAATGTTATTTTTATTGCACCTTATCACGTCAAACAGAATTTCTAAATTATCCAAAATATTGCTCAGCTGAAATTGGGTCCGCCCCCTTTATTTCGGATAATCGAGGTTCTACTGTACATGTATCATGTTATCCAGGTCCCATTATTGTGTAGTGTAAGCCAGTGTGTTTTCTGCATTGCAGCATATCATATGGGATGGTGTTTGCAGTGGCATACCTGCTGGCACAGCGATATTACTTCCTCGATGACAACAACCACAGCAACCTGTTTTCTCCAGGCATTGCACTGTCAGCAACCCTGGCATCTATCATTGGCATGGGCAGCTACACAACATTTTCATTCCTGTGCCGCAACAAGCTTGAATGTAATGAGATTCATTCATACACTGTGTTTGTGCCTGTAAGTAGTTCTTCATGACATGCTTATCAACATAAGCCAATTCTTGTGGCAGTTCAGTAATGTAAGGATGAGGGTGTGCCATAGCATGAGCACTTAGTCACTGACTTATCACCATTGAGACTTTAGGTCAGTTCAGAGTAGTTTATGTGGGATTTGTGGTAGATAAAGTGGCACTAGGACATGTCTTTCTTCATGTTTTCCTCTGCCAATTATTATTCCACCAGTGCTCCATTCTCATTGGTCATTAGGGGTGGTACAGTAGACCAATTTGAGGACACAGTACCAAGGCACTCAATCTCACCCCATTCTTACAACTTCAAAAAGAAATGGATGAGGCCAATCAAACATGTCCCAGCACTGTGCACATGCAATAAGTTCTGGGAAGAACATGTGATGCCTATATTGTGTCACATGTTTCAGTTTGTTTAGTGAGATTGTCAGGAATTATTAATTAATAATACAGTTCTGTGGTCAGTTTCTGTGCATGGTGTGCAGTACAGGCAACTCTCATTTTACTTGCTTCCATTTTGTGTATTTTTTTTTTTTGCATGTCTATGGTCTATTTCCCATCTAGTGCTGATGTTAAAATGAATGGAACTATACCTCCACTCCCCGTATATCTTCATGGCATGCTTAGTGACAGCTTCACCTGCACTACTTCACATTGTTTATTTCAGCTTTGTACCATCATTTGCATCAAGTCATCTGACATTAGTGACCCATCTGCCCACGTGAAATTTACATGGAGTTTTAATGTTTTTATTTTCTATTTATTTTTTGGTGTTCTGCATCATTATTCACTGGTCTTGAGTGTTAATATTTGTGGAAAGTAAGTGCATTTATATTTAATTTCGTCATAAAGGGTTGATATCTTGTATATTTAGGAATTCAACCTGTATTATTGCATGTTACATGTTTCCTGTTTTGGATTTACAGGCAGGTCTCGTTTATTGCTAAGGTTACATTCCTAAAAAACATCGCACAAATCAAAATCGTGCAGATCAAGTAAGAAATTCCCATTTAAAACAGTGTATTTCCTAGTCGTTAGGGGATTTACAACCTTATCCTATATAGTTTATGCCTACACCAGTATTTACACACAGACCTGTAGAGTAAGTATGTACTCTATATACAGTACATATACATTTCTATACAGTGTATATGCATTTACTTATTTATAATGCAATAAAAATATAAGAGACTCACATCCATAGTTTTTAGTATGGTTCATTCTGACAGGACTGTGGTACTCTTGTTACACAAACACTGAGATTCAGGTCTGACACTTTTTACGTATAACCAAGAATTCAACGATCTCTGGGCAGTTTTCATCGTTCTCTCTTTCAGTGTTTCAGAATAACATGTCAGTGATGCTAAAACATGCTATGTCAGTAATTTGTTCACCTTATGAGACTGGCTTATTACATATAATTTCTCTTTAATACTGATTGTCTCACCAATTTTTCACTGGGATTGCACTAGGTGATGTAGATTTAAGTTTCTCACCCATTGTGGTGTGCCGTGACATAGTCTCGACATTACACGGAGATCCACCAGACGATACCCTACACCCTTGATCTACCTCTAGTTGGACTGTTCCTTTTTTTCCTTTCCTCCCCCACCTTTCACTTTGGGATCCAACCAGAGTTTGCCTGATAAGTGGTGTATTTTTCTTGAGCACTCAACAACCTGGCTTCGAGGGATGAGCATCTAAATTCTGTTTCGGCTCGTACATCAAAATTTCGTTTCGGCAAGAGTTGTTGAAGTCCTTGGTAGTGCTACGGTCTGAGTGTGTGTTTGTATCAACACAGCACTAGCAAGTGTTCGTTGAGCTGTGTGGAGCTGCTCTTTAATTTGTCATTGAGATTGTTTTGATTTATTGTGATTGTAAGTTATTTCTACTGCCCTTCTGTAAGTACTGTTTTGGTTTTCATTTGTTTATTATAAATAAATAGGTGCATTTTGATTTGATGTATTTACATTGGGCATCTTTGGGTTAGGGCTGGTTGTGCCGACAGATATAAACGATCCACGGAGGTATTTCAAGTCGAAGCATATGGCACACTGGTAAGAAAGCCAGTACTGTTGAAGGGAAGTAAATCAGCCACAGGATATATCATCATAATCCATACACATGACTGATGACGTGACAGTGACATCACTTTGTGCCAGCCTCATATAGATGATCCGTGCGGCCACAGATCGCCTATGCCAAATCGCGTTAAACCGTAAATTATTGCGTAAATTTGAAAAGTGGTGTAAATTTTCAAGTTATGTTAAAGTGAAATTGTGCAAAACAAACCCGCATAAAATGAGACCTGCCTCTGTACTTTGATTTTCAGGAATGTGCCCACGTGTAGATTTGGAGTCAGCTGTAATCATGATTCCAGTATGTTATGAAGTTGTCGCATACAACCTTAAATAGTTGACAGTGTTGCCTTCTAATAGCTGTATGCATTTTTATGATACTCACTATCCCTTAAGTGCCACACATCTAGCTGTAATTGTTTGTTAGTTACTGTCTTTAAGTGTAAATTTAAATATATATTCCACATTTTGCTGGTGGTGTTTTATATTTTACACTAAGATTATCTTAACAACTGTTGCCCCTTTTTTGAAGGTCTGTTGCCACATGTAATTTTAGAACCCTACATTATGTAACATTAGTATTTCTACTGCCTCTGAAGTTTGCATATGCACCATGTTAGTATTTTTGATGATAGGAAATTTTAAGGTACAGAGTAGTTTCATGATAATGTGGTTACTAAGACATCTGATAGGCTCAGAGGTACTGTCAGCATGCAAGTATACAAAATTTTTGTACGTGTGAGATGCCTATTATACTCAGCGCAGAACATTTTCATATAATTGTCTGTTAATTACTTCATGGATATTACACAGGACATTCGAAAAGTAATGCTTTAGCGCAACTATCTCGAGCAATCAGTGTGCACTTGAAGTGGTACTTGTCCCAGCTTGTCGATTGTTCCTTGAACTTCAATTTGCTGTGTGGTACAGCTTGGTAGACGTAGTGGTTTGCATTGTATTTGGTTCAAAATGGATTACTCATTTTCAACCATGTCAAAGTGCATCAAACAGCAAGCTGTTATCGAGTTTTTTATGCACAAATATGAAATTCCCATTGAAATTCACTGGTGATTATTGGCGTTCTAAGGTTAAGATACTGTGGACATAAGTACTGTGCATCATTAGGTGAGAAAATCAAGGGATAGTTGCGGAAATTTGGACCTGTACGACCAGCTGCGGTCTGGAAGGCCAGTCAGTGCAACTTACTATTTGAACAGGCAGTCGACAAACTTACCCAGAATATCCATAAATTTCTCAGACAGCCATAGCAGAAAAGTTAAACATTGCTTTAGGTAGTGTCAATGAGATTATTACAGGTCTGGGTTACAAAACAGTGTATGCTTGATGGGTGCCATGTCAGTGTATGCCCGAAATGAAGAGAGCAAGTCTGGAAGCATGTCAGCAATTATTTGCTAGCTACAAAAGTGAGGGTAACGATTTTCTGTACAGCATTGTCAAAGGGGATGAGAGTTGGGGGCATCACTAAGACCCAGACGTGAAAGCCAGTCACTTGAATATCGTCACCCCACTTCTCCCAGAAAGAAAAAATTCAAGACAATGTTCCACTGGAAAATACACGCTCACAGTTTTCTGGGACTACAGAGGCATCATTCACCAGGAGTACATGGTCCAAGAATGAAAATCAACTCCAAGACTTATGTGAAGACCCTAAAGAGGTTGAAAGAATGAATTGCGTTCACAGGGAAAAATAGTCGATGCTTCTTCAACATGATAACACCAGACCCCACACTGGTGCTGCCATTTCAGCGGCAATGGAGAGCATCAGAAGTGAAGTTGTTCCACACCCTCCCTACAGCCTGGATTTGGTACCATCTGAGTTCTGGTTATTTGCAGCTCTCAAGAAACATCTCAAAGGAATTCATTTCACATGTGATGAAGAAGTTCAAGCTACTATGGGGAAATGGTTTTGAGAACAGCCTGAAGTATTCTACACTGACAGGTTTGAAAAACTTATTCAACACTGGCAGTGTCCTATTGTATTGGAGGGGACACTACATGGAGAAATGAGGTATAGAAACTAAGTGCACATTCTGACCTATATTTTGTGTTTTGTTTCATTCTGATACCTTGTCTGGATGTAAAGATACAAATATGGAGTCATTACATTCTGTATTAATGCATAACTTTCATTTACAGAAATCCTATGTATGTAGTTCCAGCTGTAATATAAATTATCTTTATATACAAATTATGTACAAAGTCTGAATGGAACAGATATAGAACAAGTGGATTCTTTCTTGTATCTTGGACTTATTGTCATAAAAACTGGTGGTGCGGAAGGGATGTCAAGACAGGTATTAGACAAGCGAACAGTACTTTTATTCAATTGTATCCTGTCTGGAAAAATTAAAACATCTTGAGAAGAACAAAACTCTGACTCTTCAATAGCAACATGAAATCAGTCGTATTGTACCTATGGTGGATTTTAAACATGAGATGGCTGGAAGTGATACCAAATGAAGACCTATGGGAGATGACCAATCAACAACCACTTAGACAACAGATTAAAGAGACGAAATGGCGATGAATAGGCCACAAGCTAAGGAAACCAAACAGAGCTATTGAGAAGTTGGCACTGAACTGGAATCCCCAAGGAGTGAGGAGACGAGGATGCCCCAGAAAGACCTGGAAGAGGACTGCAGAAGAGGAAGCCAATGAAGGTGAAAAGACATGTAGTGAAATAAAGAGGCTCGCCAACAATAGAAAAGGATGGAAACGTTTTACTGCTGCCCTATGCTCTACTACAACAAGTGACAGGAATTGATGATGATGTACAGAGAACTGCCTTGCTCATAGATCAGAGCAAAATTATAGTAGTGATTTTGGTATATTATATGTTTAAAGTTGATCGGTTGTGAACTATTGAGAAAGGTTTATTTGTGCAGTACATATTATTTTGGGTCGGAAATCCCAAAGGAAAAGGCCGTTTGGTTCGCCTAGGCATAGATGGGATGACAGTATTAAAATGGATCCTAAAGGAATAAGGGAGTGATGCAGATTGAAGGTATTTGAAAACAGTGCTCAGGAGAATATCTGAACAGAAGAAAGATGTTGTGCCAGGAGGGTGGAGAAAATTTTATAACGAGGAACTACATAATTTATTTTTTTTATATTAGTCTCACCGTGCATTTTCACAATTCACTGTTAAAAACCCAACAAAATGCACTTCAATTTCACCTTTATTATGTATTAATCGACCCCTACATGTGTTTCGGTTTTATGTAAAACCATCTTCAGGGGGTTCAAAAACTACGTTCATTCGACATCCAGTGTCAATTCTGGCATTATACTGTGCAATATCTTTGTATGCAAGTTACAATCACAGCTCTGTAGATCTTATTAAACCATATGGATGTGATGGTATTTTGTAGTTTTTCTTTGATGTTACAAAAATTATAAATTGATCTTGCCTGTTGGGCACAGATAAATTTTATATTAGTCTCACCGTGCATTTTCACAATTCACTGTTAAAAACCCAACAAAATGCACCTCAATTTCACCTTTATTATGTATTAATCGACCCCTACATATGTTTCGGTTTTATGTAAAACCATCTTCAGGGGGTTCAAAAACTACGTTCATTCGATATACAAAGATATTGCACAGTATAATGCCAGAATTGACATTGGATGTCAAATGAACGTAATTTTTGAACCCCCTGAAGATGGTTTTACATAAAACCGAAAAATATGTAGGGGACGATTAATACATAATAAAGGTGAAATTGAGATGCATTTTGTTGGTTTTTTAACAGTACATAATTTATACTCGTCACCAGATATTATTACGGTGATCATATCAAGGAAGATCAGATGGGTGGGATAGGTGACATGAATAGCAGAGGTGAAAAGGTCATTTCACATTCTAGTTAGAAAAACTGAAAAAGAGGAGACCACTTGGAGAAGGGAAGATTGGGGGATAGTATGAAAGTGTATCTTAAAAGAGATAGGATGTGAGGATATGAACTGGATTCATCTGACTCAGTTTGTGCTAATGGCAGAGTCTTTGTGAATGTGATAATGAGCCTCCATGTTTCATAAAAGAGAATTTTTTCACCAGCTGAACGAATATTAGTTTCTGAAGAAAGGCTCTGCCCAATCGAGTGGGTTGGCTAGTTGGTTGGTTGGTTGGTTTCTTGGCTGCATGCTTGCTTAGAGTAATAAGGTGTTCAGATGTGAACTGGACTAACCAGCAAAAGATAAGTTCCAAGAGTAGGTGTTTTTAAACACATCGATGAGTTTTCAGGTGCTGTTCAGACAGAATCTCTAGCTCAGGATCTGTCATCTGCTCAATACAGTTTAATCAGTTCATGAGTAACTTGTTACAAAAAGCTTGTAGAATGTTAGTAATTATCCTTTGATTACAGGTGTAGATTTAGTTTTGTAATGTTGGCAGATTGTGAGTTACATCGTGCTTCGCAACATATCTGGAGTGCTAAGGACTCGCTACTCCAGTTTCTTTGCCTGGTTTGGTCGAATCTCACTGGAACTGTTTATCAGTCAGTACCACATATGGCTAGCAGCAGATACACATGGCGTTCTGGTGCTGGTGCCAGGGTACCCTGTTCTGAATGTGATCATCACATCATTCATCTTTGTGTGTGCGGCACATGAAGTGCATCGTCTGACATTTGTTCTTATGCCTTATGCTGTTCCTTCTGACTGGAGGCTTGTGCTACGCAATGCTCTGCTATTTCTGGGGGTACTAATCCCCATTGGGATTCATGATGGTATGTTCTGAGTCTTTTGTTGAGGGGAAGTGCCTCATGAGACATTGTTTTGTAAAAATAATATAGAACTGATTTAGTCTTAGAACACATGCAGTAGCCTTTGAATTGCTAGGCTGTTTCATAGCATTGAATGAGATCCCCATTTAATGTTTCTCCACGGGACGATGGATGTGAACATTAAACCAAAGAAAACTTTAAATGGAAATAATTTAACATTGATATAATGGAGCTAGGACCATAAAATTGAATGCTAAGTGAGGGAACACTAAATGAAGAAACATTAGGCGGGGATTTCACTGTCCTAAAGAGACCTCTCTGACCAAGATATGGAAAGAGTACTGAAAATAATTTACTATTTTTGTACCATCTCTTAACATAGACATACTTGAATGTGTACAGTAGAAACATAGCCTGTAAACATTAGCAAGATTAGACCTTGGCAGGTCTAACATAACCTGTCTTTATCAGTTGAGCTAGTTCACTGACAGTCAAAGGATTACCAGCATTATATGAATTAGAAGTTTTAAATAAAACTTACTAGAATTTCCAACCACCTTGGGTGATTAGCCCTGTGAAGATGGTGTGTGTGTCCAGCATTTTTTGAGACACTGTCTTTATCATTAGGGGTTGATGTGATGAGTGACACACTCATACACTGGATTTAATCCCAATGTATACCGTTGGAGCCCTTCCCAAATGGAGCCAAGTGATTTAGTCATTACATCTATATTGCTTAACCTGAATACTAGTAGATGCTAGTTAGCAAGGTTGTGGTTTACAGACATTTATTCCAATCAGACAAGTTGATGGTGGCTGAGCACTGGGTAAACTTGGCAGACATATGATACTGGCTAGAATTACTGACTCCTGGAACTGCTTAGTGAAGGAGGCAATAGAGGTCTGGCTACATCCTAATACCCTCAGCAGAGTTCCAGGAATCACTTTAAGAAGTTGATGGTACCAGGCCACCAAAATGTTTCAGTGGGTATAGCCAGTAGACAACATCAGAATGAAGGACCAGTGACAGAATCCTGGAGTGTCCATGTTAAGCAACATTGACTGTGATAACTGACTGCATGGCTTCATACATTGTTACCCCAGCAGTCTGCACTTGGGCAGGACACTGAGCTCAAAGAGCATACTTTGGGTATAAATGTAATATGCAACTACATTACTCATTAAATCAACCCCACATGATTGAGACAGTCTGTGAAATGTTAGGTGCTAACTCCACCTTCATATGGCTGATCATTTGAGAAGACTTAATTACGTACAATTGCTGTGAAAGCTCCAGATCATATGGAAGATTCTAGTTAGAGATCTCTAATCAGTCTTCTGTTATATGGAACAGTAACATACTTTTATGTCATTTAATATTACAGTATATCATAATTTATTAAATTGCTGCATCACCATTTACAGTGGTTTCAGCCCATCTTGACATGATATGTTTTGCATACAGTATAACTAAAATCACTCCTGGCCACCTTGCCACTGTATTTACTTCAAAGCTGTATTCGTCAAGATCTACCAGTATTCACTTTCAAGTGTCTGTGTGTTCTGAAATAATGTTTACTTTTCGCTGTGTTATTTAGAACACTAGTGATTAATTAACCACTGATATAATTAAATATATAGGTCATCTCCACAGCTATCAAAGATACTTCATATGAAGCAGCCTAGCTTGTCTACACAGTATAAGTGGATTCCTGATTTAGTGTTCCAGCATTGAGTGAATATTCTTTCTGGTCCATACCAAATAAATATAAACATTATACTGTATTATTTTCCCATATGTAGTGAATTTCAATTTAGTGTACAGAATTTTTGACCTTCCAGGACTTGTACTTTGATTCAGTGTGATTGTGTTTGATACAGCAGGCAATATTAACATTTTCTATCTACCGCAAATACCATACAACTGTAATCTTTGGCAAGTGGTGTCACATGCTGAATACACACCAAAACCACACTTGCAGCATCATAGTTTGTTCCGTTTTTGACAGAGATTCTTTCAGTTTTTATTTCATGTCATTATTTTAGAAATTAATTTTATACTGTTAAGTGTATTTATTTTTGTATTAATAATTTCTTCTTTCTTTTAGTGTTTATTTTATGTGCCATGATTTGGTGTTTACTGTGTGATTGTCTGTTTTTAAGGACAGTTTCTTTAACTACATACGTGAAATAAATTACTTTATCATAAATATATATAGGATGTCTTACAAGAAGATGAACAGTTTCTTGATGTATATATTGTTTGCATAACCCCCATTCAGCAAAAACCAAAGATTCATTAAGTAGGGATTACACTGTTTAAAGTTCCACAAGTAACAAGAGGGTTATCCCAGAGTATGTCTAAATGTGGCTACCAAGAATTTGTTATGCAGGGTCAGTCATAATTCATGTATTATACAAGTAAATATGCTTTTATTTTAATCAAATTAACTCTTTCTATTAAATAATCTCAAGATATTTGTGATTTCCTGTTTCTTCTCCTCTCAGAATGTCCCTCTTTAACTTCTGCACTTGTACTTGTCTACCACTTGACAGATGGTCTGTTTACAATTTCTAGTACATCTAATGTGACCTTGAATGACATGACTGTGGAGGAATGGTGGGGCTCATGGGAAGTAGGCATAGTCTACCATCAGAGACAAAAGTGACTTCTCCCACTGTTTCTTTTGAGGAATTAAATTTTGAAAATGTGTACCACATTTTATGTGATTGTATCTAGCATGTTGCCTGCAGTATGCTGAGGTAGTTTTTGATTAGTAGACGAGTATCATAGAATTCAAACCAAAATGTGAGTAAGTAACAGCTTAAGTGCTCTGTTTGGTCCATCGTTGAATTTAAACAGGGCTGACCAACCTTCTTAGCTGGTAAGCCAATAAATGGATGCACATTTTGTGGCAGGCCACTGTCATCTATGTGTGTTTAAATAAATAAGCAAATAAATTTAAAATGTATAATACATTTAAATTAACACTCATTTACTAAAATGGGGCCTATAGATACATATCAGATTGAACTCCTATGTAAAAATAAAGGTGAATGAAATTAAAAAGATAGTATGTCAATGTGGTTTTTGCACTTGCTTTTCAATAAGAGTTACTCATGATTTGGATTATTTTTGAAGTTGACATGATGTACCATAAAAGTTCTTGTTGGCACATTTTATTCCACATCTCCACCAGCTAAAGCCATGCCTCCTGTGATGCGTCATTCCCTGGATAGGGTCATGTGCTTTGTAAAACGAGCACATAACAGAATGACATTGTCATTTTTTCACAGTGATGAACTTCTTTTGTATTGGTTAACCTGCACTGCAGTGTCTCTCCCCCACCCCCATATATATTGATATAACTAGAAACACCTGTATACGTGTGGAATGTGCAAGGATTGTATAGCTTCCCACCTTCCCCTCCTTTCCATGTTTTGCATTTATACAGATAAATGTAATTTTTATGTCTTTGATTTGTATATTTCTGTGCACCATACATTTTAAGTTTGAAAAGTATATGTAGAAGGAAGTGGCATCTATGCCTTAAGACTGTACATGAGTTTTCATTGTGTTACCCATATGCACATTTGTTACACACTGTTGAGATAATACTACTCACTGTTGCTACAGTGATAACCAAGACCATGAGATATGATACTAGAGGCAACTCCCAAAATGTGTATTGTACATGTTCCTGACAATGAAGAATGTCAGATTTGTTACAGGCTCAGTCAGTAGCACCTACCGTATATTCTCGAATCTAATGCGCATCCGAATCTAATGCGCACCCAGTTTTTGGCGACTTCTTAAACGAAAAAAAGTTAGTTCGCGATTCTAATGCGCACCTTTCCTTCAACCACCCCTTGCCCACGGGGCGACTGATTGAATAATATTGGATGTTACCAATGCGTTAAAATCTGACGCTACGCCTGTGGCCGATGAGTCATACCGATAGAGGCAGGGCCTTTCGCAACAGACGTGCGCAATCTCGTCTGAAGCCAGCTGAGCTTTAGTTGTTGAAACGTGGGAGGTGCTTGTTCCAATTTGTCGTGTACCGTAGTTATGGAAGAGGGACACCTGAAATCTAAACGACTCTCATATACGGCGAAGTTCAAACGTGAAGTTATTCGGTGCGCAGAGGAGAATGGAAACCGCAAAGCCGCTGCAATTTTTGGAGTTGATGAAAGCAACGTTCGACTATGGCGGAAACACAAGGCAGCGATGACATTGTATGGGACGACGATGTTGAAGATAAAGATGATAGTGACTGGGTGGAGAGCACGGATAACGATTCAGTTATGAGTGATGACGGCGAGTCTGATGAATAATAAATTATAATAATAAATAATAAAATAATAGATTATTGTATTGTATTGTTCTTACGGCACATACAGCAGCTCAATCATTTTTCCAAAATCCAGCTCTAGACCGCGAATCTAATCCGCACGCGAATCTAATACGCATCTGATTTTTTAGCCCTCTAAAACTGTAAAAAGGGTGCGCATTAGAATCGAGAATATACGGTATTTATGAACTGCCATTACATCACATTAACTTTTTAAAGAAGGAAATTAACCTGAATTGTATGAGTGTCAATTGGAAAGTAAGAATGCAAAGTAAATATATGTTTGTTCGGTAACTTTTTGTTCAAAATAACATGTCTCATGAGAAAACACCCTACTTTTCCGTATAATTATCCTGAAGGTTCATGCATTTGTCACGTGTTATCAGGGAATGTATGCCTTCAGCACAGATTTCTGGGCTTTGCAAATGAAACCACTGTGAAAGAGCTTCTTGCATTTCCACATCATTTTGGCATCTGTGACCACCAACATAACGTGACAGGTGGAAGCAATGTTGCAGCAATTTGGATGGGAGTGTCTCGAACATCTGCCATACAGCCCTGACTTTGCAGCAAGTGACTTCATTACAATGATAAACACATATGTTGCAAGTATCAATAACTTTTATTAATTACTGTAGTTACCTACAGGTACAAAACATTGCTGCTAAATATGCTGAATAGGCATTTAATTATGCATGTCAAGCTTGATAGAACCACAACTCAATGTTGAGGTGTTTCTAAATTTGTTGGGTAACTAATAAATTAAGAGCATCTTTATTCTATGTTTTCATTAGCTTCATCATCTTCTACAGGTATCTTATGTGTCACATATGATGTATAAACATCGTATCCAAGTGATATCGTGTTGTCATACAGCACACACGGAATCTTGTAGGTAAGAGATAAAAATTAATTATCTGTGCTGGTGGCCACACCACCCAATCTGCAACATATAAATGCCACCCTTTCTGTTTCAATTCTTTCACAAATGTCTCTACATCTGACTTTTCAAGGCATGCCAGTGTAGCAAAGAATATTGTGATACAACATGGTGAAGTTACAAGTTGGTCCACCAGTACTTTCTTCAGCACAGTCTTTAGAGTTCTACCAGGAAAGAAACTGTCAAGCCACTTGTATGTGTGATGACAGAATATTCCTACTGTCATGCCAGTAATTGACATGTGTAAAGTTCTTGTTTGATTCCATTTCTCGTGGTCACCCTGTAATAACTCATAATGTTGTTGGAGAATGTCGCCAACTCCAGACGAGGTAAGAGAAATACCTACATTTGTTATGAAAAGGTGTCTGCCGAACAAGACGTGGGTTACTGCACGGCACCTTTGAATCACTGCAGACTTAAATATACGAGCAGCTGTAAGTCCAACATATTGCATTCTTGAGGACTTCCTTGTGTACTGCCTATAAGGGGTAAAAATAGGGCATTAATTAATAACATTTGGTCCGAGATTATCAGATAAGGGCGGATTAAAAATGATATTACATGTGGACTTATGACTGCAAAAATTGGTGATTTTATTTACTTTCGGTAAAGTGTTTAAGCATTTGCTTCTAGACTTAATAAGAGTCCATTATTTTCTGATACACTCATTTTTATCTCCAACTGATCCGTGATTAATTGCACCAAGGTATATCCTACCTGTTTTTCCTTTTGGTTATTACAAGATTCGTGGTTACGCCGTATAACCTTCACCTACAGAATAGGTTAGGGACGAACGTCGAGAATGCCGTATATCCTTCACTAAAGACTAGATTACGGACGCACGTTGAATGTGTTCTGGGTTATGAAATCATTATGCCTACCACTTGAAAACATGTAATTTATAGACTGAGAAATGTGAACACAATTTCATTCCGATTTGTATCTCACCTCGTATACGTTCCCTATCACTACAACCGAACACATGTTGCGAAAGTGTCAATCGGATATCACGAAATAAGTCAACTCCTGCACTGTCTTTATGTTCCAGAAATACAAACTGTATTTGAGTAGACATTTTTTCTTTTTGTAAAGTTATTTATTTGTAACTTAATTTTTAAACTCGTCAATGCCTAAAACAATTTGTTTCATGCTGATGCTATGGTCCTATGTTCTAAGGTGTGTTGGCTACGATCAAGTGAAATGTTGGCGGAACTTACAAAGGGATATTGCACAAATGGTCGCTTTTATTTACATCGTCGTAAACTACGTTCTGGTGCTTCTGTGTACCATTGCCAGTTTGATCAGTAGTTACTAGCAGCCATAAGGATATGTGTCGTGAAGGAGTTTCGACAACTTCTAGAAACAGTAAGTGGATAGATTCAAAAATCTGTGCGACGAATGGCGTAACATACGAGAATTATGGAAGAATGTATTCCACAGTTGGTAAGTTCTGGATGTTGATTTAGATTATAGAGGAATTACATGTGCCACTTTTTTGATGTAGGTACAATTACAGTTCCAACTGCCTTACACCATATGACACTGCTACAAACATGCATGTTAAAACACTCAGAACTACATAATTTTCAGTGTTAACATTGGTTTATCACTTTGCAGAAAGTGATAAACTGATTAAATAAAACAATGTACATACCAGATAAATTTTATCGAACATTATCCACTTTGAAACAGTCCTCTCCTGCATTAGTACAATGATTCCAATGATGTTTCCGTTTTTCCCAGCATTCAAAATTGGGGTTACATCCATGCAGTTTCTGTTGTATTTCCTCTACTCAGTCACATTAAAGTCCTTTTAAAACTGGCTTCAAGTTTCAGGAACATGAAAAATTCTGCCAGAGAGCTGTCAGGACTAGGATTGTTTTTTGTGAAAAACTTCTGGATGAAGAATGTGCGTGTTCATGGAAGCCGTGCACTTGCCAAGATTCTGATCATTACTTTCGCACTGTTCTTCACAGATGCCATTAAATGGTTGGTGGAATTCTTTATTCATTATTTCTGCAAACAACATTTTTTTTAATTCGCCGATGTGCACTTCCTTTATGTCAAATAACTGTATTTGCTCGACAAAAAAAATTTTACGATTGAATGGGAAAATACAACTGGATGCAGACAGTCTATTAAACTGTACTGAGTCGTCACACAGCTGTTACATGTTTTTAAATGAAGGTTACCTGTGCAGTCCAAGAACTTTTAACAGCCTTTGTAGTTGTACTAATAGTGCTAAGAAGGTATGATTGTTGTTTGTTGCGTTCTACTTTTATTCCAGAACCCAGTAGCTCAACTGCAGTTCTGATTTGATGTTGACCTGTTACTACTAAACAGCATGGGAGGGGAGTTTCAGTACTTGCGTGATTTTAATGGAGAAATGTACTGTTGTTTGATAGCAGCTGAGAATGTTTTTGCATATTTAATATGGAATTCACTCAGTTTGTATGCTCTTTTTGGCACTAATTATCAGTAATATGTAACTGTAAATGTGCCAAGTCTGTGGTGTAGGAGACATATTATATCCTTTAGGAAACCAATTGCAGGTCGTAATGGCCTGAGTTTTCTGGCCTAGTGTGGACATTTAAATTGCAAACACATAAACACACACAACAGGCTAGCATATGACATGTCAGACCATTCACTGGTACCATTTTAAGATACCAGCATATAGTTTTGTAAGATGATAAAGGTTAAAATCATATAGTTTTGCTAGTATATTTTTATTGTAAAAATTAAATACATGCATATAGCTGAATCTTACAGTTCTGTTATTTGTACATGTACTGTCATTTTTATTTCTACAGTAACATTCAAACAAACCTAAAATATGATCTCTGTACTTCTTTACAGTATTGTGGCAAGTTTAATTAAGATAGCTCACCATTTTGTTACATACTGAGCTTTTATATCCCATCATCAGATCATTTCCAAAAAAAAAAAAGTTCTATCAATACAAATTGAATGTAGATGAAGCAGGTATAAAAACTTTACTTCTTATAGAAGGATTTGTTTATGTTTTGATTTCCACATGCTGATAATTAGTGTAGTGCCTTAGAGACATAAGCAGCAAAAATCACACACTTCTGGTGTAATATATTGATGTCAGCAGATGGCTGACCAAGGCTTGTTCTGCTGTCATTTTGAGGTTCTGAAGAAGAGTTTTATAAAAGTCTACATTATGCTAGTAAATAAAATAAATTCAGTGGCAGTTATGTGGTGGTTGCATGGCCTAGAAGAACTGATAACAGAACTTAAAACCACAGACAGGATCACTGTATTGTAAACTGTTTCAAAATCACACACAATACAGTGCAAACAGTGTGTCCTACAGCTTAAATGGTTTCAGCTTCTCCATGTACCACTGATGCTTTTCCATAGTTGCCAAAAGACCCTTTTTATTAACGGTGTCATCTTCAGAAGAGTAATACAGAAGTTCATTTGACAGTGTTGTCATTTTTCCACCAAGGAAATTAATTATGGCATTACCAGCACAAATGTCCCATTTCTTGATTTCTGTCACGTGAAGATAGGCATCAACATGTCTGTTTGCCACCTCCAATGATTTATACCCTAGACAGAAAAGAACCAGAAATAATTATGTGCAACTACTCACAGGGTCTTGCCTGAGGAGTTCGTAATTATTTACCTAGTCAAGATATACTCTGCTGTTAAGGAACCCAAATGTTCATCACCATCTTTACATAAACCCATTATTGAACGCTTTGCAATTCACATCTTCACATACTATTTTTCTGTTATCTGTCTTAACAAACTGCTGACTGGATGGCCCTTTAATTAAATACACCAGTTCCTGGACATTTTACACACTTTAAAAAGCTGAACTCCAGAATACATTCTTACTTGCAGTTTGTCTGTATAGATGATACCCCTGAACCCGGCACTGTAGAAACTGCATATAGTGAGTCGCGTAGTTCCTAATTTAGGGGCATTTCTCAAAACAAGACCCTTTGTGAAGCGGAACGCGAATTTACAAATGTCTAGTTTCACTTCACATCTTATGTGCAGCACACACTTTACATTGTCTTGCAGGATACTTCTTGCCCACCCCACGAGCAGCACTTTTGTCCAGTATGTGTTTGCTGAAATCCCCAGAGAGTCAGCCTAGGGGTCCTTATAGGCCCCCCTGGTGTTGGTTGCTTCTCTGGCCATTGCATTTCATCGGAACTGGACTCTGTTGGATTCTGGATTTCTGATATCCAGGACCTTCCTACTTTGTGCAGGAAGATCGTGTACTTTATTTTTTTGTGTGTGTTTAGTGTTCTGTACACAAAAAAAAAAGCATTGAAGAGTGCACAGTTTAGCAGATACAATACCACCTTTTTCAGACATACGACAGTTTTCCTCAGAACTGAGTAATAACTGAGGTACTGGTCTGCCCTATCTATGCCCTTCATGAATTTATTGTACTGTACAACAGCCTAAGGTTTCTTTATTTCCAGGTTTGTTTTTCTGTCGTTCCTTCCCGTGTTCACTACTGTTGCATCATGGATCATACTCATCATTCGCACAAGTCTTTTGTCCTTCTACACTTGGACTATTATGTCACCTTTCCTCCTGAATGCTGACTGACCCCTTGTCAAGTGGTTGGCCTCCTGTTCTAGGTCAGGTGGAATGCCCCTGTTGGCCCTCATAGTGCCACTCGCCTTTGTGTCTAACAATGTTTAGCTAATCTCATACTATTATAAAAATTGTCTAGACAGATGTGATGATTCTGGCCTAAGTTTTTATCTAAAAGTGATACAACTGTGTCATCCACTAAAATTGAAATTAAAACCAACTTGATGCACCCTCACTATTAAAAAACTTTAATAGTAGATTAATTAACTCTTAATTAACCCAACATGTTTCGGTTAGGTACCTGACCATCTTCAGGGGTTTTACTACATTTAGTTGCGTAGTCCATATGTTTAACATACACAAGACATAAACATATGGACTACGCAACTAAATGTAGTAAAACCCCTGAAGATGGTCAGGTACCTGACTGAAACATGTCGGGTTAATTAAGAGTTAATTAATCTACTATTAAAGTTTTTTAATAGTGAGGGTGCATCAAGTTGGTTTTAATTTCAATTTTAATTTATACAAGATGCACGGTGAATACAATATTAAATACATGTGTCATCCACCTTCTTCCCCTCAGTTGCATATATCTCTATGTTACACATATAATCCGACACTGCCTCACACACCATTCTCACCAGCACTCCATATTTTCCCTGGATTGTATGTCCAAAATTTCAGGCAACCCTGTCATGGGATCATGGCTTTTTCAAGTGACAGTTCATGCTTTGGGCTGTAAACTGACCTAAATTTCTGTAGGAAATATTCATACACATGCCATATTTTGAATAGGATCCCTGCATCTTGTGTTTGCTGGCTTGTTTTATCATCAGAGCTGTCCAGTTTACTAATTTCTTCCTCTTCTGTACTTGTTGCACTCTCCCTAGTAAAATCTAAGGGACAAGATCACAATTGTTTACGTGAACTAGTTGTTGGGACGTCACTGTGACTGTCCAAAATTTCAGTTTCACAATCATCAGACACATCAGAATGTGTATGCGCATATAACTCACACAAAATATTGTCGTCTCTCTCATAACACTCTTACACAAAGCCATGATTCCAAATGAAGGAAGTTACGAACAAAAATACAGAGGGTATCTGAATCTGTGGTCGCTTTGTTGCAGTTGTATGGTTCTAAGAATGTGGGTCAGGAAGGATCTGTGTGTTTGTAATTTGAGACCCAAACATGCTGCTTCAAGCTGTCAATAATCTTGAAGCATTAAGTGACCCACAGAAGTTGACAGATGCATGTACAGGATGTTGTGTATGAAAACATCAAAATACGTGACCCAATGACAATGCATGGCATAGCAATCGCGTCTTTATACATGACCCAACGGCAAAGTGTTAATATTGTCTTCCTACCTACACCAAGGCCTTTCTAAATGATGTATTCTTTTGGGGTTCCACAACTAAAGTTTAGTAGGCAGGTTTTATTTTTCCATGTCCCATTCATCTTATCCTCTTCACGAACAATATTAAAGAACAAACTTAAGTTGATTCATCACTATTGTGTTATTGATCAAGTATTATATTTCACAGTATAGATACACAAATTAAATTTTTTTAAAATTTACTTTCATTGTGTATGAGTGTATAATGTAAAATATAATACTTAAAGAACAACTACTAATTTTAAAGATCATTATGTATTTTTTTAAATTTTCCTATTACAGTTCCCTCATAGGTCCAAACATTCTGCTCAGAACTGTATCTGTATCTAACTGTATTTGAGTTGTAAAGTGAAATTGTTTGCTAAATATCCAAGGTTCAGCCATTTCATTACTTAAGACAGCATTTCCCACCCTACAAATTGGTACCATCATTTGGTTTTCCTTACTCTCTGAATGTATTAAACAACTGATACACACCTGCCCCTGCAGCATAAATGGTCTCAGTGCTTTTTCCAAATGCCTGTTCGGAAATATTCTTAGCCAAGCCCTGGTGGGATATGGACATTATAACCCTTGTAGCAGAGCCCTGTTCAGCCTGGGAAAAGAAAAGCATAAATATAATAACGTTGGCATGATTGACTTTGATGTACTTCCAGCCTCTTTTCATATAAATCTATTTTATGTCCTATTTTAAAATAATTATTTCATTTTCATCACAGTTGGTATACATTCTTGTCCTTATGTTTGTTTTGTATATATTTTGCAACAAAATTGGTTATCTATCTTCTTTCATGAAATATCAAGGTATGAAAGTCCCTCAAGACAGACATCGATGAAAGATACAGAAACACTTCTTATGCTCATCTGTCACTTCACCCAAAGGAGTGTAAGATAAGCATGTACCTAGCCAATCTAGTAACAGCATTTGTGAAGACTGTGGTGTATGTACAAGTAATCACTCCCTTCATGTTTTAGAAGTATAACTATAACAAACATAAACTGGTAAATTTGCAATAATTAAAATAATTGTGCAGTGCTGGGGATGCCCTGTTTTGTTTAACTGAAACCAAGTTTAGGGTTATTTGAAAAGTGTTAACAGTGTTTTAGGCCATTTATTCTATTTATGAGGCTAAATTGTCAGTCTATAAGCATCTTTGCATATCTGTATTTAGATATGTCATTCTTCTTACCAAATTAAATATTTTTTACTTCTTAAAATCTGTACTTGAAACTTCAGACATCATAAGTCTTGAATACTGGTACTGCGTGTTTCTGATGACAAACCAACAGACATTATCCAAATTGACCTTCTTAGGTTCATGCTTCATCTGTCATGCTTGTAAGTGGCCACAGTTTATCACAGGGATGTTGTTTTAACTGGAAGGTTTATAGAGTGTCGAGTCAGGTGTACAGCGGATCATGGATGGTAACTCGATAAGGACTTCAGATGAGTCATGGCTTATTTGAAAGTACTGTCCTAATATTACTGGGAGAGACTGAGGAAAACCTTGAGATAGCTGGTGTCTGGCTACTTTCAGGATATAATCCCTTATTTCCACCAGTATTCAGACATATCTTATGAACACCTATCAAAGAGAGACGGACAGGACTGGGTTAAATCCGTGCAATGATGAATAATATTTTTATATGTTTCTGTCTCTTACAAAGTTCTGTTGACAGATCATTGTGCGTTTTAACACGTTCCATCCTTCCCAGCCCCTACTGAAATTTCTTCAATATTCTATGGACAAAGTATAGTGAGGATGAAAACCAGAAAAATATCATTTTAAATAGCCTGTCTCTGGACCAGGACTCGAGTCCAGGGCCACCTAAATATTAAGCACAAATGCTAACCACAACATCTCAATGCTATTACCTTTTTTTTCTTTGGCAAGGTTACCATCCTGGAAGATGGTAATTTTTACAGTCACTGCTGTGAGAACCTCACCTCTCAGTTCATATAGGGTAAAGAAAATACGTGAGATAATGGTCCAACACACCACCAAAATTAGGTATATAATTCTTGTTTGAAATTGGCTTCTCCATCCAACTGTTATTTTATGGTAACAAATCACAATCAAGTGATGACACATCAAGTTTCTCATATACCTTTTTATTTTTTAGGTTGTCAGATGAACCTTTGCCTTCCCATGCCCAAAATGTCTGTGGCTGTGGTTCAAGTGGTTTATGAATAACTCCAATAATGGGTGTCCCCTTAACAGTGACACACACCATTGTTGTGACATACTGCAGTAGATTTTCTGTAAGAAAAGCATGTAATTACAGATACCAACTGCACTACATATTTCAACCTGTTAACCATTCAAGGACTGAAGTTCAATATATTACCACAGAAATTTCCACCTCCTGTCACATATATTCATTATTGGTTGGAGGGGCATGCTGTTTACACATTAAACCTTTTCTTCTCACACAGTGGTAAGTGTGGCCACCATAAATAAAAAGGCACTCAGTGTACAGTAATCCACACTTGCAATGTTAATGTTCTAAGGAAATACAGAACATTGGATCACAATATAAAGATTGGATCATTGGTCTGCACACCAACTGCATCTCCTAAAGCCACAAGTGTCAGCAGCAATGAAAAACAAAATCTATTCAAAACTGATCCTACTTAAATTCACCTGTGAACTCTTTTGTAGCATCCAAAGGGTCGATCCACACTGTGATGTCTTCTGCTGGCACAAACTGATCATCCAGTGGACTCAGGTTATGAATGCCATCTGAATCATCCCACGATAGGACAAATTTTTACAGTCAGCTTCCTTTATATTTTCTTCCGAAATTATCTATGACAGTAAAACAAGTCTGCTTACAAAACATGGCTTAGTTGCCTAAGGTTTTTTACTGCATATTAATGATTAGCATGCATAATATGGTTTGGAAATCCATATCATACAACCCCTTCATTGGTATCTCCACCTTGCCGTGGTAGAGGGGATTGTGAATTCCAGTGTCCCTGAGAGCTAAGCTGGTGGTAGCATTGCTACCAGTAGGGTCTCCCAAGCCGGACAGATCAAGAGGGTAGGAACCAGTGAAGAGAGATGCCTAGGAGATGGAAAATCCAATAAAAACTCCCCTGATGCCGAAAGCAGCGACATCAGTAGCAACTCGAAGCACAGAGCAAATGATGCTCAAGATGGTTCATAATCGTGTAGCAACAGGCGTGACCAGAGTGGTTTGAACAGCTGTTGTACTGTGATGTGGAAAGCAAATGGAAAAAGTACCACATTATTACATTTCCTGGATAGTCTCTTCCAGAAACAGAGAAAATGCAAGATGCTTCCTCTGGAGACAAAAACAATCCGGAGGTAAACTACTCCCCAATTCGGATCTCCAGGGGGCAGTGTTTCTAGAGGAGACACCACGCAGTAGGAGTTACATTGAGGTTTACAGACAACAGCAGAGGACACAGAAGGAACATCACAGCTTCAAGATAGGCACTTGGAATATAAGGAACTTAAATAAAGGAGGACAACTCGAAAATTTGAAGAAGGAGATGCAGAAGTATGCAGTGTCCGTGCTAGGTGTTAGTGAAGTGCGGTGGAAGGGTCAAGGTGAAATAAGAAGTGGTGATTATACAGTGTATTATTCCGGGGGTGACAGGGCAGAAAGAGGCGTAGCAATAGTAGTGCATAAAAGCATAGTGAAAAGTGTTGTTAAGAAGAGTGTGTATAGTGAGAGAATCAGTGCTGTTAAGTTGAAGGCAGAACCGTTAAGTATTTTGATAGTGCAAGTGCACATGCCAACATCGGAGTATGAAGATGACGAAGTGGAAGAGCTGTATGATGTAATTGTAGAAATTCTTGAAGAGAATGGAAAGGGCGCGACAAATACGATTATAATGGGAGATTGGAACAGTGTGGTTGGAGATAAAGCACATCACAACACTGTTGGGCCATATGGACTGGGAAGGAGGAATCAGAGATGTCAAATGCTTATTGACTTCTGTGAAAGAAATGGACTTATTATAACAAACACATGGTTCAAAAAACCTAAAAGAAGATTGTACACCTGGATATCACCAGGGGATAGGAGTAAATTTCAATTGGACTATGTATTAGTGAAACAGCGATTCAAGAAAAGTGTGAAGGATGTGCAGACACTGCCTGGAGCAGATATTGACTCTGACCTCAATTTACTGGTTGCAACGATCTGCACCAGATTGAAGAAAATCATAAGGTTCCACAAGCGAAAACCAAGATGGGATTTGGAGAAGCTATATACTCAATGACAGGAAGTACACGATAGTCTAGAAGAAAAACTTGATGCAATCAAATGTGAAAGTGGGAATGTGGAAGTGCAGTGGAACAATATCAAGAAATGTGTGTTAGATACTATGAGTGATTTGGTTGGAAAAGTCGAGAGGAGAGCAAGAAAGCCATGGATTACACAGGAGATGATCAGTAAAATGGATGAACGAAGGAAATGGAAGAATGTCAACAATGAAGAAGGAAGGAAGAACTACAGAAGACTGAGGAATGAATTGAAAAGAGCCATGGAAAACACCAAGAAGGAATATCTGGAGAGCATATGCGACGAGATCATGGAATTTCAAACAACAGGACGTTATGATCTAATATACATGAAGACAAAGGAGCTAGGTTGGAAAGAAAACCATGGAATTCAAAACGTTGGCATTGAAGACTCTCAAGGGAATACAATAACAGATCAGAGACGAGTACTGCAAATTTGGGAGAATTATATCACAGAGCTCTACAATCGAGCTAATCGACCAGAACACCTAGAAGTCGAACCTGAAGCTGAAGGAGATGAAGATGAGAAAGGCCCTTATATTTTGCAAAGTGAAGTGGAAAAAGCTATCAAGGAAATGAGGGATAAGTAGGCTGCAGGAGATGATGATGTACCTGCAGATGTACTCAGATTGTTGGGAGAAGATGGTCTCAGACTAATGACACAGCTGATCAACAGCATATATGTAACTGGGGAGTGGCCCAGAGATTTCAATGAAGTTACAATGATTGCCTTCAAGAAGAAGCCCAAAGCTACAAAATGCAGCGACCATCGCACATGCAGCAAAGATAGTAGCGAGGATACTTAGAAGAAGGATTGAAAGGAAGACTGAGGATGTGCTTGGAGAAGACCAGTTTGGATTTAGAAGAGGAAGAGGAACTAGGGATGCAATTGGGATGCTGAGAATAATATCAGAATGAACGTTGGTCATAGACGAGGAATTGTGTGCTTGCTTCATAGACTGGCATTAGGCATTTGACCGTGTCAACTGGACCAAATTAATACAGATCCTAAAGGGAATTGGGATAGACTGGCGCGAAAGAAGATTGATCAGCAAACTGTACATGGAACAGAGTGTCAAAATATGACTGGATCAAGGGGAGATGAGGGTGTGAAGATTGGAAGAGGAGTTAGACAAGGTTGCTGTTTGTCGCCCATTCTGTTCAACTTATACAGCGAGTACCTTACCAAGGAAGCTCTTGAAGGGTTTGGAGACTTCAAAATAGGAGGACAAGTAATTCGCACTGTGAATATGCAGATGACCTTGTGCTACTGGCTAGGGAAGAAAAGGTGCTACAGGGCATGGTTGATAGACTAATTGAAATTGGAAGATGCTATGGAATGGAAATAAATGTGGAAAAAACTAAGGTAATGAGAATCTCAAGGCAACCATCCCCAATAAAAATTATAATAGATCAAAAGCTATTGGAGAATGTGGAATATTTCAATTATATGGGTAGCATGATAACAAACGATGCAAGGTGTACATGTGAAATTAAATCCAGAATTGCCATGGCAAAAGCAGCATTCAACAAGAAGAAGAATCTTTTGACCAGCAAACTGGACTGAAATTTAAGAAAGAAACTACTGAAGTGCTACATTTGGAGCATAGCTTTGTATGGTGCTGAAACGTGGACACTTCGGAAAGTAGACCAGAAGTATGTGGAAAGTTTTGAAATGTGGTGCTGGAGATGAATGGAGAAGATCAGTTGGACCGATCGTGTGAGAAATGAAGTATTACACAGAGTCAAGGAGGAAAGGAATATCCTACATACAATACAAAGAAGAAAGGCTAACTGGATTGGTCACATCTTGCGTAGAAACTGCCTTCTAAAACACGTGATTGAAAGAAAGTTAGAAGGATAGAAATGGTGGAAGAGGAGGGAGAAGATGTAAGCAGCTACTGGATGGCCTTAAGGAAAACAGAAGATACTGGAAATTGAAAGAGGAAGCACTAGATCACACAGTGTGGAGAACTCGCTTTGGAAGAGGCGCCGGACCTGTTGTAAGACAGACTACAGAATGGATGAATCATACTAGAAACTACGGTGCTTTCTTCCTGGTTAGGTTTTATTTGGATTAATTTTATTAGTTCTGGATACCTTAGGTTAGGAGGACCAGGACTGTATTTCGCATTTTCAAAAACTTGACTTACTTTTACTTTTGGAAATGAATGAATGAGGCTGTAGTACATAACACAGTGGGAATTGTAGTCTGCTCTTGTCACTGGATCATTTACTCCTTCTTTCGTTTTTCCTTTGCTTTTTTCGCCAGTGTGAGGTGTATTCCTTACAGCATCAACTTCTTTTCCTCCTTTTATCGCAACTTCAACTGCAGCAACTAATAATCGTTTTAGGTTTACAGAGCCAGTATTCTTTCCTCTTTCAGTTTTTGGGTTTTCCATGCCACTAGAGTTTATATACAGTACTAATAGGACGCCTGCTCCTATTATTATGCAGACGCCCATTCGATTGAGACGTATAGTACCACCAAAATTCATTTTCGGAATTCGATATGTACTAAAAATTATTAGTTAACTGTTAACATTTACAGTAACATAGTTATTGGCTCCTGAAACCAAACATGGGTTCTTGTCACAGGTTCCACTGACTTACGTGGCCTTACATTATAGTAAACGTATCCAACTTCATTGTGTTTGCTACCTGTAGGAATTATTTAAGGTTACAATGATTGTAATGTGAAAATCGTAGTTTATAATTTATATACAAACTTACAATACGACAACAGCCATCTTTAAATCGCGACTGTCATTAGTTCATTGTTTCTAACTGCTGCCAGCCAGCTGGCCGGTAGGAAAATAATGGCGTCAATGTCGCCGTCTGAGGTAGGTGTGATTGTTATTTTTTAGATTTGCCTCGACTTACTTTCGTTGCGTATTTATAATTACCAGCGGAATAGTAATGAACTTCCATTATATGTAAAACAGCTTCTCTGTAGGACAGTAGGCTGTTGTAGTTAGTACAACCATCTTCACGTTTAATGTTTCTGAAGTCAACTTGTAGTATTTACATTGTATAGAAACGAAACGGAAAGTGAGGTTATATTCGTGGCCTTTGATTCTGTAGTCACTACTGCTGAAGAACTTAAGTGCGATGCAGTTTAGTGTTGAATGGGTACCGAACAACTGTGGTGGGCAAAGTGATACTGTGACAGGTTTTTCCCCGTCTCGGTATCATGCCACCATTGCTCCGTACTTAATCCTCATCGTCAGAGTTATTGCAGAAAGACAAACGGGTGAAGCCTAGAGACCTTCCAACAAAAGTGATGCTTTTTCGGAAAGCTGGGAGCAAGCCTTCATACCGATAGTTTTGGGAATTTTTAAAATATTCGTCCGCATCGTAGGGATTCGGAATTAAATTTTAAAATACTCGAAATATAACTCAGTACAGTTTTTTTAACTACAACCACCAGAACTGAGTGAATAGAAATAACATTAGAGGGACCTCAGTGAAATAACATTTTTAGATACTGGAAATCATTTTATTTGCCTTGTGCTTAGATCATTTTGTCTGCATGTATTTCAAATATAATTGTAATTATTTTTTACCTGTGAGTAACGATTGTGTTTTATATATTTCTTTTATTATGTTTATTTTGACTTGTTTCAATGAATAATTGGAACATTTTTTATGATTTGATGACACATTCTATATCCAATGGTTTGTGAACTGACCTGTATTTGGATCTGTTTGAATTTGAATTAAAAAAAAACCCTTATTCAAAACATTAGGAATTTTAAATATGCCATCTCAGTACATACTATCTTTAATGACCTTTCTGGCAAATAACTTAGAATATTTTACCTTTCAATCTTCAATTCATGAAATAAATACAAGAGGAAGGGTGCAGATGCAAAAACCAATAGCTAATCTTACATCTTATCAGAGAGGTGTATATTATGCCAGTATAAAGGCATTTAATGCATTACCTGTATACATTGTGAATCAAGTAACAAATAGGAAGTATTTTATAAATGAACTAAAAGCATTTTTACTTGATAAATCCCTCTATGCAAATGAAGAATACTTCACTTATATGCATGGGATGAGGGCTGGTGATGTTATCTAGGGATTATAAGCTTTATTGTATAATCATTATGTCTTTTATTTGTCTGTGTTTTGGTTGTTACAACTGGGCTGCGCATGCTGGGCTGGGCTGTGTACGCAATAACTGTATTTCAGTTTACTACTGACCATTGAATGATAATAAATGTGGTAGATTATTAAGCATTTTATTGATTAATTTATATCTTAATGATGGAATCTTAACCTGTTTGTCTTTTGTGTCCATATGAAATATTGCTTTATGATGAGTGTATAATATATATATTATTTTATCATATAGTGTGTTGCATTTTGCTATTTTGTATTACACCAAATTTATATGTATGTTTGTATTCCAATGTCATTTTATGTTTGTTATGTGTGATATTGTGTGTATCCAATATGACACGATTGCTGTGCAATCATATATTATTATAACGACATGTTATGTATGGATGTATGTATGGATACATGATGGATGTATGAAATGCATGTAATGTAATGTAAAAAGTGTAGCCACAGAGTTATATATTTAATGACGTTCTGCTACCATATGAATATTTTTTATGATGATGATGTGGAATTTGTGCATAGTGTTATTATGTGTGTGCCACATGCAGGGTGAAGTGTTGTGCGCATGAAACACAAGTTGTGATTTGTTATAGATGTACATTTCTAATAGAGTAAATTGGTTAGTTAGAATTGTATGCATTAAGGCTAGTAACTAAGGAATCCAATGGTCATGTGGTGGGTTAAGTAGATTACCTGTATTGGCTGACATATGGCATTGCAACATTGAGACCAGTTACAGTCTGCTTGTACAATGTTTTGCTGTAGTTGTAGTACTGATATATTGTCTGTAATTATGGATGTGCAGTTAATCTTTTTAATTATGATCTGAAAATATGCTGTGTAGTATAAGGATAAAGTCGGCAATCTGCTGAGAAGCATCAGTAACTATATACTAATCTACATGGTGTCTGATCCCAGAAGACTTGAATCTTCATCATCACTGTTCAGAAAACTTTATAACTTGAACCTGTGCCTTGTTGGGTACACATGGCCAACCAGTGTTCCCGTTGATGGTCACATCCAAATATATTGAGTAAGGGCTTCAAATATTAATATCAATACAAATGCTCAAATAGTTAATGGCCAGTTTATCATTTATATTATTCCATCAAAAAACTTTACAGAAGAGGAAGGGCGGACTCAGTGTGGAGTACTGGTGTTGTCCAAAATTACTTCATGATTTTTGCATACCACATTGGTGTGGATGTTCACTTTTTACTTTGTCACATAGCCAATTGCTTCAAAACTGAGCATGGTAAATGCAACATTCTGTGGTTACAGATAATTTCTCCTTGTATTTTGTTAAGTTTTTACACTATTGAAAATGCATGAAATAGTTGTAGATCATAATAAGATGTATATTTTTGAGTGATGTAGCCATTTTTTGACAGTGGGACATTTTGATTGTTGGAACATTTAGCCACTACATGGTGCAGAAACCCAAAAGAAGACTGTCAATTAAAATATTGTTGCTTTATTTTAGCCTTAAGACACCGAAGGTCTTGCAAAGTATTTACGTATAAATCCTGATGTTATATACAATGTATCTCTACTTCTTGTTCCAAGACTGCGATTTTGAAGGTCACATTTATGGGATGCCATATACCTATGTGTTCACTTAAGGTTCATTGTACGATTCTGCTGATCATAAGTATGTTGACTGAACTGGTGTAAAAGAGTGATCAAGGACAAGACATGAAGTGTCTCATCACTTGTACATAATGTAATTATACTTAATTTGCTTGAAATTGTTTATTACAGCGACGCCTACAGAAGGAGCTGATGTCATTGATGAAGGAACCACCACCAGGTGTTACTGTAGATGCCGAAGGTGCGGGACAGAACCTCACACAGTAAGTAGTTCCAGCTTAGCAGCATAATAAATTCATGTATTTATTTCTGTTGTTTCTGTATTTACGTTGTTTTTGTTGTGTTGTTGTTGTTGTTGTTGTTGTCGTTGTTGTCGTCGTCGTCGTCATCGTCGATGTTGGTGGTGGTGGCGGCACAGTAGCATTGTCTTTTTTTCTTCTCTCTCTCTTTCTCCCCCTTCCCCATATGATTTGAGACTTCTAAATATTGGTACCTTCATCAGTAGACATTTTGACAGTAGGAGCAAAATAAATGTCAATCAATTAGGATTTTAAAATTTTGTGTTATGATGTATCTTTGAAAAATATTCAGCCTGATTTAAGATAAATTTTTTGGACTATTCAAAAGTCATAACAGAAGATACTTGGGATTACCAATGATGACTGATGAATGATTGTCATGTGACATGTCATATTTCTAGAATGGTGTATTACAACCACATCCATTAGTCATGTAAGCACTATCAAAGGTATGAGGTCTAATCGTTTAGAACCTTAAAATGGACCACACATATGCTCTTTCTGTCTTACATACACCACAGGGCCTGTTGTTTGTTACAGGTGGATCATAAACATGGAGGGTGCCCAGGGAACTCTGTATGAGGGGGAGCAGTTCCAGCTACAGTTTAAATTTAGTCCAAAGTATCCATTTGACTCCCCAGAGGTTAGTGCAGTTGAGACCTTCTTTAAAACTTCAATCAGTTTACCAGTAAATAGCTGTATTTGTAATATTGTAAGATCTGTAGTTACAAAAGTTAGAGGTATATTTGAAATTCTTGTTGAGTTTTGTTGTTGTAGGTGACGTTTATTGGTCCAAACATTCCAGTCCATCCCCACGTGTACAGTAATGGCCATATCTGCCTATCAATCCTCACAGAGGATTGGTCCCCTGCGCTCTCTGTCCAGTCAGTGTGCCTCAGTATTGTTTCTATGCTCAGCAGTTGTAAGGAGAAGGTATGGTGTCAACATGTCATTTTCTGGGAGTCTTAAATATACACCAGGGCTGACATATTGTATTTGGGTACTAGCACAGAAATTGTGGAGGGTGAACCATAATAGCATGAGAACTGTTGACTCTGGCCAGATCTGAGATAGTAGACTTGAGTTGCATAGAAATTCTGTAATGAAAATTTTGAGTGTGAAATCATAACCATGCACATGCACAGAATTTGTAAATGGTGGCCATGATTTTAATAGTAGCAGGTACTAGCCAAGAAATTGTAAATGGTAGGCAGGTATTAGTACATTAATTATAAATTGATGTTCAGTTGCATATAGTAGATGTGTTTTAACAGAGAAACTGTAAATTTTGGCCATATCTCAAGTGGTAATGATTGTAGGGCCTTGTCATTGGTGAATGCTTAGGTGTTGACTGTTACATCAGTTTTTGTCAATGTAACTTCTCCTTTATGGCACTGTCATGTGTCTCAGTCATTTTAACCAGTTGGTCTGTCAGTTGAACAGCAGGGTCATCAAAATTCTTCAGATTTGTTAATTCATTATTGTGTGCACACGCCATTGTGACAGTTCTACCACAATGAGGGATATAAGTGGCAGTATGTAGATGTTTATACTCTGATGAAACTTCTGTGCTGGTTGTATTGGTACAAGTTACACACAGACTTTCCTTTGAAAGAGCTTGTCAATAGGCTGTGCCGTGGGGTGTACCATACAGGATAAGGGTAAAAGAGTCTCGTGTGCATAAGTGCTGCACCGTGAAGATGCACTGTTAACCTCAGCACTAGATATAGGTGAGTGGTCAGCTTCACACATGGCCCATTAGCCCCAAGGAATGAGCCCTGATGCCCATTGGATAGATGGCACCAGAGACGTACAGTGTGTTCTTTAATTTCATTGTTCTCTGTAATTTCAGAAAAGGCCTCCTGACAACTCCTTCTATGTAAAAACTTGCAATAAAAATCCAAAGAAGACAAAATGGTGGTATCATGGTATGTATTGTAATTGTAATCAGTTCAGTTGCAATTGTGGCAAAAGACAGGACATTTTGAAAGTGCAGAATCTTTACATTAAGACTTCAGTTTGTCATCATTGTGTTTAACATTATCAGTCCTTTAGCAGGTGATTTGTCTAAAAGTACTTGACACATGAACCTGTAGGAAAAGTGAACAGTGGATCTCGAGGGCAGAATCCTTTGAAGTCAGTTACAGCACCTCCTCAGATGTTTGTTTTGTTTGAATTTTAGAATTTTTAGAAACTTTAAAATTGAACTGGAACATGATATTCTGAATGAATGTTGGAAGTTTTAACAGAGTGTCTGTGTTAGTTTCATTCTTACAACCATATTTAGGCACATTGGCAGAACAATTTCAATAGTGATTGTTAGCTTCGTCATGTCTGTCCAGCTGTGTGCGTGGTGTAGCTTGGCTTCCACTGGATGGATTTTCATGATTAAATTTTATACTGGGGGATTTTTACAAAAATCTGTCAACAAAATTAAAGTTTTAATAAAATCAGACAAAAGTGACATTCACTGAACCTACAATCTGTGTACATTTTTATCATTGGTTGTGTAATAGAGAAAGACTGTGAGTGATGTATGAGCTTAGGCTGAAAAAACAGTTGATGATCTAAGAATAACAACTGAGATGGATTTTGTTCTCTGTGAGGTATAAGCTGAAGCAGAAGAAACAGTTGATAATCCAGACATAAGAAGGGTATAACTGACTGTAAATCTGTTGAGCAGAGATGCTAAGATATGGAGCAGGGACCGTAACAGAGTGAAGGTGCTAGAAGTGTTACGCCCAACATTAATTTCCAAACCACATTAGTTTGTTATTGCAAGGCTTAGTTTAATAATCAGCTGCAACTTTTCTGAAATGTGAAATGAATACTGATAGAGGACCAGAGAAAGTAGAGGTACTGTATTTAATTTGAACAACCTTGATAGTATGATTTTACATTTTCACAGCAATGTTGAAGATTACAGTCTTGGGATATGATATTGTGTTGATTGGTAATTTGTTACTGCTCCATCATCATGGTAGTCCAAAAAGTATGTGTATGCCCTCTAAAATGTCATTTTAGAAATTACCAATCACCACGGTGTCATATCCCAGAATCCTGATTTTAAATCTTTATGGAAGTGAAGGTAATGACACTATCTTGTGACAGGCTGGGATGTCAATCTTCAGAGAATTTTCAGGATAAATTGAGACACCAGTTCCAACCCTCTTATCATATTGGTGGATCTGAAAGTACAGAGAACATTTTTAGTCACTGGAGTAAGTACTGCAGAGTGGGTACATCATCGGTCGCTATGCAGCAATGATGTCATCCGTTCTGCAGTAAGCAGTCCAGTGATGAAAAATACTTTCTGTATGTGTAGACCACAGGGAACAAGCTTCTAGGAATAACAGGCTCTTTTCATGACATTCTAAGCAAGTTGTGCATGAACTGTGGAAGGACCTTTATCCTGTTCAACCATTCATCCAATCATCAAATCTGTAAAAAAAAGTTGGTCAGTTGTAATTATGACCCTGTGTGTTTCAGATGACTCTGTATAGGACCGGCTGTGATTTAGTGAGTATGATCTCGGACATTTGATCAGCCATTATGAAAGACAATCCAGTTTTATGTTTTACATTTTACATTTTATTCTACCCAAATTGTTGTTTAGTGTTTGGAACATGTCTCACTGTGTGGTGCATCGAAATTGACCAAAGAGGAATATACCCAGTGCCTGTATATTGATGTGTAAATATCGGAATGGTTCTACTAATTTATATTGTAATTAACATTTTACTTTACCAGACGTTAAACAAACGTGTGATCAAGGTTTAATTGCAGTGCTGCAAGACTTTTTTTTGTGAAATCTGTGGACAGATGTATGTAAGTTCTGCATTTATTCAAACACATAGCAGCTAGGTAATGAAATTTTGTGGACAGATGTAAAAAATTTCTGCATTTATTCAAACACATAGCAGCTAGGTCATGAAATTTCATGTACAGCTGTGGACAATGGTTTAGGTGCCACATTCCAATAAAAAACCAATTGGCAGTGTAGAAAATATACTGTCTTTCCTGGAATCCCTTTCCCCAACCTCCCCTCGATACAAATGTAGTATAAACCCCCACTGGCTGAGGTGAATGCAACCATGTGTATAACTTCAATTGCTTGTGTGTCATATGAAGTTGGGTGCATACACAGTATTACTTATTAAGTGTCTGTGGTGTTTATATTTTTATAACTATGGAAACTTCCTGTTGCATAGATTTGTAGTTCTTCAGATCTATGAATATTATTGTTACTTTCTTTTCATTTTCAGAAGTATTCTTGTAAGTACAGACTGTGTGTATGTTACAGTTTTCATATATATATCCTCAAAACGTTATATTTTTGCATGTTTGTAATACTTGTGTTGTTTACAACATTTGCTGCATAATTTGTAGGTGTATGTAGGGTCTGTCTCCATACCAAATTCCACATACTAGCTCCAGTAGTTATTACTTATTGCCATCAGACTGAGAGGGAAGAAGTACTTTCACAAAGCTGCCATGTTGTTTTTTACAGTCTGTAGAATATTACTTGAACAAAAGTCACATATTTTGCCAAGATCTATTACCATACATTATTTGAGGCTTGTAAAGTAAATGGTGCTAGTGTTGCTGCTGCCTCATAATTTTGTGTGTTCACCTTGTTTTGGTTGCGGTGACTGGACGGTCCAGTTCGTACTGTCGAGTATACAGTTTACAGTATACAGTATACAGTTTATGCAGTTTGGCCCAGTCCAGAAAGGTTCAGTCTCCAAACCCCCAAACAGAAGTGTCCTGTTGGCATATTTGTCTAGTTTTTATAGTCGTGCATATATGGTCCAACCATTTAATTGTACAGTGCATTTTTTATCATGCTGTATAATCATAATGGTAGTTCATAACAATTGAATGTACTGTTTCATGTTGCTTTGCAATTTGCCTACCTTTTGGCAAACTTCCTAAATAATGGTGGAAGAATGAACTCATCTTCTATAGTAATTGCTGTTATTACCTCTCCTGTTTGTTTAGTAAATACTGCACTAGAAGTGGAAGATAGGAAATTTGTAACATGAGTTGCATAACCAGAATGGATGTAGTTGACATGGTAATGAGGGATGGTACAGATTTCATCCACCATATTGCTCGTATAAGCTGATGTTGAACCCAACATGAGGAAAGTACTAAATGAATGGAAGCACTGCACTTAAAAAAAAAGCTGATACTCCACCAGCACAAATAATGTGCATGGCTGTTGGAGAAATTGCAAGAATGAATACTTAAAAAAGAACTCCAAACAGTATGTGAATCAAAAAATAACTGCCATATCCTGTGGGAGTAACAAACATATAAATACCAGTTATATACACACAAATGGTGATTTGTTGTTGTTATTCTCATTGGAAATACATTGCATGCCCAATATGCTTACAGTTCTTTATTAGTATAGGACTTCCACTTGAAAGGATTGGTGTTTTGTTCAATTCATATTGTTTTGAAAAGTTAGTCTTTCACACTGAGGGAGGAACATAGGCTGAGTGTGTTTGAGAATAGGGTGTTGAGGAAGATGATGTGGGCCCAAGAGGGATGTAACAGTGGAGTGGAGAAGACTGTGTAATGAGGAGCTTCATGATTTGTACTCTTCATCAAGTATTATTAAGGTGATGAAATGAAGAAGAATGAGTTGGGCAGGGCATGTGGCATGTATGGGGGACAGGAGAGGTGCATTCAGGGTTTGGTGGGGAGACCTGAGGGAAAGAGGCCACTTGGAAGAGATAGGTGTAGAGGGAAGTGTAATAATACAATGGATCTCCAAGAAGTGGGATGGATAGGTATGGACTAATTGATCTGGCTCAGGATAGGGGCAGGTGGCAGACACTTGTGAATGTGGTTATGCACTTCCAGGTTCCACAAAATGTGGGGAATTTCTTGACCAGCTGAGGATATGTTAGCTTCTCAGGAAGGACTCTGCTGTGTATAGTTATTGTTTTGAACTAAATTTGTGGACCATGTGGTCTGGACCAAATTGCATGATTGGTATTGTAGTCCTAGGGCAAAGGAACCCACAAACCTTTCTGGTCTCCAAGTGATTTAAATGTTGTGAGTGAAGGTCATACAGATATGAGGAAGGGTGTTGTCAAAGGTTATATCCTTGCAGAGCTAAGTTGCTTATGGAAAGACCTATGAACCTGCCTGGCACTAAATTCATTCGCCCTGAAAATGGCTTTGGGAAACAAACTCATCCCAGATGGTTTGTGATAGCCATTTTATTTTCTTATGTTTTGATTGTTGGTGGTGGGAGGTATATCTGCTCATGTAGCTTTGAGTGAATAAAGATTGGAAAGGACATGAGAACAAGCTGTTGTGCCCTAATTTGAGGTTTTATTCTGGCATTTTTGAGGATGGACTGAGAAAAATGAGGCCAGATTGTTGTTTTGTGCATTTCCATCTTAACGTTTGTAACTAGCAGACAGGAAGACAAGTATTATGAATTGAGTGGGAGTAAGCATTTATCAAATTCCTTCATGAAAGAAATTTGTGTTTCTGCCACCTGCACCTATTTGGACCCTCCTGAATTTTCAAATGATTTAATGGCCGTTTTGGTATGATCTCCATTTAGGTTACGTGATATGAACGTGCACAGTACTTTGTCTTCTCTGCGTTTGTCTAGACCATTATCTATGCTGATGTCAATATTAGAATTTTAGTCTGCTAAGCAACGACAGTATAGACTAGAAGCGACTCACGCAGTGCGTGATTTTATGAGACCTGCTGAAGCCATGTACTAAGGCAGAGACGCTAGGGCATCACCGTATTGGGAATCTATATTAACTTATGAATATATAAATTAGTGCGCAAACAAAATTGTGCACAGTGGAACATTTGACACTAGATACCAACCCCGAACTGCTTGCATACCACGGATCGTACACATCAGTATACCAAAATTACGTCCCGGTCAGCGTACAGCGCAGGAGAAGCAAATAACTTTGTTGTGCGTTGGACAGTCTGAACTCCAAAATTGAATTAACTGTGCTGTAAAATTAGAATCTTTTCACGGAAGGGTTAAATGTGAACTCAGAGTACACTGGCCAAATTTTAAAATTATTTCTATTTTGGTTTAGTACCATTGATAACAGCCGGATCCTATGTTCATCATAGTGGTGATTCTGTAACTGAACTGTGGTGGTGCGTGTTATTCCGTAGTCTTATCGTTCATTACATCCGGTTGTTGAGTGCAGTAAGGGTTGCTGCTTTGCACGTGGTGTTAGTTTTCTAAATATCGGTACATAATGGATAAACCTGTGGTATTAGCCAGAGTTATGAAAGTATTGGGACGTACTGGTTCGCAAGGACAATGTACACAAGTTAAAGTGGAGTTTATTGGGGAGCAGAACCGACAGATCATCAGAAATGTAAAGGGACCTGTTCGCGAAGGTGACATTCTCACCTTATTGGAGTCTGAGCGAGAAGCAAGAAGATTACGGTAAATGACTATTGGTAAGTGAGATATGACTAATTTGAACTCCGAGTTGTGTTGGTGTTGCTTTTAATTTCGGCGAAAGTGTACATAAGAACGTTAATTCATTGTGTTTCGTATTGTGTATGTCATTAGGCGTAGAGTATTTTAGGGATTTTCTAAATTTCACAAGAATTTTCAAGCCTAGCACTGATGTAATTGAATTTAAACCAGTTTCTCTTTGGTGAACACTTGGCATTTCAATTAGGTTATTTCTTGGTCACATTTTCACCAGTTGATGATTTTGTGCTGTGTTCTGGTGATTGAACATGAATGCACGATCTGTTTTCTCTGCATTAATTTCAAGACCCTTTTTGCAGTCTAGAATCTAGTAGAGGCTGTAGTTATACATATGGCGTATTTTTTAGCGCAATGAAATGATGATATGTTAAGCAACTTGGTTAAACAGTAAAAAGTGTAAGTAATTAAATTGTATGCTTTTTAATTGTGTAATATTTATGTGACATGATGGAGAGTGGAAGACAGGCTTGAACAGATGGCTAAAACAACTTTTGGTATGGTGACCATGTACAGTATGTACTCATTTCTCACAATCATCTGCTAGACATGTTGCAAAACTCATGTTTTATTTATAAACATAATGTAAATTAAACTAACATGTTTTAATTAACACATTAACGAACTTATGCACTTAATAAAATACATTCAGAAGTATAAAACTCCAACGTGTTTTGGCACCAAGGTGCCATCATCAGGGAGTTATTCTGACAAAGAAGCATAAGGCCAGCATGCTTAACTAGGTATTGTGTCGCCCTCATTAAAATGATTAAAATACCTAGTTAAGCATGCTGACCTTATATTCCTTTGTCAGAATAACTCCCTGATGATGGCACCCTGGTGTCGAAACATGTAGGAGTTTTATACTTTTGAATGTATTTTATTAAGTGTATAAATTTGGTTAATGTATTAATTATAAGAATATGCACAGTATGAATAGCATAAAATAACCAAGTTTGTTATTGAATCTACAAATTATTGGAGAAATAATACCAAAAGTACCTTCACAGGTACAATTACAAGATGACAGTCATGACTGGTCACCATATTATAAAATTCACCCAGTTCAACATTTTAGGTACATGAATCCTATGTTTGCTTCTTATTCTGTATTTATTCAGGTTTTGCAGCGTGTGGGGTCGCATGTTGACATATTGCTACCTCTCAGTCATGAAGAGTTCCAGTTGAGTTTCCTGTCTTCTGGTTTTAACATCCTGTGAATAATAATGTCAAAGATGTAATTGTGTCTGCCATAATAAAAGAAAAGTCATGCTACCTTGTGTAAATTATTTAGCTACCTGGAGTAGATATTGCACTACAGTGAAAAATTCATGGGTTGACACAAGGCCATATAGTATGGTCATATTCATAAGGATGTAAGCATTTTATAATTTCATTGCTTCAATGTTTATGTTTTGAATTAGTCATAAAATGAGTTATATATTTTTCTAAGTTAACACACCAAATGTCAGGGTTTTACTGGTGGCACTGTCCCCAAGTTGCTGGGTTATGTTGGTTTAGAAATGCTTGAGAAATAAAAATTCTTCGTATGTGGAGAGTCCTTTGGTGGCATAATTTGAATACTGAAGTTCATAACCTGGTTGTTTATGTAAAAGGTAGTAGGAGGGACACAAGCCCATAGATGATACAGTGAGGGAGGAGACAGTATCAAAAATGCATGTTGGGATCATGCCTGTCCATCTCTGTCCACATTTTATGCATGAAACTACTGAGGATATTTGATTGAACTTGGTATTGCGGATATGCGATATTAGTTGTTTGGTAGATTTAATTTGTATGATGCTCAGATCAAGCTAATTTTCTTGAATATGGCTTATCATATAAAAACCTTGTAGATAATATCAAATATAGTTATACAGCAGCATTTAAAACATTATGTGGTGTGATTAGCTTTGCAGCCATAGATTTGTATCAGCAGTCAATAACATGTCCAGTGATGTATGTAAAATAGCAAAGAATGTGTTTTTAAAATACGTGTTCGTCATTTGAGAGCATTTTTGGATGTGTTCACAATACTGCAGAGCTGTGTACCTGTCATGATGTATTTATGAGCTTACTCTGTGGCATCTTTCACTGGTTGTTTATTGTCAGAGGTTTCCTGTAGTTGTCTAGAGCCCTTCCAGGCAGATGCAACAGTGGTAACCGTGGCAATGAAGTGTGAGTCATTCACACCAAGAGTGTTATATTGTATAATGTAGATGAGGAAACCTGTTGCTCAGTCTCAGGTTGTACCTTGCAGACAATGCAGCAACAGTGGTAACCATGGTAATAAGAGTGTGACTCAAGTCACTCACAGCTATGGTATTATAGATATAGGGAAATACTCTCGTAGAATTTTTACATGAAGTGCAGCCTTCGTTATCTATTGTGCACTACCTTTCAGAATGACGTAAAAATTGTGTGTCCATTATATTGTTTTTAGGAGTATTTTATTATGAATTTTTGGATTAAGCCTTGTAGTAAAAATCTCATGATGTGCAAAGACTCTGGGAAGGCAGCCCCTAACTATTATACAGTGAGATATGCATCAAACTTCATGATCAAGTGGTAGCATGCCTACTTCAAAATCAGGAGGTCCTGGGTTTTACTCTGTCATGAGATTTTCTGCAGTTTTTCTGTTACTTCATGGACATTCTATAATACTACCTTACAACAGGTTATGATCACCTCCTTCCACTTCCTTTCCAGTTCACCATTCAGAATCACTGTGAATGGAGTTACAAAAAGCTACATTTCCTCCCCCAAGGTAACCCACTGGGATTACAGTTTGTACATGGATATTTGCATTTATCTGTGTTGTCTTTTGATGGCCTGGTGCTGTTACTACAGGATGCAAGATTGTGGACTCCAGGTACTGAGCTACAGTGTTGTTTTATTACTGTTGATTTTAATGTGGTACATTGGTGCAATTTATAACATGTACATGATGATGGCCATGCTGTGACTTCAGCAGCCACTTCTAGTACCAGCAATGTGCTGCTTGATTAATTCCTCAGCCTTTGTGCGATTGGCAAGATTGGCAACTTTAGCTTGGAACTTTGGTCCTTTTGCTGCTCCTTTTCCATTCAGCAGTGCACATATCCTGAAACATACATGACATGGCAACTCAAAATTGGACAAAAGAGTCTTAATGTTTTGAAACAGGATACCCAAGACTCCCCATTCATTAGTCATCAAATATTATCATGACATGCCTGATCATGTTCATGCCCATTGTGTTCACTTTAACAGCATTGGCCTCAGATGACCTGTTATGAATATACAGAACATAATAATGTCTTTTTAGGAGTCTTATTAAGCAGCTGCTTCCTCTGAGTTGATACTTGATTACAGTTCCCATTCTTTCAACATGTTCTTTCCAAATGTCTTATAAAATTATATGTTAGTACCCTCAGACAGTACAAAAAGATTTCTTGCACTAATTTCTACCCATTCTACAGCCAGGCATGATTAAATTGTACAAGAACCACACTCTGGTTAAAAAAATTAACACTGCAGGTATATCACTGAGTCTTCCTTCATATTCAGGAGGTACAAAGTTGGAGTCTTTACAAAACAGGAGTGATAACCACTCAGCATTGCATATATCATTCATTAGCAAGCAGGGTAATTTCTAACAGTGAACTGTCACAGAATCATCTTAGTCGTTAAAGATATCAGTAGAGCCTCCACATTAAAACAAAGAATTGTGGCCAAAGAAAGGCGGCGAATAAAAAAGTTTTTTTTTCCCCTGCAGTAGTAACAGACTTGGCTACACAACTAGAATAAACCAATATGATTGCTTCACACAGCTGCTGCAGCACTGGACATAGTCACTGCTACAATAGCATTTCAGTTCATCTGCGGTTAATGCAGCCCAGCATCCAGTGCAGCAGTAAGTTATATTCTTGTGATAAGCACACGTCATTTTAATTCCATGAGTGGTGAATGTTTCAAACATGAATTATGTGACAAACAAAACACATTCAGTAGATGTTCATGCAGTGACATTTCTTTAGCCTTGACTAGTTGACTGATTTTCACAAAACTTCATATGAACAGTGTGCCATTGGAGATCACCCCAACACCATACTTGTTAATTTCCTACATTCACTAATAACAGCATCACAGACACGCACATCTGAGGTGGGAACAATGCAAATGACAATTTATGAACATGGCAACTATGCAAGCTTTAAAAGTTACATTCAACAAATTTATTGTGCACTGAATTTGTACTTAATAAGGTTATAAAATACTAAAGCCAAAGCATCTTTAGAAATCTGTCTATGAAATATGGGGGTTTGAAGGAACACAGTTTAAACAGTGATGAAATGTGGTACTCACTGGGGCCCAAGTTGTGCCACCACGTCTGGTTCACCATGCAACACCATCTGACCACCTTTCTCATCCCCCACAGTCAGGAACAACAGTACACTCTGGTAGAAATGGAAACAGTTGTCTGAATTGAGTTCAGTGAGAGTCTTTAACAGGGGCCTGGTAACCTTTGTTCTGTATCAGCTGGATACAATATTTTAGTGATCCAGAAACATTTTTGCACTTCATAGGCAATAATAGAGTTAAGCATCAAAATTGGGAAAAAAGGTATTACCAACATTAGAATGAAAATAGCTGCTTTCATTAAAACAAAGATTAAAATACAGCTGAAATGCAGCAAAACTGTACAGTATGTGAAAGTAACAAAAGCATAGGAAGTATAGAAACCATGTTAAGTCTACAGATACGGTTACAGATCTAGTAACTACCAACTCATCAATACATCTGTCACTTATTAAAGTATTCAGTAAAATGTTGTTATGAAGCCCAAAATTTATTCACTGTTACCACTAACATGACTGGGCCCTATTGTTAAGCCAATGAATCCAATTCCATCTTCTACCCATTTCTCTCCTCCATTTTTTGATCTCCCATCTGTGGCTATGATGACCATTGTGCTCTTCCCTTCACATTTTCTGCCCACATGTTGTGTTTCTTGTTACTCAGTGCCTGTTCAGTGTCTCTTCTCATCTTCATTGATTATACCCCAGTAGAATAGAAGGTAAAATTATAGTTTTGTATATTGTATTTGGTAGGCTTTTAAGATGGGAGATAAAATATTTCAAACTAAGCAGTAACAAGCATTTCCCATGTTTAATACTGATAACACGAATGACATGTAATGTACTAATCAACTAATTTTACTTATCTACTTACCTGGTCTCCCACCTCATTGATGAGAATGCTCATGAAGTCAGAATCCGCCTCTTTCCTGCAATACACGCACTAGTCAGAAGAGTCATCACCTGCTTTAATTCCAATGCTTTTGCTGATTGAAAAAGGCTAGTAGAAATTATAAATTAATAATTATACAATTTAATAATTTATTTCTGTTCATAATTTTCATTCTTGTGGATTCTCCCTTGCTGATGGTATAGTGACCTAGGCTACAGGCTGAACAGCCAAAGAACTGTGGTCCAGTGTCTGACAGGGGACAAGACATTTTTCTCTTCCATGTTTCTAATCAAGCTTTGGCTGGTCAGCCTCCTATTCAGTGGGCACTAGGGCTTCCCGAGCAGCCAGGGTGTGAAACTGACCACTCACGTCCATTTGGTGCTGAGGTTAAAAATGCATGGAACACCTTCCCTGTACTTCTGACCTCATTCTACACAACTATGATCTGATTCCAAAACTGATGCTGCCATTTCATATGAAACAATTTGCAAAGAGATTGCACATTAACATCAGTTTAATGTGAGGAACTGATTAGCACATCAGGGGATGTTGATTGGTGTTCACTACATTACCCATTGACAACAAGCCACATACAACACCAGGGACTACTCCAAAGGTTTTTAACAGTTTGTGCGAGTAATTTTATGTCGTACTCCTTGTACCATGTTCCTTCTGTATGTAACAGTTTTCTGGCTAAAACAGATGGTGCCAAGCCTGTTCTTTGAATTTTTGTCAGTTTATTGTGTCTTGTCAGCCCCATATACACCTCCCTGCACTCTTGGTGGGTGCCGTAGACCCCTGAGATCTCGTAAGTCCTGACTCATCCTTCAGTGACCTTGAGATACGTGAACTCTCGGCAGCTGGGACGTGGATCATCTATATATCATATTTTGCAAGTTCGGTGTGATGTCATAACAGCAATGTGGACAATATAAGCAGTCTCTCCCTTTGTGATGGTATCTTATATTTAGGATGCACAGCTGTGTTATAATTCTGTTGTGTTGTTTTTTTCACAGATATAAAATTTAATCTTTGAGATTCTTCAGAATTAAAGATGATTTTGGCACGGCTAATAAATGCAGGCAGAACCACGCACTTTTGTGATGGTATGATACTGTATGAAGACAGGTCTGTATGGGTCAGTTTTCTGTTTGGTATATATTGGATAGTGTGTGTTTCTTAGCCATCCATAAGTAGTATGTCCAGGAAAGGTAACAAGCTGCTGTCTTCTTTTTCCACATTTCAGTTGTTTCTGTAGTTAAATATCACAAAAACTTCTGCAAGTCCTCCATGCTGTGCATCCAGCTCACATGCATCATTCACATACCTATACCAGGCAAATGGTTTTTATGAGCAGTGCTCAGTGCCTGTTTGAAATATTTCATGAGATAACTGGAAGAGGTTTCATGCTTACTGACTAATGCTTATGTACCATATTTACTATAATATAAAAGGAATAATTCTGTCCATATTCTTCATATAAAAATTGGGGGGTTGCCCTATAATTGTGCACATGGTTGAACATGTTTTGTGCAGGTATTTTCTTGAAAATTAAAAGACTGTGAAGGGGGTCATTTTATATTCAGTGTGTGTGTGCATGCACACGCACATGTGTATTAGTGACTTCTGATCATTCCCCAGATCAACTCTGATCATGGAAATAGAGCCAGTGTCAAAAATTGCATTCTGCTCAACAAAGATGTGGCTGATCAGTTGAGAAAATTTTAGTGCCTTTTTTCATTCTGTGGCAAACATTTTAGGGAGCAGGCAGATTTGGCACCCACAGCATTTCTCTCTGATACACATCAGTTACCTGTGAAGTGAGTAGTAAACTGGTGTGGGCACCTGCTGCTTGATACTTGCAGCTTCATGTACTGCTAATTCTCGAAGCACAGTCTGCAGGTTCTGCAACCACAACAGATTTGTATTAAGATAATCTGTTCTGTGTCACGTAGATTTGGAAATTAATTTTAAATAGTAACCGCTGGTTTTTGGGTAATTGTTTACATAAAAATTGGCAATATAGACCTGTAAATTACAAACGCTAGACACTAGATTGCTGCACTGCAACCCTTAGTAAATGTTGGTTTTAGAGTTATGTGTGGCACAGAGAAAGTGTAGGTAAGCTGACAATGTGGAAAGTTGGTAGAGATCTACTTCAGCCAAAAGTAAATGCCCAGAATAACCTCAAAGTGACAATAATATGAATGGCCACCACTACCTTGCATTTTGTTGGCAATTACTTCAGGTGACTGGTTTTTTAAACGCACACGGCGTGTCGACTGTGGTCAGCCTTCAGCATGAAGGGTTAATGTATGTGAAAAGGATAAGTTACTGGGAAGCTAAGTTGCAGAAGGTTTGAACCACAGAGCCAGCAGTGGAGTACTTTTCATTACACTTTGTATTACATGGTTTATATAAATGTAGTTTGTAGTGTACAAATCTATTACCATCATTGCTGGGGAAAGAGATTTAGTTGCAGTGGTAGTTGTGGTGGTAGAAGTTAACCAAAGGAAGGGTTAGGGGGTTGTGTGGAAAGGGTAGTTCACCCTGTGCACCATACAGCATTACAATAAAGCATCATGTGATGGCTTGGTGGGAGGAGAAGCTCCCTTAGGGCTCCAGTTTCTAGTTTACTTTAGGAGTGATGACTGTTTTTAAAAATGCAGTTTTGTTTTCAAAACTGGCCAGCAGCCAGAGGTTGGATGGACATCCATGTTTCCAGGCCTCATACTAACATTTTCAAATATGTGACAGGAAACATCCAGTGTACTGCTTTGTGTATTACATGCCTGCTGTTGGGAACTGCAGATGTTGAAAAGTATTATTCCCTTAATAACATACCTTGTTGGCAATTTTGAGGGATCTCTGCAGTTTGTCCACCAGCTGAACATGTTCTGCAGGCCCATTTCTGGAAGTAACAACATTTCTTGTAATTGATTGTACTTTCTGCATGTACCACGAACATCCTCCACAAGCCTTGCAGCACAGAAATACACTTTTTCACTAAAAAGAAAAGTGAATGCACATAACATATGACAGTTCGAGGCCTACCTGCAGCAGCTAACTACTTTGCAGGTTGGTGACTTTATCACAAACAGTATGCACAGATGGGACACCAAAAGGAAAACCGTATTTCAAGAATAATTTGTAAAGCCTACTTGCCTATTAATGGATTTCTAGTTCTGCTGATATATTAATATTTTTACTGTTTAATTTTATGTGTGAATAACTTCTTATTTAAGTACACAGTTTGTAGGTATGAGATTTGTTGAATTTAATTTCAGTGTTTCAAATAATCAACACATTTAAAATTTGTTTTCTGACAAACATTACTTCACATATGGTGTGTTGGTACCAAATTTCATATGCCTGGCTTCAGAGGTTCATTAGTTATTGCCATCAGACTGAAAGCTAAAGAAAATTTTCATACCACCACAATGTAACTTTGCATTCTACAACACCATTCCCATAAAAAATTCATTTTTCCTAGATCCATCACCATACACCATTTCATGAATAAAATACTGCTCCTGTCTTACAAGTTTGTGTATCAGCCATGTTATTACTGATTGTAAGAAACTGCAAGCATGGTGTTGAACTGACTTCTGTTGGCATAACAGTCATGTTAGGTTTCACAAAACTGGTCAAGTGGTGCAACAACTGAAATGGAGAAACACACAGCATTGTGCTTTTACAAACTCACTCTTTTTCTTTAGAGGAAGGAAAGTAGGCAAAAACTGTTCTTAAAACAGTCAGATGTGAAGTGCAAACTGAACTGGACTAGCTGAGGATAGGGTCCAGTAGCAGGCCTGTAATAACATGGATTCCTTCACTAGCTGAATAAATATCCATTGTTTTGGGAAGAATAAGTCAGCAAAACAATGATTGCAACAGTGTGACCTACTTCAGCAAAGCAGTGAGTTGATGTTCACGATGCAGACATGCTGATAGCTGTCGCAGTACACGTCCTCCCGCCAGGAAATACAGATTGGTCTTATTCTTCTTTCCTTTTTCTGTGCGCAGCAGCCTGATGGCCTGGAGCTGGCTGAGGTTTGTTACATGTGTCCCGCAACACATGTTGCTCTCCACTCCCTCAATTGTCACAACACGCACTGGCCCCTTGTGGTCATCTGGCAATCCTCTTGTCCTCACCTACAGTAGACTAATTTCATGTAGTGGAGTGCTTTTTCAAATGGACAGTGGAAACACATCACCAATAGACTTCTGACTGATACAGTGTTTTCTTGAGTGTACTAAAAGTAAAATCATTACTGACACTGGTGTATATTCCTGGTGTCTGTTGCAGGTGCAAAGTTTAATCCAGCACACTTGTTAAAATTATAATACCAAAAATTGTTAAATTATCTTAAAATTAATGACATGTTAGAGGGGAACTTGCATTCTCTGAATGAGAAATTGTTGCTATACTTTCCAGACAAGACATACTTAGATTTTGGAGGGTGCATTTTGAGGAAACATTTTTTATTCCATGTATTTAAAATATATGTAAGATGCAAAATCTATAATAATGTCAAAACATGCTGCAAGATTTCAAATCAAGTCACTCTTATATTCTTCTGGGTCCTTACAATTCTAATGAAATTAGTAACTTTGGATATCTTGCTTTCCCTGTATTGTTACTCACTTTTTCGAGCTGTGTGTCACCTTCCTCATACACTGTGACAATGACTGGGGTTGCTGCCCGTATTTTCTCATTGACAAGTTCCTCTAGTTTGTCCAAATCTAATGGCTTAACTGTTTGGGTATCTGCAGACATGGGAAATCATTACAGTGTTGTACCAGCCAGCTTCATGAATTCTTAACAGTTATCCAAACAGCAACCTATGAACATTATTATCCTTCAAACATTTCCATCACTGTAGCCAGGTTAGCAGAAAATATAATGTAATACATAATGGTACAAATTGGCGTCGTATTTATGCTCATAATTTCCACTAGAAGACCTGTCTGTTACCTCGAAGAAGGCTAAATGTTTTGTGATGGGGTTAGGAAACCAACAGTGAACACTGAACTGCTTTCAAGAATCAGTAAAACTTTGGAAGAGAGGACTTCAGTACAAGACCTAGCCACAATAACAGGCCTTGAATCCAAGACCATGTGGTATGGATGTCCCAGGCTTACAATAGAAATGTGTGATGTTAAAATTAATTACTGTATATCTTACCAAATTCTATGTATGACTCGTCTTCTCCCAGCCACCAGGATGTAGTGGGGTAACTGAAGTGTAGGTCTGCCAGTGCAGTGATGAGGTGTTGGCCTGGGGATCAGACAGGAACACACAGCCTTGAACAAGTGACTCTATGATAAAGAGAGACTGAAGGATGAACACTTAACACAAAGGCCTGCCCCTGTTTATTATCCTGAACTTGTGCAGTCAAATTCAGATCTTAATATGATCCATTCATCTCCCTGAGGTGCCTTTCAAGATGACTGCCCAAAATATTTTGTAAGCATTTCTTGTTTTTCCTGTTTGTGCTGTGTGTCCAGCCTATGATATTGTTTGACTAACAATATTAGATTACACACTGTTGACACCGTGTAACTTAATTTAATATTAGATTAGTTAGCTAAACCACAGAGTTTATCCATTCTGTGCTTTGCTTATTATATATTTGGAACATTTTTGAATGTGGTCTACAATTGGCCCATTTACTTTGATATGCAAAGTCTTGCATGATTTTAAGTCAGTTGTTCAGGATTTAATTCTTGAAGTCATTCCCAGTTAGCATGGTCATTCATTTAGGAACAGATCCAGTTTTCAGCCGTTACAGGGCTATCGATATTCCCTGTTGTAGTTTCAGTGCAACAGGGACAGACATATCCAAATGGCATCCTGTATGGGGTTACATGAAGAATGTGATGTATGAACACAGAGTAAACAGGTGACAAACTACCTCAAACTATTAGTGCTGACAAATACGTAAATGTCCATGATGTTCTGTGTAATGTTATGTTCCATGGTGAAATGATTCAGAATGTGCATCCAAACTAAATGGTGGCCATTTTAAACACACAGTAAATTGAACTGTATATTAATCTTTTCTCTTCTTCATCTAATAAAACTTTATTAATTCTGTTTAAAATAGTTTTCATCTTAGACCGAATCTGATGACATGGACAAGTTAATTATATAAAGGGGAAAAAAGCTGCCTTTTGTGCAGTGTAATATCGATGCTGTTGGCTAGTTCTGTCAACAGATCTGAATTGGCAATGCATGGATGTCAAGTCTAAACAGAAATGCAATACTTATCATCTGACTGTTAGCAAGGCTGTTGGATTGTTTAATGACACCATTTCATAAGCTCAAATTACTGTATTGATGTTAAATTAGTTGAAATGGTGATAATATTAAGTAGGCTAGTTTTCATTCCATCTTGGTTCCTCCTGAATGCAAATATAGAGTATTATTTACACATGGCCCTGACCTGAATGCTGCTGCATGTGGTCCAGACGTCTCTCCCAGTCTATCTTCTGCTTAACAAGTTTACCAACTGGTAATGCAGATTCCACAAAATGGACAGCATCTGCCCCACGCCGTGTCACTTGCAAGACTGCCACATCATCCAGCAAACCATGATCACAGGGCTGTTTGGAAGAATAAAATCTAGCACTGTACATTAAAGTGTTAATGGATGTAGTATTACTGTTAGACCCAAAGAATAACATTTTAAAATTGTCTTTTTAAAGCATTTTTCTTTGACTCTTCTTCAGCTCTTAATGCAGGTTAATGACAAAAAATGAAAGCAAAAATATTTTTGCTACCACAGATTTGTATTTTTATAGAATGAGGGATTTTGACAGCACAGGCCATTACTTTCAAAATGCCATACAGTTTCACAGCATATGTAATTTAATTTATACCCGTAAGAAAATCATGACGTTCTCTGTGTCAATTTTCATGAAACTTACAGTTACTTAACAGTAGTACATTCAGATCTCGTACCAGATTCACCCAGATCGGACAATGAATGTGAGAAGTATGGATAGAAATTAGTTTATGCCTGCATTTTCACACAACTAGGGGGATCCTCTCTACTGAATTTTGTTCATATCAGTGAAGAAAAGTGGAAAGTATGGGTAGAAATTTATGTATGCCTTGAAGGAGAGTATGCCTGTCACCGAGACATCACAAAACTAGCACTTGCTCAACAATTTTTGTATGAAACTCATATACTCAATTTGTATGAAAATCCAAGAAATGGTTTCATCACTGATGCTGGGTCATGAATAGATGTACATGGTCTCCTTATGAGTCATTGCTTTTTTACTTTGTAAAGAATTCGTACGAATGTTCTGATCTGTAGAGTCGTGTGTCATACGTCTGAAAGGTTGTGATATATGGCTAGAAAAACAGCAAAACTAGTAAAGGCTGTAATGACTCATTCCATACAATTTATTTTCTGCATTCCTTGTAAAAACTTGTACAGACAAGGCTGTCTGTGTGTATGAGGGCTGAAGTCATTATTTGACTTTGTTCTAAAAAAAAAAAAAAAAAGTGAACAACAATCTTTCCACATATCTATCAAAGTGTCACATATGTTGTATAACCAAAATGCTGTCTTTGGCAACTTGTGAGTAAACAAAAATTGTCGCAGAATGTATATACCTGAAATATGTGCATTTTCTTGCTCTCTCCTGAAAAAAAACTACACATCATTAACAGGCACAATGATTACAAACTACTGTATTTATTTGGGACTATCTACAATACAGAGACCAAGCCCTTAATAATGGTTTCTTCAATTCTGTAACTTTAAAGAGAGCCTAAATGGAAAGTAGTGTATACTGTATCTGGTTACTAAACTGCAAAATTGTCAGTGTCTGCTGAACATACATATGCTTATATGGGTGAAGATATTTATATAACCAATGTATGCCCATAATAAAATTACAAGTTATACATCGACTTGGACCCTTCAACGTGTTTTAGTGATAGAGTGCCATCATCAGGGAGACGTAAATACAAAGGAATACATAATATTGACACATGAATCTGACATGTACAATGTTAAATACAGTATATACATTATATAAAGGAGAAGCAGTAAATACAATAATCTGGATATTTCACATCCTATAAATCCAAATCAGGCAACACAGCCATTGGATACGGAACAAGTCGAGACACAACAGCAAAACACAATACAGGCAATACAAGTCATAAAAACACAACAACACACATACAAAACACAACTTCCAAGAGAACAACAGTGCATCACATCATAGAACAGAAAACATATAAAATGCTCATCCCAAAGACCAAATAACCGAATGAGCATATCACAAGTCAAACATACAATGTATATAAATAAAAATATAAAAGACAATTAATTTTGTAATCAAAGTATTCTGCTAAGGTATAAAAGGAGTGGATTTGTAGAAAATCCCTAAGAGCTGCTTTAAAGTGTTTCATATTATGTGATAGTTTCCATATTTCGGAGGGAAGATTATTATACACCCTGATGCCAAAATAGCAAGGTCCCTTCTGATAAATCGTTAAATGAGACGATGGTTGAAAAAGATTAGAGTTATTCCTAGTTTTAATTTTATGTACTTCAGAATTTTCCTTAAATGAACTTTTATTGTTAGCAACAAACAGGGCTAAAGAAAAGATATATGGAGATGTTAAAGGTAATATTTTTAAAACCTTAAAAAGTTCTCTACAAGAATCTCTATGTCTGGCTCCCTTTATTATTTAATGATTCTCTTTTGTAGCTTAAAGATATTTCCACTATGTGAGGAATTTCCCGAAAATATTAGCCCATAAGTCATAATGGCGTGGAAGTACACATACTAGATCATCTTTAGGGTATCTTATGATAAAAACGGTTTGATCACTGTAGCTATAAAACAGGCCTGGCTTAATTTAGGAGCAATCATATCAATATGACTTTTCCAGGACAATGTGTTATCAATTATGATTCCTAGCAATTTTAGATTAGAGGTGTTTGATATTATTTTGTTGTTAGTAATATCATTAAGAGATTTGTTTTTAGTTTGAAATTTCATGAAATAAGTTTTATCAAAATTTAAGGAAAGTAAATTGCATTGAACCATTCGTTCATATTTTTAAAAACCACATTAATATTTCGTTCAAAATCAAAAAACTTTGGGTTGTTGACAATTACACTTGTGTCATCTGCAAATAGTATTGTTTTTGGGTTAACATTTGAATTCATATTAAATGTGACTTTAGGTATATCGTTTATATACAGTAAAAATAGCAGCGGTCCTAGTATTGATCCCTGTGCTACACCATGTTTAACAGTACCCCAATTAGAAGCAACATTATTATTAGAACATTTATCATTAAGTATTACTCTCTGATATCTGTTCTTAAGATAAGATTTAATTAAAATAAATATACTGTCTGTTATTCCATAAAATTCCAATTTAGATAATAAAATATTATGGTTAACACAATCAAAAGCTTTCTCTAAATTGAAGAATATACCTCCAACTTTTCTTTTGTTGTTTAAAGCTTCTAATATTTCATTAATTAAATTGTACGTGGTCTTTTCTGTTGACAATTTAGATCGAAAACCAAATTGTTCGTTTACTAAAATATTGTTATTCTTTACATATGTTAATATTCTATATATTACCTTCTCAAACACCTTAGAAAATGAGGTTAGTAAAGAGATTGGTCTGTAATTGGCTAAATTTTCCCTATCACCCTTTTTAAACAAAGGCCTTATAACTGAGTATTTTAATCGTGCAGGGAACATTCCAGATGATATGGCTCTATTACAAATGTATGGCTAATATGATGTTAAAATGTTCTTCATTAAAATTCATTGATATTTCACAGTTTATAGTATAGTTGTATGTACACAAACATCTAATCTTGGTGTTTCGATCTAAATGGATCCAAGTCCCTTTGGTGTGTATTGATGTGTCCTGTGTAGGAAGGTGTAAATATACTACACCTTCTTACACAGGATACATACGTCGATATGTTGATTTATATAAATACTGAAATACAGGCCAGAGGGGAAGAGAAGCATAGGATGCCGAGGAAAAGATGGAAGGACCAGTTTCACCTTGAGGGATAAAGAACAGGCACTATGCCCAACATTGCACAGTTCATGATGATGATGAAATGTTCACAAGCACAATGCACAGAATAAATAAATGAAGTTTAGTTGTGCCACATTTAAACTGTGACATCAGAAACAGAGCTGAATGTCAAGAAAAAATAAAATACATCGACTATACCTGTCCACCACCTTCAGGAAAGAGTATGGTGTCCTCTAGAACAACTTCAAAGCCACTGACAGTTGTCTTCTTTCCACTGGTTACTTTTTCTAATTGTCTTTCAGTGCATGTTACAACTATGGATGTGAACTAGGTGGCACATGAAAAAATAAGTTCAATAAGCACATTCCAAAATTGCTGTATGGAAACATATTTGAGGTGACATTATACCAATCAATTCACAACTCATAATATTCATTTTAATCGGATCCTCACATCTTGCGTTTCCAGATATTTGTGGTCCAAGGACTATATTCCCCATACATGCTACATTTCTGGACCATCCCATCTCGTCGTGAATACAGTAATAATTCAATCCAGCTGTATAAACTATGAAAGTCCTTGTGCAATATCCCTCAATCCCCAGTTGTACTTTTGGTACAGTAAATGTTTACAATAGTTAACACGATATTCGTTTTTCAAGCCAACTTACCTCAGCCGGTTAGTTCTAATACAGTTCATGTGCCCTGATCTTCCCACGAAAGGTCATAGCAATAAAAAGCAACATTTAAATCCCCGCCGTGAGGACCTCAGACCTCACAACTGTGTTGTACAGCGTTTTGTGACAATACGAATACTGTAATTTTCCATTGTATTCAAATGTACATATTCCTAACCTACAAATTAAAAGTTGTGTGGAATAATTTTCGTAAAGTGAAGAACGAAGGAAATAACATAGCTATACTGTTACCTCTTTTAAGAAACTATCCTCCTGGCATTTAAATACCATTGTTTGAATGTTAATGATTGCAGAAAAGTTTTTTTTTGTTACATTCTGAAATACAATGCCGCAATTGTGACGTTGGTATCACTGAATCTCAATGTTGGCAGCCTGGTTGAGTATGGCAGTGCCCAAAGTGACGTCCTTTGTTTCGTGCCATGTGTTTCCGCCCCGCTTCCACGTTGCGGACAGCACTGCACGGTGCAGAGCTTCCCAGAGTCCTTTTCGCTTGACGCCACATTAGAGTTGTCGTATGGTATAGGTGGTTAAGTAGTGAGAGGTCGGTTGCGGACGAATTCTGGTGTTGCACTTGCTTTTAAACATGAAGAACATTATCTTTTTGGCTGTTCTTTTCCCAGCTTTAATACTTAGCATTTATAATGGTGAGTCGCGTGAAACTGGATACAAAGTTGGGTCAGTTGTGAACGGTGTTGATAGGCCATTGACTAGCGTTCCTTTTAGCGAGTGTATGGCCTATCATGTTAAATTTTCTTGACGGGTAAAATGAAAGTATAACCCTTAAATCATGTATACAAGTATGCAGTAGGTTATTTTTAAAGTAACTTAAAATTCAATGTTTTGTATGGAGTAAATGGCATATGTTCAGAATGATGTGGTGCTGTAACGTTTCAGGAAGTTTCGTTGCTTGGGCAGACGATGATGATTCTGATGATGAGATAGTTGATGTAGAAGGTGAAGCTGATGAAAGTGCTATAACTGAGGAAGGAGGAGAAGACGATGAAGCCCAACCCAGAGCCTCTCCAGATGCAGATACAACTATTCTGTTCACCAGGCCAGTTGTTTCTGGAACATCAGGAAACCTAGGTTGGTGTATAATTATTTAAAATATTTTCTGTTTTATAAAGAAAAATTAGCATTATTTGGCGTGGTGTTTACTTCTGGTATTTCCATCAGAAAAATAGGTTTTGGGGACAAATGTGTTACTGTGGACAAGGTTTTTTTCTCTTCTATTACCAAAATGTTTACACTGTTTCATTGCCTAAAGACATATATATAACAGAAGCGATATTTGAGTGAACATTTTAATATAATCAATACATACCTCAATTTTGCCCGTATACGTCACATATAGTGGAAACTATATTGAGTGTGCATTGTGAATATGAGCAGTAATAGTGATATTGTGGTTACTAACATTCATAGCTGCCAACATCCACAAACACTAAGTCACAACTTGGTTTATACACAAGTAGGCATATGTTTCAGAGCTGCCAGCTGGAAACCTTGTTGAGTTCCTTATTGGGTTCACAAACAAGGGAAGTCAAGATTTTTTATTGGAAACCTTGGAAGCATCATTCCGTTACCCCATGGACTTCAGCTTTTACATCCAGAACTTCTCAACACTTGCTTATAACCGTGTTGTGAAGCCAAAGCATGAGGCAACCCTTGCATATTCATTTATTCCTGCTGAAGCATTTGCTGGACGGCCATTTGGTTTGAACATCAACCTCAGCTACAGGGATTTGGTGAGGCTACTCATTATCTAGTATGGCTTTTTTGGTAACTTGCAAGTTCCTTGATGCGTATGATGCAAGACAGCATTCTGATATTTCTGTGAAGATTTGCCAGCTCTAAGGAACCTCTGATGCTTAAGGAACTTGCATTTTTCATCAGATCTTTGTTCTTCCATATTTTTCATGCTGCACATCCATTTTTGCCCAAGACAGTTTTCTACCTGCTTTTTGACCCATGTATGACATGAACTATGATGGTAATCATGATCAGAATTGCACACATTTTAGTGGTGTGTGGTAATCCATATGGGAACCTTAATTGAGGACTGTAGCATTCTTTTATAAAATAGGCTGGTAAGTGTGTGGCAATTTTTTGTGCTCACTCCCCCCATCACAAATGAAGCACCATCCACAAATCCAGATTTGTTTCATTTGAGACAAGTAAGAGTAATGAAAAGTAAGTAACCTCTCAGTCCATATCCCCCTATTCCTCATTTCCACACACGTGCATTATCCTTTCTGCTGTACATGAAGTATTACTAACGTGTTGGAATTCAAGATCTGAAACGCAATAACAAAGTCATAAAAGGTTTGGACTTGTAGTTTACATGAAAAGAAGCTGAACAAATTTGTTACAAAATAACTATAGCGGAGTGATATTACACATGAATTATAGATGATTTTCCTAATGCATGTGTACTTAAATGCCATGTACTCACATTGGAAAGGGAGATGCCTGTACACTAGCCATTTCAGAGGAGAAATTCATACAACTTCATCACATAATGGTGTGTGAGGAGAGGATGCTGATCGTTGAGGCTACTTAAGTAAATGAACCAGATCCAATGTTTGACACCAACATAAGATACTGGAGGAAGTAGTCAACATTTTTTTGCTTGCAGTTTTTGCAATTTATAAGTGTCAATATTTCTGGTAATTTTCATCCAATACTGACATCCTTGAGGTCTGTCCTAGGAGGGTACATTGTTGGTTTTTGACAATATTATCAGAAAGGTACAAGAACAGGAAGGAAAGCTGGTGAAATATGTAGCGGAATTGACTTCCAAATATTTTTTCATGTTGTTCTGCTAATATGATTCCTTGCTTTCTGGTGTTGCAGGCTGGAAACGTGTTTCAGGAAGCTGTATACAATGAAACTGTTCAGGTAGTGGAACTGGAAGAGGGGCTGGATGGAGAGACATTCTTCTTGTATGTGTTTATGGCGGCATGTGTAGTACTGATGCTTGTAGTTGGCCAGCAGTTTTTGTATTCACTTGGGCGAAAGAGGGTTGGTAAGAAGCCTGTGGTTGAAACGGGAACTTCCAATCCTAATGATGTGGACTATGACTGGCTGCCAAAGGAGACACTGAACCAAATTAACAAAAAGGGTGAGTAATGCAGGTGATTTTGCCATGGCTGTTGATACAAGAAATTGGTACATGTGATGTGACACGGCATCATGAGTGCAAGCATGGGTGTGTTTACTTCTACGGAACTACTGATGCATATTTACTGACCATGTGAAATATTGTATTTACTTTCTGCTGCACACCAGCATATATGATGTGCACTCCAGTTTTCAGGAGTGCAGTTCATGGACAAGAAACTGGGAAAGAAATCTATAGAAATGTTAAGTAAAAATTCCTTTGGGAATTACAGTCACTTGTAAAGATGCTGAGAGTCAGGAAATACAATTCAAATACCCATACTGTGTACTGCCTTAGTACTGTTTATGATAGTACTTTATCATAAAAATAAAATCCATTTAATGGCTTCTGAATATCCATCAGTAATTAAAAGATGCCAGCCCTCAATTGTCATCTTGAGAAAGCACATACAACAAAGAATAATCAGTGTTCAGAATTTAATGCAAGTCTGGAATGAAAAAACAGCACCACTTTAGGTATTATTTTTACTTTCTCGGTACGGTAAGCGATTTCACTCTTGTACTCACCATGGCATGTGTACTATAACTTTGACCTGTACAGCATGATTAACATACCTCCTTCTCGTGACCATGTGCTAAAAATTTACATTCTTTGGAGAATTAGCTACATTCAGTATTTAGTATAAAGGAAAAATGTACAGTTGTCCTGTATATGCCACAAAGGCATATAAGGGGAGTGGAGGTATAGCTCTACTCATTTTTTATCCTTGGCTTTATCTGCAGTAAGTGGTAAACTTTATGCCCCTGCTGCTTAACCGCTTGGAAGGAAAACCCCCAGTATCCACTGAATACGAGAGTGGGTGGGCCCCAGAGCTGGTGTGGACCATGTGAAGAAGAGAAGAATTCTCGTGTCACTTCCAGATTTGAGACCCCGATGATGCAGCTTGTAGCCTAGTCACTGTACCAACTATTCTATCAAAGCAATACCAGTACAATATAGTGAATGATTTAAGTTATGTTTGTGGCTGTGAAATGGCAGATATTTTGTGAAAGCTCTCTCCTTTTTTCAAGGGTCAAAAGGGAGAGATTTGTACATCATTTACATGGGGCTTTGGGTGGGACCACAGAAAAGGGCTCACAGGGTGAGAAACTGTTAGATTGAGAATTTTAATATGCTATGCTAATGTGGATTAGATTGGGAATTTTTCTGTATTATGCTGATGTAGTTTATATTAGTGTCAGTTGGTCAAGTGTCCATAAAATGGTTTCAAAATATCTGACATTTAATTGTACTTTTGAGAAAGTACCTAGAGTAAAAGCTGATTCACAGTTTAAAATGGGGACAGCAAAGGGTTTATTATGGATTTGAACATGAAAGCCAGGGTAACAACTTTTAATTTCTTGTTCAAATTATGTATCCACATGCTAATTCAGGTCGTAATTATATCCTTTCACTTACAAATCTAGTTCAGAAGAGTAAGAGTTTTGGGTGCTTCTATTTCATTGAATTGGACTAGGTGTACTAGTCATGCATTTGGTAGATACCCAGTTCATATCTCAGCTACATTACTGGTAGTAACAACCGAGAAAAGTTGATAGTTTTGTTTCTCGGTCTGTCCAGGCAAATGTTGAGTACTTTTTAAAGAAATCGTGCTCATTTTCGTGTATGATGAACATTTATTATTATCTTGTTTTATTTGATGTTGTATAACCTCAATAACTGGAACAGTATTGTTAAATAACTTAAGAATTGGTCCAACTTATTTTAGTACTTACAAAATTTCCTTTATCTTTCTTGTCTCTGAACTGTACACATTCATCTTTTGTGCCCTTTTATTTCTCCAATGGTTTGGTTTTTGTTTGGAGTTCCACCCTTATGACTTTGAGCCAAGAGTTCTGTCATTAAATGTTCTGGGAAATGCTTCAGTACACAAGTGACAATTGTGTAACATTCTTGTTACAGAAAAATCTCCCCGAGTGTCAAAGCAGAGCCCTCGACAGAGAAAGGCGAAACGGTCGGCAGGGTTTGATGACTGAGTTGCATCATCTTAATTGTGGTGGTGAACTTTCACCATGTGTTGCTGTAAACATCAGGATTCATACCATTAATGTGATCCTTCCCTAGAGTGCAGTGCAGATCAATCTCATGATCAGCACCTTTATGACAATGATATAAGGTACTCGTTGCTTTAGCACTCTACTTGCAGAAGACAATGTGAACAACTTGACACACAAGTCCTTCAGTCATTACAGCAGGTTGATCACATAAAAAGAATTTGATTGAAGTGTTGTGAATTTTAATATTTTGTTAAATGTGATGTTGATTTTTATAAAAGATGGTGTATACATTCCAGAAAGTAACTGGGGGAAGAAACATGACTTCATGCTAGCAGAGACTGAAAGGAACAGAAATCAAGTTTCTGAGATTTCATTTATTCTGTATGTAAAGATGGTGGTTTTTAGCTGGGCTTGGTATTAAATACCAGACTGTTGGTTAATTTATTTTAAGGTAAACCTGGAATGCTAGAGTAGAGATTTCTGTTTAAAATGAGGGTGTGGACTGACATTAATTTTACTGTAAGGGCTGTTAAATAAATTGGAATGTACAGATGTTGATATGTTGGCTCAGGTTCCACAATGTTTTTCTGTGAGGATGTTTGACATCACTTCTGTTCTCTGTAATTTTGCCCTTTTATCACACCAAACCAGTCAGCAGTAACTCTATAGCTTTTATTAGTGACATGTCTGGTTTAAACTTGAGTCACATAGTGGCTGCCCATAGGATTTTGTTGCTTTTCTCAGTCTGTCCAGGTGCCAGGCTATTACTTTAAAAGATATGCGAGTCCTGTCTTCCAAATCCTTACCATTCATGGTCGTATGTCTATTTATTTTGTAGCTTTTGCAGTAGAAACAGAACAGTATTAAATTACCCAAGTATCAGTCATCCTTCCTTTCAGTTTACAGATAGTGTTTTTCATGGTAATGTTTACTACCAAGTAGTTTGTTTTGTTCGCCAAATGTGGTTAAAGTAATTAATTTTGGAAGACTGAGACTGATGTATAACAAGTATTTGGGAAACAAGACTTCGATGAGGAAATCCCAATGTTAAGACTGCTTTTAAGGTACGTATAAGTAACCTGTGTTTTTTATTAAGCTTCTGGGTTGTGCTTGAGGTGAAGAAAGGTAATGCTGGTTGTCATTTCAGCTACATTATGTTTGTCTTAAAGTAGCACTGAAAGACTAAGGCTGATGCACTTTTGTTGTTGGCTGTGCTTACCTATCAAGGTATAATTTTCCACACCTTAACATGTTACAGCACTATAACATGTGACACTATTTTGAGTGGAAAAGCATTAATTCTTGAACTTTATCAGGTCTTACCACCACAGATATATCAAAATTAAATTCTGTAATGTTAATTGTGAAATGTCCCCAACATTATCTGGGTTCTCCAAAGCTATGTCAGATATTAAGGGCAACATTTTCTGGTTCATTACAAGAGTTTGTGATTCTACCATATTTATTACGGCTATCATAGTCATCTTTCAAATGTATTACAATTCCTAGTGCTTCATCTAAAAATACTTTCATTATTCATGTACAGAGCATCAGTAGTTCTCAGATGTTGAAAAGAACTAGGAAATTATGAGCTGTGTCACCATTCCAGCCAAAATCTGTTATTGTGGACTATGATTGTAAGCTTCATTGATGTATATAGTGGAATGACCTGTATTCCTGCATTTCCAAAACCGTTTTAATTGAGTGACAGATTCTGTATGCTGATATGATGCTGCACAAGAATTAACTGTTTGTTGTCTTCTTTCATTAGAACTTAAACAGGTAGAAGTACTCATACTGGTCTTTTTTTTTTATAGTATGGACATTTCTTTATGTGGTGCTGCCATAGGCCCATTGGAAGTTTCTTTGATAGTTCTAACTATGTAGGCATGAAATTTTGAGCTGTTCTTCCCATTCGTAATAGTAAACTATTAGTATAAATGTTGTTTGGTCCAGTATAGAAGAATCCCAGATATAAAGTATTGGTAAAAATGTTACTTCAAGTCCTGTTATGTCATAATGAAACACAGGACAGGCTATCTCCTCCATTTCCATTCTGAGGATGTGCTGTGTCATGATAACAAGAAGCCTACATAAAAAGGAAATCTCTTTTGAATGTTGGGTGGGTTTTTATATAAATTGTGCTGATAGTGGTAAGGTAAATCTCCTTCCATTTCTAGCTTAACATTTAATACCCCAGACTTCATAACTTGCTGATTCTTATCCTTAGCAGTCCATACTCTAACCACTTTATGACTTTCTTCTAATTACTGTATTTTGTTACCATCTTCGTCTTTAATTTGTGTGTGGCAGATGACTGATTTGGCATAGGAAAATAATGTGCCAGCTAGCTTAATGGACTCAGCCCACACAGTTATCAGAAACATTTACCCATATGGATCACTGTATGTTGATAGTTACCAATGTTCTGAAGGCACTTGCTGCCTCATCTTCAAGGTAGAAGTAAGCTGACACTCCACCCTCCCCAAAAGCTTGCAAATGGTGTACTCCATGATGTAGTACACAGACTTCTCCAAAGCATTCTTTACTTTCAAAATGTGATGTGGTTTCGTAGTATGTGCATAAATGTAACTTCATTTACACCCATATGAAAATTACATCCTTCTGTACTGATACAGATGCATGAACATGGTCTCCACGTGAGGCTTTTTTTATTTCTTACTGAACTCCTAAAAATGAACATTATATAAGGGAAGGACAGGAAAAGTTATGTGTGTAACTTGGCTAATAACACTAGGGTGGGGCCAAAATCGTCCTTGGGTTTTAGGAACTTTAATGTATGATGGAGTCAAGTTAGAAAGAGGGGGGAAGATTGGGTTGAAACCAGTCCCTAATATACATACACACTTTTCCCACACTCTCACCCAATTTTTTTTTTTTTTATTTGCCCCTCCTCAACTCAGTAGACATAGTTTGATCATGCACGAAAATTAAAACAGGAAACCAGAAGATTCTTAGGAAGGGAACTGGGGTAAGTAAAAGTGAAGTCATGGATAGAAAGAGGAGGGTAATAAAGTTGTGTGTGACATGAAGTGAGGGAGAATCTGAAATGAGACAGAGAAACCAGAATTACTGAGTTGGATCGAAGGATGTTAGGAGGTCAAAAAAGCCATATGTACAGAATTTCAAATGAATTATTGATGTGACAACTTTGTTATGCATATTTGTCATGGCTGCCTTCTGTAGGTTATACCCCAGCTATGACCTGACAGTAAGCCTTGATATGAGTCATTTTTATAATATAACATCACCAAATGCTGGATTGACCATTGTAATAACCTATGCAATCAGTCTACTTGAAGGAATGAGGAAAACAACATAAAATTGTGAATGAAAATATTTTTTTTAATTCATGACCAGAATCACCTAAATATGAAGTTGGCCACATTTAGCTTCAGGTTGTACAGTTTTGAAGCTGGAGTTTGATAACTCCAACAGTATTTTTTTTATATCAGTTTCCATTAAACAGCAGATGGGTAGAGGAGTGTGTCAGCATGAGATTGTAGACCATTTGCAGTCTGTTCTTAATTTATGTTGGTACCCAAATTAGAGTTATTTGTATATTATATTTATTTTAACTCTACTGCAAAAGTGACTGTTTTAGAACTAGCTATGTTTCTCTTCATTTTCCTTTACTTTTGCCCACTAAAATAATTTGTGTTGATCATTGTTACTCTTCAGTCCCTCAACGGTGAAAACGGAGAGAACAAGATTGTCGCTGCACACCTGAAGAATGGAACCATGTTTTAAATCTCAGGTCTTTGAGAAGATTGATGTTGGTTTGTAACTGTGTTTCATGTATCCCCATGCCAATATTCAGTGTGATAAATGCGTCTCTAAAGTTTTATTGTGCTACATAAGGGTGTTATGCAGTAAATAAACATGCTTCAAGTGTAAGTATTAGTTAAATTTATAAACAGTTGTTTGTATTATATATAGGGAGGTGCTAAATAATATGGGTAAAACAAGGTAAAGCAATCCCTGTACAGGCCCTGAGAGTTCCAGGAGGTTGAGGCTCCTAGATTTCTAGACAATCTGCACATTAAGGCAGTAAGGTTGTCAGCGCCACATACCGGCCACCTAACCCCCGCCCCCTTCAGGGAAATATTCCTGGTACTCATTGCTGTTAGACGCTTGGCGGCAGGAAGGATTACGTCAATGAAAAATTCCAATTATACCACCGTGAATCAAACCCGCGACCTTATGGCTTGTAGCGCAGTGCCTCGACCCGTTATGGGAAGGTTATCCAACATCGGTATCGGATGATTTCTCAGTTACAAGGTGCTACCCTCTCATGGACTACTAACGTATTAGAACAGAGAGAGTTTGTAGTTCTTTTATCTCTGGTTTCTAGTATGCAGATTCAATCTAGGCGGGAAAGGTTCGTGTTTGTGGTACTTTGGATGAAGTCTGTTTTTATTACTGCGGTCTGTAATGTTTTTGAGTTTATTTCATGATCACTAGACTTCTACGCCAACACTGAACGTTCAACAGGCGCATACTCCTGAATAAGGTACGTTTTAGGTTCAGTGTTGTTATTGTAGGATAACTAGCTTCAGTAGGATGTCATATTTGTTGTTATTTGCATTGTATGTGGCTTGATTGTGAGATGTCTCTAAAAACTCACGGCTGTTTTACCAGTCCATGAAATTGGGATGAGAATCACAGTACGAGTGACATGATAAGCTGTGTTGTTGAATGCATCCCCGCTTAGAATCCCCCCCTCCCCCCTTTGTAAAACAGACAGCTGCAGAAAGTATCTGCGGAATGATGTTAGTAGGCACAGATTATCTAGTAGGTGCCAGGGTGAAAGGCTTCTTAAAACATCACATTCAAGGACGGTCTTGGAAGTTGCATACTAATGGACACGCTATAGACAGATCCAGTGACTTACAAACTGACAGATTGACTCGCTTTGTAACTAAATGACAGGTTGACTGAGAGGCCTTTGTCTCTGAATAGCCTCTGAAATTAAATTATGGCTAGGCTATCTTGGGTGGGTGGTGCCAACATGGCGGGAGCTTGAAGCTTTGATGTTGCGGAGAACTGAAATGAGTTTGTGCCCGACCGATGTCTTTAGTATGTAATTATGTGCGAATCGTACACATTCTTACATTTTAGGAAATCATGCGCCAAAGCATAATACAAGCTTCAAGAAAGGATATCTGATGCCGCCGTTACCGAAATGAGATCGTTGGATGTTTCCATGATGTATATCACTGTATAGTTATCAGTGCTTCGATTGGAACATATTTGTCTATTTTCTTCGCAGTACGTGTATCTTTCTGGTTCGCTAAGTGCACGCAGAGGACAAAAGAACACGATGCTCTGATGATGAAATCCAACACGACATATTTCTATAAAATGCGTACACCTGTGCTTTAGAACAGGTGCTCTACAAGGCGCTCACCCGTGACGCACAGTACAGGCTGTTTACAAATTACAATCGCGCACATAGTGATATCGGAATTTGCTGCTTCTTTCCCAGTTACGGACTACCGTCTTGCCTTCCCTCAGCTACCCTGCAATTTTGTTTTTATGCACACAAAAAAGAAACAACGAACTAACTCAATGTCGTTTCGCAAACTCCATCTCAGGGAATATTTTACATGTAGGCTGCTTCAGTCGGACTTGAAGTACTTTGGTCTAGCTACTCGTATAGTAATACATAGGTTCATTAACAGTTTGATTATTATTTACACTCACACTTGGTGAACGGCAATTTGTTATCACACTGCAATGTTGATTTAACTTCTAAAAGCACAGCATGCGAGTCTGCATCTCACTCGTCTGCAAGTGGGAACGCTAATAATTTCGTCTACATCTAACTTCAAAACTTTCTGACACGAGGACAAACGCCCCACTAATGTTGAAAGTCTGTCTAATGGCGTAGCATTATAGCCGGACATATAGTATACTTTTGTTGCAAAACAAGACAGTTGCTAGCTGTCAGTTATTGGTGGGCCGAAGCAATCTTTACACAACAGAACTAAAGTCTAGTGTGGAACATGTTCTTTGTCCATCCCGTTGTAAATTTTACAAAAGGGATTCATTAAAAGAAGTGTCGCCATCTGGATATACTTTTATTGCTCCAAGAGACTTTAATGTTTGAATGCCTGCTGTACCCACATGCCAAAGAACTGACACCCAAACTTGACTAATTTCTAAAATTTTTGTGACAAGCTAGAGTACTCATAAATTTACAATGACATTTAAGGGTATGTCTAACACCACTAAGCCTCGAACCCAATCCAACGGTAACAGTCCTGCTGGAAACAACAGAGTTGTTGGATGCAAGGCTGAAATATTACTCTTAAACATCTTTGCGGTGTAATGTAATTTTATATTTACTTAAAGCGTCTTGGGCCTTTGAAGGAATATTGGGTACTGGTATCCTTTGAGCTCCTTGAAAACAGACTGTCAAATACTGCCCGGAGTGGCTATGTCGGAGGACGAGTTAATTCGGCCTCAAATAGGGGACATGTGTAGGTTACGTTTCTTAATTTGTGTAACGACGGTTTATCAAATGTGTGCATTATTCAACTTAAGCGTCATTGGATGGCACTGCATTCAGAACTAAGAAGGGGTATTTACGTGGTTTGAATCTTTGATTTTGAGTCATTGATACGTTAACACAAGGGATGTATGTTGGTCAACATTTTTTCCTAGGAGTGAGAATCTGTGATAGGTGGAAATGTGCGAGATTTTATGTTCTCACAGCGATGTTGTTGAAGATTCAAGTCTTCTCTATCACGTTACGCCATGTCGATTGGTAAATATTTATGTACCCATTTTTCGAAGACACAGTCATTCGGAACGGAACTGTTTGCTATTCAGCATGACGTAACATTTCAGAAGGCTGAAATCCGTAAATGGAAACTTGTTTATGTCCTGTGGGAAATTGATAATGAACATACTTTACTACATTGCTAGTATTTCGCGCTTTGGCTGCAATATTGTACAGTAAGGGTGTTGGCTGTAAATTTAAAAAAAGATTCATGTGGCAGGGACTGAATAAACTGTGGCTAATATCATCCGAACAATAGACTCTCGTTGCAGTACGATACGTATCACGTAGGGATGCTTTCTGTTAAACCGTTCCGGTGCAAACTTCGCTGTTGGGTGAGGCGCACCCAACATCCAATCCGATTTCACTGGAATCAAGAGCTGGTTGAAATGAGAAGAATACGAACAGGGGAATTATTTTCTAATTGATTTCATCCTTCCTTCCAAATTTAAAAGACTCCACTGTGCGCGAACGCAAATGTCTGGCAATTTAAACCGCATGATCTCAGATCTTTGGGCTTTACACATGTACTAATTATTCGGGAGATCCTTCTTCGAATCTGGTCTCTGGAAATCGCTGTGCGTTGCTTCATCCCTAAAGAAAATATTAGGACTTTCATATAGACTACGAATCGATCCCTTGTCCCTCCCAATTCGTGTTAAATAATCATGCTGGTATTTTAGATTTTGTAATGTTTGTATTTAAGGTGGAGTCTTTAAATAAACCAACAAATAATACAAAATTAAATGACTGTGCCACTCAGTAGTTCACAGACAGGTTTTTGATTTAGAACTCTTCTAAATTCTTCTCAATATTTTGGCTGTATGTCAGCCCAGACATTTCCATTAGTTGTTGCTTCAAAAGCTGAATTTGTAGTGCATGATGATAATTAACTCAAACGGGGACATGCGCATTTCCTTTATGATTACCTGGATTTGTTTGAACACTGCTACGTTTGGAATTACACAGTGACATCACAGAGTAAAAATAACTGCTGAATCTTGGAGAACAGCATAACAACTCTTAAAACAGCTTGTTTTCTACACGGCAGTGCTACACATTATCGCATAGCTCTTTCATTTGCATACGACTGGTAACCAGCTGTACCGTAATTCGCTGGCGTCATGCAAAATACTGCACGTGTCCTGTTTTTCGTTGCCTGCAATCTTTGTAATTAGCACGTCTTCAGTGAGAACTATTGCCAGTGCTGTAATCATACTGCTTCAACTCCGTAACTTATTCACGAATTTCGATGGTGTTTAGTACTGAATGTTTCTACCACCTCAAACAAAATTTTGTTTTGGTCCGTAACAGTTTTCATTTTGGTCAATAAACATAGGTTTGCATGACGCCCATATTTAAGGCGTGATTTTTTTAAAAGTATTTCTATAAGTTCGGTTGAGCTGCATGTAAAGTATGGGTTGTACCGGACCAGTACGGCCAAAAATTAAATTGATCCGAATATTCATAGGTCTGGAATAGCTTCCAGAACCAGATTAGTTAACATATCTTCCTGGATAGTTTCGGAGATAAAATGCGGATGGACGCGCAGACTCGATCTTTCCATTAAGAAATACATGTTCATTCCTTTGGTTTGTGCAAAGAACGCATAACAAGTTGGTTCCTGCCTACCAGATAACATCACACCTGTTGGAAAAGTTTTCCCTGTATTCATTCAAGCATCATTCTATGATGATTTGTAAGGACAGTACAGGTATTACTTACGCATTCATGATCTCGACACTAATGGAGGAAGGCGGTCAGCTTCACACCCGACCGCTTTAGCTCAGGGGATGGGCCTCGTGATCCAACTGAACAGGGGAAAGGGCGGAACTCAGAACTGGTCTGAACGTTCTGGAGACGAGAAAAATCTTTGGTCACATGCCGGGAATTGAAATGCAGTTCCTCGGTTGTCCAACCCGTACGTTAGTCACACTGAGTTAGCCCGGCTTCTATGTAAGCAGTTCACCCTTCTTATACCGTATCAATGCAGTGATAGGTTGGTAACCCTGCTTAAATTCATTTAATGCCACTGTACACGATTGTAACGGTTTTCTATTTGTTTCAGTCTAGATTGATGTATGAGTATTTGGACAGTAAATTAACTGGGAAGATTAATTTGATAATTACGCACTCAATTTCAGAGTTTATTAGATATCGATTAAACAGCTTCTTATCAGGTCTGACAGGCAGTTAGTTACATAGCTGGGTAGTTTACGAACAGTTAGCTGGTTAGTTACACTTCCTTGTTCGTGGTTTGGACTGAGACTAAGGCTCTTGGAACTGCGTACTCTAATGGACCCATTGTCCTTTCCACGGATAATAGACAAATTTATATGATATTTGGGGGAATTATACCTGACAGGATAAAATCGAAGTGCTTGGAGTAAACTTTTCCATTGTTACTTTGTCCACAGTAAATTCCCCAAGGTTTATACCCTTGGCCTCTGCGATGAGAAATCTGCGACTAGCCGCCTGAGCTATGTCACAGCCAAGTAAGTTATATAGTTACTTGGCCAGCTGGGTTGCTGGATATGCACAAATCCGTGCATAAGCATCGCCTGTCCATACGTACTTTGGTACTTACACGTACCTCTCAAGCGACAGCTGGATATGCACTCCTATTACGAAGTTTCATTACTAATACTACGATTCACATTCAACCACAATCCAAGGTTAACGGCAGGAGGCGGTGCTTTGTATGCATGGTCCCAGTTTCCGGACCGGAGCGGGTCGTAGTTACTGGAAATAACCTCGCACATCAATGGACCTGCGCGCGCCTAGCCTACCGTCTACACAACTGTGCAGGTTGGGTTGTCTATAGGTCAGGCGCCATGCAGTCGCTTTCCGTGAAAGAAACTTATTGACTGTTTCTTGTGTTTAACGGCGAAGTAGCAGTGAGACCTCGAGGAGAGTCTTTGATCCCTGGCAACGTACTGACTAACCAATTCAATGTCAATTTTTTTCTCAAGTAACTTGCTCTATGGTGAAGGATCTTTCTTTAAAAGCTCATGATTTCTTATCTTGTCAGGAAATTTTTCACCTTTTATGGACTGTAACATTCACACAGGTGCTAAATTTCTGCCATTATACCCTATCTTGAGTGAGGTGAATTTAGTCCACACACTTGCTTTTTCCCAAATTTTAACTTTAATATTATTCTGCAGTCTAGGAATAGGTTTCACAAGTGTCCTCTTATCTTGTGACTTTCCGACGTAAATTTTGTAGGTATGTTTCATTTTGTGTTGGTGTCATATGCCCCACGTGCCTTGTCCCCCTTGATTTGCTTATCTGGCTAATATTCAGTGAAACGTATAAACCACGAAGCTCCCCACTGCGCAGTTCTCTGCAGCCGCCTGTTACTTCCTCCCTTCTGTGCACAGGTGCTGAAAAGAGGGGCAGCAACAGGCATTTCAAGGTTAATTAAATAGGTCCAAACTGACTGTTGTGTTGTTCTTTGATAGTTGTTCAGCCGTTTGTTATAAAACGTGAAACCTCGTCACTGATAACAAAGAGTTTCGTCATTAGACTTTGCCTGAACCAGTTACTTAGACTTCACGTCTTCGGAAATTATATTTGCAAGTAAAATTTTAAAGTTATTTTCACATCTAGGTTTATGTATCCTACGTTTTCCCTTTTCTTTGGGTTTCCCAACCAAAACATTGCAAACACTTCTTTATTTTACCCCTGCATGCTATACGCCTCGTCATTGTCTTTACTGTACTAGTTTTCCTAGCATAATTTGTATGTCAAGAGTAATTTATAAACTGTGGAATCCATAAATACGTCATGTTTATCATACCCCTGATAATCTGTTAGTACGCTGGGAAGTAAATGATATGTAATAGGAATTGCATGGAATAAATTATACACGGAGAAATCTATCTTAGTAGGCCTATTATTTTGGAGGTAAAATACTGGAAGTTACGACAGGCTGGATATGTACGTTCGGTATAACAGAAACGGAATGATTAGACTATGTGACTATGCTTGCAGAAGCTTTTGGAATGCATCCAAGGCGTTGGAAAGACCAAAAACAATTTGAGAATTTTGAGTCTGAAGCGGAGCAGGCAATTTATGGCGTAACTTAGAGGAGATGACGATTATTATTATTATTATTATTATGGCGGTGGTGTTGGTGATGATGATGAAGAAGTTGAAGGGGGCCTTAGAGAAAGAGGTGTAAACGTTTGATTTGCAGTGAACTCTCCCTTGATCCCGTCCATTAGCGGATTTTCTTAGCGGTTTTGGAATTTCGGGTTCTACTACCAGAGAATTAACCTGTCAGGCGATTCCTTGGAAAGTTGTGCAGTGTATTGTATCTCCAGGTTATGCTGCGTAGGCTCTGCATTCCTGAGGGCAACAACGACATGCTTCCTGTTGCCACGCTGTGACTAATTCACTTTGATAAGTGGAACTGACGCGTGTGCAGTGTCGGAATTATTTCTCGGAAAAGACCAGACAATGGAAAGCTAGGATTGTCATTAGTGCACTGAATCTCGCAGCTTTGGAGTCCATCCTGTTGGGTTAAAATGCGAGATTCGAATTTCTTACGGCAGGGCTGATGAGGATTTTTGTCTTTTGGGACGTGACGCCATGCAGCTTGGTATACCAATATGCTCGGCATCATCTTCCAGAAGGCGAAAATTTCTACCCTTGCTTTGTCTCATTTTCAATCTCTGCCGGGAGGCCGACTGTTCTGACGGGATTTTCATTCTGATTTTTCTCAGTACCTCCAGGCGTTTTTCGGGACAATGCTGTGACATAAACCACATCCGGCTTCTTCCAAATCCTTACCTACTTACCGATCAGGTTGATTTAGCGGCTACTTTATAGACTTATATTCCAGCGGTACCAACATCGCAAATCAGCTGCGTTAAGGATTATCCTCATTTTATCCGGATTAATGCTGCGATAGTACTTTGAAACAGGCTTGCGACCGCCGTCTTTCGAATCATTCACTTCGTCTGTTCATCTCATTCGACGTTGTTTTCCCCGTAAAGTGTAAATAGCACTGCTATCGATGAATGACATCACTGTTGAAAACTTACTTGATGGTTACTTATGGCTACTTACCTGTGAGCTACAGGTTTGTTAATGCGTATAAAGACCTTCAGCATCTGACAATTTATGCGTTATCAAAATGCTCCCCAAAATTAGGACTTAGCTACGGTCTTGTTTTATAGGGTTCGTTTTCGAAACAACCGTTAGCAGCAAGAGGATAAATTGTAACTGGTCCAAGTACAAGCACTCACCTTTGCCTATGCGCATTTTAATGTTACGAAGTGCTGGCCTTACGTGGTTTCGTAACTACCATTACTTCTAGCAGATAGTCTGTGGTTTTAAAGGTACGTTTACAGTAAGTAATTCATCTATCATCACATGAAAATGTATTGCATGGTCGCCACAGTATTTTACGTTTTAATACAGGATTTTAATGATATATTCCCTCTAATTTATGTCGCCACAACAAAACTTCATGGTACTACCTCTTTGACGTTAGTGTTAGTGCCGCTTCACAAGTTCGCATAGACATCATGTTAGCTTCGATAATATGTACCGAAGTTGGAAACAATTTCTTGTACATACGGAGTTCTACAAAACTCGGTGTTTATCTGTGACAGAATTACGGGGTGTGCATCTCACTAACGTGGATAAGAAAAGTGAACCCCAGGAAATAAAAGAACGCCTCCTTGCACTTAGCCCTTTATTAACTTGGCTATTCTACTGGATGGCATTGGTTCGACTGCAAACTTTAGAAGAACAGTATTATCACCATCACCTTCTGTGCGACTTCAGAATTTTTTAAAGAGGCGGCAAAGCTGTGTTAACAGAAAGAAACATAGGCCTCCTTCGTTATAAGAAACGTCAGCCACTTGATAATTAAGTTAATAATAAATATTCAACTTAAAGTCGCGTACCAGAAGAGTTTAGTATAGGTGACTCCTAGTTGAGCAGACAGGGAAAGGATTCCAAGTGCTAAAATGAAACAGAAACGTAAAGTTTAAATAATGATGACAAAATATTGTAGAGGAAACAAGCTTTTTGTGTTCTGTGTTTGAAATATTAATGGCGTAAAGTTACGAGTCTTAAAATGTAATCGACTAAAGGATTAAGCGATTATTTTAATAATGAATATATGAATCATAGCAGAATACCCTGTTCTTTCTTTCTTCCTTTCTTTCTTTCTTCTCTTCCCTTCTGTTACAACTTTTACCTCAGCAGCTCCTGCGGTAGTGATGTGTGTGTGTGGAACTGGTTGGGGGGGGGGGGGGGGCTCATTGACGTGAGCGGGTAGTGGAGACCTTCGCACCGGACGGCCTTGCGGTATCCATAACTGCAGAAGTGGTGCAGTGCGGAATTGTGCGTTTTGGTCCAAGAATGGGACTGTTAGATGATCCAGCAGAAGTCATGCAATTTCTATATCAGCTCTCACTGAAACAACACACGATAAAAGAGCGTTGTTCGCCTGTTTATCTTTTAAGTTGTGTATGTTTTAAATTAATCACAGGATGATGTTCATAACACAAACAAAGACAAAAATAAGATTGCTGTTTTCTGCAACGTGAGGCCGTGAAGTTAGAAGTATGCTGAAGTTTCAGAGAATCGTGCTGCCTCTATCACGATCGTTGATATATCTTCACCTACCCTGATGGTGGAATCAGCAGTATCAACTGAAAAGTCAACACCTTTCATCCTGCTGCCTCCATCGTCAGAGTAGTACTGCCTGTATCTATCCTGGTGATTAAAACATTAGTATCCTATGAAATACCAGTACTTTTCTATCAGGCTACATGGAGCCACAACCCGTAAGACAGCAATCTTCATAGTCTTAGCCCTGGGAAACCAAAATCTCAATAGAAAAACCTGGACTCGGGTAACAAGTGTTAACGTAATGTCAAGGATGAAAGCTTGTGATCTTCTGTATAGTAGACTATCCTATCTCATGGTTCAGGATTTTCCTTGAAAGCTGTTAGTTGCTCAGCCGTTTACTATATTTTCTTCTTTTATGCTTCTTTTATTACTTCTTTCACAAAAGTCGCCATTGGACCATATCTTCGGCTAATTCAGTCCAGTCCACACCATCACATTTTATTTCTCTAAGATTAATTTCAGTAGGATCCCTACTCCCGCCTACGCCTTGGCAATTCCAAGTTTAGATTTGGCTTGACCCTTCGCGAATAAAAATATATATTTGAATTTTCCATCTGTACCGTGCTTTCTACACTGAAGCCTATCTCATCGTCCTTAATTTAAGCACATTAATAATATAAAGGCCGATCCCAGTGGCCGTGCTGTCTAAGGCGTGGGTCTTCGGCCGCTCGCTTACTAGGATCTTGGGTTCGAATCCCACCGGGGGCATGGATGTCTCTCTCTTGTGAGTGTTGTGTTTTGTCAGGTATGGGTCTCTGCGAGGAGCTGGTCCCTCGTACAGAGGAGTCCTGTGTGTGATCATGAAGCCTCGACGAAACGAGGAGGCCCAGGCCCATATAGGGCTGTAGAGCCATAGGGGGGAATAATATAAAGACTAAGATAATACATGAAGCTACTCATTGTTTACTTTCCTTCACCGTGGTGCTACTTTCTCAATCTTATTGCTAAATCCTCAGCATTCTGTCCTCAAATGCCCATATTCCCGTAGCGCGACACTTCAAGTTTCACACCCACCAAGGCAGCGGGAACAATTATAGTCTGACACATTTTAATTGTATAATGTGCACGACCAAGTAATACCATTTACCTGCTGATCTTTATTCGGTATAGTTTCCAATAGACTCATACGTGTTAAGATGCGTGTGTTTCGTACAGCATCTGTACAGGCTACAGGTATTGCACTTTAATGACTCTGTTAAGCAAACATATTTAAATCAGAAAGTTGTCTTTTATCTTAAGGAGATATTGCGCGTGAATCATTTAATGGTCGCTGTATCTACTACACTATTTACCGTTTCATTGCCCTGTATATCGATCAGACGTTTTATTTAGGCCTATGTATTTAATTTGTTTCTCAGAATAAATAGCTATTTTTGCAAATGTTTTAGACAAATCTTTGTGGTGGAATTTTTGTGTGTTATCTGGGAGATAGAGGCCGAGATTTTAGGTAATATTTAGAGCGGAGTGGTAACTGCTAAGTTCGGATTACCTTCTGCTGCTATTGTTCCGCAGTGCAAACTTAAGCAACAGAGGAATGTTGTCCAATAGTGTACTCCGAGCCCGCGCGCGGCGCTGATGCTGCTACACTTGAAGCCCTATCGCCCCCTCCCAGCCAACAGTCTGTGCGCGGCGACAGTAGTAGTAGTAGTGACGTCACTGGGGGATGCTGCCTCTCAAGGTCAGTTGTCACTGTTATTTCAGTCAAACTTATCACAAAGTTGCCCCTTACAGTTCGACGACGTTTCGATAATCAACAGAGTGTTTGTAAGTTGTGCCACACAGCTCGTAGTGCTATTGTAGTTACTGCTAGCGTAGTACAGAAATAGCTCCGTATCGGCGCGTGTTGCTAACAGCGACAGCAGGTGACCAGCCGTGCCGCGAATGTTACTGCAAGGATTGTTTGGTCTGTCGGACACTTGTTCTAGGAATAAGTTGACCAGTTATCTTAATTAACAATTTTGTGTGTGCTAATGATGAAAAGACTGTTTGTAGCTTTACACCACGTTACACAAACGTAAAATTAGTACGGCTACCAACTATCTTAGGTTAGAATGCCGAGCTTCGTTATTGACAAGATGTTTGTTATATTGCACACTTGTCAGACGGCAAGGTGTGTGCTATTATTGGCAAGATTGGTGGCTGTTTTTCATACTTGATGGTGGCGTAACTTGCAAATACAGCAATCAGAAGCCTAAGTGCGTTAGAATGGCGCGTACTGTTATTATCGTTTTCTGTATTTTACACTTCTTGGTCACAGGATTAGATACGGCGACCATTTCACCAACTTTGCAAGGAGCAGTTATTGAAAAGGGTTGCCTGCTGCATTTCACAAACACATAGCATAAGATTTAGAAAAAGTAACCAATTATCTGCCGATCCCAGTGGCCGCGCTGTCTAAGGCGTGGGTCTACGGCCGCTCTCTAACTGGGATTGTGGGTTCGAATCCCGCCTAGGGCATGGATGTCTGTCTCTTGTGAGTGTTGTGTGTTGTCAGGTAGAGGTTTCTGCGACGAGCTGGTCCCTCGTCCAGAGGAGTCCTACCGAGTGTGGTGTGTCTAAAAAGTGTGTGATCGTGAAGCCTCGAAAAATGAGGCGGCGTTGGCCCCCAAGGGGCTGTCGAGCCATTGGGGGGGGGGGAAGGAACCAATTATCTAGCAAATTGGAATAGCATGTGCTGTAACTAATAACGCTGGTGTATTGCACACTGGGGAGCGCCCGCGTTGAAATCTTGTACCGTGAACCAGCTATCCTGACAGTGCTTTCCTAGTTTTCCTGGGTCCGTCCAGGTAAATGGCGGGATAGTACTTCAGATTAGGACACAACCACTTCGTTTTACGTTCTTTCAATACTCAAACTACAGTTGTGCCCATATTAACAGAGTTGTTAAATATAACAGTGTTTTCACCACCTTTTGCAAATTGTATTGTACCATCTAAGTAACAATTACGCTTTAGTTTTTAAGAATTTTGTTTTTACAGCCGTGTGTACTTAGCATTTATCGTTAATGGAAGTTCTGTTTTCGAGACCCCACGTCTCATTAATCGAGAAACACTGAAATGAAGCATACCTGTATAGAGAAATAGACTCGTGAGATCATCGACGTCGAACAGCCCTCTAAGACAAGTGAGAATAGCGTGTGCCATTTATGAAAAGGATTTATGTGTGTTTCACGGTTGGTTCATGCCTGGGATTAAACACGGTAGTCATTTGTCTTCAAGTTAGAATGGAGTGTGCTATTACTGGCAGGATTTTTTGCTGCATTTCACACTTGTTAGATGACATCAGATTCAATATGGTGGCCAGACGCGTTACATAAATTGGCATGGAGTGTGCTTATATTGAAAATATTTTTACGTATTTCATACATGTTACACGGTATAGAAGTAAATAGGATAATCAGGTGTTTTTGAAAACCAGGATGCCGTGGGCTATAATTGAGAACATTGATATATTGCTCACATATTACATGGCGTTAGATTAAATACGGTGACCAGCTGTCCTTAGTGGCCTGTGTAGTTTTTTTTAAAGGAATTCTATATTGTACACTTGTTTCATTGTAAGATTAAATTCCATGTGCTTTTGCCTTGGAAAATTTATGAAGGGATGTGAAAATACTGGAAATATTCTTTGTCCTACAGAAGAATTTTAAATATATTGCTCCCCCCCCCCTCCCCCTCCCAGAAAAAAATATGAACTGTTGACGGCTCCAGTTTGTCAGTTTGAATGACGGAAATATCTGAAATATGGTGACCTGCTATTTAATGTAGGGTACCTGAACGAACAGTGACTTGTGCTGGTGTGCTGCTATTAAAAAGATTTCTTGTATTCCACACTTCTCCCACGGCATTATTTTAGTTGAGTTGGTGGTGGTGATAGTGGTGGTAGTAGTAGTAGTAGTAGTAGTAGCAGTAGGAACAGTTTTAAGCGTCTGTATTGGTAACTACGTAAAACAGAGTTTTTGAGAAGCTAATAGTTGTTCTGCTAGTAAAATTTCTCAACATTTATGGAACCCGAAGGTTTATCGTGTTCGCACGAGCCCACCGCTGAATCATGTCCTGAGTAAAATGAAGCCAGTGCACATAGGCCTATTCTCATACCGTATTTCTTTAAGATCTATTGTAATTCTTTATATGGCAGTCGTAACTTTATGTACCGCAAGCTTCAACGTTAAATAACACGATATTTTGTCGGTGCCGTTTGCATGCTGAATTCGTTTGGTTCTCAGAACAAAAAGTGATTGTTTCCGTAAACATCAATAACCGATTTATCTATAATGGAGATGCCGCGTTCCTTCATGGAGATAACCAACTTTTGAAAATGATTATGAAGTTGAGCTTCGCCCTGTAAAGGCTTAATACTACCGTCCCATTTACCCCTAGCTTTCACAAGAGGCGTCTTCTGTTCAGGTCTTCTTACAAAAGTTCTGTATGCATTTCCCATCTGTACCGTGCTTGCTGCATGTCACCCCTCTCTTGCCTTAACGGCGACGAATACAAATTATGAATCTCCTCATTATGCAGTTTTTTTTCTTTGCGTCCTGTTATTTGTTGTTCGTTGAGTCCAAATTCCGCAGTGCCATTTTTGCGAACACCTTCCATGCTTCTCCTTAGGATGAGAGACCAGGTTTCACACGTGTGGAAAATACCAGACATTTATAATTTTGTCTGTTTGAATGTTTAGTTTCAGGATAGGCCTGTAAGATGGGAATACAAAAGATCCTGATTTGAATTCAAATTCATTTTAATTCCTTTGTGATTAAATCTTTAGTTTGTTACTGTCTTTACTAAATAATGAAGTTTGTCTCAATTTTTAATATTTTTCTCTTGCAGTCTAGTGATGAGATATGTTTGTATTCAGTCTTATCTGCCTTTGCTTCTAAACCACCAAACTCTTCAAAACATCTAATAGAGTTCTCTGTTCTTCATTTCTTAGTAAACAGTGTCATCTGTGTTGACCAGGATCTGATGTATTCCAGTTCCGTCCTGCTGTCTTTGATCTTTCTGATGGCTTACCCTAAAAACATTGATGAAGAGCAATGGAAACGTAGCATTTTCACTTTTCAGACACTTCTGGATATGAAGTGCATCAGACACATGTTGATCTGTACGAAATTTACCATTCGTTTTGTTTCCCCAATATCCAACAGTTTTGCTGATTTATCCTCCAACAATATTAATTAGAGACTAAATTGTAATGCGTTCATTATGTAAATTTTTTCGTTCCTCCTTTATTGAAGTTCTTCACTGTTCCAATATTCTCCCTATCCACCTGTTCCAAAGCACTCCCAAGTCTCATTTATTCCCTCGGAGTGACAGACCAAGTATTGAATCAACACTAACATTACAGTTCCTGTTCATCTTTAGCTTTCGGGAATCGAGACGGAAAGACAGACGATCTGGAGCTGAATCGTAGGACAGTAGACCGGGTTTTGCTGAGAGAGTAGACCTGCAATGCTCAGAGAAATTAAAGCCAACCATGTACACTCTTGCTGGGATTGTCCAGCTACCCTTAATACATTTCCAACATGTTTCGGCCCATCCGGAATTCAGTGTAGTGTTCCCACTAACAGGGTACATGGTTGGTTTTAATTTCTATGAGTAACTGAGGATGTAAACTGTAGAAATGCAGCATTACAAGACACCTTGTGTAATGCATTGCTGCTCCGTAGACGATTGTGGATATTAAGTACCACTTTCCATTAACAGGTGCACTTTAGAGTCCTGTTTCTGTACAAATTAGTACATTTGTTCTACACAGATATGTTTGTGCCACGTCAGCGCACACATAATACGTTTATGGTTTTCTTAAGTGTGTAGGTGGATCCTGGGATAGTGTTACAAAATACAGTACTGACTGTTGTGTAAATGTATTCATAATTTACTTTGTACCGGATAATTAACAGTATTGACAACAAGTAGCATGTATGTTTTCATTACTACTACTAACAGCGTCCGAATGTCATCGAGAAACTCGCTAGATAAACCAAGACGAGGTAGACATTTCTGGTAGGTCTGCTCTGCTTGGTGTTTCATATTGATGCATGGAAATGAGCTGTTAGTTCTGCAGTATACGTGTTGTGGAACCTTTTTGCATTCAACTGACATTTATTTATTGCATAAGTGCATCATGACTTTCACGGGTCACATTGGACGAAGGTTTGTCAATATTTAGAAGTTTTACATTACCTCACGTATGTCTGTTTTTCGTTTAACTGCAGGCCTTTCAGCTCATTGGCAGTCTGTGTGCCTTGTTGATAACTTTCAGATAGTGCATCTCAGATGAGACTTGATTCCTCGTCTCACTGCGCTTGTTTTTATGGCACTGCGTCACGTAATGCATGTCGTTTTAAAGGTCACCAATTTGATTCCTCGACGAGGCCATTGTCACGATTTTATGGACAGATAAAGCTATTTAAATCCGATGTGTCATTGTGCAGTCAGGCCGTTTGGTTTATATAAATATGTACAATGCAGGTAACTTTTATCATAGCTAGCACGCTATTTCAAGATAAGTTTCCAACATGGAAGCCAATACGTTTACAGATAATCACTCCAAGTTTAACTGTGTGGGGTACCTTCTTGTGATTCTTAGAGTATGTAACGATGATTTTCCAACTAAAAGGAGTGCCCGAATTGGAAAATTTTAACTACCGGTACGGTAGGGAACAAGTTTTTCATAAAGCTTTGATTTAGTGCGGTTCTATCAGCCCGTTCACTTTTAACTTTTTATCAATCGGAACGCCTTTTCGGTGCTTTCCGGTACATTTGGAGCGTTAACTAAAACGGTTATGTAGTGTGAGATGCTGAGATGACTGCGAATGTGAATAGGTACGAATTTAAGAGGAGATGGTCGTGGGGTCTTTCAAGGTACGATGCTTTCTCGGGATTTGTCTGGATAAACCGAGGAAAATCACGAATGGCCAAGATTCGAAACGTGCACCTTTAGAATACATACAGGTAGTAGTAAGGTAAAGTTCATCCTATAACCTGCTATGAAGGCACAGAAGGGTAGTAGAGGTATAGCTCTACTCTTTCTGTAACCTCGGTGATAAGAATACATGCAAGCCTAGAACATTGCCCCTGCATCAGCCTGCTCTATGGTTCATGTTGTGATCGGGATCTCACCCGTTCGAATCCCAACCAACAGACAGGTCATCGTTACTGGATTTTCATATTTTCTTCCATTCACCCCAGGCTAATACTGTACTTACTGTGTCATTAAATAATCTGCAGTTAGATCATAAGTAATTAGTTATTAGCCGTGTTTTGATATGATCTGGACCAGGTCGCCCGGACCACTAAATTCTATGCGGTGACACCTCGTACTAGTGGGTTCTCAGTATGGAACTCGCTTCATATCGCGCTTCTGGCGCCTAGAATTTTGATGTGGCTCATAGATTTTTTGGAAAATTTGTGGTGCCCTGGTCTGGGCCCTGCTTCTGATTCAGAATCTAGAATCAAAGCGGCCTCGCCGGAAGTCGCAAGTATGTAACACCGCAAATACCAAATATCGCTGCCGGATTCCCAACGATTTGCTTTTTATATTGTCCTCCCTCTTCCTGGTCCGTCTTGCAAATGGAGACAGTAAGTTCCTCCGAAACGCTGGTGCCTACTCACCTAAGTGACTACACGGTATCATAACCCAGAAGACCACAATACGTGATCTTAAACTCTGAGAAAACCTCCAGTTTATAGGCCTTAATAGTAACTTCTCTTAAATTATTAAATTATCTTTTGCTTGAATCCCCTTACGTCCAGACAATTTTTCTATAATAGATTGTTTTCACGTAATTGTAATTACTGATATTTCTTCAGAGTAAGGTAACACGACTACGTATTTAAGATTATTGTTTGAGTGAAACTGACAAAGTTTTATCATGCGATCTTTTATTATCAGCCGACGCTACCTACATTCTGTTGGTCTTAAATGCTATCACGATCATTTACAGTGAAGCTTATTAAGTCTGGCATTCACTTGCCTTTTTTCCAAGTCACTTTCGATTCCAGTTGTTCCCATCCGGTATATTCTTTCGACCGAAGTACGCAGCGACAGTATTGTTTACTGGATGGGTTGCCAGCCCATTGCAAACCCCCAATAAATTGGAGGCCCGGTGGGTTGCCTTTTAGTCTGGCTTCTCCCTTTCGACCTCTTCGGCAGTAGCTATGCTCTTAGGATGTTAAGAGCTCAGATATTAAAAGTAGTACATGAAGAAATTGAAAAAAAAATGGGAGTAAGGTAAAGGTAAAGCTCTCCCTAGAACAGGCCATGAAGGCCCAGAGGGGGAGTAGAGGTATAGCTCTACTCTTTCTTTAACCCTGGCACTAGATGAGGGTGGGTGGTCAACTCCACGTCCCGGCCGCTTTACCCTCGGGAAAGAGACCCGGTACCCATTGTATAGAAGGCTGGTTAGGCCCTAGGGCCGGTCTGGACAGGTGCTGAAAATCTCGTCACCACTGGGATTCGATCCCCGGACCGTCCAGCCCGTAGCGAGTCACTATACCGACTACGCTATCCCAGCCCACGAAAAATGGGAGTAACACAAACAATTCTAGAAATAATGGAAAATAACAGGTTGAAATGGTATGGACATGTATTACGCATATAACAGATATCTTAAGCGAATATTGACCTTGTCGACGGAAGGAAGAAGAAGGAGAGGAAGCCACGAAATAAGAGTCTTAACATGTGAAGATGCAGTAAACTGGCACATATGGCGAAAAGCTACTGAGAACCAGTCACCGGTTACTTTTTTCTATTCTAGAAGCGTTCTAAATTCCTGTTCGGACAGACAGTAGATATCCTTGGATAGAGGATGAGATATTTGCGGTTTCATAAATCCTTATTAAGACAAATGTTGGGACTGCTTGGATGGGAGTTCATACTCGCCCAAGGCCTTTAGCATGAATTCAGCAGCTTCTTTTTGGCGCTGCAGCCCAACTCGATCTCTAGCCTGTAACATAGAAAGTTTATAATTCCTTATTAAGACAAGCTTTAAGACTCCTTGTTAGAGGAGAGTTGAGAATGTCAAAGACTGTGTGGCCAGGTCATCATTTTTTGTTGTTGCTACAGACCAATATGAGACGTGGTAGAGACACCCTATATTAACCATTTAACCTTTTGAAGCGCGAATTTCATCTGTCAATAACTACTTACTAGTGCATACATTTCTAGTTGAGCCTATCAATATGGATTACTAATATAAATTATTATGATCATCGTCATTTGTGAAGAACTTACTATTTAGGTAAAGGTAAAGCAATCCCATTACAGGCCTTGACAGGCCCTTAGGGTCCCAGGAGGTTGAGGCTCCCAGATTTTTAGACAATCGGCACATGAAGGTGGTAAGGTTGTCAGCTCTACGCACCGGCCGCCTTTACCCCCCAGGAAAGATTCCTGGTACTCATTTCTGTTAGAGGCTGAGTCGACCCCAGGGCCATAGTGCGACCGAAACGATTATGTCAATGAAAAATTCCAGTGACACCATCGGGAATCGAACCCGCGACGTTCCGGTTTGTAGCGCAGTGCCTCAACCAACAGCGCCACCGCGTGCCCCCTTACTATTTAGGTACAGATTCTATATACCTGAAATGTTTCGGCAATAACCTCAGAGTTTCATACTACCGCTGTGCTTGCAATTGTAGACGTACAAGCAACATTTGATATACAGGGTAGGATACAGGCTATCATTGCATATGCAAATTCAAAAATTTACTGTGACTGAGCGAAAAGAGTTAACTAACACACAGCGGTTACTGTATATAGGCCTACCACCTGTTTAACGTTAAATGACTGCACGTTGCCCACAGATTTTGTTCATGTGTCGTATGATTCTTAGAATCGTCATACGACACGGCATTAACGGAGTTGGCTTGGGAATGGAGTCGCAGTGCTGTGTGAGGTGTAGGAACTCAGTTTTTAAGTATAAGTGAAATCAGGGGTGCACAGATTTTTCAAAAATCGAGAAGCCATCTCAAAATTCTAGGCGCGAGAAGGGAGACTTGCAAATTCGATACTGAAAACCCACAAGTATTAGGTGCCACCGTACAAAATGTAGTCGTCCGGGCGATCCGGCGCCTGGGATTTGTGCATCTCTGATTTAGATGAATTTTCATAAGTGTTAGGATTCCTTTCTGGCGGATCAGACTTTCGTTAAGTTCTGTGCCACAGTTCAGCTGTTTCTTCATTGTGTTTCAGAACGATACCAGCCGTGATCTCCTCTGTTATGGAGATATCCTGTATCCTTATTAAAACAAGCGTTAGAATTCCTTGGGTGGGGGTAAAATTGTCGCGATGCCTGTATCATCAGTTCATCTGTTTGTTCTTGGTGCTACAGTCCGTTGATTCGGTAAAGTCAGGTTCAAAGTTTACGTATCGTAAGGTGAGCACGAGGAACGCACAGCAGAGAAAAAGAAATCCGGATAATTCCATGTGTAGACGAAACATACATACGGGTACGATCTCCCTGCTACAATTACTTCATGTAAGGAGAGCAGAAGTTAACAGGAATATAAATGTACAAAGCAGCAGTTCCACCAGCTTTACTGATTTCTTGCACATATGTATTGGAAGCGATTAATATCAATTAGCTACACACACATACAAACACCGATAATAGTTGTGTTGCCATGCGCTAGTAGACAGCTCGTCACAGCTGACGTTGAAGGTCATGGGTTCAAGTACTGAAGCTAATTCTGTTAGTTATTTTTTATGTCATAAAGTCACATTTATTTGATCCGATTCTGAGTGGATGTTCAATCTTTCAACTGATTTAAATTGATTACAACTTGGAGAAGTTTGAGCCACCATTGTGCCTAAGAGAGAGACATTCTTATGGCGGTATAAAATGTAAGGCATACATTAGCTGTCGCACATAAATTTTGTTGCAATTCTTGCTGTTATGTCATACACTTGTTGCAGTGCCTGCTGGTATCTTATGTACTTTGTTGCAATGCTGGCTGTTATGTCATGCTTTGTTGCAGTGCCTGCTGGTATCTCACATGCTTTGTTGCAGTGCCTGCTGGTATCTCACATGCTTTGTTGCAGTGCCTGCTGGTATCTCACATGCTTTGTTGCAGTGCCTGCTGTTATCTTTTATGTTGTTGAAAGGCTCGCTATTATGTCATACACTTTCAGTTAAAAGGGAAGTAATTATTTTCTAGTTATTTTGTGTAGTTTTGAAAGGCCGTTTCTTTCTTTCAGAGAAGATCGTAAGTTACAAGTGTCTGAAATCCGAGTTCTAAAGAAAATATCTGGGTCTTAATAGGATGAAGTCAATAGGCAGTTTGGGATATGTAACGAGAGACTTTATGCTTTATACAGTTCACGCCGCATTATTTGGTACTGAAATCAACATGATCAATGTATAGCTAGAGTAGGGGAAACAAGGAATGTATGCAAAATTCTGATGGGTAAACTCTGGAACTTTCCATGAAATTCCATTTGCTTTCACCTGCAGAGCTTGCCTTTTTCCAGTTCGTGATGTAAGTCGTGAATGCATTATATTTTACGTTGTTTAGTAACATTGAAATATGCCCTTTGTTAGTCGTGACTTATTTGTATAAGTATATAATTATTTTTGTTACCATCACCATTGTCATTGTTTATATGTTCTTTATTTAAAGATGTAGCGAAGAACATCCCAAGTCTTCACGCTCCCATGAAAGCGTTTCCCACAAGACAACAGGCCTAAATTATTATTATTATTATTATTATTATTATTACAAGGTATTTGCATCTTCTCGAAAGCGTTTAGACCGGCTCTGGAGCCCACCCATCCTCCTGTGAGTACCGGAGGTTTTGTTTTTGCTTGGTTATAACGGTTGGGGCGTGAATTTGACCACTGACTTCCATTTAGAGCCAAGATTAAGAATGCGTGGAGCTATACCTTTATTCTTCCTTGTGCCTGCACGACGTTTTGCTCGATTAAGCACACGGACGGTGTATGTTATATTTAGCATCTAAACATGTCCTCGCTCTGTTTTGCAACGCTGCAGAACACGTGTAACTGCATTACAAGGATTATGTGCTAAAATGTTTGCGAAATGATTAAAGTTTGTTTGGCAAAGTCCTCGTGAAGCGGACAAGTTCGTCAGTCTGCCCGTCCATGGGCAAGGTCACTCAGTCAACACGCAGTGAGACGTGCCCACAGCCTCGTAAACTAGGAACAAACACACGATTCCGTGACATTGTTGGCATTTGTTCCATGACAGCTGTAATAGTTCTATTAAGATTCCGTGGAAGTTTCATTCCAGTTGTGTCACTTCTGCTCTGGAGTTCCATGAGATGCATTGTGGTTCCATTTACGTCTGGAGAGTTTCATAACCGTTAAATCACACTTGTAACATTACGACGTAGCATTATGCTTCCATGTAGGTTCCGAGATGGCTTGGTAATTGTTTCATCATACCTGCTTCAGAGATGCATTATGGTTCCATTTAAGCTCTAGAGCAGGCCTGCTGAATCTTTCATGTGGTGAGGTGAACTTTGGCAAAATCTGGGCTGCGTGCGGGCAATATGACGTACAGTACACAGAACGAAGAATGAATAAGTATGATTATATGCATAATTTTGCGTGTAGATTTTTCTATAAATCATGTGCAATAAAAATATACTGTTAATAACAGGAAAAATTTATCGAAATGCTATTCACAACCTAGGCCAGGGTGACGTTATTTGTAACACATTTTTACAAAATGAATTAGGAATGTAATGTATGTCTCCATGAATAAACGGCTCGGAAGTTTTCAAAAATGCTTTGGCGTTTTATCTCGGCTTTTCCAGGGCAAGAGATAAAAGACTTTCTGATATTAAATTTCTCCGCGGGCAACATGTTGCGCGCTGCTTTACAATGCCTTATAATGGTAAAGGTAGAAGTCCCTTGGACGCAATGAAGGAATATGAGGGAGCGGAGGTATAGCTGCACTTAATCTCGGCACTAAATGGAGGTGATCTGTTGGCTTCTCGCTCCAGCCCACTTTACCCCTGGGGAAAGAACACTCGATACTCTTTGAATTGAAGGCTGACTGGGTTCCCGAGTCTTTCTGGACGCTTTAAAGAAGAGATCGCTTTGTAATGGTTCCATTACAGTTTCTTCAAAGTTCGGTGAGAACTGCATTATGGATTAATTTAGGCTTTGAGTGTTTCGTAACGGTTCCAACGCAAGTGCTTTGTTTTTAGAGAGAGTTTCATTGATGATCACTTTAGATTCTGGAACTGCGGTGACATTTCTGTGACGGTTTCATGGCACTTGTATTATGATTACCCGTATGACTGCTCCATCAGGACAACGTCAACTTCGCGTCAGCATTGCAAAATAAGTAAATGCCAAATTTGTTTGAAATTTCCGGAGGCCTTGCTTCGCCACTTTTTGAAAACACACGTCATTTCGTACTATTTTTGGTTTTATTTTAAGAAGTCTGCTCAGAATATAGTAGCTTGGAATGGAGAAACAGGAAGGAAGCGGTCGTCGCGTAATTTGAAGTACCTGTACTATTGTCGCATTACTTGGAGAGAACGACTAAAACTATCCAAACCATCACTCAGGAAGCCAGTCTTCGGGCAGGGATGTGAACCCGAAACGTTATGAAGTGTGTGACCTTGTATCCAAACCCGTATGATTTGTAAGCAGCTTTATGTCAGTCATTGGTTTGGATGTTGATTTATTGCAGATAAAGTCTGGAGCTGCCGGAGTTAACAAACAGTACATATATATTACTCCGAGAAGACTGATGATTGTCACTGCTGACAGTTTATGAAATAAAAAAATCGACTTATAATGACAAATTATTTTTTCACTTTTATTTAATTGTAATTTCACTTTGTCGATAAGCGTTTAAAACAGAAGATTTGAAGTACAGAGAGAGAGACATATTTTCTGCCATATACGAATTTTTTCTTCCATGGTCCTTTTATGGGGAATGTAATAAACTTTCGATTTGGGAGGTACGTGATGTAGGTATTATGTTGGGCCAGTATAAACGAAAGTTAAATTTATCATACACTTTAGGTGTGTGATTACAATACCAAATTTCATGTATATCTAATCAAGTGATTTGGAATACATGTCGCTTGGGTAGTTGTGTCGCAGTGTTAAGGCGACGCATGACTGAATGGTTGCCATGGAAATCCAATGCGTAACAACGCGTGGGCGCGATTAGCACCCTGCTCCACTAGTCCTCTCAGCCCCTCTAGTGAAAGTGTGCCTTGAAGTAGGCCACGATCACTTCTTTCTAGTTCACCGTAATATAAAATTGATACGGCTTAATTTTTTTATTAAATTCATCGTTATTAAATTTCATGAAACTGCATTAAACGTTTCTCGCGTTGTTAAACTTGTAAGACGCACTGGCGGAGCGATTTAATAGGCGCTCCGAAGGGATTTGAACGCGCCAAAAAAGTAGGCTTATGAGATCACCTTGATGTCTGTCGATCTGTGTTTGTGTGTGTGTATGTGGTCTGTGTATACTCCCATTCCAACTTTGATACCCGTTGGCCGATTTTCACAAAACTTCCTATGAACACAATTCCACTGAAACCCCCACAACTCTGTACTTCGTAATTTCCTGCAGTCGGTAACAACAGCACTGCGCAAGCGCGAACTTCTGAAGTGGAATATAATGTGAAGTGTATGCTTTTGGCGCGGATGGAACTCGCACAAGTGCCTTTCCTAGAATACGGAGAAAGCTCTATAAACAGTTCCTATCCCGTGCCGGGGAACAATGCTCGATTGCAGCACCACTGCTAGGATACGCGAAAACGTAAATTATTAATTGCATATTTTTCTGCACCGACCATTATGTAATGCCAAAATATCTGCCACAAAATGAGGTTGTCATTTATAGTTTAAGAATTTATGATGGAGAAAGGGACCATATCAAGAGTGTTAGTAAATAGTACCTATGAAGTTATGGGATAATCTTGACGAAAATGTGTATGGCAGGAAAGTGGGCCTTATAGGTTATGCTCGGAACTCATTGTCAAACATTATTGAAGTACACAAGCCTTTTCAAAGACTTAATCGTCCTGTCTTTGCATTCAACGTTAAAAGTTTATTGAAAGTCATATGAAATAATATATTACCACATGAATTTTTTTTGTTTTCCTCTGTCTCCTTCGTGGCTTTCTTTTTTTGTTTTTTTTTTTCTGCCCCATTTATTCAGTGGGTACCTGTGTTCTTTCCCGGGGGTAAAGCTTCCAGGGTTTGAAGTTAACTACTCACATCCACCAAGTGCCGAGCTTAAGAATGAGTGGAGCTATACCTCTGCTCCCCCTGTATGCCTTTATGGCGTGGACAGGGAAAACTTTACCTTTTATTTCTACCTTACTTTCTCCCTTTCTTTTCTGGTTTCTTTGCCTGTGTAAATGCGTAAATGCCGACTGGTCGATGCCGCCGAGTCTGCGCGCCGCATGTGTTTCATTCATCACTGCGACAAATTTTATCAAGACCCTTCCCCTATCCCCCACCTACGGCAGGTCTCACCCCTTTCTTGTTGCATGACAGTACGGCGCGCCATTCGGATTTTCCCCAGTTATTTCGGTGGGTGTGTGGTGGTTGTACCCCGGGAGGCTATACTGACTGCCACTAGGTCGTAAAGTAGACTAAGGAGAAATTATTCCAAATGTCGTTTTCTCCCAGTACATTCAGCTAAATTGTACAAAGAAGCAGTATCCACATACAATACCTGGGATATTTCAGTTTCTGTTTAGGCGATGGTGAGATTTGATTCCTGACAGTGGCATGAAATTTTCGCCGCCACGTCCAGACCGGGTAAGGGCCCCAGCCATTATTTTGTATAACTTTTCACGTTATGACATTGGGAGTTGTTTAAATTATGGTCTTCTGGGTCTTACATTATGTAGTATGTCTGTTACGACGTTTCGGAGGAAGGTGCTACCTCAGTTTGGTTCAGGTGATCACTTGAACCAATTGTCACCCTGAAAATGGAAAGGAAACGTTACTCAGACACGTCGAAAAAAAAACTTGTAATACTGCTCGACGTAAGAATCCAGAAGGTGGTCACTTGAACTTGCGTGCGGGGAACTCCTTAAAACAGCATGAAGCTGACCATTCATCTCCACGTACTGCCTAGGTTCAGAATACTTAGAGTTTTATTTCTGCGCCTCTGTACAGGGACCATTTTATCTTTACTTTTAAATACAGTGTAGGAAGGATTAGAGATCTGGAGTTTTGGAACGAATCTACGTCGGATCAAAGTAAGCCAGTAACACCCTGCGACCGTGAAATATCCATTTCTGTAAAATGTGACAATTGTCAGTTTATTTCCTCAGAGAAGAATTCTTGATGTTTCTAAGGAGAAGTTTATACATTCCAAGGCTACGTATCACTATAATCGTTACTAGACTAAATATGCTGTTCTTGAGTAAGCCAACAGCCGATTTTTATGTGGGTGATTTCAACAGAATGTGCAGTGGTCTGTTGGCAGAAAGTAGAATGAAAGGAGTGTAGTGTCTGAGCAAGCGAAGTTCTTTCGTTGTGCATTCTTTATACACAAAAAACAGTAGCCACGGTTAAAATGTCGGATAGCAGGGCGTATATGTTAAGTTTAAGCTCCTGTCAATTTAAAAATAAGTTGTGTGTAGGCCTACCTGTTCTAGGTAAGTTTCTGGCAGGTGCTACAAAACCTTTCTTGGCGTGGTTAAGGTATGGGAATGGCCTCAGGAAGAATATAAGGTTAAGATCTTAGTCGTGAATCACCCTGTAGAATTAGCATGTGAGGTGTGGATCAAGTGGCGGAATTTATGTGTGGATGGGTTGGACGTGAGGGTCGGGTGGAGGGGAAAATAACACAGAGATTTGGCATGGAAATAAATCTTTTCGAAACCACTCTTTGGAAGAATGTGGGAAAGTCTGACTTCTCCCGCCCCTGGTTTCCCGCTGGACCTGGTTCTCGCAAACCGCGATAAAGTCTGTTCGTTGGGAGCACTGATTATGACGTGGGTGCTGTAGTAAGCAGGTGTTGTCGCTAGCGGTAAGTCAGTGCAGCTGTTCCTGAATGACCCCGCATAATAAACTATAGTAGGTTTGAGGGGAAAAAATAATTCGCTTTTAAATTATAGCCTCACTCATTTCAGGGTTTTGGGGGCCTACTACTGCCGGCAGTCAGTTGATTTGTCACATGTCTGATTCGTCAGCTGTCTTGTTCTGTTGTTATTCTCTACTTTGTTAAAAGTCAGTCGGCTAACTGCATTAATCGTAGTCATTTCTGAAAAGCTAATAGTTTCTTAACTACTGAAGAAATTTCTCCTTCTATGAAAATGAAATATTTATGATACATTAACAGACTATCGTAGCAATTGATTGGCTATATAACTAACAAATCACAGACTAACTGCCCAACGAAGTAACCGGCAAAATGACCAATTAACTAACCAATTAATGGCTGAGGTGTGTATCACAGTTGCTCGTTTGCTTCTTAAAGCAGCCTTATCAGCTGTAAAATTTTGTAGCATCAATTGAGAAAGTAAGAGATTATCTTTTCGCCACGCCTGTCCGGACCGGCCCTGGGGCCTGCCCAGCCTCCTGTGCAATGGGTACCGGGGTTATTTCCCGGGGTTAAAGTAGCCGGGGCGTGGCGTTGACCACCCACCTCCATCTCCCCCTCTGTGCCTGCATGGCACGTTACGGGGTGACCTTTACCTATGCGAAGCTAGAAAGGAAGCGGCACGATTTCTTTAACGCAGTTTCCTGGACTTACAAAGGCAACCCTGTCGAAATGAACGATCAGGATCTTTTCTGGCGACAGAAATAATCGGCACATGAACCTCGGAGGAGGTACAACAGCGGACACGTAAAGGTAGTTGAAGGGATATATGCAAAAGGTTCTTAAGGAAACGTTTTGTGTAAGTGCGAGCTGGATTAAGCTGGTTGTGAATAAGTTAGAATAGAGCGTATGTGGTCACGGCAATGGAACATCGAGTTCCGAAACAACAGATGATCTTCTGACGGACCAGCTCAGTAAATTTCAACTGCTTGTGGAAAACAGTGTGCAGTGTAGGGGTGTGGATGACCCAGGTCTAAACACACAAGAAACGGTCAGGATGGACTGTACATCCGAGTTACGTTTGTGACTACATGTCCGACGGAAGTGCTTTGGGTGTGGCATCACTGAGAGTAGCGGCACTGTTCCCTCGTTCGTGGCGAAACAGGAACGGCGCACACCTCGATTTGGTGCAGGACATAGTCTTCTTTCTTTCTTTTTGTCCGTTTATTTCTTTCTCTTTTTGTCCGTTTATTTCTTTCTCTTTTGAACCTGATTTGGCACTTCACTCGATTCATAGTACGGCATATCCTGATTGATGTTTTACGTGAAATTTCTGTTACTCCCTTGTGTGTGTGTAGGACTACATAGATTTGTGTAAGATATTCAACTTCTATTGGCATGTTTTTTTTTTTCCAATAAAGTGTGTACTTAATGAACTGCGATGCGAAATGTTGCAGGTATGTTGTCAGTGTAACACTTCAGGAATATTTTGGTCTCTGTCTAACCTCAAATATATATTTCTCTTGAGTCGTTAACATCATAGACGATTGCTACATGTGTTTCATCTTTAGGAGGTCCGGGGCCAGTTTTAGAGATCTGTTGCAGGGTAATAGTGAATTAGCTGAGGCAATACTACTATAGCTCCCTTTTCTTCTTGCAGGCTAGTCCATGATTTCTGCGAGCGTGGTGTTGGAGGGTGGCACCGGTGTGGCACCGGGTGGTGGCGGAGCAATGACGTTTGTAGAACCCTTCCTGCTTAGCAACAAGAATTCACCACCAGAGTTCGTGCGCCCTCTGCCCAAGCCAGCACCTCTCGTGTCCCCTCGCTACAACGGTTCGGTTCAGCCACTAAACGGATGTCGGGTTCCTCCAGCCCGCAAGTTTCCCCCTCAACCTGACACGGGTGCAGTGAACCTTGTCAGCAAGGAGGAAGAGGACTGTCCGTACCGAGGACTGTACTCACCGCTCCCCAGCTATCACTACCCAGGGGGGCCGTACGGGGCATTGTACCCAGGGCATTACACCCCATTGCTTCCTCCCCCGTATAGTCCTTTACAGCCGTCCTGCGGCCCGTGTGTGAAGCCTGGCCAGTCACTGCTACGCTCCGGCAAAGAGGGTTCTCTGAAGCACAGGATCTTGGCGCGACCTCCTGAGCCCCCGAAACGGCGAGCTGTAGCGCCCCATAACACGAACTTCACCAAGGGGTCTCTGATACAGCTGGCTAACGGTGAACTTCGGCGAGTGGAGGACATGCGTACTGAGGATTTCGTGAGCTCGGCGGAGAAGAGTCCAGCTCTCAGACTGGACCCCAGTACGGTGGTGCGGATACAGGAGGGGGCTGGGGGCACGGCCCGACTCACCTTGAGCTACGGCGAACACAACACACAGGTAGTCGTCAGCTGTGTTGAGTTACTTGAATTTGTCAACACCTTTACATCCTATCACATCATTGCCTAGGTCGAGGTCTCCAAGTGATTTGTTCCGTTGATGTGTCCCGACCAAAGTTTTATATACATACCTTCTTTCCTAAGTGTCGCATCTGTCTTATCCCTCCTGATATAATGCTTCTATCTGTATTATGTTAAGAGCTACATTAATGAAATTCCTCATTACGCAGTTGTTTCCGTCCTCTTGCTACATTCTCGTAAATCCAAGTGTTCCACTCAAGCAGAATAAAAACTTTTATACTCGCCTTGGCGCAACTGCACATTCATGTTTGAGATTTCCGTGGGTTGTTCCACGTGTGAATTTAAACAAAAATACGTACTGGAGTATGAGAGTTGTAATTTCCAATAACTACAGTTGTCTGATAACTAACACATCAGATAGGCATTAAATGAAGTTGTTTACCAAAGAGTAATGCAGTCTGACTGTAATGTGAATATTTCAAGGTGATGTAGCTGCTTGCAGTAGTTACAGAAACTTGTCTAGTTGACAAAATAGCCGGCAACCATGTAAATTTGCAGTTGCATATGATTGTGCTGAAAACCAGTTTTATTTATTTGAGTGTAATCTGTCTTCTGGGACATTACGCGGAATATTGATGACACATACTGCAGTTATGGCTGGAAATAGAGCTCAGATGAAAGAAACTACAGTTGTAGGATAAAATATATCTGCAGTGGTATAGATGCAAGGTGGTTAAACTTGCCAGGATTATGCCAAATGTTGGACTTTGGTACTGAACTTTCAGATTCTGTTACGTCAGAGAGTTAGTTATTTAGTTAATACTTTGTTAATCCATGATATGAAAGGAGGGGGGTTCGAAATATAGAAAACGATCGTTTGTATCAAAATTATGCGTATCACAAACAAACCCCTGAAAGAATTATTGCTCTCAGAACATTACTGATTTGAATCTATAAAGTGTAGGCTGTGAAGAGGGCTGAAATGTGTTTTGTGAGACAGCACGACGTCGGTAGCTGTTTACCAGTCGACACGGCGTAACATTCCAGGGGACTTCAATCTCCATTAACACCGCTGTTCGAACTCTCTTAGTATGTAGCCTACGTATATAAATAACTTAGGAAGGGCAACTAATCTATTCCATAATAACTTCCAATATTCAGCTGTCACAATACAAATGACAGTCTGTATAACAAGAGACGAACTAAGAGGAGTTAACTGTAAAGGAACCACTGGAAATGTGTTTTACAAAAGGCCGTAGCTTCTGATGTATGAAAATGGGCCACGATTATTTTCAGTTCGTGGTAGGAATGGAGTCTGAATGGTACGTTACAGTCGAGTGTCATTCTTCACAACAGCACGATGTTAAAATTCCTAATTTCTGTTATTACAGTAACTTTGCGATATGAAAGACTAACTTGATTTGAGTATACGCCCGACTCTTAGACGATGCCACGTTCCATTACCAGCAGCGGAGGACTATTTTTAACATTTGTGTGGCTTTCTGCAGTGCCTATAGATGAATTCATCAAGAAGTCCTTACAATTGGCTGTCAGTTTTCCGTGCAACGTGGCTATATAACCTACGGCGTTCGTACCATATTCCTACCGTGAAGATGGCGCAAGAGTTTTTTTTTCCTAATTTTGTGTGGGTTTGAAATTTGGTCTGTTTAATCAGAGTGACTAAGAGAGAATTAAATTATTAGAGTAAATGTTTGGACGTAAGAAATATGGCGTGACAGCAGGATGGCCAAAATAGCATGACGAGGTGGGCACATATTTTGTGCATCGGGAACAAGGAATGCAAGGAAATGTTAGTTGGAATATACAGTATTTATTATTTTAGTATTTAGTCCAATTGATTGCGCATGTAACCATGTTGGTTGGAAAGTTACAAAGGAAGAGATGTCTGGCGGAGTTAGAAATGTGCGGAATAATATTAAGATGCTGTCTGCTAAGTAGATATTAAATTAAGAGTTCCTGGAGACGTGAAGTGCCCAGTGTGAACATGGTTTTGGACATTGCGGTAGACTGTTGTAGAAAGAAGGAATTTCATTACCAGCTGACAACACCTACCAAAGAAAGACTATACCATGGAGTTGGTCAGTAGTTGATCGGGTGATTTGGTTTCTTTGTTAATTACGTGGTTGCGGAATTATTTGTTTGACAGTTTGAATATGTAGGTAGTAGATGGTAGTGTTGAGTTGTTCACTTAGTGGCTTTTTGGTCCATGGTTCAGTCGATTACGTGGGAATTAGGCTAGGTATTTGAGTAGTGTAGTGCTCTTCACGGTCCGTATTGTTTGTGTGTGAGTGAGATGGAGTGAGAGAGAGTGTGTGTGTGTGTGTGTGTGTGTGTGTGTGAATTCCAAAAAGTCGAAAAAGGTTCTGCTGTAGTATAGCGAGTACTGCTCCCCTCTCGCGTGAGCCAGTTCCGGGACGATGGCTTCGACCTTGAGACTACAGGACGACCCTGACAGAAACTAATAACCGTAACCTTCACGATCGCGCAAGGTAGCGGGGTGACTGACCTCATGTAGGTGACGCGTGCTCGAACACAGAACCTTCCAGATACAGCTCGTGTCAAAATTTGGTGGGGCCTGCGTCATTTCGTGTTTAACCCTTCGAAATGCAGAGCTTTTTAAACATTGCCTATAATTCCATGATTCCTGTCTTCTGGGCTGTGACACGTTGTGGATTAGTGAGCAGATAAAAGCGTTCCATAGGAGCCTGCTTCGGTCTTCAGGGTAGAAGAGGCGCTCTCTTTACCCCTGAAGACGGAGGAACGAGGTTCTTACCTCCCTGAAAACACCATGTAAGTAAATGCTTAGGGAAATGTATGCTTTTTATTTTGAGACCCAAACGACGTACTGTGCACTTTTCGAGTAAAATGCGGTGTTAATGAACGTCGGTGCTGCTGTTACATACACATACGAATATGCGTTGAAGGTTTAACGACACTCGTAGCTGCATAGATTGTATGAATTAAATGACAGGACGATTAAGAAAAACGTGGGGGGGGGTGATCAGTCGTGATCTATTGAAGACATTGTTCTAGAATTTGCAGGGGCTCGATAAGACCACAAAAATTGTAGTCAGTGTAGCCGGTCTCCAGCCGAGATTCGAACCCGGATAGATAAATGCACGAACGGGCACGTCCTTCCTATTATACATTCATTTTATACACATCATGCTCTTGAGTACTGATAAGTAGCCAAATATAGGCTTGTGTTTCTCTCTGCGAGCTAGGATAACATTATCTGTTCGGTGCTAGGCGGAAAATGGATTCATTCTGTAAGCATGCGGCTTATTATTAAGGTATTTTCTTTTGCCCCTGTGGCTGATTACCACGACGTAAAGGCACATACGGAACATGAATGTAAAGCTTCACGCATTCCAAATTTCGGGACTAAATGGAGGTGCGTTAGCAGCTGCACTCGCCGGCTTCTTTACTTCTGGGGACAAAAAAAAAGGGGTCCGGTACGAAATGTATAGGAGGCTCCTTGGGACGCATTGCCGGTCTGGAGATGGTGACGAAAAGTCTGTCGGAAATCGAATTCCTGTCGCTAAGCCTCCAGCGAACCACTTTACTCTCTGAAGTCTCCCGGTTCTTCTTACTGACTTCCTTATTTTATTGATTTCACACACACACACACACGTGACAGATATAGGCTTATCTAAAATAAATATTAGGATTTATTTCAATCGACATGTGACATCCACAGTAGTCATATTTCTCAGTTGATGAACTGGCAGTGGCCCTGTGTTGGTACTGTTGATACTGTTGTGCAGTTTTCTTAGGGTTACTGATCTCCTCAGATACTGGACGGTTTAAATTTTCCATTTTTCTTCTTGCGGTAGTATTGAAATATTCAGTTCTTTCCCTGCGTGGCAGGGCAGTATCTGTGATAAGTGTTTGGATCCAGTATAGAGTGCTTACAATTTCTTTCTTACGTATATATTTGCAGTAAAACTAATAACTTATGAGGGCCGGGATAGCGTAGTCGGTATAGCGACTCGTTACGGGCTGGACGGTCCGGACATCGAATCCCGGTGGGGGCGAGATTTTTCGCAGCCGTCCAGACCGGCCCTGGGGCCCACCCAGCCACCTATACAATGGGTACCGGGTCTCTTTTCCGGGGGGTTAAAGCGGCCGGGGCGTGGAGTTGACCACCCACCCCATCTAGTGCCGAGGTTAAAGGAAGAGTAGACCTATACCTCTACTCCCCCTTTGGGCCTTCATGGCCTGTTCTAGGGAGAACTTTACTTTTACTAATAACTTATTTGTCAGCGCCGATAATACCAGATGATTGTGCATGTGATTTTTAACCCTATAAAGTACGATACAAACTATATGGACCCTCTGCTTAAAAATTAAAGATCTCTGCATTTTGCTGAGAGGGTATGTTAATACGTTTTGTATGATTCTCAGAGCTTGTTTCTCTAAATTGCAATAACTGTTAATAATTTTTTTTATGTGTTTCGAAATAATTAAACAGAAAATAATGCTATTCCTATATTTCCGAACAATGTCTGAATCAGACTTCGTCATCGTGTCACGTTAAAAGCAATATAAAGTCTTGATTCTGTTTAGAGTACACTGAAATCGTGTTTGCTTTGCATTTAACTAATATATTGCTCTTATAGCATACGGCACGTTTAATATCCATTGCATGCTTGAATATTCTGTGCCTGCTCTGAAATGGAGAGGAATAGCGAGTATTTTGTCCCTTTGCAAATCTGCTACAAACCGAAGGGTCGATAATCGTAGTTGGTCCAACAGTATAGGCGGTTTGTAAATCTGATAATGTGTGGCTGGATCTCGAAAACACTTTTATACTTCCGCAATGCACGTGTGGACCTTTTCTGTTATAACCCAAACACTGCTTTGCCGTAAGAGAGGGGCTTAAGTTTGACGTCACTCTAGTCTCTCTCTTATGCGTGTTTCGCTCTCTCTTTACGAGAGGGGCTTAGGTTAGACGTCAGACTGGTCTGTCTTTGTTACAAATGCCCCTTTATGGCGGGGTTATAACAGGAAAGATCCCCACGCGATTGTACGACGTGTGTTAGAATTAAGATAACTCAAAAGAATGATTGGACTGACGACCCGGGTTTCATTGCCGATAGGGCGAAGGGACCAGGACAGCGCATGGAACCACTTATCTAATTGGTGTGGTAAGTGTTCGGGGTGATACAGCTGCCAGAGAATGAAGGTGACCACTCTCCTGCAACAAGAACTGAGGTGTAGAACAGTTGCAAATGCTGATCTGGAGGTCAGGTCTAGCGGAAGGGTACACAATGCGGTATTGTACTATATTGCTACACATGACCTCCAGATCAGGATTCGCCCGCCACTGGTGTGGAATATGTATGGGGCTTGTTTGCGATGCCCCACACTGCTTTATAGCGTGATGATTAGGCACAGGGACAACTTTTATTTTATAATACTTTATTATACATAAAAGGTCGAATAAGACGTGATATGTACGTCCTTGGTATACTTGGTCTTCTGTGAACAGATTCATAATTGTGCAGCTGATCAAGACATTCTTTGCTGGAATTGAATTAAAGTTCATCGTCATGGTTTCGAAATCTCGCCGTCGGACCAATTAACGAGCCAGCTCAATCCATTTAATGTCCTCACAACGTTTTTCGCCGAGCTACCCTTTAGTTTATCCTTATATCTTAACCTATATCGTTAATGATATTTTTGGTCCAAAGCCTTTGTTTAGACTTGATTTTTTTCCTCCGTGATACTCGTACGGTCCCGCTTACTTAGGTGTCATTATTTAGTCGCCCTAGCAGTATTATGTAGGAAATACAAATATTCAATCTCCTGATTATCTTATGAGATGTGAAGGCGTGTCGCTTGGTAGATAGGTACGAACGTTTCTGAGGAACCTGCTGCCATTTTATTCACTGTACCCAGATTATGTAAATATTTGTACCTGCATATGTCGATCTACACGGAGTCACGTTCCAGAAATCCATATTTAGGCGCGTTCACAAAATCGCAAATGGCGACTTAGCTTCGTCTTGTCTGTCTGTCCTCCGTCAGTCCATCTGGCTGTCCGCATGGAACAATTCGGCTCCCACCGAACGGATTTTCATGAAATTTGATATTTGTTTATTTTTTGAAAATCTGTTGAGAAAATTCAAGTTTGATTAAAATCTGATAAGAATAACAGGTACTTTACATGAAGACCTATGTACATTTATGATAATATCTTGCTCAATTCTCCTTAGAATGAGAAATGTTTCAGAGAAAATTTGTGGAGAAAATTAAAACACACATTTTAGGTTCAGTACCTTTGTTTCCAAAAATCGTGCCGTTTATGAGATAATGTGGAAAAATATCGTAGAGCCAGACAGGCCACAGACGACAATATAATATGGCGCATGCGCATTGGATGCTGGATAACTAAGGCCACAGACACATACTTGGAACATGAGATACGTATTGCTTTTCCACGGCAACAATGGTTATGCGAACGCACCTCAGTGTTAGGTTTATACGTACAGTGCCTGTCTTGTTAATATTTACCGTTGTGAGAGCCTCAAATCTCATAGTATCACTGTGTGATGTTCCACATCATCCCCTTACCTTCTCGTCGGTAACCACATGTATACATGAAGCGGGTGGGTGGGTGGATTTGTACCATGGAACTTAACGCCCTACGCATGGATCGTCATATCCGTAAGCAGCGGAGCTGGAAATCCCGATGACGACACTCGTCAGGTCAGCATCCTGCATGGCAAGCAGTCAGCCGCACCTGCACAGCAATAGTGCTTGCATTTTCGTGAGTCGAAGACGTGCATCTTCTACTGTCACTCATTAGGCCGTTTAACTTGTTCCGTTTCCGGAAATTAATTCTGAAGAGACGAATCATTTATGCATCCAGTATCTGACGTGTCTGTTCCAACCCCATACGCGCAATCGAACGTCAGGTCGAGTGCTCGGGAGGTCTCGGGTTCTAATATTGGTTTATAGACCGGCTATCCTAACTTTGAGGGATTTTTTGGTTGCCTTCTTTAGTTCATCTAGGGAAATGTTCTGGGCAACCACCGCTTCCTTCCACATACTTCCCAGTTCATTAGTTACAACTCATGTAATTCTGTACTGTGCAGTTTGAGCTGTTACAAGTGTAAACATAAAAATGAAGAACTTGTGTTACCGGTGGATATGCGTATGTTATCTTAAGATGATTCAGTATTTGCCACTCACCTCATCTAGTGCGAAGGTTAAGCATGAGTGACACTATAACCTCCACTCTCTCATTGTGCCTTCATGGCTTGCACACGGACAATTTTAACTTTTCAAAATACGTCGCGTGCTTGCGTTGAGGAAATGTGTATATTTCAGCTGAGTTCGACCTTTATACAGAATGTTCTGCATGAGTTGTGACAACCTCGAGGATGTTAGTTTATGAGTCATTTTGAGTAAATAATGCTATATCAACATACGCCCGATTATCAACCGTTACATCGGTATGAGCATTTTACTGTTTCACGACTTTGTGCGCTACTGTACAATTGCAAGGAATCGTGGATTCCGCTGACCGCATAAGGGGAAATGAAGAAATTACCAGCAAGGCAACAAATTCTCTGTTGAGACGAGCAGAATTGTGCATACGTGGGTGGATGTCATTTTGAACTGTAATCAGTGTAACATATCAGAAAAATTGACGTTCCTTGATATAAGTTACTCAAAATTGATATTTCCTTCTATGTTCTAACATAACTGACTCGGTAACGTAACTAAAAATTGATCTTCCTTCCTGGTATTATCTGACAAAAATTTTGTTTTTATGTTGTACATACACTAGGGTAAGACTGAATTGCTGGCTTTGTTTGTGGTGTTATGGGACACATGTCGTAAAACAGGCTACGAATTAATGATATCTGTCTGTTGTGTGTTATCTGACCCATAACTTTCTTTTTATATGTTTAACGTAATAAAAAGGTATGTATTAAATTTTCGGTTACAGCCAGCCATGTACGTACATTAAAATGACCGTAGCGATGTAACGGTTTATAATCGGCACGTGTTGATGCATAATTTTTTACTCAAAATGGCTCATATAATATCCTAAATTTTGGCACACCTTATGCTGAACACTGCGTATAATGTGGTGGTTATATTGGACCTATATTAAGTAAAAGTTATTCATCCTATAATTTCTAGTACAAGGTTGCATCGTCAAATTGAATATAAATTGCATCAAACTAAATGCGTTGAATATTTTTAGAGATTAAAAATGCGCACGTACAGTAACCCCTCTCCCAGCGCGGTTTTGACTACACGCAGTTGAAAATAATTAAATATGTGGGGCTTCAAGTGTAGGTGTGATAGATGTTCTGAACTCGGGAGAGGCTGGGGAAGTTGCATACTCAAGGTAAAGCTGGGATTAATCTAAAGGAATGTACGGGAGAGGCCCGCAAGTCGATGCTGGCCTTTCAATCCCACGCTGACGCAGTTCGACGATAAGTCAACATACACACGTGCTGTATTTAGTAGCCTTGGTTTATTCAGAGTTTGTGTGACTTAAGTGTTAATGTCGGCACCAGGTACGCTCGTGTGTTCCCTGTAGTTAAATAGTGTTTGCTATTCCAATGTTATATTCTAAGTCACTGGATCAATGCACGAATTTAATTACCAACGCCGCAGCTTGATTTTTCGGTTGCATTTGAAATTCAAATTAACATTTGTCTCATCCACACACAGACAAATGTGCCTAGAATGCACACCAAGCACACATAAAGTCAAACGTAGCAAGGACAAAGTGACCCAACTTGTGGCTGAAAGTGACGGTAAGCTGCCCTTGAAAGAAGTGGTGGAAAGCTCCTTTGTGCGGTGCTCAACCTCGTAATTTTAAAGCGCTACGCCGAGCGGTCGTGGGTATCAGGATTTTAATACAGTGTTGCGACAGATTCCTCACGTCTAAATCGCAGAACCTCGAATTTTTCGCAGAAGGCGCCTTCAAACTTGATTTGTTCTTGAGATGTCTGCTGACCTCAACGTGTTAGGGAAAGACTGGAATGTTGTTTGGATTAAGTTTTGGGAATCAAAACATCATTTACGGTCCTATTTCTTTCATGTTTGTCACGCATCGCTCTTCCCAAACTCACGTTCAGAAGAGTCGATCTTCCAATCTTTAAGTCCGAAACAATATAGTTTTAATTAAATTCAATTAATACAGAGAGATGCGCTTCAATCAAAGGCCCTAATTTCGCTTTCTGTTTTATATGAATTGGATCAACAGTGGAAACCTCCACTTTACGTTCCTCCTCCTTGGGATGGCTCGTCCGGGAACTGAACCCACGCACGGACAGTCACATACTCGTAGGTTGCAACGTTTCATATGAACGTGCTATCCCTGTCTTCATGACAAAAGGGTCGAAAACAAAATCTCAACACCAAACACCGGTCCATTCGTTTCCAGAAAAAGTTTCTCTTCAGATTCAAACAGAGCTCTTTCTTCTGCTCCTCGCCAGCTCTACTATTTTGCACTGAAACGTCCAGGAATGTGGCTGATGACACAAGTTGCAGCGTCGCCAGCAGAAATAAACATTATCGTAATACAACGGTAGGTCACCTGATCGATCCCCGCTGATTGGCACGCGAGCAGAACACTGATCCCTGTCTCGGTGCAGCAACGATTTATATCCACCCTTCAGTTCATATAGCCCTCTGTCGCTAAGCGCAGCCATCTCCACCTGTGATACACCAAGGACTTATACATTCCCTACATAAAAGGAACGCATAATGTTGATGTTCTGTGTGGTTGCCTGTCTGCTGCGTACTTCCTCATAATTAAGTTCCAGAAATTTTAAGGCTGGTTATGTGGACTAAATGTTATCAGGGAAATTTTATTTTGGTATGTATAACCTCAACATTTTGAGTGGGTATGGAATTTTGTTTTTCGCACGCAGAGAACATTGTGTTCGGGTGTATGGTGCTGAAGAGACTAATTGGATCCATGGGAAAGGAAGTAACAGGAGGGTGGACATAACTGCGTAATGATGAGGTGCATAATGTATAGGATCAGGGCATATTTTTCACCAGATATCAGTACGATCAAATCAAGGAGGGGAGATTAGCGTCTAATGTAGCACGCATGGCACATGAACAATAAATACAAATGTTTAGTTGGAAAACCTGAATGTAAGAGGTTATGTAGATATAGTTTTAGATAGGAGGATGATATTAAAATGGATCTCAAAAGAAATCGGATGTGATGGTAGGGACTGGATTGATCTGACTCAAGATATGTATGTCCTTTCTGGTTCCATAAAACGCATTGAATTTCTTCACTAATTGAGAGACTGGATCAACATTTGAAGTACTGTGCTGCATGGAGTTTTTTTCTCGTTGACGTACTTACATTGAAATTAGATATGTCCACTATAATAAATTGTATACCATACTTTCTTCCTTGTTTTATTAGTGACAATTTCTGTTGGATGAAAACATAATAGGAATATATTAAATAAAACATGTGTTGTTATTATCCTGAAGCTTTTCAAATCGGCCTCATGTTCTGGGTTGTGATGAATATCCCGCTGAGGTGTTTCACTGTCTAGTTCCGTCATGACGAGGAAGAAAGCGACGCTCATCAAAACGCTCAGTTGGAACGGCGCCTGTTGGCAGGCACTTGTCTAGTTCAACAACCCACCGCTGGTTGGATGCGTATGTTTCTGTCCCCAATAAAGTGTCTGGTTTCGAAGGCATAAAATTCAAAAGAAAAAAGAGTCCGCGTTTTTCACGCCGGCGGATGACGTAATTGCATCTCTATTCGAAAGAGGAAGAAATTAACCCAATCAACTGAGCTTATGACCCCCATAATTCCTCCCGTCGCAGAGGGCGGAGGATATCATTGTACCCCCTTCGTGATACAGGCTCTAAACGCCTTTGCGATCTTTCATCCCTTAAAAGTCTTGGTGTTCATTTATTGCAAATTATTGTTGAGAGTCAGTCAACAGTAAAGATGCACCACTGCATAGTCATAGATTTTATTGCTGGCGGACCCACTCATCAGTACTGTGTTCGTTAAGTGTTTGTTAAATACCAAGTCGAAAGCTGTTTCAGATGGGAGTTGTGGATCTTCATGAGATGTATTTTTTTTTTTTACATTGAGTTGTCTTGAGGACTTTGAATGATTTTATCTCCAGTATAGCAGAGTGGTCGGACACAGAGTAAATTGAAATTATCCCGAAGCTTTCAATATACACGTCAGAAAGAAAGCCATCAGTTTTGTACCGAAAAAAATATATAGTGTATTCACTTTAACAAATTTATTGACGCGAAAATCGTTAATCTAGCCTTTGTAGAAGCGAAGGAGTTTTCCTACGGCATATTGCAACTTGCGCTTTGTCCTTTACAAGTTTTGCACTTGAAAGTGAATTCATATCGCAGAGTGTTTTGTCACGTGATGAACAAGTGCTCTAACTCCTTGAACAGTTGAAAGTTATTCAGCTGGAAAAGAAATCTGATCGGTTAATGGACCCGGGGGGGGGGGGGGGGGGGTTATCGTCGGGATAGTAACAGCCAGCTACTGAATCTTGTTTTGAGGCATGTGAATCCAGTTCATATGTTTTTCTTCAAAATTCATTGTAGCGTTATTTTAGGCCTACCAAGTTATTTTTTCCCTTCAGGTTTTCTGTCTGACATTTCGTATGCATGTTTTGTTTCCCACAGATGCTTGGCATCTTCCAACCTTCCTAGTTTGAAGACCCCATATATGCGAAACACCAATTACACAGTTTACTGTACTTTTCTCTAGTTCTTTGTAGTTCATCTATCTTAGATTCTTTTCCATTTCCACCCTCAATCTAACGCAGAGATTTAACATGCGAGTTCACGGAAGAGATTGTCACAATAAACAGTCAGTGAACTTGTAAACTGAACCCCGCCAAATTGACCCTTCCTGCCGTAGTAGTATTTGAAGCTATTTATATTTCGTAGCATCTTGGTAAGCAGCCAGGTGTGTTGGCAATACAGCTTTATGAATCGTTTCCACAGTAAACGTATTTCTATTTTTAATCGTCGGAGCGAGCCCCGTACGCCTCCATTTTGTGATATTTTCTTACTGATTCATTTCTATATCGGAGCATTTAAAATGGCATCTATACACCGGCTCGGAACGGACAGATATTTATATTAAGATAGGACAGTGACTTTTTGCCAATTTGCACACGGGGGGGGGGGGGGGGGGAGAGTCAGGCGCTCGTTCCGAGAAGTCGGGCCGACCCATAACCGTACAGTGGGTCCATAATGCTAACTTAGCATCGCTGAAGCTCTGTCGAGAAAACTCGCTGTAAAACATGCATAGCGTATACGCAGGCTATGGGCTGGGAGGCCTGCAGGGGACTTCTTGCCCGACGACAAGGCGGCCAGAGGTAGAAAGAAACCACTTGTCCCACCTAGCGCCGAGGTCTAGAATGTGCGGCCCTTTACCGACATGCACCTTACATCTTCATGCAGTGGTGTTTGGGCACGGAGGCAATTATACGGACATTTACGTTATGTGTAATGGTTTCGTATGCTATTTAACGAAGCAGAATCGACAGTAAAGGTCTGTACAGTGTTGACCAGGTGTGAGGAATGATTTTTAATGGAGGCGTTTGGAAGGATGCGGTGGCAGACTATCAAAGGCACTACTCTGTCAATACAAATCAACTCGAATAAGTTGATTAATTTCGCAAAGCTGTCGTGTCCTCTCGGGGAAACTGCCATCGTGTTACCAGTCGTCCCGTCTGTATGGGATCGCCCTTTATCACAACAGCTTATCCCATTTTCCACGAAGGTCTGTCGGCACACGTACAAGAATAAAAATCCCAGTGACTGTGAACAATATACGTACGAGTATGTATGTAAGTTGTGAAGTACTTGTATATCGCCTACTGTTGTTAAACATCTAGCAGTGCTTTCCTTTGGTATATAATTATTTCCTTTGCTATTTTTCTCCTGTTTTTGGTCCCTTTCTTTCCTACACAGTTGCCTCAGATTTATTCGAAAAGCGGTTACAGGCTTGCGACTATAACCGTCCCTAATTGTGACAGTTTTATAGTAGCAAGATATATAAATAGGATTTTTGTGGGGAGTTCTCTTGGGATTGAACCGCGTGGAAGGAAGTAGAACCGTGGGCCATATCTTGGAGAAATCGTGTATAGGCCTATGCACAGTTCATTCATCTGTGGTCCGTCTACAAGGCAGCCATAACCGATTGGTTATGCTGCATGGGACTATTGATGACCATCATTTTCGTTGCTTGGCAGCCGTTCAATGCATAACGCGATCGCTGCGGCGCCACAAAGGAAAGTCGTAGAAAATTGGTAAAGGGAATGTAAGTTTATTGGCTTGTAAGAATATTCTAATTAAGCGATTTCACTATTTTGTTATAGATTATTTTAAGAAAGGCACTGGCGCTGTCTATTAGAAAGGTTATAAGGGTGGAGCTAGTTTCTTATCCTTCCCAATATCGGACTGTTAGTGGCGTTGAACTTTTGGATTTTGTTAGAGAAGCATTAAACATGCCGTATTCCGTATTTTAACATCGAAAGTCAGCCTTAACGCGGTAAAATGCGAACACGTCCTGAAATGACGTCGTGGTAACGCGTTCTGACGATATGGGCCCCACCGTCTAAATTACCTCAGACAGTAAGGCTTCTGACATGTTTTTCGTGGATTTCTTCAGTCTCTAAGGCAGTGCCGGTATAGTACTCAAATTAGGTCACAACCGCTTCCTTCCACAGCCTTTCCATTTTTTTATCCGGTAGTCACCCTGCCATTCGACGCTATATAATCTGAGCTACTGCTAGCGTCATTAAATAAATCAGACATAATTAAACAGTAAATAATGCATGGGTTTCGTATCCGCATTGTAGCTGAGGCCAAGGGGTTAGGCACGTGATATTCAACACACCCAATGCTTAAGACTGCTTCGTGTGGTTATTTAATAACACCGTATCAATATGATATACTATCGTCTGAATATGCACAGCAGAATGGACCATGTTCTGTTTCAGGGGTTCTCAGACTTTTTCGTAGGCGTACCACTAAATGAAATTTAAGAATTTCAATGTACCACTACAATTTTTTGTATTTGAATAAAAAATCTGAAATTGGAAAGACTGGCTGACAACGGGGATGAGTTATGTAATGTTGCCAGCGGTGCTGTGTTTTAGAAAATATATGGGGCTTGCGTTTTATTTATTTTTTAAAATTTTCATCCTTTTTATGTTTTGATTTTGTTATTACGCCCGCATACCAGTAAACAGTGGTTGGTGTACCAGTGGTGGTACGCCTACCACAGTTTGAGATACCATGGTGTATTTTATTCCAACTGTCCCTGATAATCTCGTTCTTCCTTCTCTCAATATCTACGTATGACTAGTTCGCCTCCTCTTGTTCTTCCACAACTTTCCTATTCATATTTTTCCCTATTATTCATTTTTTCTTATTCTTCTCTTCTTCTGCCCTTTTTTGTATTTACGCGTGAACTTTTGCTGTGCTGATGCAGGTGGAGTTCGAGTCTGCTCTGGAGCACCCGTTCTTTGTGTTCGACCAAGGGTGGGCATCTTGCTACCCGGAGCGAACACTTCAGTGCTATGGGCTCAAGTGTCACCGCCTGCAAGTGGGTGATGTGTGTATATGCCTGACACCCCGGACTAAGAGCACCAAAAAGGCAGAAAACTCCCGAAAACGACGCTGGTCTGCTCCTGACCAGTTCTGTAATGACGATGAGGAAGAGGCATCTGCTTCCATGAAAAGGACAAAGGACTGAGCGTCAGGATGCTACCTCAACACCATGTTCCTATGTAATGTATCATTTCAGTGTGCAGGGAAACTTAATACTTCAAAGGCATGGAGTCCATCAGTGGGTGTACCTGTTGAGTCTCAGGCTTGCAGGCTGTATGACCTGCTGGTGACTCACTCTGCCCTATGTACGGTTATGGAATGATGTGCCAGTGAGTCTCCCCAACTGGTGTGCAGGCTATGTGAATCAATAGTGAGGTGCTCCACTGTGTAGTTACAACAGGACATACTGTTGAGTCTTTCTGTGTCCAGGCCTACAGGTTGTGTGACTTTGCTGAACCTCAGGCTTGCAGGCTGTATGACCTGCTGGTAAGTTACACCACCCAATGTATAGTTATTGAACAAAAAACTTGTGAGTCACTCCAGCTCCTGGTGTGCAGGTAGTGTGACTCAGTGGTGAGTCACTGCACCCTGTGTGGTTATGAAACAACAGACTGATGAGCCTGTGTCTCTAGACCTACAGATTAAGTGACCCTTAGATCAGTTGTTTTGCTTTCCATGCAATTATGGAATGATGTCTGGTGAGGTACTCCCCCCTGTGTAGTTACGAAACAACACACTGGTGAGCCTGTGTCTCCTGACCTACAAGTTAAGTCACTCTTAGATCAGTTGTTTTGTTCTCTGTTCAATTATAGAATGATATATTAGTGTGTCATTTCACCATCAAATTTGCAGGTTGTGTGATCTGTGGATGAGCTGCTCTGCCATATGTACTCTTATGGCTTGATCCACTTGTGGCCTGCACTGGTACAAACATGGTATGAAAGTTGGTAAGTCTGAAACAAACCGTATGTTTGTAGCTGTGCATTATCTCTGTTAAGAAAATACCTTATTGACTTGTGCAGTTAACACTGTGTATTACCACACCTGTTATGTTTGCTGCACAGGTTATGCAGCTGGTGAATGAATGTGAACATAGGTTGTGGTATATTTTGAAGTACTCTCCCAGAATTTCCTTGGGGGGATTGAAAAAATCATGACAGATCTCAGTCTAGATAACTAGTACACTCACATGGCAAGACCTTGTCAGTGGAGTCCATCACACTTGGCCCACTGAGAATGTGAACTGAAAACCAAGAATTCAGCAGACTCCATAATTAGTAAATATTTTTCGAAAGAAATAACATAAATCTCAATCCATTCCCCTCACCTGTCATCACTTTGAATTCTTACTTCCCTCAAGCTGAAAGACTGACAGTACAGAGTAAAGGTAAAGGTAAAGTTGTCCCTGTGTACGCTGTGAAGGCATATAGAGGGAGTGGACATGTAACTTCACTCATCCTTAACCTTGGCAATAGAAGGAGGTGAGTGATCAGCTTCATGCCCCTGGCCGCTTTACCTCTGGCAAAGGACACGCAATACTCATTCAGTGGGAGGCTGTATGGGCCCCAGAGCTGGTCTGGATGCTTTGGAGAAGGGAAAAATGTGTTACCCCCGCCAGGAATTAAACCATGATTCCTCGGTTGTCCAGCCTGTGGCCTAGTTACTATGCTGTCTACACTATCCTTGCCCCCTGTACAGAGTCTGTGCAAGCTGAAATTTGAACCTGGGAATTTCAAAACGCAAAATAGTGAATACACTCCTTCTTTTCACTACATTCCTGACAAATTTTGAACAGTAAAATACGTAAGTAGAAGCCAGTGGGTTCTCAGAACTTCATCTGATGATTTCTTTCAGTTTCATGAAACAACTTTTCCATCATATAAGTACTTCCTGTGTACCTTCTTCTCTGGGATATATTTTACAGTTTTGGTGAGCAGGTCCTGGTAGAATTTGTTGTTCTCGCATGTCATTCGCAGGTATTCAGGCTTTCTTGACACACTTTAAGCCTTGCAGTCAGAAACTTTTTTATACAACTTTTTCTACATTAAGTTTTTGTGACAGGTCACAATTCATATTTGTTCTTGTTTATATCAGTCAGCATGCGACTCTCAAAATGACATTGATAGAAGAGTTTAGGAAATACTAAAGATTTCAGATTGACTTTTTGTAGGACTGTGATTTTAAAAACAGCATACAGAATTTGCATGATATTCGATTTATTGAAATATGTCACAGAATTTGTAGGGTGAGAATATGATCACATAAATAAGAACCTAGTAATCTTCTTGCAGGACAGCAAAAGAAATTGGTCTAGATGTGGGTATGTGTGTGTTGATGTTTATACAGACACACACACACACACACACACACACAGTGTGTATATGACTTGATACGAAAATCAGAAACACAATAATAAATCTTTTGATAATGTTTGAATATATGTTCGGGAAAAACTAATACATATATAAGCTTTATGGTGAAATTATGAGAAAAATAAATTTGGAAAGTACTTGTTCAGAAATTCTCATCATCCCATCCACTTTCTAAAACACTAAAGATTTTGTGATATTTTAGGCTGTCATGGTGGATGTAACATCTTGTAGTCTGATAGCTACACAGTCATGTTTAAGAGGAACCTGCAGAGGGACCCAGAAGATGGAGGTGGTAGACTTCTCTGACATGGTGTAACTGGCTACCAGACTGGATGGTGTTAAATCCTGGAATATAGTGATCATCACTGATGATCACAACACGAGGAACTGTAGCTTTGCAAGTTCTGTATGGTTTCAAAACTTATCTTCCTTTATGGGGCAGGCATAAAATGTGTCTGAAACAAAGTGCTCAGCAATACAACTGAACTGTACAGGGATGAAGTAAGGGGCAGTTACGGTGTTACATAACAAGGCACTTTCTTTCATTTGTAGAAGTTCCCATACTATTGATAGGGTAGTGAAATTGAGAAATGATGATGGCCTGGGTATGTAGCTTCAGTGAGTATACAAAACGTGTATGAAGAATTTTGGTGAGGAGACATGCAAAACAGCCATATGGAAGAGGAGATGGGAAGATAACCTTAATAGGGATATTAGGGAAATAGGCTATGGGGATGGAAGGTGGGTTTGCCATGTCTAATAGCATTGATATTAGCAGTGTTAAAATTTCTGAGTTCTCTTATGTAAGTAAACATGAAAAGAGTATGTACTCTATCTAGAATTTAATTTTGAATAGTGATATGAGAAGTGAATCAATAAACATTATATTTTATTACACAGAGCCAATAATCACTTATATGGCTAACATAAATGTTACATCAAGAAGCTTTATTTTTATGTACTAAGGAAAATACCATTGGCATATATGTGGGAAACTAGGTGGGCATGTGCCATCTGCCTGATAATGTTTACTCTGAAAATTTGCCGAGCTTAGTCACAATTAGAATGCAGCTTACTGTTGATATACCAGCAATGGAAAGAGTTAGAGAGCATCATTAATTTTGAAATGTTTACCTATCAAAATAATACATTTTCTTTTAAAGCATGAGAACAGTTGAAACATAGCACTTTTTTAAATTTATTGTGCACAATGCTGATGCTTTCAGTACCCTTAGATGAACAGTCATTAGTCACTGTTTGTTATTTCTGTGATGGTACGTGACTGTAAGTGAGCCTCTCACTACTATTTTAGTCCTGCATTTCATCTAGATATATAGAGAAGTCAGAGCCAATTCTTGGTGACATAATGTGAGACTGGAAAAAAATTACACAATGAGACGTATACTCGTTTATACTAATTTTCAGTTCTTTAACCAATTAATGCACTTTTTATTTTCGTATTTTGTTCAATTCACCCTACATATGTTTCGGCCGTTAGGGTGAATTGAACAAAGTACGAAAATAAAAAGTGGATTTGTTGGTTAAAAAACTGAAAATTAATGTCAAGATGCACGGTGAACACAATGTGAAATCATTTATACTAATAATAAAAGTAAGGAGAGTTTAAAATATTTAAAATATTTAAAATATTCTTGGGCTGTTAGAAATATGATGTTCATATCCCATATAAGTATAGGTAGTACTTGATGTTAAATGCCTCTGTGTGCCAAGAGGTGCCAGCTTGTGACGTGCGGTTGGGTATGTTAATGGAATGCAGAACAATACTGTTCCTGTCCAGCAAACAAGAAGATCAAAAGAAGAAATGCTTAATTATAATGGTAGACATTTTCTTATAGAAGCATGGGCTGGAATTGGTGGTGAAGTTAAGAGAATAATTTCGGACTGACAGGAGGTAGATTACCGAAATAGTCACTACTTGCATCCAAATTCACCATTTCTGTTGTGATTGTAACAGTATATAAACACTGTCTGCTACAAAATAAAATGAGGAATTAAGTTGTCACACAAATCTGAAAGCTCAAATGTAGAAAGAGTGTGTTTGAAGACGAGATTTGAAAATGGTTTCATACAGCAAACCACACTGGACACATTTGTGTAAACATAGCATTACTTCAAACACTTATGTCATTTGTAAGTGTGGTTTCACCACACAGTTACATGAATTTTTCAGTTTTTCTTCATTCATTTTCACAGGTTTATGGGAGTTGAGTTATTCTTTGTACACCTTGCCTTTGATTGTATGGTTCACAATTAGAATTTGATATTTTGTTCTTAACTTTTTTTATTGGTGTTCTAGTTCAATTGAAAATTTGTTCTCCTCTGTAAGCCCATAAATGGGTTGGATAACTGTGCCATGTAACAGACTGCAAGACTTATCAGTGCCCCTTGTAATACCATTGTTATATTTAAAGATTTCAGAGAGCAAACTGTGGTGTGATTTTTAGTTGTTTGTGAGAGACAGGCATGTTATATTGCATGAAGAAAATGGTACAAATATTGAAACTTGAGGAGATCTTCACAGTAAAACTGACAATCTATGTATAATACATACTGCTTTGTCCTGACATATTTTTATATGTAAGTGCCTTCAAAATATATATAACTTACAGAAATTAATAGATATATATTACAATGTATTATGTAGGTAATATTTTCATGACAAGTGGCATTTATTTGAATGTGTTGTACAGCCTTATGGCTGTGTTAATAAAGTGATGTATATACTGTATTATGTTGTTAATGTATTGCATATTGTATAGTAATAAGCAGGTTCAGCTTTAGGGGTGGGAAAGCTGGGCAGCAACTCAGGGCATGGAGCTGAAGGGGGTGCCAAACCAGCTTTGGTATTTTGCAAAATATTAATACTTTTATTTTGAACTAAGTGTAAAGGTGTGAATTGCACAATGGTGTGTGTATGTTTTTGTTTTGTTATCATGTTCTTTGCAATGTCCATTCATGAAATTGGACACAAGCTGTACTTTAATACTCAAGCGTTTGTAATGAAACTTTCATCTGTCATTTCCTACATGTGGAATTGTGAGATTACACTGCTGAAATACTACAGACTCATCTTGAAGTGTATGATAGTAAGTGGGACTGGTACGAGCCTTTGATATGTTTCATGTCATGGCAGGTATTTTGGCTGAATATTTTGCTTTAACATAAAGCAGAACATTTTTAAGTAATATGACATTTTTCAAAGCAATCTTAATACATGCGGAAGACACGTGTTTGTTTTTTGATGGACGTGATAATGATTTTAATAACAGGACGTCACAGTGTGTATCCATTTTATGAAGCGATACAGGAATGTATGAATTGCGTGTGGACATTGTTAGAATTACAAGAAACTCCGAGTTTTTTTGTTATTTAAGTTTGTGTCATGCATTATCCCAGAGCTGATCAAGAAACGAAATGATTGGCAGCCAATATCAGAAAGCAAGAAACATTTAAATAAAAACAAACTGAGGCTAGGTGGCATTGCAACACTGCGTCATTTATACTGGGTTAACGAAAATGTTCAAGGATGATAAAAAACTGCACTATTCCAGTACTGTTACAGAACTATTTCATAGTACATGTGAAACACACCAAACTCTTATATTTAAACAGTTTATATTAGGTATAGATTGTGGCAATCGACCATCAGTTACATATGTAAGTGCATTAAATTGATATTGTATTGTTATTGCAATTATAAAAGTCTAATAGGTTTACGTGATTCTTCTTGTCACAGATGAACAGAGCAATATCTCCCATCCTTCATTCTTGATGTGTTACTTCATGCAAGGGATTTTTTCAGGAGCATGAGCTGTATGAGAAATTACAGTGTCGGTATCCATTGTAGATGGACTATTTACATATATCTGTTTAGATGTTTCAGTTTTGATCAAAAGCGGTCACCAGAAATTAGCTTTCTTGCCCATTTTATTGTTGATGAAGAGCTAGAGCTTAAGTAAGTACATAAAGAGACCCCAAAAACGTCACAAGGCGATGTAAAACAAAATAACTATTGTTTTTATTATTGTCATCATCTGTGTATGTTTTGCGTATTTATAATAGCCAAGCGTCTGTTCGTCCGTCCCACTCGTTTCCTCCAAATCGTCCCGTCATACGAACAAGAAAAGGGTCCTGTTTGAGAGGGAATAGCGCAAAAACGATTAATTTTGTAACATTTCGAAAATCAGGGACAGGGTGTGCCGTTGATAGTAAACGCCTTGCAGACAATTCCAGTCACTTGGAAGGCAAGGCTGGGAAGATCAAGACTTCCTGATATGATGGATCCAGAGGTAAGAAAAGAAGAAGAAAGGAAAAAAAGTTGCACCAGATTATGGAGTAGTTCTGTAGTGATAGAATATACAGTGTACAACAGTTCATTTAAATGTGCCTGGTAGTTACGTCTTCACAAATAATTGCGCTGGAAGTGTCACCACGTCAACTTGAACGTAAACGACGACGACAAAACGAGGCAACCCAAAGCCACTGGAAATGCTGGAGCAAAGGCCCGCTGGAAAGGTCCTCATAATGATCTAGGGAAGAGCTTAGTGACAAACACTGATGCCTTTACGACTGCCACATACAGCGTTCTCTATGTTTAAAATTGGACCCCCACTTGTGAGCATCATTGTATAAGTTCTTTTTATTCCATTTGTTCCTTCATGCTTCTAGTCGTTCTTTATTAGTAGGCCAAAATATTTCATTCTTCATTGGTCATAGGCAACAGTAACATTATCCACTTCATTTGTAATTTTCACGAGAACAGTGACACAAGGTACTTGTTCCTTATTATTGGCGCCTTATATATATTACCAGCGCTGTTTATACCTGTGTTCTGTGTTCAGTACTACCAACCGAGTACAAGAATGAATGCATACGATCCCGTTTTTTTTACCTTCGTGCATTTAGATATGAGAGATCCAGTAATTCTCTTAATCACAGCTGTTAACAGTGAACGTTACTTGCTAGGAATGGTGATTTTAAGCGATGACCGTGATCAGTCACTGCCAGGTTGCTAGCTACCTCTGCAGCCCAGCCAGCTGTGGCATGTAGAAGTGCGAAAGGTAGGGTAGCCCTTCTTAATTATTCGTGGCTAAAACATTTTTGCTCCCTGTGTGTAGTGTGTAATGGTGAATTGTTATATTTGTGAATGTGTAGTTCTGTCACATAATTTTCATATTTATTTACCATTTAAGAGCTACACGTGTAAAAAAACTCGTAACTTGCAAGATACATGACATTTGTACGAGTGAGCTGTATTCACTGACAATGAGACTGCCTCTTACATTAATTAAGATGGAAGCTATAATTAGAATTAACATAAATTTAGCGTACTAACATAGAACAACAGAAATTGTCAATGGTGAAAGCCGCAGATGTGTAAGTGTACGAATATTCGTAGCTCGTAGGTAAACTAAACGCTGCAAGTCTAACAAAGTGAAAAGTGACGTCAATTTTCACGAAAAATTTAACTGTTGAAGAAAAAGTAGGAAGAGAATAGAGATATGCATGAGAGGTGAGAAAGCTTTCACTGCAGAACCTAATCGGTTATCAGCTACTTGGCCACGGCACATACGGTGGATACGTCAGTGAAAAGTAAATAGCAATATGCCTACCAGTCGCAGCTTTATTACATACCATTTCCAGCAAGTCGTGTAATTTAACACCCAGCCTCCATTCTTCATTGGCTACTAAACTCACGTGTACTTCAACCATTCCTGCTCAGATAGGGCTACGAGTATGTGAGGGTGATGGTAACTTCCGAGTAACTATCAAATCTCTGTCAGCGGTATACACATATGTGATCGACGCAGAAGAGCGCACATATATTGACGCAAATTTGGGAGGACTGCTGAAAACAAATGCGAGTCATGATATAGCCTCTGTTTTTAAGGTACGTTTCTCTAGTGCTTTGCAAGACACGTGGGAAATGAAGGAAAATAAATAATATTGAGTTTAGTAACCACGTAGCTTGTACGTGCATGACAACAAAGTGCGTTACAGTTTCACATAACATTCTGATCGTGACTCTCATAATGTGGTCCGGCCTTGGTAGGCCACAACGTTTGCCGCGAATTCAGTTGGTTAACTGAACTAGTGATAGCAGTATGCTTGTATACTTGCAGTTGCAATGTGATTAACAGTCGATTATGCAGCAGAATGCCCATCTGTGTTAGTGACACATAAAGAAGGCGAGCTCGTATGTAGTAGTGAAAGGCGAATCATTTGAACGTTGTCAACAGTTGTTTGGAAGAATATTCTTGGTTATAAGGGAAACGGAAGAAGGAAACTGACATTAGAATTCCCTGTTTTTTTACGTGGTGAAGGGCCCCGCAGCAGATGCTACGGACGCACCACAGCCTTAAGGCTTTTTGTGCAACCCTATGATAAAGATGAGCAGTTTTTTTTACCAAGTTTTACAAGTAATGGAGCACCAGTGGAATTAAATTGACAGGGGAAAACCGACAACTAGGAGAAAAGCCTGTCCCAGCGCCACTTTGTCCACCACAAACCCCACATGGGCTGACCCGGGATCGAACCCGGGCCTCCGCTGTGAGAGGCCGGCGACTAACCGCCTGAGCCATGGCACGGCCTGAATTCACTGTTACTCCGTTTCTGGTGTTTTCTGTGACCGCAAAAGAGACGAGAGGCAGGTGAAGCTACAAACCATCGTTTATGGAAACTTGGGTCTCTTCCATCTGTCGTGTAGTCAAGTGAAGGGTTGCGTGGCAAAACACAATAAAACCTTAAAGTTGCGTGAAGTGCATCAGGTAGTAGTCACGTCTGCTCTTTGGCAAAATTCAGGCGGATATGTCATAAGAGAAGACTTCAGGATGTGGAATTTGTATGGTCCCACGATGTGTATGTATGTATACCGTGTTCTTCCAACATTGGTCTTCACGAGACCCGCAGTGATGAAGACGAACTTTTACGAACGGCGGCATCGTAGGGATTGCTTCAGTATCTGACAGCTGTTAGAATAATGTAAGTTGATATGTTACTTCTAAATGCATAGTAGTGTGTAATTTGTATCTAAAGACAGAGGACGTGTAAATATAAATATAAATTCTAGAAAGAAGCAACGCGATATCCCAGTGTACACCAATCTCAGCGGAAGAATACAAGTTGTTGGCGCTCGTAGGAAACCTAATGGCATCGTGTCGTGTTAAAGATGTTCTACGTCTTCCACGCAAGTGTTGAAATAAGTAATATTACGATTTTTTTTGTAAGGTGTGTGTTATTAGTATGAAATGAATGGGGATGAATATCAGCACTGAGTATTCTTGTATGAGATTTGAGGTTATTTCAAGTGTAAGTATTTGAATGGATTATGTTGATGCAGGTTCACCTGTGTCTTGTGATAGAAGCCATCACAAACTTGCAGTTCCATTTAGTGGAAGAGGAGGTTTATATCAGGAAATACAGATGCACTGAGGCAGTAACAGACATTCAAGTTAAGCTATTAACATGAAATCAACAACAAACACACAAAGCCCATTGTAGAAACAAAATGCATAGAAGGGTTACTAGGAAAAAATGTGTACCTATGTTAATTTCATGCAAATTCACATGAAACAGTAGTTTGGGTAGTTCTGCTCCACTTGTTTGTTTTATGAAACTCACTGTACTGCATGTTCCAGATGCATCAGAAGGGAGATGATTAATGCAACAGTATGTAAATGTTCAGCTGCATAGGGATAGGCTAGGTCATGTATGTATCATGAAACTTTATTAAAACTTCCAACAGCCTTTAGACACAATGTACATGTCATAAACTACTTGAAATGACATGTTTCATTGCTCACATTAATGTCATCCATCTGTGCAGATGTCGGTTTTACATATGTCTGGTGAAGAACATTACTGTTGTGGTTATCACCATTATATCACTAACTTTTAATTTGACACTGTGTAAGTCAAGATTCCTGTCTGTGATCACCGGGTAAAAGTTTATTTCAAAACGTTTTGCAGAACCTTTTTAAAAACTGATTTGAAAGTTCATATATAAACTGTCATGTTAGCATTTATCCCACAGTTAGTTATAGTATTATGCTATTGTTTACTGGTACACACCCCTGTTGTTGTTTGTTTGGTTTTTTTTTTATTATTTTTTTTTTTTATTTTACTATTCACAGTGCTTGTACTTTTATATTTACCTTGTCACAAATACACTCACTGTTATTTCTGCATACTGCATTTGTTATTCCATTGAATGTTATTACTTACAGATCTGATGATGATGATGATCTGTCCCCAATTTTGCTGCTTAATTATACTGTGGGTAATGATACAATGGACAATTTCTTTTGTGCTGCTCTTAAGTTGGATCTTGTTGGTTATATACTTAATGTAGTGACTCTTTGCTATAGTTAAAAAAAATTTCTACTTGTTTACTGAAGATGTACATACATCATGTGGTACCCTATCTTGACTGTTCTGTGTGTTGTGTTTCCAGCATTCCATTAGAAAATCAAATAGGCATTAGGTGCCACAATGTTTAGCTTGTTCAGAATATTCTGTACTTTGTAACTGTGAAATTCTTGTAAACATCTAAATGAATGTGCTTGTCTAGCACTTGCATGACCTCTGTCACCTCTTGCATAGTGCCACAATCATGATCTGACTTCAATGTATGTTTCTCATAATTAGACTTGCCTCTGTATATTTGGTATCTCTTACATGCTTCTTATACCTTTGCAAAATTTATGGCCTGTTTGTCCTACATGTACGTATTACATTTCATTAAGTACATGCTACTATTCTGGAGTTTATCCTGTTGTTCCCTATCACTCCTAGGATTTTGCATCAAAGTATTATTTATTTATATGCCCTCTTCAAATTAATATTCTTAAATATTTTGTTGCGCATATTTATACACATGAATTTTGCCCATTTGGATATCTCCTTACCCTTGTTGTTTAAGGCTTTATGATATTCATGTCATACTAATTGCTTAAGCTAGTAGTGTTATTTAGCCATATTCTTTTGTTTAACTGCAGGTGTGACTGGTAACTGTTTCATTCCATTAATCATATACCTGAAGGCTGCCTTCTTATGTTCTGCAGGATGGTTTGAGTAGTACATATTATATCAGTTGTCATAGGTTTGTAATAAACCCCAATATAATATCTTTGTCACCTCTGGGTATTTCCAAATCCCAAAAATGTAAACTCCTATTACTTTCCTGTTCCATTTTGTAACTCATTTTATTGTGTACCATGTTATGGTCTTTAAGAACTTGAGTTACTCATCAAGCAAGAACTAGATGTTACCCCACTGATTACAGGTTTGTAGGCGGTGATCATACAACTTCTTATTAATATGTTGTTTTTTAATATAACATTTTTAATTCAGTCCTAATTTAATTTTTAGTGGCTTACCACCTGTTTTAACTTTAGTATAGTTGGAAATAATTTTGTTTCCAAAACACTGTTTATAAAACCTGTTGTTAGCATTATTAACTGTTAGATAACATTTCATATTCAGTAACTGGTCATAAAGTATCACCTGTTTGGTGTCTGTAAACTTCATTTTCTGCATACTACATTGTTATAATCAACCTTTATTAACCCTCTTGTGCTGAAAGTCAACTGTAGTCGGTGCGCAATGTGATACTCAGAAAATGGAACATCCACTAAAGTCACCGGACAAAAATTTGCAAAGTAATGGATGGCCATTTAAATCCCAGGTCTCTGCAGAGTACACTGGGCACTTAATTCCATCCCCAAAGGTTTAAAGCTTCAAAGCCTTTAGACACAGTGTATAAGTCAGAAATTACTCTACATACAAGTTTTGATGCCCATGTTGCTGTTGTCATCAGTTCCATCTATGCCAGGGCATGATGAGTTTTCTTTGAATCTATGCACCAACTCAAGAATTCAGGAGCCAGACTTTTTCTGTCAGTTTGTGTTGGAATGACAGACAATCAACATTAAACCTTTCACTAATGCTGTTGCTGATATAGTGTGTGTGTGTGAGTATGCATGTCAAATAAATCACTAGATACTCATACTCAATGAGGGTATTCTTCTGAAATTATCAAAGTACAGTAGAACCCTGTTAAGAAGTCTTTCAAGGGACCAGAGGATTAGGGACGTCTTAAGCGGGAAGACTTATTAAGAGGGAAAGCTTATTAAAAGCCTTTTTCCCCATAATTCGTTTGACTGTAGTTACGGGCATGTTCAGCCACTTTGCCACTTCCACTCCGGTCAAGGTAGGATTTGATTCCACTTCTCTAATCACCCTCAACTTCTCTTTCAGTGATAAGGCTTTGCATTTTATTCCTTTCTGGGTCATGATGACTGCAATAACAATAAATGTAATGAAAAAGTAACCAATTTAAATACAAAAAAAAACTCGTTCACGCTAATGACTGCAGTTATTAAACAACGTAAACACCACCAACAGCATCTAAACAGACAACGTAATGCACATAACTTACCATAATTGCAACAATTTTCTGGGGTGTAGGATTCAGTAGTAGACAGTTGTATGCAGATAGTAATACACAGTAGCCAGCAGTAGCACCCATCAACTGGTTCAACTGACGTAACCAGCGTGGTACTGTTCAAGACTTAAAGCAGCGCTTGTGCCATGTTGCTGTTCGGGGCACCTCGGTAGAGATCGATCGCATTATAGCATGTATCGATAGTCTTATATATTGAAACTTATTAAACAGGTAAAATTTCATAAAAAATCATACTTTTGGTATCATGAGATTCGACTTCTTAGGTGGGAAAACTTAATAAGCGGGAAGCTTCATATCCGGGAAAAATTAATGTACGCCTTATGGATTTTATTTTGGGACTTTAAAAAATCAGCCTTCTTACAGGGGAGAACTTCTTATGCGGGTTCTACTGTATATGTAAAACCTCCATTACTGTAGATGACATTGATAATGGTGCTAGTATGCGTGTTGAAACACATAATCAAAGAGTTTGTGACATGCAATGTGTCTAAAGGCTGCTGGAAGTTTTATAAGAGTTTGATCATAGCAACATGGTATGCAGAACGTCAAGTAGGCGTCTCAAACGAGGGAAAGGGATACACAAGGTAAAACTGAAAACAAATATGCAATTTTGGATGCAGGTTTACCTAAAAGAGAGGCCTGTATTGTGGTAATGTCTGTGAACCACTGGTACAAACACTATATGTATTCTATGTAACTGTACTGTACGTTGCTAGTGAGATCATACTCAAATTCACAAATGAGAAAATGAGGATGATGTAGTTCACTGTCTTTCACAGACTGTCTTCAGTCCTTGACATGGATTTCAACCTTCTTCAGCAGTCTCAGATTTGAATTACAATTCTGTATAAAACACCTTGGAACACAAATTTATGCCTGCCAACACAAGATGCCAGAGATCAACAGTTAGGAACCAAAAGTATTCTGAATGACATGTAATGACTATCTCATCTCTTGGCATACTGTGTTACATATTCTCTCACTCTGTTCTGGAAGGCTTCTTTATCCTTTAGGTAAAGTTCTGCTGCTTCAATGTTCAGGGGATCATCAAAATTCAGTAAGTCCTGCAATTCAAACAGGAAACTCATTAATTAAAAAGTATACAGTAATATACTTGTGTCATCTTTCAGTCAAATCAAAAAGTTCATGTGTAATTTCTGCACACACTTTCTTAAAAAAACAGTGGTATCTGAACACATGTTTGCATACAAAAAACTAATGGATAGAGACTGCAAGTTTAAATTACTATTATATTCTAGGGGATCATGAAATTTTAATTTCATTCAGCCTGTTTCACTGTTTTCTGTATCTTATTTACAGAAGCAGCATTGTGTCACAGCATCCACATTACCACTCCTACTTTGTATACAGGGTTATGCATAGTTTTACATCACTCATCTACTTACTGAGTCTCCTCGTAACTTCTGCAGCCACCAGATATTGATCAGTATCACAGTCAGCTTCTCTGAATGATCATACATCAAGTATACTTGGAAGCCATCTCCTATCTGTCAGGATGTGGTCAATCTGATTGTCAGTCTTCCCATCAAGAGAGGTCCATGTGTATTTGTGAATGTTTCATTGGGGGAACATTATGCTCTTGACAGCTGGATTTTTCAGTGTAGCACACTTCGCTACTCCAGCACCATTATCATTACTATTTTCTACTCCAATGCCATTATCATTACTGTTTTCATGTTGACTTGCATTTCCAATTGCCGTTTGGAAAATTTCTTACCCTAACTCTGTACTGCCCCGTTGGGGGACCTTGGAGGGGGGGACTTCTTCACCGGGGACTTTGAGAGACAGGTAAAAGAAGGCTCTGGAGATGGAGCGTCTCTTTCTGTGAGAGCTCTGTGAGAGGAACCTCAAAGGGGGGCTCCTTTGCTGGGGACTTATAAAGATATGTAAAAGAAGGCTCTGGAAATGGAACATCTTTCTCTATGTAGGGGTTATGTAAGGGGAACCTGGAGGGGGGGTTTCTTTACTGGGGACTCTGAGAGACATGTCAGGGAAGGCTTTGGAAGGGGAGCATCTCTCTCTTTACAGAGGCTCCGTGAGGGGAACTTGGAGGGAGGACTCCCATACTGAGGACTCCAAGACACATGTAATAGAAGGCTCTGGAAAAGGAGCATTTCTTTTTACAGGGGCTCCATAAGGGGAACCGAAAGGTATTTAGAAAGGGAGGGCTCATCCAATATGTTTATTGGGTCAGAACCTGTACTTGATATATTTTTCTGTTATGTATAACTTAGAGTGTTCATGGCCTTATGTTGGGCCACAGCACTCTAAGAAAGCCTTTGCATTTTAGGGGGCACAAAGGGCCTATTAAAAAGGCCTATGTGCATCAGGCCTTTAAGGGCTCAAACCCATTAGATGTTCTATTCTATTCTATTCTAACTCTGTACTGAAATTTCCTAATATAATTTTCATGTGGTACTTGGGAAACTGATACAATGTGTCTAATTCCTCATATAAACTGTTCTCTGAGTTATCACTTGTATTCTCAGTTGGAATATATGCATTCAAAACAGTAATATCATACTAGTGACCTCTCAGCACTATACAAAACATCCTGTCATTAACAGACAGTACTGTCTTAAAAGCTGATATGAGTCTTAAGTACAAAAATTCCAGTCCCTATCTTATGATTTTCATTCATTTTTCTGTATAAGGAAGTGTAATCATCTACTGGTTCTTGCTATCCTTGTCCCATCTCACCTCCTGTGCTGCCCCTAATCTAACCTATATTTCACTGATTCTCTTGCAATTGTACAGACTCCACATCCTAATTTGTCTTTTCCACACATTTTTTTAGATCAATGTATTCAATTTCTTGTACCAACTAAATGTTGGACCTACGTGTTTAACACTCATATGCAACTAACAATGCACATTTTGTTGGTACAATAAATTGAATACACTGACCCACATCCTAAATCCCTTTTTATTAAGTTATATAGTAACAGTAGTACTAAAATTTGAGAGACAAGCAGTGACTGAACTTAGGTCCCTTCAGCACTGTTTCCTGCCCAGCTATGGTTTCCTTTTCTTCAAGAGGGCAGGATGAATCCCACAATTGCAGAAGTTTAATTTTTAAGTACCCCTTTTATTGTGTGCAAATTGTTTCTATACTGTAACATAAACCATCTGTTTTGTGTTATTTATTTATCCAGGTGAGTTAAGATACAATACATTCAAGGTCTCTTACTGCAATCTATACACACATACGTACACATCTTTTTTTTATATCTGTAGGACAGTGCTTCCCAAATCCAAAAATGTTTTTGAGTTCACCAGAAAAAATGACAAATGGCAGGCTGGTGTGTGCCAATGTCATTTTAAAGCATGCTCACATATAGCAATGAACTGGATGTCTTGTCTGTCTTATAAAAATCTTACTTCCTGCAATCTTTTTCAAATGTTCAGTTGAGATGTAAAGTTGTGCTGGTTTCTCAAATGGAAATGCTCTGTAACACAGGCTTAGCTACATGGGGCTCAGGCACATCAAGGGCCTTTTAGGAAGGATATGGTGGGATGTGTACAGGAGAATTATTGAAAATATGTACATGATTTTAGAATGTGGTTCAGTTTTGTGGTTGTTGGAGGGCAGTTATTTGTGTAATAATTTGGGAAGCAGTGGACCAAAATAATATAACTCATTACAGGTACACACTGAAATAATTAATTAGTTGAACAAACAAATGATAAGCAATAGAAATGTAATCACAAAACAGCTCAAGTCAGGTATAGACCCAGCACTGTCACAAATTCAATGTAACTTACAGTGAAAAGAGAGTTGAGGCCCCATATTACATCTTTGAGCTTCCTGGTTGGTGCCCATCCCATTCCATCAATAGAGTTCTGACGTAGCAAACTCAAGCAGATGTCACCATGTTCACTGATGTTGGGATGCCACAGCTTTGTTAGGCACTTCACTGATGGTGGCTACACAGAAACACATTTGACTTATTAAGTACATGAAACTGAAACTTAACTTTAAAACATAACGCTAGGACAGGGCTTCTCAAGTGTGGCCTCTGGCTATTTTCAAGACCAATAAGTTAGAAGTAGCAGACAAGCATTTTCAAGCCTTTAAATGAATTTTCTGCATATCTTCTGTAAATTAATTGACTATTTTTACATGGGTGATGCATACACTATGTTCTGTGACTCTTCAGTTAGCAGTAGATGGAAGTCCACTGGGCATGTTCTCATTTAATAACCTGCTGTTAAGTTATGTCATCACATTTTCATCATGCTTTGCATTAAACTGTAAATTAATAACAATCTTCCATACAGGATTTGTTTTACATGTAAAACATTGTATGTTCTAAGTTATATGGCCGCAGAACTTTTTTTTTTAAACTTTTAATGTGACCATGTGAACATGACGCTTGATAACTGCTACCTCAGGAGATGCATAACATTCATGCTGGTTATACACTCCATATGTTAGAAGGGATCACAGCCAAGCTGTTTGCACTGTCTCTGCTTGGTGCTCTTATGAGAACAGTGTTTTATTACACTTTCCCCATGTAGGTAATTAAAGGAGTGAAACATTTGATTTTCTGCCATTTCAGGTGGTATGTGAATGACATTTGGAAATGAATATGAAATGCAACCTGGTGTGATGTATTAAAGAGGGCTTGAGGCACCCCATGAGAAAACTGCTCCATTAATATGCAGAAGCATACTGTCCCACGAGCTTGAAGCATGAGATCAGAACCGCACACCATCTGCAGCAAACACAGCACAACCTGTAAGTTAATATACTATTTTCAACAATCAGTTTGTACTTACTGCCATATTGTAATCTTCAGTAACATATATATGAAACCGGAACCGCCCTCCAGCCCAGTACCCTTCATCAGGGGTAACAGCTAGTTGAAAATCATGTAGCTGATGTGGGTCTTCAAATTTGACTCTACATGTACTTGGTAATGTTTGCTCCATTTCCTGAACCTCAAAAAAATAAAATGTGGATATTTACATGACAGCCTTGGTTGTTTAGATAAAGAATGGACAGTGTCATTGTATTACTGCTACAGCAAGTACCTGTGCAGGAACAAATATGCACACAGCAAAGGTTCTTTTTGAGAGGCTGGGAATATCTAACACGTAAATGGTCTACTTAAAACGTATGGAATAACTGCACTGTTTCACCAAAGTGCACTCATTCGCTTTTACCACTGTTGTTAGGTAACTTCAGTGTGTGAAACATTTTTGTTTAGGATTTTCTCATTAATGTACTACTATAAATTAGGTAGACTGCTCTGCAGTTCATTAACCCTTTGAAGCATAAAGTCCACATAAATACTATTTAAAGTGTCAATTTCTACCTCACAGTAAACTCGTTCCATGTAATTACAAATACGAACCAGTTAAATGATGTGTAGGGCATAATTATTCTTTTTTCTTAGATCATAAAAAACATAAATGCACTGTATTCGCAGACAGCAATGCATTAAAGGTCAAAACAGTTGATGCATATATTAATCACTGTGCTTTACAAGGGTTAAACATTACATGCCAATATGAAAGCACTCACTTCCTTCACTAATAGTTTGTCTCGTACCGACACTCGCTTGCCCGGTTCAGTTGAGGAGGAGCTACCAGGACCGCCGTCCTTTTTTAGTTTTCGTGTTAGTGTAATCATTGTTACATCCGGTAGGTGCCTGTTATAAGTTAGGTTATGATAGAAAGGAGGCTTGAATATGCAGGTAATGATCATGAATCTTTCTAGTACTTATGCTACATAACACACGTTGAAATATTGAAAGAAAGGGAAATGCGACTGGTTTGGCCATTTTCCAGATTACTGTATAAAAAATAATCATTATTCCCTATCGGCCGCACAACATAATTATGCTGTTCCTCTCATCTCTCCGCACAGTCACTTACACGGATTACCATATTAACACTATCGGGATGAGCAAAGACAACGCTTCACGAGTAGTCATCATCATCATCATTTATTCACATTCCATAAATCCACGTTTACAAGAAACAATGCCATCTGTTTGAAAAATTCTTGTAACGTAATCCGTGCGTTTAACACTTTTGCTCGAGTTGATGAAGCAGCTTTATGCCTTGAAACCACACAAGCTTTTCTGTCAGGCCACAAGTAATCCGTGATGTTGGCCGTGAAAGAAGTTGTTGATCGAATATTTATTTTACACGTGGACGCGAGATGGCACAATGGTCGAAATCCTCTTTCGTCTCTATTCGTAGGCAACGCAGAACTTTGATCCGTAGATGATAGCGGGTTTTTCATATGTGGTGCGTAGTGTGGTTGTGAGTGGTAAAGATTGATTTTCCGATAGAAGATAGGTATGGCTTGAGGTTAGCGTTGAATGTTTTTGTTAACTGAAAATGTTTATAATGGCTATCTGTGATGGTTCTATTGCGTGCGTAATACTTTTAAGAAGAAAGTTTATGCAGGCGAGTGTGAAGTAGCATTTTTCGCGGTCCTATCACCGGACGTATGGTCTGTGCTCGCGACAATTTTTCGGAATTTTCACGCTTGTGGTTGATGACACATTATTCTTAAGTCAGTTCAAGCAAAGTGAAACGCACTGTATGTTTTGCAGAGAAACATATATCACTTCAACTACAGTATGTGGCTTGACTCCACTTACAATGATTACTGTGGTTAGGCTTTGTTATTGATTTTTTGTTTTACGTTTTGGCTATATTGAAAAACCTGTAAATACATAATTCCTTGGTTTACAAATTGATAACGACCCAACAAGGAAGAATCAGTTTCACAAAATGATTCAAAAGTTATGTGGAACTTGTTTCGTAATTGGGTCTATGTTTCACATGAGCACTGACACTCTGAAAAAGATTTACTTTGCCTATTTTCACTGTGTGATGAAGCATGTAATAAATTTTGGGTTTCACTGATAGTAAAAGATATACACTCTGCAATAGAATTGTGGTACGTGCAAAACTTAGAAATTCGTGTAGAGGCTTGTTCAAGAGATTGCATATGTAAGTCTTGCATGCAAATACATATTTTCATTCATGAACTTCACTCTAAATAACCAAGAAAAATGTCAAAGAAATTCAGCTGTATTTAATATTAATACAAGAAAGAAATACCATCTTCATTGAACAGTTGCAAAACTCAGGCTTTCAGAAAAGTACATATTAAGCTGGCATCAAAATATTCAGCAGTTTATCTTGCAAACTCACAAGTGTGAAGGATGAAAGGGTGGAATTGAAATCGGCAGTAACAAGATACTTAAATACACACACTCCTTATTCTGTTGGAGGGATTTATAATGTTTAAAAATTACACATTATCAGGTTATCTGCTGCATGTAATGAATTGTGTGTAATATCTTGAATGTTGTATGTGAAATACATATAATACTTTGTAGTGTATATTTTGTATTTTTTTTTATTATTTATGTATTTGTATGACTTATTCCATATCTTATTTTCACTTTGACTAAATTTTGGATCTGTGGAATGCCCAATGTATGTGCGAGCAGGCCTGTGTGTTCTCAAGAACCCTGCTTTGTGGAGTTGGATGGGGTCACAGTTGCCATGTGATTTTGAATGCCATGGCTCTGTACACCAATTTTATTGAGAGGCTTCACAAGACTGAAGATAGAATATGTTGGTGTCCCTCTTCCCTGTCACCGTAATCACATTCTCCAGGCAAGTTTTTCACTGCATTGTTGCTTGTTTTTTATCTGCTTTATTTAGCTTGGGTGAACTCATACCATGTGCTGCACATTAATATTAATTTTTTTACTGCGTGATTTTCTGGGAAAACTAGTCAACAAAGTGTTCTTCATATAAGTCACATAATTAGAAAAGGTTTCTTGAAACCATGATTATAGCTTTACAATATATTTATCAGTTTACAAATGTTTTTTTATTCAATCAGTGTTTGGAACAATCTTTAGAATATGGCCAGCACTAAGTAGTGAGCTGTTGTGCCCAGACATGTATTGCCAGCATCAGGGATCAGATGGCAGTACATGAACAGCATTATTAAAATAATGAAAATGTGAAGTTTTTCTCCTGTTGTTTCTTTGCCTTGGTGTGTGTCTCAAGTGTTCATGTCATTTCTCTTGTCTGTGCTTGTTCAGTTGCATGTCCCTATACAATGTATACAAAACTGCAAGGATCACTGCCTGTTTTGACCCAAAGCTGCCTACACAAGAGTAAAGTAACTGTGTCCTGACCACATGTACAAATGCAACCTAGATAGCATATCAGAAACCTTGTTATACACACAGACAAATCCAAAGCTTAGGTTTGGTTTGTGTGCACACAAACCCAGTGCCTAACTTAGGTTTATGCACATACAAAATCAAAGCTCTTTACACTTGACAGCTGGAATGCTGACTGTTGAAACTGAGAGATCTGTGCCAAAGATTACCTACATGTATCATCATCATCATCATTATTAAATTCCATAAATCCTCTACAGGGGCTCAGAGACCTGCCGGATATAGAACGTCACAAGATATCACAATACAGCGTGTTTCATAAGTCCATCTGGGATTTAGAGGCTTGGCCGTGCAGTAGCAAACCCACATATAAGAGATAAAAGCATGCCAACGGATAGAGGAAATGTAAAAGTTTTTTCGTGACAGATGCGATGGCGTAGTTACCCGTTTTCTCCGCTAGGAGGCAGTGGTGTGCAAACATGGCGTTTTCAGGTGAACAGAAAGCTCAACACTTATTCCCTGGCCTGCCAGGTCACCCGACCTTACTCCATGTGACTTTTTCCTGTGGGGTTACGTTAAAGATCGTGTTTACGTGCCTCCTTTACCAAGAGATATACCGGAGCTTCGGCTAAGAATTATGGATGCAGTTGCTACCATCGACGTTCATATGTTGGAGCGTGTGTGGCAGGAGCTAGATTACAGGATTGACGTCTGTCGAGTCACCAAAGGGGGACATATTGAACATTTGTAAGGTAGGTTCAAAACTTGGATATGTACTCTTTTCACTGACATGCTCTCATCCCCCGTGTGTGATTTGGCTCCTGAGCTACAGACCTCCGAAATCCCGGAGGGATTTATGAAACACCTGTATAATAAATGTAACATAGAACAACAGTTGCATTAAAAAGAATAAAACTTCCCTAATATACAGATTATAATTGCTATAAAAGTATTCTATTGTAACAACAACAACAACATAACAATGAAATGAAGTTAAAAAATTACATAGATAGAATTCCCTGATATTAGCAGTCTCAACAAACCAAGATCCTACTTGAAGTCAGTATTGAAATAGTCCTCTAATGAATAAAACACGAGTCAGAAGAAATTTTTTTTAAGGTACTCTTGATTTTTCTTTTTTCTTGAATCGAGCATTTTATGTTTGAGGGAAGATAATTGTAAACCTTGATGCCAGTGTAGTAAGCACCTTTTTGGGCTATTGTAAGTCTCAAGTGTGGTAGATGAAGATTAGTCCTATTTGTAGTATTGATAGTGTGGATTCCACAATTATCTTCTAACAAATACATGTATGGTCATGTATGTATTAGTAGGGGTACTTGGCATTTATTAGATACAGGATGTGTACTTTGTTTTAAGAAACTCATTGTTACTGAGGACGCTTTATCTTCTGACATGTATGAGTAAAGTGATACTGGTCAATGCTGTGCACATACTATTACTGTTAGAAGTACAGATGGACCCCGACTTATGTAGCTCCGACATACGTAGATCCGGACTTACGTAAAAAACTTCTTGTGCCACTACTACCACTCCAACCACCACCACACCTACCCCTGCCTCAATTTCATAAGGCAGTGACTCCAGTATCAATTATTATTATGTTTTTTATTTATTGTTATAAAAATTATTATTATATCAATTATTAATTATTGTGTATAAGGTATATAATAAAAACATGGCTCCAAGTTACGTAAAAATCGACTTACGCATAGGGTTGCGGAACGATCCACTTACGTAAGTCGGGGACTTTCTGTATTAAGTTCCGGTGTAGTACTGCGGTTTCAAAATTATGCATGGGCTGCTGGGGAGGAGTATGGATGTTTTTCAGGGATCAAAATGTGTTTGTGCGTTGGATACTAGTTATCAAGCATTTCGTCTGTAGTCTACTGTCACTCCGTGATCGTTTTAGATGGGAATAAAGTAGCATGACGTTATACATTGGCTTTATATCTTGGATTCATGGCTGTGAGGTTTGTGTGTACGGAAGTGGCCCTGCCTACATTATTTGTGGCCAACTTGATGCGACAGGGGGAGGCAGCCATTTTGAGAGTGCTAGTGAAAAGTGAGTTCAGTTCTTAACCGAGAATGTTAAAGATTGTGGACGTGGTATGTCATTGGAAGTTATAGCCATACATGTAGAAATAATGAGGACTTAAGGTATCGCAGGTAAGGTTGAAGTTTGTTATGGTAAATACCTTGCAGTGGTAACTTTGAGCCTACCTTGTGCCACCATATTGTACCACATTCTAAAGGAGTTACATTTAATACATGCAGAATATGGATCTACTTTAGTATTTCAAAGAATAAATGCAGCAGTAATAGTACTAATAGGTGTGTGATACTGCAAATATAACATTCTTTTGTTGAAGACTGGTAAATAACTTTGCAGTAATGTAAAACAGGCCCGCCGAACCCGTGTTGCCTTGAAGAGGCATTTGAAATGAGAACGTGTATTTTAACCCTGTCTCTGGCTCAGCTGATTGGAACTCAAATATGGTAGTTGAGAATTTCATTCTTCTGGGATATTTTGCTTCATCATTGGGTGTTTCCTGCTCCTTTCCCTTACTATTTCTTTCCATTCTCTTCCTCACTTCTTCCCCTCCAGTGTGACTTGGTGGTTGTGCCCACCAGCCCAAGTGTCTTTGCATCCTTGCCACCACACTTAAGTTCCCACATCGCACCTGATCTAAGAGTAACCCCTTACAGCACCACTACAATCACCCTGCCTATCATACTGCAAGGCGATGACTGGTCCATCATTACTTTTCCTGCCAGCCAATCACCATTCACACTCACCCTATATACATGCATATTTCATGACTCTACCTATCCTGGCATTCTGCATTGGACTGTTGACCCTTGAAAATGAGGCCACTACACAGTCTCAAAACATTGGGCAACAAACACCCAGTGATGGACGACAGTATCCTCGAAGAACTCAGCTCTCAACTGCACCACTTCAAAAGTCTGAGACCATGGGATGATGGTGCTTGCATGAAAGTATTGCTAACTAAACATTAACAGTATCATATATAAAATAAATAAAAAGATCACTTATGTAAAGTTACTCTTCAGTTGTACTGATTTGGTCACTTGTTTGTGTTGACAGACACACATGTAACAAAACAGATACTATTCCAGTTCTTTCCTCTGCAACATGACACCCCCCCCCCCCCCCCCCCCCCACACACACACAATGCCCTGACACATGAAGGTAGGTGGTCAGCTTCATATTTCACTTGTGTAGGAAGGCATTCAAGTGTTCATTTATCTTCTTTGTTTGTGTTCAGATGTTAACAACCCCCCCTTCACCTGCTGTCTTTACTACAGTGTCTCCCACTCCTAGTTTCTTTTGTTCGGTAACTGTTCCCCCTTTCTGGACCATGCCACTTTATTTCCTTATGTAGTTTACATTTAGTACATCCTCTTCTTTCCTCATCTTTTCAGTCCTCACACTTTCTGTGTTTATCCCCTCTGCCTACACTGAATGTTTCATTCACCTGTCCTTTTTAATCCTTCCTTCCTAGCATATAATAATCTCTTTGTTTAACTGTTGTTTTCCTCAGCTTTTGCTATCTTCTGTATTTCACTTACCATCTTTCATTCCAAATTCCTTGTCCTTTTAATATTTCCCCTTCTCTGGTTCATCTCATTGCACGTGTTTTTGGCTCAGTCTCCTTTGGGGTTTTCTGTCCTTAACTTTTCACTCGTTCCACTTTCCGTGTATAACTACTTTGCCATTTCTTCCTCTGTGACTGTGAAGGGGGGGGGGGGTTGTCTTATATTTAGGTAAATACAGTATGCTGTAAGTGTTTGGAAAATAGACGAAAGAGGTAAAATAAAGTACATAAACTGGTGGTGTTCATTTTTTTAAGTCTCTTTCCCCCCTGCCATAACTTCAATTTACCTGTTTATTTTCATTTCACTGCCTTTTTCTTACCTTCCTATCTTCTCTGCTGTCCTTCCACTTCTGTTGTAGATTGGGATCATTTTGTTGTTCTTTATTTTATTGTTCCTGTCCTCCACCCATTCCCATTTTGTTGCTCCGTTCTGTTTTTATGTTGTCTTTTTAGACTGATGTTCCCTTCTGCTTGTCTTTCTTGAACCCATCTTCCTTCCTTCCTTACTTACCTCTCCTTCTCCCTTTCCCCCTTCAATCTTCTTGAGACATTCTTTCCCATTTCTTTCTTTCCTTCACACGTTTTGCTGTGTTTGTACCATAATGGATTTTCCACTATTTGTCCTATTCTATACATTTCTGATTCACTTCTTCCACTCCCCTTGATACACTTCTCCATATCTTGTAATCCACGTGTTTTCCTTTATCTTTATTTCTTACCCCTTGTTTCTCATTCGTGATTTCATTTACTTTGTTTTGATGTCTTTCTTTACCAGTCTTTGTCTTCCATCCATCCTTATTCACGTGTCCTTAATTACAAAATTTCGACAAGGCATAGCTAGAAGTGCAGTCCATGAGTCTTGGGTAAAGTTTGTGACCCCCTATTAAGAGTAGAAATTCAGGCCGTATGAAGTGAATGACTCCGCCATCTGTTGGCAACATTTGGAACTAAGCGAACACAAAAGTGAATGCGAGCGCTATCTGTTGGCAATATTTGGAACAACGATTCCAAAAGTGAATACCTACGCCATCTATTGACAAGTTTTGGAACTAACCGATTGAATAAGTGAATGCCTGCGCCATCTGTTGACAATTCTTGGAACTAAGGCTTTCGACAAAAATTTTTGTTTCCATCCTCAGGAAAATATAGAATCTTAGATTCGTGTAGATTGGGAAAAATTTTGTTGTAGCGTTCGAAAATTTCCCTGACGATGGAAGCAAAAATTTTAGTCGAAAGCTTTAGTTCCAAAAATTGTCAACAGATGGCGCAGGCATTCACTTATTCAATCGGTTAGTTCCAAAGCTTGTCAATAGATGGCGTAGGTATTCACTTTTGGGATCGTTCCAAATGTTGCCAGTAGATAGCACTCGCATTCACTTTTGTGTTTGCTTAGTTCCAAATGTTGCCAACAGATGGCGGAGGAATAAGGATGGATGGAAGACAAAGACTGGTAAATAAAGACATCAAAACAAGGTAAATGAAATCACGAATGAGAACAAGGGGTAAGAAATAAAGATAAAGGAAAACACGTGGATTACAAAATATGGAGAAGTGTATCAAGAGGAGTGGAAGAAGTGAATCAGAAATGTATAGAATAGGACAAATAGTGGAAAATCCATTATGGTACAAACACAGCAAAACGTGTGAAGGAAAGAAAGAAGGGGGAAAGAATGTCTCAAGAAGATTGAAGGGGGAAAGGGAGAAGGAGAGGTAAGGAAGGAAGGAAGATTGGTTCAAGTAAGACAAGCAGAAGGGAACATCAGTCTAAAAAGACAACATAAAAACAGAACGGAGCAACAAAATGGGACTGGGAGGAGGACAGGAACAATAAAATAAAGAACAACAAAATGATCCCAATCTACAACAGAAGTGGAAAGACAGCAGAGAAGATAGGAAGGTAAAAAAAGGGCAGTGAAATGAAAATAAACAGGTAAATTGAAGTTATGGCAGGGGGGAAAGAGACTTAAAAAAATGAACACCACCAGTTTATGTACTTTATTTTACCTCTTTCGTCTATTTTCCAAACACTTACAGCATACTGTATTTACCTAAATATAAGACAACCCCCCCCCCCTTCAGTCACAGAGGAAGAAATGGCAAAGTAGTTATACACGGAAAGTGGAAGGAGTGAAAAGTTAAGGACAGAAAACCCCAAAGGAGACTGAGCCAAAAACACGTGCAATGAGATGAACCAGAGAAGGGGAAATATTAAAAGGACAAGGAATTTGGAATGAAAGATGGTAAGTGAAATACAGAAGATAGCAAAAGCTGAGGTAAACAACAGTTAAACAAAGAGATTATTACACGCTAGGGGGTCATGTTGCAGAGGAAAGAATTGGAATAGTATCTGTTTTGTTACATGTGTGTCTCTCATCACAAACAAGTGACCAAATCAGTACAACTGAAGAGTAACTTTACATAAGTGATCTTTTTATTTATTTTATATATGATACTGTTAATGTTTAGTTAGCAATACTTTCATGCAAGCACCATCATCCCATGGTCTCAGACTTTTGAAGTGGTGCAGTTGAGAGCTGAGTTCTTCGAGGATACTGTCGTCCATCACTGGGTGTTTGTTGCCCAATGTTTTGAGACTGTGTAGTGGCCTCATTTTCAAGGGTCAACAGTCCAATGCAGAATGCCAGGATAGGTAGAGTCATGAAATATGCATGTATATAGGGTGAGTGTGAATGGTGATTGGCTGGCAGGAAAAGTAATGATGGACCAGTCATCGCCTTGCAGTATGATAGGCAGGGTGATTGTAGTGGTGCTGTAAGGGGTTACTCTTAGATCAGGTGCGATGTGGGAACTTAAGTGTGGTGGCAAGGATGCAAAGACACTTGGGCTGGTGGGCACAACCACCAAGTCACACTGGAGGGTAAGAAGTGAGGAAGAGAATGGAAAGAAATAGTAAGGAAAAGGAGCAGGAAACACCCAGTGATGAAGCAAAATATCCCAGAAGAATAAAATTCTCAACTACCATATTTTAGTTCCAGTCAGTTAAATTTGGGGGGCAATTCATTATCAGTCAAGGAGAAAAGTGCCCTAGATAAAAGTTACAGGGATCCATAAGATACATATTATAGAATGTCTGTGTACTGCTCATTTTGAGATTCACCAATATTAACACTTCAATCATTATCTGACCTCCTGCCATATAGCCCATGTCAGTTTGATTTACAGTGGATGCCACATGTGGCAGACAGAAATGTGCAAATGAAATGCACAGTTTTAATGGCACCCTGTAGTCAAGTTTTCTGCTAATGTTTGTAAAGGAAAAATATGACAGATTTACAGTCTTTCACATGGACAGTAGGGATTGGAATGGTTCAGTTATCTGTGACAGACTACAGCTTGGGTTTCATCCTCAATAGCAGTATGGAGGTATCTTTTTGCTGCAAACTCCAAACAGGTTCTACACGCCATCCAGTGCCCCCTCCAGTGTGCACATTCCTTTGGGCATGAAGCTATCACTTACCTAATTCAAATGCCTAGATTAAAAATAAGTGGGGTTTTGAAATTTCCAATCTTTTGGGATATGACATCATGTAATATCATGAAAATTAAGCAGAAAGCATCTCCAAAACATCTCAGATTTACCAATCCCATGGTATCATATCCCTGAGGATTGTTCTCTTCACCAGCTTTGCTGTGAAAACCTCAAATCTCGCAATTCTAATTCTTTCTCCAGTGCGTCCATGCCTTAATTGTTTGGTACTTGACAAAGGACCAATTTTATGTTTCATTTTGACAATACAGGAGCATGGTTAATGTACTGAGTAACATAATGCCTCCATCTGGAAGAAATCCACCTAGTTGTGAAAAAGGATATTGTCAGTTGCTGTGAAATATTGAAAATGTCTAAATATTGTGCTGTTTTGGATTTGAGGCAAGTGAACGCATGGCAACATGGACAAATTTGATGTTTGTTGGAATTTATTGGTTCAGTTTTAAAAATCTGGATTCTGATGTTTGCACTTTATTGCCAAGTGATAATTTAGGGCAGTTTGTGGGATACACTTCCATATTACGAGTGTTACTAAAAGTAAAATGTAATGTGAGGAAGATGACTGTAATGTAACAACAGATGCAACTCCATAATCTTTTGGGCAGTGATAGGTTGCTAGTGTAGTATGGTGACAAGTCCTTAACTTCTAGAATGAAGTACATTAACAGGAGGAACAAAAATTGTAACTTGTTAGCTGGACAGCATTATTGAAATTTTGAGCATGCCAGACATCTCACACACCTGCAGAAAACCAGATCTGGGAAATCATTTGGGGAAGTTCACTTACCTGCCAACTGGGAATTTTCCAGCTGTAGTTTTAAAGGTCTGCAATGTAAACACAGTTACATATTGGGGTAGGGTAAAGCAGTGAAGCCCAGTCTAAGGGTAAATGTGCAGAAACAATGAAATTATTGGGATGTGTCTCGTAGGCTCAGAGCGGTTAGTTTTTGTATCCAATTCAAGATTATTGTCTGCTTTTTAGCTCTGTAATGTAAAATTCTGAAATTTGTGAGGTTTGTTCAAGTGACTGGTGTGCCCCACATGATGGAATCCAGGTATATTTAAAGAATATTGTAAATCACATTTGGAAAACCAAATGTGGTTAGTACACTCCCAGGGGTGCAGTCTTTCTGCATTTTGGATGTCTCAGTTGTAGTTTTACTGGATGAAATTCTTGAATATATTACAACCCTAATATGTGTGTATAGATTGGGCATCCTCTGGGTTCAAGGTTCACAGTGAAAGTACAAAAATTCCACTTGGCTCAAAATAGCTACAAAAATGTACCAGCACAAGGGCCTTTGTTGCCGTAGCCAAGTGTGCAGTGATCTTAGATAGTGAGAGTAGAGGTGGTCTGAGACCTGAATTTTGGGAACAAGGTACTCATCAGTGTGTTATATTAAAGGCCCGGTCACTGCCAGAAAGGAGTTGTGGCTAGTATTATGTGTATACACAGTACTTTTATTGCAAGTGGAATGTCTTTATCTGGTGTGAGATATGAGGTTTCCATTGCAGTGATCAACTCTTCTGGGATGACATTTCAGTATCTATGTACTACCAGACACAGTCAAATCACATAAGACCATATCATCATCATCATCATTTCTGTACTTCATATTTGAAAGCAGTTTGTTTCTTCTGTCTTCAGGAACTTGCACTCAGTACAAGGTCCTGAAGATAGGACAGAAGGTGCTATTGAAAATACATTATTCTGATTTTTCTCTGCTTGTTACAGGTTGGGCAGAAAACGAGGACAATTAATAATGTTTTCACACTGCAGAGGATATGCGCAGAGTCTCTGGAAAAGTGGTGCATTTTGAGATAGTATAGAACAAACTCTTGAAATGTCAACACCAACACATGCCACAAAATGTAAACCATCTTTTGTTCATTCTGTCCTCTCAGGTTGAGTTACACTTACCATACAACAATCTTCAGTTGCATACCGCTATACCAGTATGTACTTGGGTTGTGTAACAGTGTTTATTTTGCATACACACACACCAATTTGAAGCATGCAATTGAGATAAATAGTTGTAATTGTAATAAATAGTCGATGGACATGTAGTGGTATTTAAGGAATAAAATACATGACTGTGTGTGAGTAGTAGTTTTCTTGTAAAACTTTAGCCTCTTTTATCCCAAAACATTTGTTTTCCATGGCACCTTACACCTGTCCTCTCCATTCTTACCTGCCATTGTCCTCCCAGTATTAAAAATACTACTACTACTACTTATTCTTGTCATTATAAATTGTCTTTGAAAAATACAGTGACTTAATTCTTAAAAGTTGTACAACACATTGTAGGTAGTAGGGTTAGAAACTCATTTGTTTAGAATAGTCTTAGTATGCTAACCACAAGACCACTTGTGGCAACTAGGGATGATTACTGTTGTAACTGTGTACATTCCCTTCATCGTGCAGTACAAGGAGCCATATGGAGCTAATGTGTTGGTTGTCTGATCACCTATTATGTAGAATACTCACTTTTAGTTTCTTAATGTCTTATTTTCTTCTTTGTTAATGACATCTCCTTTATCCCTTTGTGTTCTGTGGTACTGATAGCTGTAAAGTAAGACTGGAATATATACACAGGAGATGTCAGGGTGAAAGTAAACTGAATATGACTGTGTAATAGAATACTGTTTAGATGGAATACACATTGACATGAAGGAATCTGTCTACATTCATATTGTTACCTCTAGCCAGGTGGTCAGCTATAGGTTCTTTGAAAAGTACTTTGAAAGCAGTCACTGAATTAATTCCAGGTGGGGCATCCAGAACATAGAATAAGAGGACTACACAATACTATAGAATGTGTATGCTAAGGCTATCAGTGATACAGACAGACTCGCTGAAATTTCTGATCTTAACCACTGGCTGTTTGTAATTGTACCGGCCACCACTAAACTACATCACGTACCAAACAAACTGACAGTTACAGAAGCACTAACTATCAGCAAATCACCACCATGTACATGCTCTAGGCATAGATAATACTGATGTTCCTACACTCTGGACCAAAAACTCCATTGAGCATATGCAGGATTGCATGTAGTTCTCATAGTAGGGTAATAGTCAGCAATCACAATGTGCAAATTTGCATCTCACCCTGCAGTACCTTATGACATGACATGGGGGTTGATCCCTGTACCTTTCAGTTTACCCTGACACAAACTCATTCATCCAGATATCTGATACCCCTTGACTGACATTCCATTAATTTATTCTATCAACACTGAGGAACACAATAACTGAGACAGAATTGTGGTATTAGAAGGAACTAAGGTGGTAATTATGGTACTTGTGTTAGAACCTCGACAGAGGACAATGTAAACTACTGAAGATTCTCATTGACACGGAAATGCTGCAACACACACTGCATACATATGAAAACAAAAGTGGTCTAGTGAAAACATGGACAGAAGAGATGCCTTAGCAACAGAGGAATGGAGGAAAGAAATTACTTGATGCCACTTTTACAGTTGTACCATTCAACTAATATTGTTTGGCATGATTAGATCTAGAAGGTAATGGTGTATAAACACACAGCAAAAGGGAAACAGAATGTGCACTCTGGGAGAGTAGAATTTGGAAGTACTGTTGTATATCATCCTTCATCTTGTCTTCCCTTCTTCTTTTACATAACCACCACATAACACTAATGCCACCTTAGTTTTTCTGATGTTGCATGCACTTTTGCTGTTTCTCACCACATCACAACAGTACTAAGGTGTGTGGATTCAAAAGTTTTGGATTCTGGAGCCTGTTATGTGGGAGTAAATAAAGAAACTCTCTTGTGTGCAAGACTCCTGGTACATACAATGCTACTTTGCTTTATGCTTGGACTACAGTCATTTCACCATTCTAGTGTAGTTACTTTTACCTGTTGCTGTTGGGCATCCTTGAATGTACAGTCAGTGGCACTTTCTTTGTGTCTTGCACCAGATAGGCAGTCTGTTATTTTGTATTACTCACCTCCCATGGTGAACAATGTACCAAAGTGGTCGTTGATGGAGGGGCACCAAATGGTGCTGTTTCATTAACTTGATATATATGGCTTGTATTATAAAGAGGAATTCTGGTAACGTCAGCCAGTTAGAACTGCATCTTGGTCTAGTTGTACCAGTAAGCTTTTACGTATCTACCTGAATAAGAATCGGCAGTTGAAATAATAGCACTGAACATGGGATAAGTCACTGCATATTAAACAGTTATGTAGCTTCATAATCAGGCATATTTTGTTTAAACATTCTCAATAATGTTGTTAATTGATCACATGCAACATCTGATGCAATGCTAACTGTATCAATAAAGATAAAAAACATTACAGCTAAGTGTAACACCACAGAATGGGTTTCAAATTTAAATATTTTAGTGCCAACACTGAGATCATAAAGAAAATATTATTCATATAAAACTAAATAAATGGCAGTGGGTTTGCACTGAAATCAGTGCAGCACTGACAGAGGAGTACTAAGTATGTCCAATTAGTATTTTAAAAGTAACACAAAAATAGTGACAAGCAATAAAATTATAGAGCTGGCATGAAGTTTGAAGTATGTAGGGTGTATACTATACAAGTGGAGGTTGATTAAAACCATTATATACCACAGTCTGACATACTCTGTGCAGAAACATCAAAAGGAAATAGAATAGGAATGAAATTGAAACTTCACACAGTTTGCAAAATGGTGTCATAGTTCAATAGTGAGGAGCAGGAGTTTGGGAGCTGAATGAATGAATGACTCACTCCATGGAGCAGAGTCCTTGAGAAGCTATAGTTCCTCAAATAGTTCAGGAATTCTCCATATTTTATGGAACCCAAAGGTCATTACTGTGTTCACAATAGCCCAGTATTTGTCCCTATTCTGAACCAGATTAATTCAGTCTATGCCCTGCCATCCTCTTTGTTCAAGATCAATTTTAATATCCCTGTCTCTGCCTTGGTCTTCCAAATAGTCCCTCTCCTTCAGATTTTCCCACCAGAACCCTATATGCATCTCTATCCTCCTCCATGTGTGTCACATGCCCTGCCCACCTTACCCTCCTTGATTTGATAACCTGAATAATGCTAGGTGTTAGGGAAACATGCATAAATAGTGACTGGTCAAATGAGATAAGATATACAAAGAAAACAAAGAATGAGAAATCAAGATAAATGTAGTGAGAGATGGAGACAATTTTACCAGGGGAAGTAGCTGCAGCAGTCAAGCATCATGACTGACAGTCATAAAGTGAGAGTTGTGTGGCACCATAACCTTTGACTGGAGGAGGTATAAGACTAAGAAGAAGAATATTCATTTCTGAAATAATTTGAATATAGGGAAATGAAAATGTGACAGCAGAAACTCATAATTCATGCATATTTACAAATATTCTCATGATAAAATATTCAGACCGTGCTGTGTCAGCTAGGCCAAACTATTTAGCTCAAGGGCACTGGATTTGCACTCAGGAGGTCTTGCCATTTCGATCCTTAAATCTTTGTATTCCTGCTATTTAATATGATATACTGTTACAGATATGGCATGATATCAGTACTGTTGAATACCAAACACTATAAGATTCTACAGTATCATGGACGTAGCAATAAAGTGCTACATTATGCACTAAGCTGCATGCAGAAGAACAAACTTTACTGTACCCTGCAAAAGCATGAGGCCACATGGGACCATTTAAAGATGCAGAATTGCTTGCATCATCTTTTCTCTGGTTATTAGTTTATAACACATTGCCCATTTTTTCAGAATTTTTACTCTTACCTGACATTTCTGTCTTCAGAGTGCACTATGTTCTATGTTTAAATCCAGCAACACAGTTCCTACCTCACAGGGAACAGTCACCCTCCACTACAAAGACCAGTGACTTAAAGTTCTATTGGAAAATAATTGGTGTTGACTGAGAAACAAATGGAACACACAAATACACTGTGTGAAAGAATGTTACAGTAGGTGGTGCACTTAGTTGGAGAGTTGTGTAGGCATTAGATCCCTGCAGTGCTGTTGTCATCATCATTGTTAATAAATGTTAAACAGTTGCACTATAGTTGCCTTAAGGGTTCAAATTGTGTCTTCACAGGTGGTGCTCATGCAAGGCCACAGCAACAGCACAGGTCAATCAAGTAGCTATATAATTTTATGTGCTATTAATTGGGAGTAAAGTGAACATGCTGTGCAACAACATAAATAATACAACTATTTAGGAATCATTATGTTACCAATGACAGATTTTGTTGGAGCCTGAAAATTTGTTGTTAACTGTGAAGAAGTTAATGAGAAAGTTTTTGTTTTTAATGGATAGGGATGTGAAATTTCGCCCTGTCTTGAGATGGTATTTAGGCTCAAATATGAACTGCATTGGTCAGTAGAACATTTTGAGAAATATTGACATTGATTATGAGTTAAGGGTTGTACAATATATTAAATGAACTGACTATGTTTATGTTAAAGTGGCTGCCTGCAGGAACCAAGAAAACTCACCATTATGTCTGGTCTGAGAGTGAAGACTTCAACCAGCATCCACTAACACATGAAGCAGGTAGGACAACCACCACACCACACTGGAATGCAAAACAGGTACACGACAGCTGTAGTACTGTACTGTTTTAATATTCTAGACAAATGTGTAAACTAGTAGAATAAATGTTGGTTTATCAAGCACTTTGTTTAGCACCAAGGTCACTCTAACAGCACATTTTTCCTCAGAGTTCACTATGATTTATGCATCTCCCTATTTTCCCAATAATTTTAATTTTCTGATCAGAGTTAACATTTCCCAGCAATAAACACTGTGCTGCGTATTGCATTGCTTGTAATGCTCTGTAAATGTTTTATTTTTATCTTTTTTTTTATAATACCTGGCATTAAATTGTTTTTCCTAAGTGACCATTTCTACCTCTTGACACATCCTAGTGCCTAGTCATGCTGGATAAATAGTTACTGTAACTGTTCAGGTGGTGAATTCTTATGAGCAGCTTGTATCATTACCTCGTTTGTACAGTTCAGGACTCAGTGTTTGGGCTCTAGAAGCTGGGGAAATTAAAAGATGAAGTTGAGCCACAGTACTCAGTCCCAAACATTATGTACAATATTGGTGGAGCATGTAGCACTTATGGAGGAGTAGAGAAATATTTACATACAGCATTTTGGTAGAAAAACCTGAGGAAAGAGACCACATGGAAGACTTAGGCACAGGCTGGAGGATAATATTAAAATGGAGCTCAGAGAGAGAGAGATGAGAGGGTGTGTACTGTATTCATCTGGCTAGGATAGACTTAAGCAGCCAGCTGTTGTGAACATGGTAATGAAAGTTCCATAAAATGTGGGGAAGTTTAGGTAGTGAGATAGTGCAGTCTGTATAGTGACTAGGATGCAGGCTGCATGATGGGGAAATCAGGGTTTGGTTCCCAGTAGGAGCAAAAATTTCTCTTCTCCACAGCCTGACTAGCTCTGGGTCTCATCCAACCTTGTGTGTGATGGGTGCTAGTGTGCCTTTCCCAGAGTTAAGTGTGTCATGAAGTCAACCACTCATCTGTACCTAGTGACAAGGTTAAGAATGCATGGAGCAGCATTTCCACCCCCCTTCATAGCCTATCTCTTCACCATGTGGTGCATAAAAAAGGGCACAACTTCCATATTTTGTAAGTGTATAAATTCACATATGATGTTTGAGATGACAAAATTTACATACAAAACGTGATATAATGTCTGAAATACAACCACCCTGAAACTGGCCAACTTCTAATTATTTGTACCCAAGTAGTTTGCAGCTAGCTTAAAATCCACCACTGATTCCTAAGCACACCCACTTTCATATATAACTAATTTTATGCAGGTTACTGCCCCTGTAAAACAAATTAACCAGTTGTGATTTTGTGTTGGTGCATTTTTATTCTAGTATTTTCCATACTGTTAAAATGGCGCCCTTTCCACTTCGCACTACATACATCCATGGCAGGAAAAATGTTCATAACCACTAAAGTATTTCTGTAATTTATTGTGTATTTTAGGAACTTACCATTAAATTTTCCATTATAGTAATGACTAGATGCAAGGAGCACACGTTTTAGCATTATTAAGTACTGCAAATGACTAAATATCTAACGAAAATAATGTAAATTGAAGCAGTCCCCAAAATCCTGAGTTACTGCACGTGTAGTATTTAAGTATCAGCAGCAGAAAAATGTTACTAAATTTAACACGTGCCTTAATGTACAAATATGATACGTTGTTTCAAAACGAATGTTATTACGAATAAACACGTTAAAATTCTCGTACGTTGAAAATATGGTATCACAGACGAGAACTTCCCGTGCCGCCGCCATTTGTACCACCTGCTTCCCTGACGTCACCGATACGTGCTGGGAGAAACGACGGCATTGATGTTTCGGTCAGGGCTGGCACCAAAGAAAATCACGGATTGTTACCTCTGTGCAAGTTATGCAATATATTTATCCTCAGGTATTCTAACAATGCTGCGACAGCTATATTGATTGTATTGTCGAACAAAATGGGAAACAGTTCGGGAATTTTATGCAATACTTGGAAGGAAGAGGTCGTGGCCGATTTGCAGGGACTATATCGATATGTGATTGGCAGAACTGACTAAAACCAGAGCATACTTTGAACAGCAGTTAATTTGACCGACATATTCAATTCAATTTCATTTAGCATCCATAATTGCCACAGGAGTAACATTTGGACAAGTCAAGTTACACACATTATACAATATAAAACACTCAATAAAACTACGTATATTATATAATATTAATATTAATATTATATAATACCATACAAAAAACCTTAAAAAATATTAAATATATGGATTTAAAAAGAGTGATAAAATTATATGAAGAGAGATAATTAACCCATAACTCCACCTACCTCTAACCAAATGGAGACAGGAGTCGCCTAGAAATGGTCTATAAACCTAGTATAGAATGCATCATGTTATGACTAATCAATACTGTATAAAGATTTGGTATCGCCACTTTCAAGTACTGCGACTAACTGGGTATTATCATAATTTTTATTGTCTTTAGGACTTTTGCTTAACAATCACCTGCAAAAAAACTCATTCAGTGTATAAAATGGATGCTCCAATAAAAACATTTTTTTATGTTATTCATACCGTATTGATTATTTAGGTTCTATCTGACAAATGTACACTTTTACTTTCTATTATTCAATACATATATTTCATTGAAAATGGTCCAACATGTTTCGAAGATGAACCTCATATAAGGTTCGAAACATGTTGGACCATCTTCCATGAAGTATATGTATTGAATAATAGAGAATAAAAGTGTACATTTGTCGGATAGAACCTAAAAAACCAATAAAAACAATTTTAGTTTATTTTTACAATCTTTAAAACCTTCTGATTTTTTTATTGCCAAGGGCAGTCTATTATACAATTTAATACCCCTGTTAATCACACTTTTCTTGAAAAACGATGTGTTACACGGAGGCACATGGAAATCATCTTTCCTTCTAGTATCATAATCATATAAATTTGAATTTCTAGTCGAATATATATTATATTTTCTAAAATAATACAACACCTCAAAAATATACAGAGAGGTCACAGTAAAAATCCTCAGTTCTTTAAAAATGGTTCTGCAAGATTTTCTGCTATTTAGACCTTTCATTATATGGAGTGCCCTTTTTGGCATATTCAAAACTTTACTAACTGTGTAGGCCTACTTTCCCAACAACCTCAACTTTATGGGGTCACCACTACATTAACCTGCCCAGTATATTAATCATTTATCATTTATTTTACCTTCCATAAATCCACAGATATGGAAACAGTCATACAACATATAAAGGATATAAACACTAGATTGAGGACATATCTACATATACATACAATAGAATGCAAAGCACTTGTCATATCATCAGTCACAATGTCTATCACGCCAACACATTGAGTACAACAAAAATAATATACAGCAGTATATAACCTATCACATCCCAAGGAACACAATCATTCATCAATACAATATCTTTTCCATTAACAGTCAGTACACAATAAGATGTGTAAGAAAAAGCAAAGATATAAAATAAATAGAATATTAAATAAAGTAATATAAAATGTTAAATCCCTGATCATTAATATGTTTGTTGAAAAAACTCTTCAACACTATAAAAAGAATTTTCTAAAAGATAATTTTTAGTGTAGATTTAAAATGCTTCACATCATTAGATAATGATTTAATATTCAATGGTAAATAGTTATAAATTCTACTTCCAGAGTATAGAACCCCTTTTTGAAATAGTGTCAAATTTGCTGAAGGTAAGTGTAAATTATAATTATAGCGTGTATTTATGTCATGAATTTGTGAATTGGATTGGAAAAGATCTCTATTCTTTACAACAAATAAGAGTAATGAAAAAATATATTGAGATTTTAAGTGGTAATATTTGTAATTGTTTATACAATTGACGGCATGAATCACGCCTATTAGAATTTGTAATAATTCTTATTATCCTTTTTTTAATTTTAAAGATGAGTTTACTATGGACTGAATTTCCCCAAAATATAATACCGTATGACATTAATGAGTGCACATAGGAGAAGTAGATCATTTTTAATACATCCAAAGACACAAATGGTTTAATCGCCCTAATGGCATAACAAGCCTTATTCAATTTGGAAGTCAATGCAATAATATGTTCCTTCCATGACAATGTATTATCAATAATTAATCCTAAAAATCTAATGCTGCAAATATCAGTAATGACTTTTTTATTAGAAATTTTCGGAATTATTATTTCACTTTGGTTTTTAGTTAAAAACTGTAGAAAATATGTTTTATCATAATTCAGTCTCAATAAATTACTAATGAAACCAATTACTTGTTATGGTAAGAACTGCATCAATATTGCTTTTAAATTCTATTGGATTTAGTTTTGAAATAATCACACTTGTATCATCAACAAACAATATCGGGTTGGCTAAGTTATGTATAGTTGTAGAGAAATCATTTATATATATTAAAAACAATAGAGGTCCCAGCACCGAACCCTGTGGAACTCCATGCTTCACATGTACCCAATTTGAAAAATATTTATTTGAATTATTGTCTTTCATTGATACTCTCTGATACCTATCTTGTATATAAGATGCCATTAATATTTTTGCAATACCTGAAACCCCATAAAACTCCATTTTAGATAGTAGGATGTCATGGCTACAGAAATGAGAAAGGGGACTGGTATAGCCAGTAACGCCAGACTTTCAAGTCTACTGCTCGAAAATGCAGCAAGGAAGTGCAGTTTGGTTCACATTAACAGGGGCATAGCTAGGGTGGGACGAGTGGCATGGCTGCCCCGGGCAGCAGACCCCAAGGGGCGGGAAATGAATATTGTAAGTGAAAGATTTGATTTTCTGTGCTCAACGGATTTTAAATTATTGAGACAAATAAAGGAAATCCAATATATAACTGATTTTTTAAATTCATAATTTCTGTCAGGGGCGGCTGTTGTTATTGCTCGCTCCGGGCGTCAAAAGACCTAGCTATGCCACTCCACGTTAAACGGAAAGAACCACTATTTCCTGCAAAGAAAGAACTTTAAGTAAACAAACAACATATGGAGGTCTTGCCGAATTTAAATAATACACTAGTTTCGAAGTTTGTGAACCTCAATGTTCAAGATTTCGACCTTTCGTGGTCAGCTATTTTAATAGAGGGGAATGTCGCCGAGCGGTTATGGAAGACACTACAGTTGTGCAAATTTAACATTCCACCACCCGCGACACCCATTGCACAGCCAGTCACTTTACCGATTTCGTTACCGCAGCCATTTTGGCACATTTTCCTAGTTTGTTCATGTGTAGCAATAATCACCTCATGGAGGAGAGTCCTTCTTGAGAAGCTAATAGTTCGCAGTTAGTCACAAAATTCCCCGAATTTTATGGGACCCGAAGGATCAGTGCCATGTTCACATGAGCCCGCCACTTGTTCTCCTCTACAGACACATGAATCCAGTTCATGCCCTGCCATCCTATTTAATTAAGATCAAATTTTATATTATCCTCCCACCTAGGCTTAGGTCTTTCAAGTGGCTTCTTTCCTTCATAATTCCCTGTATGCGGATGGAGAAGACGGCCTCCAGATATGGAGGATAGTTTCGAATATATTGAGTAAACCGTCTCAGACGGCCAACAGCGGGTGGTCCACAAGCCTGAGTGTTGGGTGAGGGGCCAACAACTCGTCACCATAAAAAATCAACATGTTACGAAGTGTTACACAGGGCCAGATTAATCCATTCTATGCCCTACTTATGAGGTCACATTTCACAACTATAGCAGTCAGTGTCAATCCTAGTGTAAATTGTACACAGAAACAGATCACTATACTGCATAATTAATTGATTAATTAATTAATTAATGTGCTTCTTGAAGATTCCTGTCTCCTGGCATGTCACACCTACAGTCACTGCTGTAAGAGCCTCAAATTCCTGCCAGCCTAATCACATCAAATGAAGCACTTGAAGGATCACAGATATCATAAATCCTTTTATGAACTGCTTGTTGTGTAGGTCAATACAACACAAACTTTTACATGACAAGAATAACAAGTTCTGGGAAAAGCCATTAAGTTTCAATGTGAACAAGGCGCAGCAAAGTGACTAGAAATATATAAGCTTGCACAGTCTACCAGCATTCGCTTAGATTAAATCACACTATTCAAAAATGGTTCTGCAAACAAGATGGTGGTGGGAGATTTGAGGTTTCTACACCAATGATGTTGAGGGTTCATGTCTTCTGCACTGCTACGCTGAGTAGCACGGTTATTGATTCCTGACATTTTGAAGGAATGCACTGTCTTCATCTACAAGGGTCAAGGAGTCAAAGCATCCTTGAACACCCCTTGACCCTTGTACATGAAAGTGGTACAGTGAATAGGAGGTTCATTAATTCCCAACGTTTTGAAGGAATGCACCACCTACAAAACATCAGAAATCAAAACCCTGCTACTCAACTTAACAACACAGAACAGCTGAATCCTCAAGATAGGGGTAACTACATACACGCTTAGAGGAGGAATGATTCGATATAAAAAATGAAAAATCTACAGCCACATTCAGCTCTGATCAAAATGAGGACATCCTAATATCTTTGCCAAAAACCACCAGGTCCACATATGATAATCTTTCAACAGCAAACTCTGACAAGTATACTTAATGATGAATAATGTTGAATAACAGGATTATCACAAAATTACCCAAAACACCCACAAAAGTAAATATCAGTTTGGCTTACATGAGTTTTGGCTGTCAAGATTATACTGACACAATCTTAGTGACTGCAAGCCGCCTGACACTGCCTTCAACCACTCTGCCTGTAACACAACACACAGTGCATAAACTTTCTTGCACCATTTAAAGAAGTGCTTAACATATACAAGCAGTGTTATTTAGGACTAAACTGCCTACAATATCATTGCTTGGAGCTTCAGCTCTCATCCCCCAACACTCTGAGTAAGGGAAGTTTGTATTAACTACCAATAAAGGTAAAGGTAAAGTTCTCCCTAGAACAGGCCATGAAGGCCCAGAGGGGGAGTAGAGGTATAGCTCTACTCTTTCTTTAACCCTGGCAGGAGATGGGGGTGGGTGGTCAACTCCATGCCGTGGCCGCTTTACCCCGAACCGGTACCCATTGTATAGGAGGCTAGGTGGGCCCCAGGGCCAGTCTGGATAGCTGCGAAAAATTTCGCCCCCACCGGGATTTGATCCCCAGACCGTCCAGTCCGTAGCGAGTTGCTATACCGACTGAGCTATCCCGGCCCACATTAACTACTAATGACTTCACATTTTAAGTTAACCCTTAAGTGCAATCCCAATGTGTCAGGAGCACAGGAGCCCTGCCTCTGCTGTCAAGTGCTTGTGGTATCTTGCAACAGATGACAACTTGTGATGGTCTGATTATGACAAGGAAAAGTATATAGTTTCAGAATCTAGCACTAGGTGTTCTCTGGTTTGTTTTCTTTACATCCTATAATTTTATCAGAATTCCACAGCCACATGCCCAGGTGACAAGTACAATGGCATAGCATGTGATAGCATTATATGTAACAGTTTACAGCTCCAAAACTGCTAGCACATGCTAGTGAATACTTCCATCACTGAAGAACAGTATGCATTTTAAAGGAATAACATTGACTAACATGTTAATTTAAAACTACACTGACATGTTTACATTCAAATCTGAATTTATTTTTCTAAAAAACCTGCAAGCTAAATTTTTTAATACTAACAGAACTACATTTGGTTCCCATTCTACACTTATTAATTTTCACACAGCTATGTATTCTTCATTTCAGTCAAAATTTCAATATAACTTGCACAACTGAAAGATTTGTTTGTCCTTTCAAAACTACTGTAAATTCAGTAAATATCTGACATTTCCACCACAGCCACAATAAAATGAATTGAGACTACAAGGCTTAATTCTGATGTTAAATGGAATATTTAAAACACACAGTAGTGTACACACTTGCATTCCACAGTGAGTCATTTTCAGACCCACTGTATCAGGAACTTGGAAGAAAGTGGTAAAGGAATATATAATGGTCTGATGGCAGTGCAGTGTGCTGTACTATTGTTCAGATGGTTGCAAGTTCAGTTCCAGATGGGTTCTAATTTAAAGTTTCTCCATCCACAAAAATTAACATTACTTACCTCTTTATAAATTTTCAACTCCATTTGCCTTAAAAAACATGTGATATTCAAACCCAAAATCTGTATCTACATACCTCAGATTTGAAGGCCACTGTATTCAGCATACATACCCACAAATCTCTCTCCAACCACTGATTTCAAGTGTCTCAGTTTTCCAGTTGTGTCCAGTTTTTCCAACTGCAACAGCTTTATGAACATGTCTTTTTGGTTTGTGTGTGTATGTGGGAATAAATTAGTGGCTTCCTCACCAAGTGTCCACATATTCTAGGGGCAGGGATATCATGGCATCTGAAATCAGATATACAAGCTTCCAGATTGCTATTTTGGCATCCTTTTGTGACAGTATGTCTAATTTTATGTATTTATACCACCACTCTCCCACATATCATCATGGCATGGTGTTTAGTTCAGCACCGTAAACAACTTCACTTTTCCTGTGACAGTTTATGCCAAAATCTCTGCAACTAAAACATGTACAATATGTGGTCCTTCACACTAACAGTTTGTTCCATATTTCTTTCTTTGCTGTTTTGTATACAGGGTTCTATGCATCAGGCTCATGATACTACATATTGCAACACTAAATTGACCACAAGCCTTCGTTAAATATTCCTAGTCTAGAACCAAGGGGCAAGGATTTATTTGAAATGTCACTTCATGAATTTTTGCTTTCTGTTCTTCACACTGTTTATACTCTAGCTAATATGGATCAAGGAACATGACACCAATGGAACAGGTGGCATGTATGACATGAGAAATGTGTATAAACTTGTGGCCAGGAAGCTTCAACAGAAAAGTCACATAGAAGATGAAAGCTATGATAAGACACTATCAAAATGGATCTCCAAGAAACAGCGCGTGAAGGTGATCATAATGCTAAACAGACCCAGGGCAGGAACCAGTAGTGGACTATGGGTTACATGAAAGCATAGAATGATGTTCCTATCCAGTTAAGTAACTACAGACTTTTCAAGTCTAAGTTCTAAACTATTCTTTTCCTTTCACATTACTGTAAAGTTCCTTTAATAACCTGTAAAAGTCTAATGTTCTGTTATAGTACCTACACCAGAAAGAAGGCCAGTTGGTATTACCTTGTGTGAGTGGTAAGGGGGAAGTCTGTCACTTTTCTAAAATAATTACTCTAATTTATCACGCCATCCTAAAACAAAGCTAACACCGTAAATTCAACGGACAGCAAGAAAATTTTCACCATCAAAAAGAAAATTATTAGATTAAAGGGACATGCAAAGAAGAGAGTGTTGTACAGAATTATTTAAGAAATTTAAGATATGTGCCCTTACCAATGAAAAACATATTCTCCCTGCTCCTTTGTAACAGATAACACTGAAAAACTCAAACAAATTAAGAAATACACAATATAAATATGGGGCCTGCACATGTAAAATTAAAACCTCAGTAGTTCCTAGAAGGGTGTGTACTATGCAAGGACCGAATAATATGTACAGTGATCTTCCATCCAACATTGAAATATTAAACCATGACATGAAAGCATTTAAGCCAGCACTGAAAGATACTCTCTCAAGTCACTCCTACTCTGCAGAAGAACTGCTTTCACACAGTTCTTAGACAGTGCACATACTATGAATCTTAAGTATCTCTGACACAAATGTCATGTTAATATTCTTGGTCTATTTACTATGATACTGTTACAACATGGCTATAAGCAGCTGTAACAATCATGTATAGCTCACATTTATATTGTATTACATCACATTCATACTACATGTACAACATCCTTCTGCTATAAAAGACCTATGGAATGTAAAACTCCTGTACAGAATGCTGCCTTACACACTAATACAAGATAATTTACTCTCTTGATGGCAGATGGCTTACTGAGCAATTAGACTCTAGCCTAGTAGGCTCTTTTCTGTTATTTACTGAGTTTATTAGTTAACACATATAAGTCATATCTGTCTTGTATGGTTATTACTGTGTACCATATATGTGAACTTGTTCAAAATTTTCCCACATTGTTCACAATAAATAACACTGACTATATGCTGGAAACAGGATTAATATTTCCATACACAAAGTCTACCTTCAGTACCTGCACACAAAAGCACTTGTCTTAAATTTCCCCACATCACGAAGTAACCTTCGGATTTCTGTACACTTGACTCCGCTAACACGTTCATTCCATTTCATCCGGGCTGGGGGGAGACGAAGCTATCCTCCATCCGTGGGTGGCAAATGAAAGATGGGTTGGGCGGTGCATTTGACACTCTGAGGATGAAAAAAATACATGCTGAGTTTTGGTGGGTGAACATGAAGGTAAGAGACGACTTAGACGTTGGTGGGGGTTTAATACTAAAACGGATCTCGACGGGATAGGATGAGCGGCCGTCGACTGGACTCGTCAGGCTCCAGACTGGGATAATTGGCGAGCTGCTGGGGGCACGGTAGTGAACCTCTGGGTTCCGTTACGTCATTTATTTCTCATTCTACTGCCATTTTGACAAATTTATGGATCCATGGATGTACGTATGCATTTATATTTGTACTAGTAGCGCAACGGTGCCCTTTTCAAGCAAGCCTCTGCTCCATGCAGCTACTAACGAACCTACAGGTTAGACAACCCAGAAGTCGCATGCACAGAAATTTCTCTCTCTTCAACCGCGTCCGTTTGTCATCGATCACAGTATCAGGTCCCACCATAAGCAAAAAATACAACTAGCAAATCTGGCACCATATTATGTAATTATAATGAAGTATAAAGCGGATAGCAATACATATTATGATATAGTGTCTGTAGTTTTAATTAGTCGGCATGCAAATTAAATTGTTGCAGCATGTTTCATGACCTATGGCCCGTCTTTCTCTGCCGTACGTTTCGTAATTACGTCGTAAACAGCACGAATCTTTGGACGAAAACGTATTTCGCATAAATGTTTTGACTTCGTCTACAGTCTTTACTTGAAGCTTTTTCCATTTCATGCAGAATACGGCGAAGAAGAATGAGGTGGGCAGGGCATGTAGCACGTAGGGGGTGGGGAGAGGTGCATACAGGATTTTGGTGGGGAGACCTGAGGGAAGGAGACCACTTGAAAGACCCAGGCGTGGATGGGAGGATAATATTAAATGGATCTTCAAGAAGTGGGATTGGGGGGCATGGACTGGATTAATATGGCTCAGGATAGGGACAGGTGGCGGGCTCTTGTGAATGCGGTAATGAACCTTCGGGTTCCATAAAACGCGGGGAATTTCTTGACTAACTGACGACCGGTTGGCTTCTCAAGAAGGACTCTGCTCCAAGGAGTTAGTAGTTATGCAGAATTCGGCGAGATATGTTCATAAATGCCTTTATGTAAAGTGCCTGACATTTTTGCCCGATTTTAATAAACTGAATTTTCTCGGCAAATCTCAATAAAAGCTCTCCGTATACAATTTCACAAAAGCTCGTTCGGTGGGAGCCCAGTTATTCCAGATGGGCAGACATGACGAAAGAAACCCCCTTTTCGCAGCTTTGTGAACACGACTAAACAATATCGCAGCATTATCATACACCTGTTAATGCTAGGTCACGTCTAACTTACTCAGTCCTTGAAAGTTTTAAGTGACAACACTACTTCTCAAAGTAAAGATCTCCGGTCATCAGGAATTGAGGATGCTCCACAGCTTAATGAATCTCTACATGAAGCTAGTAACCTCAATAATGCAGATGTGGCATGTAATGCTGATCAAGGACAGTTTTCCTCTTATGAATGTTCTGCACCTAGAAATGATGATTCTTTTATGGTTTTAAAAACAAACTACTACTTTACGCAGCAAATTTAACCTACATAGTTCATTGACTATTTTTCACCAAAATATAAGAGGTTTAAAACATAAAAATGATGAGCTATTATGTATGTTATATAGTATTAATTTAAATCCTCATGTTATTTGTTTTTCTGAGCACTATTTATCTGAACAAAGCCTTCTGATTGTTATCTTTCAAATTATTATTTAGCCTCTAATTTTTCTCGTATAAACCATTCTGGAGGTGGCGTATGTATTTACATAAGGTCCGATTTACAAGTTAATACAATTGACATTTCTCAATTTTGTATTGAGAAAATTTTTGTGGCCTGTGCAGTTCAAATTTCTGCTAGTATTTACTCTATTAGAGTAATATGTATTTACAGATCTCCTTCTGTAAACTTCTATAAATTTTTAAGTCAGTTAGATCTATTAACTTATTTACATAAACGTATGATTGAATTTGTAATTTGTGGGGACTTTAATGTAAATTTTTTAAATGACTCTAGCTTAAACTTGAACTATCCTTTTTCAGTCTTGTAATATGCATTCTATAATTTACTTTCCCACTAGAACCACTAATTGCTCCAGTACAGCAATTGATATTTTTATTGATTACCACAGAATTAACTACTTTGATGTAATTCCAGTCTGTAATGGCCTCTCTGATTATGATGCGCAGTGTTTAGATTTAAAAAATATTTTTTCTCTGCTTCTCTTCTGGGTAGTAAACCATTAATCGGGAAAAGAATAATTACTAATCAGGCAATGGCTAACTTTATAATCATGCTAAAAAACGAATCTTAGGAAAACATTTTCCTTCAAAATGATATTAACAAAAGTTTTCATTTATTTTTAAACACATTTTTAAAATTTTTCGAATCCAGCTTTCCATTCGTACATGTTACTCCTAAAAATATATATATATATACATATAATCAATATTGTTTTATATTAAGGAAAATAATTAGAAAGGCCAAACAAATGTACTACAGTGAATTGCTAGTATCCTCTAATAATAAATCTAAAACATCTTGGAATATAATTAATAGTGAAACAGGTAAATTGAACACTATAGTTCATACTCTGAGTTTAAATTACGCAATAAACTTATTCGTAAAGATCAATGCGCTGAGGCATTTAATAATTTCTTTCTAAATGTTGTTGAGGAATTGAATGTTGAACAAGGTAATATTGAGTTGGCTAGTCTTTTACTTAGTAAATCATTTCCTGATGGTTAATATTCCAATAGCTGAATCTGAAATCATCTATACAATTGCTTCCTTAAAGAATAAGGGTTCATATGGCTATGATGGAATATCCAACAAATTACTAAAAAAATGCAGTGATTTAATCAGTAAACCTCTTGCTTATATTTTTAACACTTCTCTAACTTTAGGTATATTCCCAGACCGTTTGAAGTATTCCGTTGTCAAACCTTTATTCAAAAACAATGATAGATATCTAATTTTGAATTATAGACCCATTTCTTTATTGACTGGATTCTCAAAAATTTTTGAACTATTAATTGCTCAAAGAATAAAGCACCATTTGGTAAATCATAATATACTAGTACCAGAACAGTATGGTTTTAGTGAAGGTGTTTCAACAGTTACTGCTACACATAAGCTTATTGAAACTGTTTTTAATGCACAGAATAAGAAAGAATATGTTGCAGGTATATTTTGTGTTTTAACTAAAGCATTTGACTGCATGAACCATGATCTATTACTTAGTAAATTACAATTCTATGGAGTAAGAGGTGTTATATTACACTGGCTTGAATCATATCTGTTTAATAGGAAACAAAGAGTTGATCTAAAATCTATCAATTTACATAACTATACTTCTGGTTGGGACACTGTTAAGTGTGGTGTTCCACAGGGCTCTGTTTTGGGTCCCTTGCTATTTTATATATATATTAATGATTTTCCTTTATTAATTAGGAAACACTCTAATATTATTCTGTTTGCTGATGATACAAGTATAATTACTACATCCAACAATTATGCTGAACTAAATCAGAATTTAAATTTTCTTCTGCAATTCACTTCTAAATGGTTCAAAATAAATCAGCTGGTATTAAATTTTTATCTTACAAAGCTCCAATTTATCCTTTACATTTGATAGACTCTATCAAACTCTTTCTGTAACGGACACTATTAAATTTTTAGGCTTGCATTTGGATAGCCACCTTTCTTGGAAATCTCATACAAATGTATTAGTAAGGAAACTGAGTTCTGTCTGTTATGTAATGAGAAAATTATCTAACATTTTAAATGTTGTTACATTGAGAATAGTTAATTTTGCATACTTTCAATCAATAGTGAATTATGGCATCATTTTTTTGGGGTTCTTCAACCATGCACGTTTTCTTGATGCAAAAAATAATTATTAGAATTATGCTAGGTTTGGGTCCTAGGAGCTCTTGTAGAGGTGCATTTAGGAAATTAGACATACTAACAGTTCCAAGTCTGTATATTTATGTATTAATGATGTTTGTTGTTAATAATCCAGATAGTTTCCAGTCTAACTCCACGATACATTGTATAAAGTACGAGACAAAAAAAATCAATTTCACTTACCAACGGTAAAATTTTCCTCCATTTACGAGCCCATAAAAATATTTAACAACTTACCACCAACTTTATTGAAACATTATACTGATAGAATGGCTTTCAGGTCAGAATTAAGAAAATTCCGTTAAGAACGCCTTTTACTCAATTGACGAGTTTTTATCTAGTAATCATGATGTTGATTAGTTGGTTATATTTTGACTATGTTACCTTGTATATTCATTAATTGTATTGAATCGTTTCTTGGTTTTCATATTTTGTTGTCTATTGTATATCGTAATAATTTTGTGTGTGTTTTGATTTGTACTTCAATGATACTGTATCCAACATATTTTATTGTCTGTATTTGTGTGGTTAACTTTGTATTACTTGTATGCTTTTATCATAATGGGGTTGTTACCACAGCCTATATCATCTTCCTCTTCTTTCTTTCCCTTTCTTCTTTGTGACCAATTTCATATTCATGCCGTCTTGAAAGGATGATGGATCTATGGAATGTGCTTGTATGTATGTATGTAGTGCTGTAACAGATGATCTCTCATGACCATGCTCATGACACTGCAGAACACTATTAACTGATCCATGAAAATGAAGGAGCCAGCGTCAAACATTCAAACTTTAGTGACATGTAGTTGTATTTCAAACATCGATATAGACAATGGAGAAGATTCAAATGCAACTATGTAATAATAAAACAATTTATAAACGTAGCTAGCTGTTTTCAGTTATTAGTGGTCATACTTGGAATTTAAGACTATAACAAGATTTTTAATGTTATACAATATGTTATATGTTATACAATATACAAGGCTTTGTCAAGAGCTGAAAAAATTTAGACATGATCATCAAATATGCACGAAGTAGAGGTTTTTCCCTGAATATTTGCAATTCCAGCAAAAATATGGCCATTTTATCTTATCCTGCCTCCACAGGCTAGCAGTAATTGGGCTAATAATAATAATAATAATAATAATAATGAATCATGCATAATGTGCATATTGACATCTTGTGCAGCAGTCATCAATGATGTAATCATTTTTATGGATTGCACAACAGGTCTGTCAAAGTGATAACTACACAGCTGACAAAATTTTAATCAGGGAAATGGAACCTGTGAATTGCTAGCCATGTCCCTAGGTGCCTTAGGTCATAGCCTCTCTGCTTTCACTCTAAGGAGATCATGGCATCTGCAGTGTAGAACTCGTCCAGATGTTGTATCAACAGTTGCTTCCCTTTGGCTGAAGAAATATTCATGCACCAACCAGTTAAGTTTTATATTAATTTATTGAAACATAGGCACATTTTGTGAGACATGTCACAAACTTATCTTCAAAATAACGACCAACAGAGTGCAGCTTGCACTTCAACAATATTGCTAATAAATCTGATAAGGAATGTCAGTGCTGATGTCACACAGATCACAATATCACTTATCACACACTGGTTTGGCAAACAGCACAATTTAAAAAGTATCGACTCATTTATATAACACAGCAACTGGCCTAAAATTTGCTGCATTCCACACATATAAAATCCAAAGAAATGACACACATACAAAAATATACACATCCAAACATACGCACAAAAATCCCTGTAAGATTTAAGTACAGTTATGGTAAATACTAAAATCACCCATTAGGCAGGTACAACCCAAATTAAAATTATAGACAGAATTTGGACAGAGTTCAACTGCAAATAATCTCCTGTACCACTACTACTGCACCCCCCTGCTCCACCCCCCAAAAAAGTGAAGAAGAAAACGTAAAACCAGGAATAAGCAACACTACTGTGATAAGAAGGAAAAATAAGTCTGCAAAATACTATGTGAAGGTGGGGAGGGGATTACAGGCACAACTAACAAATTGGAATTACAGTATATCAATGTGCAACCTGAGTAATGCTGATGAAAAACACATGAACATCCATGTCCTGTATGGAACCAATCCTGGCATATGTACATGCTTTAAACTACATGGACACTAGGATCAAGACACTACACAGGATACTTGGGGGAGGGGAAGGGGGCAAACTCTCTGAATACCTTGTGCTGAAGACACTGGCAACTATGTCCTTTCCTCTAAGAACAGACCATGGTCAAGCAACTGGAGAAGGGATAAATCTTAAGAGCCACATGTCTATAAGTTCCTGTAATGTAAATATAACTCTATTCCTGCTGCTGTTAAATCAAGTGCTGGATTACTTCAGAAGAACCATCAAGCAATCAGTATGTTACTACTGAAACACCAAATGAATTATGGGATTTATTACAGTAAGTAATATACAGATTGGGAAAGGAGATCATGGACTGCTTGAAGGTACTATGCTAGAATTTGCCTACAAGCACTGACGTAAACCAGGAAGATCCTTGTCAGGACAGTCAGCTAAGATCTGATCCTGGCACCTCCCAACCACAAGTCCGGTGTTACCCTTACACCAACTTGTTTTGTCATATTTCAAAAACTGCGACATCTTTTGATACATCATGTTAAAAATTCTGTTCTGTATAACAAAACTCATACAAATATATCTGCCCAGTCAATGCACATAATTTTGGTTTTGTACATTTTATCCAAAATCACTACCAGGAACTTAAAACCTTTTATAATATGAAGTCAGTAAAGAAGAAATAAACTTACTGGATCACATCCAAAAAGAACATACCTGCACATTCCTGCTGATTATAAACAATTTTAGATTTGGGTTCCTCATACCTACCAAAATCATAGCTACAATGAAAATGTCTTTATTTGAAGCAATGACACCACAATATAGTGTTTCAAGATTCGCAAAGTAATTACAGAAACATATCACTTACTGTTCTTGTTATGAAAATATTTTTTCACAATGAAATACATCTGTCATGTTGTCCCAAAGGTCTCGATTAGGGTACCATTTATCCTGACCGACAGTGTACATGGTTCTATTCAATCTCAACACAGGAATTCCAAGTCAGTTTCTTCAAACAAGCCACAACCACTTCCCCCCACCCCCTTCATTTCATTGTACATATTTATTTATGACTATAACCCCTACAGCTGATACAGTGTTAACCTAAAGCAACAAACATGCCCTCTCAACTGAAATAAAATAATAGCGTACAAATAAGCAATTTCCAAAGTCAACTAACAGACAAGATCCATTTGAGATTTTAATGTCCCCACAGCCTTTGTTAATCTTTCTATACTTGGGGGGGGGGGGGGGGGGGGGGTGATATTTTTCCCCATTACCTACTATAAGCCATGAAAATGTAATTGAAAACTGACAAGTACCTCAGAAACCTACTATGCCCTTTGTACTCTTCTGGCTATCCCACAAAATTACCCGTTTTGGAGTTGGTGTTTCACAAGAAAATGCTGAATGCTAACGTTCTGGTTTGATGTAATAGGGCACATTGCAATGGTACAAGACAAAAATATATCTGCAAAATGGTGAATAAAATTAAACAACAAGACAAAGGTACAACAATAAAGGGCAGTGGAAACATACTGTGTCAGCTGAACATCATAAAAAAGTTCTCTTTAATTAGTAGTCACAAACCCTGGTCATTCAGCTTTATGTACATGGTAACTATTAAAATACATCACACCAACTTGCATTTAAATAACATTTCTTTTATCCACAAATACAATTAAATCATAGTGGCAGAAGTTGGACTTTCTTCTGTAGGTATCCAAAAAGCTATAGAGACAAATATCTGACATGACTTGTGCCAAAAGTCAAGAATTTGGTTAGACAAAGAGATCTTTAACATACACCCACATCAACAACTGAACTGCCCAGTGCTGTCATGAAAGCAGTGATCCAGTGTGGCCAATGCATAGAGATGGTTTCCTACTGCATGTAATTAATATATTACATATGAGATAGTACAGCAACGCAGAATAATTTTAAACTCTTTCTGTTTCTCTTACTGACCACAGCAGTTTTCCTGTCAATACAACAGTCTGGCAACTGCACAGCCCATAGCATCACATTATGACATAATTTAATATAGTCTTCTCGGGCAATCAGCCGTGTCAGATGATTTAAAAGATACAATGTTTCAGGGACTGGCTCCATCCCCATCCTCAGGCAGAACTGATATAACCCAGCACTCGTCTGTCCTGTGTTTATACAACCCGCCCACTGATTCTAATTGGTTGGTGCACTCCGAGCCGTTCTGATACTCCCTGCCTCGGCAAGTGTATAAAGACAGGACAGACAAGTGCTGGGTTATATTGGTTCTGCCTGAGGATGGGGATGAAGCCAGCCCTCGAAACATTGTATCTTTTAAATCATCTGACGCGGCTGATGGCCCGAGAAGACTATATTAAATCATGTTGCCGTGAAAGTTTTAAAACTTATAACATTATGACATGCTTCCAATTGAAAAAAAAATTCCAAGTATGAAAAAGTCTTTCTGTATAACTCATAAATTACCATATTAACACAACAACTGATTCTTTATGCATAACTCTGTCCAAATCAAATTTAAAACACATGTACATGCTGGCCACACTCCAGACAGCATTTAAATTCATACGGTAACAAAAACAATGCTAACATACACACTTAATAGTGAAAACTTAACAATATGCAGAAATCTATAATATAATAAATTTATACTAAGACATAAATATTTACAATACAAAAACATTAAGCCCACAATGACTTAAAACCTACAATAGTAACAATATTTTTTATGAATATAAAAAAGAAAGGCATTTTAAATTCTTTCTTTCATTCAGTAGTGCATACAAAAATGTAATATAGTCAACTGTATAAAAAACAAAGAAAATATGGAATTTATGAAATTTCTACATACTTTCAATTTGGTATTTTCAAATACCACAAAATCCCTCAATGCTTTTGTGTATAAGTATCACAGGATTTTAGTAATGATGAGAATGAAGTCATATGGTTGACAAAACAGCTTTCTGCACTTACACTCCTGCAACAGAACTGGTTTCTGCCCAACCCTTCAAGGTTACTGGTAACTTCACAATCACTGCAGATAATATACCATTATTAAATAACCACTTTACATGTACAGTATATCTGCTTCTATATGTGGTGCAAATGTTCACAAAATTAGTTTTTAATTACAAGTATTTTCTACCAGTTTGAGTTCCTATTACAACATAGACTACTGTGTTATCTTCTTGTTTTAAATTCAGACCCATATCTACCCTAGCACAATCTTTGAATGGGGATTTCATCATATCTTCACACAAACATATACAACTGATGAGAGACAGCAAGGGACATTAAACAATACATTAAGTTTAAATACAGCAAACAACTGAAAGCATACTCCATCCATGGACCTATCTCAGTAAACTGCTCTAAAGCAGTGGTTCCCAAACTGTGCTCCACGCAGTCTTTGTTTCCAGAGTATCTGCAGAAACCTCTTATCATGAATTTTAACTTTGCATAATTCTTTAATAAGAAATAAAATGTCCTTCAGATAAATTGCTTGAGTTGTCTAATACAGTGAACTAACACTTCCACTAATAAATTTTACTTATAAAAACACCTGCAGAGTAATGCTTTGAAAAAGAAGGTCCAAAGAGATAAATTATTTCACTTCAAATAAACGAATGTACAACAATTATACTACACTTCAATATCTTTGATTTTAGGTTAATAAAAAATGTTTGATCACATTTAATTGTCAAAACATGCGTTTTATTTCTCCTGGGATCTGTTAATTTTTTTTCCAAAACTAAATGGGCTCTGCAGGGGGAAAAGAGTTCGGGAAACACTGTTCTAGAATATTTAACTCATAACTGAACTTGGAAGGCACATGCTGCTAGGCCTGACATGATATGATCTGGCTTTTGTTTACTGCCACATTTTCTTTTGCATATAATTCACCTGTGTATCAACAAAAAGCAAAACAGTGAACTTCTCTGTAATTGCATACAGACATCTCCTCTAAGTGTTACTCAATTTTATGACACAGTCTGCAATAGTGACAGGGTTAAAAATAATTTATTTTCCTTTGCAGTACTGATTTATACACCCACTTACACAACAGTCAGTCTATAAACCAAGAAAATAAACTGCACACAGCTGAATTACCAAGTTTCAGACCTTCCAGTACACTGGACCGTGGTATGTCAGAAGACTACAAGAACCTATAGTCTTATTCCGACAAATGTACAACTGTACATTTGTCGGAATAAGACTATATACAATAAAAATGTACGGTGAAAATAACATAAACTACAAGACCATATTCTGTGCCAGTGCCAGTTCAATGGAGAGTATTCATTTACAACTAAAATGATGAAGCCTAACTCTTAAACTGAATGCAGATGCATTCTTAAACTGCACAATAAAATGCCCCAAGAGGATATAAAATTTGGAGAAGCACACAAGTTACTGCAGCATCGCCTTCACTTGTGTCTATGAATAACACGATTTATTTCCCCGTCATCTTTGAAATTTTTTATTCCCAATAACGATTGTGCTGTTATGCAATATTAATGGCACTTCTACTTCACATTCAGGATAGCCCGAATAAGATCTCAGTCATGAGAATGACAATTCTCAGGTCCCAGCTGGTTTTCCTGAGTTCTTCCATACTTATGTTTGGATCTTGAAATAGGCCACAATCAGTTCCTTCCACCTTATTTCCAATTCATCATCAGTACTGTTCAGTTCACTTTTCATTTAAAAATATACAATGAATGCAATGAACACTAGAACAGAAAAATCAAGTAAATACACAAAATGGCTACAGGAATAATAAGGAAAACAAAAAAAGCTTGGAATGAAGCAGAGAGGGATTGGAAATTTATGGACAATGTCCAAATATAATGGAGTGGCCTGGACAGGTAAGAAGTTTGGAAAACTAAACAAAATAACCTAGAAACATTCTGAAATGACAAATGAAAGGTTAAAGACCCAAAGGATGACTGAGATTGAGATGGCTTACCCAAGTGACTGATAGTATAAGAGTAGGAAAGCGGTTTGGACTTATACAGAAGATGAAAATATGTTAACGTGTCACACAACAGACATCTCTGGAGGCTTACTGGACATGCCAGAAGAGCAACTGTAGTTATGCTGCATCAAATACTCAAACAAACCCAAATACAGAACAAGAAAATTACACATGTGTATTTATTATTTAACCCTTTTATGACTATGCATAGATCTATATACAGTTGATCAAATACTGTGTAATTCTGATCAGGGTGTACTTAACACTTACTCAGCTTTCAAATATGCAAGATACTGCTATCTTTAAGTAGAAAAGTTAATTTGAAACCATAAACTTCTCACACTTATCAGTTATGAAATGATGCTGACCACAGTGGCACAAAGTAAATGTGGCAGTTTTCTACTAAAAAAAGTTTGTGGAAGTCTTACCAATTTGAAACTGTGTGATGATACTGCTGTGCTTAATTAGATTACGTGTTGGTGACAAAATATGATTAGGGTCAATGAAATTTAGAAACATAAACAGCAAAGGCAAGAAACCTTACAGATAAAACAATCAGAAGAAGGAACTCTATTATATACACGTGTTTCGGCTATCTGCCGGTGAGTTGCATGCAACTCCAACATTCCTGAATGTCGAGGTTCCTTCTTCCACAGCAATGTGCTCATACTGATCTGCACACTGGTCTGATTTAAAAAGAAATATTTGCAAGATAAAACTAGGAACTTACAGAATTGGGTATATGTTAACATCAAATAGACATTATGTAACACTATATTCATATACATAACACAAATATATATATATATATCTCTATGTATATATAGATTAAACTCTTCCATCAATTCAAGCAAACAGTAAATTCCATAATATTTGTTTTTGTTTTGGTCCCAATAATTGAGCAGGTTCCCATTTGCATTATCCCCTGGTTATACTAGATAATGCAGCATGGGTTAGCCTTGGCCTAACAGTCATATTACAACAGAGATACACAATGCTGAAATTGCCACATTAAAAACACCCCATACACAGCAGTGGTGCCCAACACTTTATGTTGGTATTTTGATTTTATGCAGAAAGGGCCAGAAAAATTAAGCCTGAGGTTCACCAGGCTGGGAACCACTAACATACAGGGAAAACACTATGGCTGCCTGACCATGACCCAGACCATACACACATGACTGATAATGACTAGGCAGCCAAGAAGGATCTGTTGCAGTGATTCTGTAAAGTTGTGATGCTACACAGATGTGGTGTGGAAAACACATAAACATAGCAAACTGCAAAATACAGCTTCACTATACAAGTCGAATAAACACAAAACCAATTCTGAATTCACATTTATGTAGTTCTATACAAATGCAGCTAAAATTTAGTACATACTTCTGTTCCCATGGGTAATAATTCCGAATTTCTACATCAATGTAAACAAAGCTACAATCTTTGATGTTAAGTAATATTCATCACACTAAAAATGACTACTCCTAATGCAACTACAAACTAAAACTGCAGACTGTGGATATACCAGACGGAGAACACAGTGGGAAGAACCCGACGACAAACATATAAAGGAATGAAAAGTTTTTGTCACACCTTTAGAGCCACCAAACAGATTTTCATGAAATTTCATATTGGAGAATGTTACAAAAAACGTCAAGAAATTTCAGTCTTAATACAGAGTACACAATTTTAACCACCACTTTACATGAAGACCTACTGTGCCCAGACATTTACACCCCTGCTCTATGCATGCATGTCTATCCATGCTCTGCACATGTATGCTCACATCCATAATCTGCTATGTACAATTCTTACCACAGCCAGCTGTTGTGCTGTTTCAAGGATGTGGGGATATGGAGATACCACAAACTACGTGCAGCACCAGATTTTTAAGGAGCAAACACATCATAATAGTTATGCTGTGTGTACATTACCTAACTTGTTCACAGTGAATCTTTTTCAGCAACAAAGACATATGAAATAACGAAACTTTAGTGAATGTGGTAATGAACACTACATGCCATAGCACCTCATGACCACTCAAATAACTGTCAACTATTCAAGTAAGATGCCAGATCACAGAGTCAAGAGATAAGAAGCATGTATGTGAAAAGTGAGTATGAATTTTTGAAATGTGGAAAATTACAAAAACAAACACATAGAAAAAGCGCAATCCAAGAAATGTTGATTCCTGATGGCACGATGTGACCTAGCAGCAAAAGTACAATTTTATTTGGCAAATTTAAATCTCAGTTGATCCTTTCATCACTAAACTCAATCTCCTTCCCACTGTCAGACATTTTAAGCAGGGGTTTGCTAAATCAGGAAACTCCTGTTTTTAAGTATGGCCCTAAAATGAGTGCATGGTGGAAATCCATTAAGCTTGTAAGTTGTAAAAATATACCATGGGAACAGCACACACCTACTGCACCCCCCCCCCCACACACACACACAATGGTCCCTTGAACAGGCATTAGAATTTCACAACAATACAGGAATCAGTGCATACAAGTATCCTCAGAGATCATTTGTATGACAAGACAAAGATGCTTTAAAATAACTCAGCTGTAGCTCATAACTAGACTGTACACATTATAAATGAGATGTGAACCAAAATATGTATCCACTAACAGCTTCAATGGATTCACATTTTGCCACCTCTTCCACACATTAAGATAATGAAACAAATTCATTTGGTGAAGAGTGTAGTGTGTGCAAATGTTTAAAAGTCGCATCAATTCAATATTTTTGTACACAAAATGATTAAGAAACTCTTTAGGTTGAAATCTGGTGCTTCATCTACAAAAGACTCAAGTTTAATGAACTGGCAAGGAGCCAAACATTAAAAGGTTCAATAAAAGTTTCAGTAACACAAAGTTTTCAACATTCTTCCACTAAGCCTCTTCTTCAAATGGTAAATAATGGACCACACCCTTGAGCATGTAAGTTGTGTAGCAATGAACTAAAACTCATGACTGTTAGAAATGATTATGGTTATGACCTAAACATATCCATCTGCACTTGAACATGAAGTGTGTGAAAGTCCTTTGAATCTCAACCTTCCCTATGTAATAAAATTCTGCTCTTAGATGAAGAACATCAGTTTCTTCAAAACTTTCGAAAACCAGCCAACCACAATACTGTTTTATCACACAAAACTAAATATACAATACTCAACAAACCACTACAAGCTCTCATGACTTAAACTACAGATGCTATTCACATCCGTTCCACTAACATAAAACCATCAAGTATAACTACAAATCAGTACACACTGATGATCCATTTGAATGTGCTCAAGTGAGTGATCCAGTCTTAGCTCAGAACATGAGAAGAAGATCTGAGTAGCAAACCACACCAATTTATGTTAACAAGGTAGAGTATATGAATGAGATCTTGCCAGCACTGTCTACAGTGATATGGCTCAACTGTTTTGTAACACTTCGAAAAATAGCAGGACTTTACTTCACATTTTCAAAATGTACATAATGTTACAAGTACTGCACTAAGATAACTGTACTTGTACCTAAAATGCATTAAAAATAAATTTAAAGTTTATTAAATGAGCATTTCATTTGCAAATATCTTAATATATGTAACAACTCTGATTTTGTATAAAATCTCATGCATATTGTCTTACTTGCAATTTCACATTTGCACACTACCACTCATAATGAATCACCGGATTTGGATGGGTGGTCTTCCTGAGTTCTGACGTTGCTCTTTGTAGAAGTATTGGTGCAGTTTCGCTCCTTCCTCAACAGCAAGTCCTAGGGAAGGAAAAAAAAAAAAAACCTAACATTCACCAGTTCATCTTTAACTGTACATACTTGGGTTAGCAGCTGTCTGCACCATTTATTGTGATGACTGTAAGGGTCAATGTATCTGTATCTGAGGAATAATCCAGGAAGAAATGAAACAAAGAAAGAGAAACAGGTTCTTAGTTAGCCTGAGAGGAATAAGGAAACCACTCTTAACAAACTGCTCAAAAACTGTTATCATCCTGTCTGCATTACAGAACACTAAATATTGAGATCTGTGCTCCGTGATTTCAGGTTTCTGCTGTGATGTTGATGAGATCTGCACTCTTCTGGGATATAACGCAGTGTTGTGTGGTAATTGTTTACCAACATTTTGGGCAAATGTATCGGTCCCATCTTCAAGGGTCAAAAAGTCCAAGAATAAAAAAAATATTGTTTCCCGTCTATTTGGTTATGAGCAGTGAAATAAATAGTTTTCCTTTTCACAATATCCTCATCAAGCAACCTAACATCCTGTATTTGTATTCCAGACTCTATTTTGTTTCCTCCATAGCCAATGAGTTTGACACACCTGTCATAAATAGACAATTCTCTTGTCTTCAAATTTCACCTACATAATTCCAATGGATGCTACTAATTCCAGGGCCTCTGTTACAGTTTTGTAATACAAAACATTTTTTGACAAATGATAAATCTACGCCCAACCTTGAAACTAGAATTATCCCTTGTCAGTTGTCTGTGATTTCTTACTCAGCAGCTTCATAGCAGTTACTGGTTGGCTGGGTTAATATTTTAGGGAAGTGCAGAGCACTACAATAAACGACCCTTCCAGAACAAATGTCTTTTATCTATTCCACCTACCTTCAGGAAACACACCCCTGCTTAGTAAGGTCCTGGGTTGAAACCTGAAGACCAGCTATCTTGAATGAGGTTTTCATTAGTTTCCTTGGCAAAAGTCATGATACTATCTCAAATTATACCACAACTGCTTCCTTCCAAATCTTTCCTAATTCATTACCCTACTATTTGATGCTATACAGTACGATTACTGATGGTACCATTAAATGAACGGTAAACATAAACTCTTGACATACATTCATTTACACTAAAAGTAAAAACATTACAGTAAAAGGAAATTGTCAAAACAACTTCAGGGCTTGACATACATAAACAGGAAGCTTTCCTGTCTAAAAATGACATCCTGGGCTTACATGAAGTGTGTGAAAAGTCCCTCTGCATCTCTGCAAGGGTACTGCAGGAAGTGGGAAGTCCCATACATAAAACACTTAGGTGGCATACATGACCTCTGTCACATGCCCATGGGGGTCACTTCCAACACTTAACATAATCATACATACAGTATATTCACTGTGACTTCCACTCTAACCTATATATTTCTCTTGACAGGTGCACAGGGACTTTCCGCTGACCATGTATAATAAAACTTCCATGTTACCAACATAATATGAGAAGAAAATCCTGAAAAGGGCCATCTGTTCCACATTAGGACATTAACCCTTCCCAAAATATATATTTTGCACTTAGGGTTTCCCTCTGTGTGTCACTTCTGACACATTCTATACGTAACTTCCTGCCTCTTTGCATCCTATATGATATATTCGGCAACCTGACATTCACTTACAAGGCTCTTATACAATGAGAAGCAATCAGAGAGTAATGCTTCCTGTTTTGTCTTTACATACTTTCTTTATGGAAATAACCATTATATCAGCGAAATCTTTGCAAATTCTCAATTATTATCTTACAGTTGCAACTGTTTCACTAGATATATGGCAACACCACAGTTGATTCTAAAATGGCAAAGACTCATGTACACTTAAAACAGTGAGCAGTGATTAAGTTCTTGGTCGCTGAAGGTGAGAAGTCAACTTGTATTCATAAATGTTTGCGCAAAGTGTGTGATGAAGAGACTGTGGATGTGCATCCTGTTCCAACGATTGGTAGGATGACCAAGAAGCTTAAACAGGAGGAGCATGACAAACCATGAAGTGGTCACCTCTGCACTGCACTAATGCCTGGTAACATCTGCTGGGTTGATAAACTGATATATGGTGACCATCATACAACAACAGATGAATTATGTTCCATCCTATTCACTGCTAAGGGCAGTGTAATGGCAATCATTAAACAGCTTGGTTATTCCCAGGTCTGTGCTCACTGGGTGCCGTGAATGCTGACAGATGCATGTAACAAGGCAAGGGAAACAACTGCCTCTAATCTTTTGCAAGATACAATACATGAAGTGAGGCCTTTCCATCAGAAATTGTCATGGGTGACAAAACCTAGGTACACAACTCTGAATCCCAGTCCTAGCAGCACTTGTCAGAATCATGCCATATGACATCCCCAAGGAAGAAGAAATACAAGAGTGTGCCATGAGAAGGAAAAAACCATGGCTACAGTCTTCTGGATAACAAAGGTGTTATTCTTGAGAACTTCTTCTCTAGGGAGATAACAGTGAACTCTGACTCCTTTATTGAAACACTAAAAAAGCCTGAATGCTTGCTTTCATCGAGTTGGTCTCACAAGAAGAAAAACATCACAAGTGTTGCTCATCCATGACAATGCCTGGCCACATGCAAGTGTGTGCACCACTGAGGCCATCACAAAATTCAGACAAGAGTTGCTGCACTTAACCTTTTGGTGTGGAGATATTGAAATCCCTGTTCATACTGAGCTGTGGGATGGTTTTCTGCAGAGCATTTAAATTTTGAGCTAAACTGTGGAGCAGTTCGTTCAAAATAGTGTAGTTTGTTAATACTTGTTGGATTGCAATGAAACTGGAGCCAAATTTTTAAGAACCTCTAACCTTTTTGAATATGCAATAAAACCTTAACTTAAAAATTTAGCTTGGTGTGGAACGTCTTGAAACAAGCTTCAACACAAAGTCCAGCCTGACAATCAGGGCATCAAAACACCATCTCCTTCCTTTTGTTCTGTTTGTAACACACTACACACTTCTTTGTTGGCCTGGCCTTTTTCTCTGTTGGTGGGATTCTTTTGGCAAAGTGTCTTCCAAAAAAGATGCACCACATTTTTGTCAGTGGAATGACAGCCTTGCACTTTCCTTTCAATTTCACTCCCATGTTCAATAAGTAGAGCCTGTACCAGATCTACTCTGAATTTAAAATGGTCTATTTTGGACTGGCCTGAATTTGCATGGCATATTATCATACGATTCAGGATGGTAACATTGGGTAACTTCCTAAACATCCTGATGTACCAGTTACTCATTTTCTTTCTTTCCAGAAGACAGGGTTGAAGTAACTGGTCTTTAGATCAACTCCTCCTATGTTTTCATTGTAATCTAGAACTGATACAGGCTTTTCCCCTTCCTGCCCACATTTCATTAACTTATTTCTTTTTTCCTCCCATGATAAGTTCAAATCAATGTCACTTCTTTTGGTCACTCCACTTCAGAATGGACACCGGGCCTGGATGTTGAGCTATCAGCTCTCCTTTCTTTAGCTTCTTGTCTTTAATGGTTTTTGAAACGTCTTTTCTATTTAGGCGCAGAGTTCCAATACAATCAGTGTTCAAGGAATTTAGCCTTTGAGCCAGAACTGGCAAGTTATAAAAATTGTCCATCCACAATGTGCAGCCCTTTTTTAGTAACCGCTCCACATGTGTCAAAACAACTGCTGCCATTTTGTTTGTGTCGCCTGAAATGAATGCTGTTTGAAACAAAGTGTCTTTGGCCGTATAAATTATAGAAGACCACAAGTACCCTGAACTGGACTCACATAGTTCATGTGACTTGATCCCACATTTGGAAGCCGTTAGGGGAACATACTGTCTGAAATAAAGTCTTCCCCTCCACAGCATTTGTGACTCATCTATTGCAATATTCTGCCTGGGTAAGTATAAACTCTGAAATTTTTGTTGAGATGGGACAGGACAGGATAGATTTTGAGAAGTTTATAAGGTCCCTGGAATGTTCCTATACTCTCACTGTTATTGAAATGTATGAAATTGCATATTGATTCAAGCCAATCCATAGAAATAACACAGCCAAAGACAGCAGCTGCCAAAATAGAATTTTTTGAAAAATATGATTGTAGTGTAGGCTTCTGTAATGCTATCACAATATAAATTTCATCTTTAGTGACAGGTTTCCAGTCCCACATTCTGAAATGAAATGGAATGAGACTTGTAGCTCGTACTTTTTGTTCTGCTCAAGTGTTTATTTCATGCACTAAAATCATTTTGAACACTTTACCACACAGAGTTTCATTTTGGGACATTTTGAGGGTCACAGTTACCAACAAACTGTTCCCTTTGCTCTACATAGTTTGTCATATCCTCCCACGTAAATGTAGCACTCAAAGAATTAGGTGCACTGGGTGCTGTAGAACTTCGTATGTCATCTTCGTTATCACTAAATTCCAATGCAATTACTTCGCCTACAGCCAAATCATTGGTCCCACTTGAGTCATCTTCTGAACTAGAATTACTTGGATCAGAATCTGCAAGTTCTTCTAACAAAGGTTGTTCAATTTCTTCCTCAAATAAACCCCTGCTACTTGATGCCATCACAGCCCCATACTGCAGCCTCAAATAAAACTGAAACACAATATCAGCCATGAAGAAACAAAGAAACTGCTGAGATGTAAAAGTGATGTCATACACCATTTGAATGCCCCAGGCCTCAGCTTTGTCATGACAGTGGTAACATTGGTTTCAGTTTTCATTTGATTGCTGGAAACAGGCACAAAGCAGCTCGTGCAATTAAAGACTGCAGAAAATCGACCCACATTTAGACGAGAGAAAAAAAATGAGTTAATTTTTTGGAACCGTCTACCACACCACGTGACAGCCAGCTCATTTATGAACAAGGATAATGCAGCTGGATTACATTTGCTTCCCTAGGTTTTGAGAGACAGTCGAATGAGTCTGAGGCAGTAGTATGTGAGCACAGCTCGGCACACCACAGCATGTGACGTTTACGTTTGGTGAGCAGCATTCGGCATTCTACACTGAGGAGTTAAACTACAGCCCTGACATCACACTACCAGACTTTCACCTGTTTGGTCCTTTGAAAGACAGCCTGTAGGGACACCATTCAACAGATGACAAAGCACCGCAGAATGCTGTGTGCCAGTGGTAACAAAGGAAGATGAGCATCTTTTACCAGGTGGGAATACATACTCTTGTTCAAAGTTGGAATAAGACTTCTGACAAAGATGGAGGTTGCAATGAAAAATAACTATGCGTTCCACACAGTCGTAGTGAAGTTCTCTGAAATATTCATATGTCTAACTTGTAAATAGCATGAAATAAAATATTAGAGGCAATACTTTCTGACTAAGCTATGTGAATGATCTTAGATGGCACGAGTGTACTGAATTGACATGAGGAACTCCTAAAAACTGACAATCTAGCTGAACAAATAGACAGGACTTAGGACTTTTTATAAACTTCTGTGATATGGGAAGCATAAAAACCCACATACTGAAACTCCTCACAAGTGGTTACTGTCAGTACCACAAAAAAAAAAAAAGGCTGAAATTGAAGACAAAATCCCCCAACATAGAGATGCACCCCTACTTATAGCTGATGGTCTGGTGCACACCCAATTTCACATCAGTGGGAATTAAGTATATGGGGAGCTGAGTGTGTGTGTGTGCGCATGCATGCTCACGCATGCACACCACAGTACTATTATCAATCATTGTAAATGTAGGCAATAAACGTTCACTAGGAAATAAATGCATTTACCAAAATTATAACAACAATTTACTGTAATCTTTTTTTTTTTTTTGGGGGGGGGGGGGGGGGGGGGGGATGCACAAGTCTGAAACTGCATAACTTGAATTTAAGTACATAAGGGCATGTCTATACTGTCAATGTCACCCTAAATGATACTGTACACATTCCACTACAAGTCTTCTAGGATGTTAAGTGGTGCTGACTGGTTGATAGGTAACTGATACGGCACTATGTTTCAGAAGACACAAATCTTCATTCCATTGAAATTATGAAATGAATTACCTGCACGGCACGCTGTAGTGGTGTGGCCTGATGGTAGAAGTGAATAGTTCCTGGTTCCACAGGAAACCATTTCAGACCTGCCAACTCACTCTCTGACAGAGGAGTTAGCACTGGACAATTGTGACCAGTGAAGACAGAGAACAGTGTGTGAATGGTACGACGCTGGGTGAGTTCCAGGTGACGATGTGTACGACCCGACAGATGCAGCTTGTAGCGCTCAGCTGTTGGGAAACTGCGCTCGCACAACAAGCAATGATGCCTCTCTCTTGTCCGGGGATGCTGTTCTGCAAGATGACTCATGAAGTCCACCTGAATTAATAATAATAATAATAATAATAATAATAATAATATAGTGAAAAAACAAAAGTGATACCAGTAATAACAGGGGCAACAGGAACCATCTCAAAATCATTCAGAAAATACCTCAGCAACATACCTGCAAAGCAAATCATGAAGGAACTACAGAAAACAGCCATACTGGGCACTGCACACAAACTTCATACTAATGTAAAAAACATTTACCATGACAAATAGCATTACATGTATCATAAATAGTAAATACAAAATTGCTGCAACATTATATACCCTAGAAAAGTGGTTTTGTTTCAGGTATATAATTCTAAGTAGGGCTGACAACCTTACCACACTCATGTGTTGATTATCTAGAAATTCTGGGAACCTCAACCTCCTGCAGCCCTATTACCTGTCCAGGCCTGTAACGGGATAGCTTTTATGTAATTCTAAATATCCTGCACAAAGGTGATAACAAACAACAACTACAATAATAATACACCATGAAAAGCAAGATGTCAATAAAACAACACACGACTGAAGGCTGGTGAACTCTTTCCAGAAACTACTACATTTATGATAACCATCCAGGACAAGGTTATTAGTACCAATAATTGTAAGAAATACATTTTGAAGGACCCAAATATTACTAACGACACCTGCGGAAAATGTCAGGGGAAATCAGAAACCATTCAACATATAACTGGTGCATGTTGTGCATTAACTGAAGGTGATTACACCCATCGCCACAGTCCAGTAGCCAACATCGTCCCTCAAGAACTGGCTATCAGTTGCGGACTGTCACAGTGAAAACCAAAACTGTATTATAAATATGAGCCAAAATTTGTGTTAGAGAACTCATAAACTGTACCATGACAGCTCTACAAACACTGAACAAAATGTCCATAATAACAGATAAGATATAGTTATACTTCACAAAACCATCAAAGAAGCATATTTAATAGATGCCTAACAGTCACAACCCTACAGCATCATCACTGAGAAGCTCCAGAAATATACAAATCGAAAAGAACAGCTAACAAGGATACAGCAACTGAACACAGTCTGTACATTCATATTATCCACAATGGATATTATCCCAAATAAATTAAACGACAGTTTGGAACCACTCAATCTTCGCCCTGGTCTGTATATCCTCATGCAGAAAGCAGGAATGCTCGATACATGCTGCATAGTTCCGAAGTTTTTAGCAGCATAATGAATAAGAAGTGCTTGGTTGGTGACCTATAGTAAATAATTCAATTCAATTCAATTCAATTCAATTCAATTCTAGTTTATTAATGTGCCGAGTCAACAGCCAGATGGCCAATTACAGAAACAGCAAAACATACAAACACAAATAACAACGGACAATGAACAGGACACAAATAAAGTAGACACAATCAAAACAAACAAACAAATAAAAAATACTTAAATAATTAATAAGGACACCTTGTAATAATGTAGTAAAATAATATCACATCTGACTAAGTGTGACAATTTGACTTCTGAAGACATCCAATTGATTACAAACTGAATCTGCCACAGTTGCACACCGGCCGGAGTGACAATTTTTATAGGATGAACTAACATGAAACAAAGGAAAGTCTCAGAGGTTCCAAGTGGGTACTCGTAGACCAATAATGTCCATGGTAGATGGCCAAGATTTACAGCCCAGAAAAACATTAATGACAAAAATTGCATCAAGTTGATGTCTTCTCTCATGTAAAGTACGTAAATTAAGTACTTGAAGAGCATTAGCATAACTATAGCCATTACTGTCTCGGGACAGGAATAAATTATAGCATAGAGCTACAAACTTCCTTTGAATGCACTCAAGCTTTTTAGCATCAGTAGAAGTAATTGAAAGCTATACAACAACTAATGAAAGAAAGTTTGAGGAAGGAAAACACCAGAAGATTAAGAATGATACTGAAATCCAGTTGAATGCCAAGAATAAAATTACTGCAATTGGAGCAATAGCCATCCCAGTATTAAGACACAGTTTTGGTATAACTGATTGAAGATCAGAATAAATAAAAAAATCGACACGAAAGCTAAAATATACTTGCAATGTATAAAATGTCACCCAAACGTTGATATAGATAAGCTATATGTAAAAAGGAAAGGCGCAAGAGGATTCTTACAGATTGAAGTGACATACAAAGCAGAGATAATCAATAAAAAAGGTATAATTCACCCTAGAACAGGCCATGAAGACCTAGAGGGGGAGAAGAGGTATAGCTCTACTCTTTCTTCAACTTTGGCGCTAGATGGGGGTGGGTGGTCAATACCAAGCCCTGGCCACTTTACCCCCAGGAAAGACACCCAGTACCCATTGTACAGGAGGTTGGTGGGCCCCAGGGTCAGTCTGGATGGGTGTAGAAAATCTCACCCCCACCACAATTTAATTCCTGGACCATCCAGCCCATAGCAAGTTGGTGTACCGACTACATTATCCCACCCCAGAGATCATCAGTATTGCAGAATATCTGAACACAGAATATAAACAAGATCAGTTTGTAAAAATTGTTACAAGCCATGAAAGCAATCAACCAAATATGAATTCAACAATTAAGACAGCGGCAAAGGTTGTAGAAGAATTGAACCAATCAAGTGAAAACAGTAACACAAAAGAGGCAACAACACACAAAAGCAAAATTAGGAGAGTCGTTAAATCAAAAATGGGAAGGCAAAGTAATGCATAACCAACATATCAGAAGTATAGACAGACAGTTTATTAGTGAAGAAGACTCATTCCTATGGCTGTCAAGGGATGTCACCATGGATGGATAAGCATCCAACCATGGTGATATAAACAACCACAGGAGACACAGCAACAAATCCCTGAAACGAAGAGGACATTCTATGATACGTTTGTTTGCAATCAAATTATAAACACTATGATACACTTACATGCAATCTGCACAGCATTTTTTAATAATTTTTATACAATTTTAACATGTTTTTTAACTCTACAATTGCACATCTATGAGATAACTAGCCAATGCTGCATTTTTCTTTGTCGAACGTCTCCCTGAAGATGGCCAAAAAAGGCTGAGATATGTAGGAGGCTTACTATATGACTGTATACTTTTGTATCTAATTATTGTGCAGTTATTGAAATAAACACTGTAAAATTATCCTACTGCATGGAACATGGATAATATTAAATTACCCGAACAGCATACTGGAAAAGCACACATACTTCGTAAAGTACATGTAAGAGTAGTACAAAACATCCAACATGGGAAATAACATTACATGTACCACAAATTGTAACTACAGAACAGTTGTAACACAATATACCCTAGAAACGTCATTTGTTTCAGGTACATAATTGTAAATACCGTGCATAAAGGTGATAACAAATAATAATACAGGCAGTCCTCGACTTTCAAATGTTCGACTTTCATACAACCTGCACTTTCATACACTGCTGAAGTACAAACTTTTTGAGCTATTGCACAGTAGCGGTGTCTGTCAGCCAAGCCAACACTTCAGTCTCTGCGTGGTCTAGGCAACGTTATTATCTGTGTTCATAGTGTGTTTATTTGTTCCTGCAAGAAATTTTTTTCAAACAGCATACCACACCACGCCCACTTCTTCTCGCAGCAGAGATAAAATGTGTTCCTTCCACCTATCCACCCACACATGTCCCCTACATTTCCTCAGTATCTCGGGCAGTAAAACTGAGTCCTGAACTGTATTTTATGTCTCCTAAATGCCAGAAAAGGTACGTGAGATAACTAGAATTTGAGGCAAGAAATAACTTTAAAAAATTGATTTGTATTATTTATATTTTGCAAGCCAACCGACAACTTTGATGGGAATGGGAACAGAACCCCGCTTATAACATATAAGTCAATTGCTCGACTTTCATGTGTTTTCATGTTCAAACACGTTTTCTGGAATGAATTATGTATGACTGTCAGGGACTGCTTACAACAACCACTACCACTGCCACCACCACCACCACGGCCACCGCCACTGCCACCACGTTTTACAGTTGAGTGAACTGTGCTGGTTATGTCACACTGCCAACACACTGAGCAAACTAAATCCAAATTTAACAATATTCCAACTGAACCTACATTTTGGTATAATGTTCTCCACAACATATGTAATGGTTTCACAATCATGACTAGGCCTTTATCCTCAACAGACATAAGGGTTATTATGCTATGACTTGGGAACTAGGACCTTGTTTGTCATATGGGAGATGCTGTATGGGCCCTATCTTCTACTTACATATTGCCATTCTGACAACTGGAGGGAATCTACAGAGTTCAAAGGCTGTTAGCATGCCAAAAACTTACGCTCAAAATCATACTCTCGCAAAATAGCAAACAATCTTTACTCCCTTTTCATATTGAGATTACTGTCATCACTAAATGACAGCCGACTCAGTCACAACATGTATAGATTGAACTACACTGCCATCAAAAAGTCTCATGTTCAATCTCCTTACATCAAAAGTGGAAACTGCCATTTTCTCCAAAACATTGACACATAACAAGACGGCATATTGCACTTACCTCTGATCGGAATGCAAGATGACAACGCTGACAATGATAGGGATGTCGACGGATATGTGTTGTCCTCTCATCATGGCTACTGTAAACATGGCCACAGGCTTGACATGCATCATGCTCTTGCATGGTTGATTCCACTACATTAGGTTCATTATCATTCCACAGTTTCTGCTGTTCACCTGCCTTTATTGCACTGGAACTACCAACACATTCAGTTGCACAATCACTGAGTTTATGCAACTCAGGCTCTGGTTCCTGTGAAGAGGTGACCACTACAGGCCCAGTATTTTTGCTGCTCATCTTTTCCCTTGGACATTCTTCAGAGTCAGACAACCTTCCAAAACTCTCATCTCTTGAACAATTTTGTACTTCTTGACTTCTATATCTGTTTCTCTTGTTTGTTGCTTAGGAACAAGTTCATTATAATCAATGTGAGACTCAGTACTTAGACTTATAATCTCTTCCTCTAATGTCTTCCCATCAAACTGGGGGCTTTTCTCTTTTACAATGGTTCGTTTCTTCTTTGTGGATGAAATTGATAATATTCTCTCAGGCTGAAAGAGAGGAAGCACATCTTTTTCAAAATACATATCCTCATAATATCGTCTTTTTTTGGTGTTGGAAGTTTTTGGGCAATAATCGTTTGTTGTTATTGCTGACTGTAAGATCCCTGGCTGGGATACAGCAGATGATTTGTCATTCAGTAAGGCCACCTCATTTTCTGAACAAACTTCTGACACCATATCACCAGCATCCTCCAATGCAGCAGTAATATTTTTCTTGGAAGAAGTAACAGAATGACTTACATCTGACATGTGTTTCTTATGAGAACGATGTAGTTCTCTTCTTGATGACTCTTGGTCAACTTCAGTGGATAATCTCTTTTTAGAAGCAGTCAAATTAGAAGCATTAGTGCTGTCTTCTGAACACGCAGATGAAACATCATGTACTGCCTGTATTTCTGCATGACTGTGTTGTTCCAGCATAACTGCTATGTCTTGGTCACTCACATATTCTTTCACTTTTGTTTTAACATTTTTACACTCCTTTCTAACTGAAATTTCCTTTCTCTTGTGCCTTTGAAAAGTAATCTTTGTCATATTATCTTTGGTATAATTTCTGTTTTCAACAACTATATATTCATCACCACCATCACATGTAATAGCCTTTTTTCTCTCCATCTTCAAAGTCCTATTCTGCATTTTGTTACAATTGCTAAAAAATGTTAATTTAATAGGGGGGCTTCTTTTACTAAGGTGTGATTTCGCACTTGACAGTTGTCTTTTATGTTTAGGTAATGACGTGGGACATGTATCACGCCTGACCCAGAATGGTGATCTGAAGGCGGTCAGTCTCCTTGCATACCTTTGTGAATTCTGACCATCATTTAAATCACCCTGCTGTGTATTTATCCCAGGGAGAAATGCTCCATTTCTCCGCTTCCTGGTTGCCACTAAATGACTTCTATTCCAATCCCCAGAACTACAATCTAACTGTGGTAATGACACTAATGCTGCATGAGGCTGGCCAGGAAGAGATTCGTTCCCATGTTGTAAACTACCAGGCACTTCTGCAATTTCAACAACGTTGTTATTCACTGTACTGCTCTTCGCAAGCTTATCTATTGACCAATTTCTTTCAAGTCGAACAATTGGTTGCCACTGACTGCTAGAATCACTAGAGCATGACACACCACGAAGAAAGCTCTGATATTTGTTAGTATTGCCCATACCTACAGTTCGCTTGATTATTACCCTTGGTAACTGTTGTTTGGTAGTGTCTTCATTTGCAAGACAGCTGTTAGTTGCATCAAGCTCACCGAAACCAATATCTGAATTTATACTGACATCAACAAGTTTATGGTCATCAACACAGATATCACTTGTCTTATTTGTACCAGGAGATGGATCTATTCTATCTACAACATCTGCTTTGGGCAGGGTAATGGAACTAGAGCTATCACACTTGAAAATTTTCAGCTTTCTTCCAGCTTTCTGGCTGCTGCTTTCTACTGATATATGAGACCTGTCTTCTTCAGACTCTGAACTACCACCATCTGTTGTGCTATAAGCTTGTGTATCAGTGTTACTGGCTGTCAATGACGAATTACTCAAATCACATTCTTCTAGAAGACAATTTATGTGTTCTGAATCTTCCAGTCTTTTGCCATGTGGTGTAACAGGATCACAGGCTTCATATATGCGCACAGATGGTGCGGTTACTTCAGTGAAGTTATCATTATCTAAACTCCTGACAATGGGGTCTGATGATTCATTTTTGTCTGGATGCTTACTTTTTGTATCAGAATCTGCATCACTATCATCACCACATCTGCGTTTCAATATAAGTCTCTTGACCAGCACTATGGGTGTTTGGGTCACTTCACTGGGCAATGGGTCAACATCCCTTGCAACATTTCTACAACTACTGTTACCTGCAGAAGCATTTAACAGAATGCTATTGGACCTTCTCCAATTTACAATTCTTTCTGCTTTGGGGCCATCCACCACCTGCCAAGTTTTGGGATGGCCTCTTGGTGATGGAGTTGGAGCTAGACGGACTTCGATTTTGGCTGGACCCAATTCCAAACCACTGATTCCTTTGTTCTTTAAGTGTAGCGGAGCCTTTAGATTTCCATTTAACCTCTCACATTTATCAACCAATTCAGTACCACCATTTGTGTGATGGATCTCAGAATATTCCTGCTTGGACTTAGCAAAACATTTAGAATTTTCTTTTATAACTTCCAAGTTTTCTCCATGCTTAGATTCTTGTTTCTTCTTATTTTTCCCATCAGCCTTTGACAGGGCAAATATCTTCTTCCAGCTAAGACGACACTTTAATCCATTTATAGCCACTGCTGTGTCATTTGAACCTGACTGTGTTCTAAAATTATATCGACTGCTGCTATCAGAAGACAAACTTTCCTCAGACTCAGCTGTATCCACACTATCTGAATTTGGGATGGACTGGACTGGAGTCAAAGAAGGGCCTACTGACAATATATTGCTGGAGTCCATGGGTGCTGATGGAAACTCAGAAAAAACTTCTTCCTCAAGATATGGCCAGTTTGACACAGAATCAACAGGTAAGACATCTCCCAAACTTGGATCCAAGGCTGGTAACATCTCTGTATATACCACTGATGAAGGCTCATCAGACGTGTCTTGTAATGCAGCTGCTGCCAAGTTTACATTTTCACTATGTTCAGAGATGAGAAAGTCAGTTTCCTTACCAGCTGAGCACATGGTGTCAGCTTCAATGCTGGAACTGGTTTCTCTTCCAGACACATTCAATCCAACACTGGAGACCAAACCTCCATTTTCCAAATTACATGATGGCCATGCTTTTTCTACATCAGCCAATGCAAGCGCTTCTTCATCCGTAGTAACACCCGTAGTGTGTCCCCGTGATTTCTCACTTGACTGACCACATTCTGCATCCGAGTTCACCAGATGTAAAGACTCCCATCCAGGCGGCATATCAGACTGCAGCACTTGCACATACTCTTGACTTACTTCTACAACTTTTGCGGACGCAGTGTCTGAATCCAGGTATGTTGAAAGCACCTGCAGTGCACCTGGTGGGACTGGCACCTCTTGGATCTCACACTCCACAGCTTTCTCTGAACTACAATCACTTTCTTCTGTCGCTGGTGCTGCCAGTGATAGATATCTGTCCTGGTTATCTTGCAATATACATGAATTATGAGATGCAAATAAAACATTATCTTCTTCTGATGGGTCTTTTTGTATAACACTATCCTCAGTGGAGGTTTCCCTTTCCAACCTCACAGAACTCTTATAAGATGTGGATACCAACGATATCATCTTCTCTGGAAGTTCATTGTTTGCAGAATTTGTTACCTGATCCTGTGACGGTACATTCCCTTCAGATTTCGGCAGAGAATGTAGGCTTGAAACTGTTACTTCCAATATAAGAGTGTCATTTTTTTGTAACCCATGTACAACACACACATCTGGCTCTGTGAAATCTTCCTGTGCATTTTTTTCCATGCCCTCTGGCAAAATGTGTACTGGATGTAAATTTTGCGCAGATGCAAAAGTATCTCCTGGATACTGCACCTGATGACTTCCCACTGGCTGCACAGGGTCTGTGATAAGCTCAAGACATGGCATTTCTAATGAATCGGAGCTGTGAGGCGAAACTTGCGTGTCAATGACTTCAAGATGTGGCATATCATCTGTATCAATTGAAAGGTCTACCTCTTGTCTGCCAGGTGAATTCTGTCCACTCGTGTTGGTTTGCATTAGTTCCACATTCTTCCTGGTGCCTGCAAGAGTACTGGTGTTATTGTGTACCATCCCTGACCTTTCAGTTGTTAGTGAACTTTGCCTACTGTCTGACAGCACATCATCATCATCATCATCATCATTATTATTATTCTGAAAAGACAGATGTTCATCCTTTGGTGATGAACCTGGAGACATATGTAAACCTGTGGTAATTGTACCTCCGCCCAAGTCCTCTGAAGAGTCTTGCTCTGTTGACAACGTACAGGAAAAATGTTCTGGCGTATTCATCTTGAAATCATCAATTTCTTCCTTATTTAAGTCCAACGGGGAATGGCACTCTTGAGATATGAACGTATTATTTGACACAATATTTATTTCACAATTAACTTCATTCTTTATAATTCTGTCGGCAGATTTCCATTCAGGTTGTACAGGTGTCTCTGCAGGTATGTTTACTTCAGAATTACATATTTCATCTTTAATTGGTTCTTCTAGGCAATGGTGTTTCTCCTGGTCAACAGGTATGTCATGGGACATGTCTAATGCACAATTATGAATCTTATTATGCATTTCCTCTTCAGGCAGGCATTCTTCCCATACAGACAGAGCACCTGATTCATCACACAGTTTATGTGTATAATTACTCAACTCACCTTTAGTTGGCTCTGCTGCAGATCTGCACTGCAGTTGCAAAGGTCGCATGAGCATTGTAGTTGTATTCATTTCAAAATGACTAATTTGCTCTTGGTTTGTTCCATCCTGCTGCTCGGACATGCTCTCTACAGTATCAGAATTACCAGACTGTCTTCTTGCATCATCATATTCAGTGTGATCTGAATCATGTGACACGTCAGCAACATTGGCTGATGTTCCGCATGTAGAGATCAATTCTTTAGACTGATTTTGATTATATTCAGTTGATGATTTAGAATTTGCTTTCACTTTCAGATTCAAAGTGGTCTCAACTTCTCGTTCTGGCTGGCAATATTCCATATTTTCTGTTGTGTTACTGTCAACAGGCATTTTGACAGTACTCTCTTCTTCTGAAATGAGACACCCTGATGTGACCATGCTGATAATGCATCTCTGCTCCTTGTCTATGTCATTCTGTTCTCTTTCCTGCGACATGCTTGCCATCTGGCTGGTACTGCTGCACTGAAAGCCTGATTCATGCTGCAAACCCTCTTCTGTAGCACAACTCACTAATGTGTTAGTAACTTCACTGCCCTTGTCACTACCACTACCATCACCACAATCATCACCAGCTGTAGTATTTGCAGTTGTGACCGCAGCAAACATGGTGGCAATAACAGTACAGCCAGTAGTAGCAGTAGCAATATCAGTAATAGCAGTAGCAGTAGTAGTTAGTAGTAGTAGTAGTAGTAGTAGTAGTAGTAGTAGAAGCAACAGTAGTAGTATCAGCAGCGATAACAGTGGTAACAGCACTAGTAGCTGCAATAACAGCAGCAGTATTAACAGAAACTTCATCTGCATCAGCAGTATTCATGCTATTACCTGTACTGACATCATCAGTGATACTAGTGGTGCCAAGAGCAGCAGCAACAGCAGCAGCAGCAACAACAGCAACAGCAGTAGTAGTAATAGCAGTAGCAGTAGTAGTAGTAATAGTAGTAGCAGTAGCAGCAGCAGCAGAGGTGGCAGCAGTGGAAGAGTCAGCAGTGGTGGTAGTGGTGATGATACTGGTAGTAATAGTATCAGCAACAGTATCAGAATCAGTCACACTTCTAATAACATTTACACGCGTAACATTGTTTTGGGCTTTACAAGTGTAGCTGTCCACATTTCCAGCAGTATCAGGTTCCTTGGTAGTTGTGGTAATACAAGTGGTATCAATACCATTATCATCATCATCAGTAGCAGCAGCAGCAGCAGTTACAGCAACACCTTCAATACATGCATCAGTATTACACTTTTCACCATCTTCTCTAGCAACAGCAACATTAACAGTGATACTGTGATCATCACGTTTATCAATGTTAACAGGGACAGCTATGGCAGTGACATTGATGGCATTATCGCCCGCATCAGAACCATTGACAACAGGGAGTTTTCTGACTACATCCTGTCTCTCACAGAAAATGTTTCCATCGTTATCAGCTGTGGAATCACCTTCCGTACAGTCACTATCAGTGACTCTTCTGTCTGCAGCATTCTTTTGCTCATTACAGAAAATGTCAGTACATAAGTTTCTGCACGAATGTCCCACACTTTGTGATCTAGCATCATCAAATGATCTGATGCTTCCTGCAATAAAATTCTCTTCTGCAGTGCTGTCATCCTGCCATTTCAAACTAGTGCTCTTTGATAAATTAATGGGTTCAAGATTGCATAATGCTTCACAATCTGCCACAACTGTATCTTTCCAAGGTATTTCAGTGCCTGGAGCCTCAAGTTCACTATCAACTACTGGATGGTCATGTGGCACAAGTTCATCTGATGTTTGATCAAGCTCTGTTGATGATTTTAATACTGTAGTTTGTTGGGAATTCAGCATCAATAAGTTACCCTGTACAGGAGCTAATTCAGTACTAGCAACAAACAATAAATTTGAGTTCTGAGGTTCTGCAGTAATGTTACCTTTACCGGAATTAATTCTGCAATTTAGTTCAATTTTTTCTTCATCTACTGGTATGGATAATTTGTTTTCACAATATAAATCACGGAATTCTTGCTGCTGAAGTGAAAAATCAGGGTGTGTGTCTTGACTTTCAGATACATGTGGAACTACAGATTTGTTGTTATCATGACTGGTAGCAGGTTTCAGTTGCATATACAACTGAGAGTCACCTTCTTTGTGTGATACAAATCCTTTTGTGCCATTCACATGAGTCTGGGACATATTTTCATTTCTAATTATTATGTTTGAACTCGAGGAACTACCACTGCAATCCTGAGGTACAGACAAACATTCTGGATTTTTGTCACAAACTGCTGCAGAATTTAATTTTTCCTTGACACCTGTGTCATGCTGATGTAGCTGAATTACTTCTACTGATTCATCACAACAGTGACTAGACTCTAGCACTTTCATTGAGCTAGTCACATTTTCAGGACAGCTTACTGTAGTTTCTAAAACTGACTTATTGACAGTTCCATAATTTTTTTAACAGGTCCAGTCTTTCAATATCAGTACTTCCTTCTGGTAAAGGAAGAACTTTAGACACATCATTACCAATCTCCTCAGTTACCAATCGTCTTGAGCTGTAATTAAAAAGTATTTCAGGGTCACCACATGTTGAAACTTCAGAACATTGGAACTCACCATTTACTTTGAGTGTGTCCTCCATGTCACCGGAAACTGCAAGTTCACTTGTGCCCAACATTAAATTGTCTGACGAAGATGAAGTCAGCACAACAGAACTGTCATTCAGCATTGAAGGATCCTCTTGCTGTCTCTTTCCTTCCTCACTCATTACCAGATTGTGACCTCCATTAAAAGAAGGAAGTGTTGATACAGCTGTATTTTTCACACTTGCATTCAGTGAAATCTGTTTTGTAGACAACAGATCTATTTTACTTTCTGGAAGTTTCAAATCCAATTCTACATGCAACATTATACTGGTGTCTGATAGCATATGGGATGATGTTTCACCAATGGATACAATATTTTCATTCTGCTGATTACAGTCTTCTCTGATGGCTGGAGTATCACAAAGTAGAGAAGTACAATTGTTGTGTTTCTCATCTGCAACAGGTTCAGAATAAAGTGGGCAATCATCTTTGGTTCCACTGTCTGAATAACTAGATCTATCTGCTGAAACATTAGTTATAGGTTCTTGACCATGTAGAATGTTGCTAGCTTCCACTGTGGAATTATGGAATGCCTGTACAAACTCTGTGAAATCCTTCCGTTTAGATCCTGAGTGCAACCTTACATCACAATCTGTGGTCTTACTCTCTGGCACTGCAATATTAAGTACAGTCTGGGAAGGCACTACATCAGAGGTTGCACTATTATCCTGACTCCTAGCAGCTGATGAGTCTGATTCACGATTCACCTCAAACAACTGACACAGTGGTGATTTCACTGGCTGTGTTTGTGCATCTTCACCAGAACTACAAGGTACATCGAAACTGTTTTCAGAACAAGGTAATGGTTCCAAGTTACTTCCAAGTGACTTTGTCTGACTAGAAGACATCAACACACATTTCTCATTATCTCCCTTATCGGACATTTCCAAACTACACATTCTTGCCACTTCAGCTTTGTTATCACTTAAGATTTCAGGATTAAACTTTTCTTCCACAAGACGTGGAAAACTGTCATCTACAGTTCCAGGCACAGTGTGGGATCCATTTAAACTTTCAAGTATCCTTGATGTAGGGTCTGACTGTGCATCTTCATGACTGGACTTCTTTGATATGCATGGTAAACTTGAAAATGAAATGCAGTCATCAGGCTGCAGCCTCATCTCACTCTCCAAGTCAGATAAAACAGAGTCTTCACACATTGTAACTAATTCTTCACTGCTTGATTCTTCATTCACTTCTTCTAAAATGACAGGAGTAGTGGGTGTACTTGATGTAACAGACATATCCAAGTCCTCTCCTATATCACTTGAGTATGATAACAGATTCAAATGGCTCTTCTCTGAGCTGCTGGTGACTGAAACACTGACATCATGTAATTCCTTCCCACTGATGCTGGGTTCAACTGGTTCTGCTGAACAACTCTTCATACCTTCTTCATTTAATTGTATTTCTTCTGGATTTGTCATAACTGGTTCTTTCTCTGTAACAGAAGTTGCTATTCCTTGCTTTGTACTACTGTGAGGTAAATGGTTTTCTGACAATTTTTCTGCCCTCACATTAGGGCCGACAGGTCGGTCAGTTGGGGTAATATCAGTATCAAATAACATGTCCCCAGTCAAAGTTTTAATGTTAATCCTACTTGAAGGCAGTGCCTCATCAAGCAATTTCACAGCAGGACTATTAACTGTCTTTTCGGTGATAACAGTGCTAGTTAAATTATCTGATTCTGATTGAGAAATCTTAGTGGTACATGAGTTGGTCTCTGCAGCTGCTTTTTCTTTCACTAGAACTTCACAAGCCAACGTGTGTTCCACACTTTCTTCTGTTCCACTGGCATTCTCAGTCTGCTGGGACAGTACCTTATTATTACTATCTGCTGTCTTATTACTTGAAATTTTTGACTCTGAAACATTTCTTTCATCTGATAAACATGAAATTCCTGTGGATTTCGACACAGAGATTGTCTCATCTTTGGCAGAAGTATTTTCTGATCTACATGATATGTCTGTAATATACCTAGGTTCCAAAACTAAGGGGCCATTTTCAGCACATATCTTTTCAATTTCCTTATAATCACTCAAACTGCAACAAAGTTCTGCTTCTAAATCTTGAATTTCACCTTCATTAGATCTTATAACTGATGTTTTTCTATGTGAACATATCCCTCTCTCAAATGTTTGCTGGACATTTGTGCTGCATTCTATCACATATATACAAAGAGCCTTCAGTGTAGGAACAGCCCTCCCATTACTGCATACCAGAGATTGTGATTCTTTAATACCACCATCTTGCTTGTGATGGCAATCAGCCTGTTTCTTTTCCTGGGTGCTAATGGGAATTTCACGCTGAATCTCGCTGCAAGATAATGGCAGCTCTTGAGGTGGAATGGAACAGTCACAATCTTTTGACTGACTTCTTGATTTCTGTTGTACATTCTGGCAACTGTCACCTCTCATTCTGCTTTCATCTTGCACCACAACACTGTGTTGTGAATCGATATCTGAGGCTTTCTCATTTTCATGAAAGCGGTCACAATCATCAGTGAAAGGACTTGTTTGTGATGGTAAGCTTTCAGCTGGCGTATGACACTCATGCAATGAAATACTGTCAGAAACTGTAGATTTTGGGGAAACATTATCAAGACTGCTTTGGACATTACTCATCAAAGAGATTCCTGATGCCTCCACTAAACTCCCAACTGTATCAGATTTGCTGACAGGGTTTTCACTCCCACCATTTGGAGTGGATGGTTCACTTTCTCGTATCTGATAAAGAGAGGGCTTATTCTCTTGTAACATACTGTGCTCTGCCAAAGACTTGCTACAATTACTTGGTGGTCCAATTTTTTCCATTCTGTCTGGATTGATTGGAATTAAACTTGGACATTCTCCTAATCGTTGTGCCACATCATTATTACAACTCTCTTGCAATGTCTGGGCATTACTTTTCATTGCATCACTACTGGTACTGCTGGATTCTGATGGACTTGCCAACTGTTGCTGGTACACACGAATGAAATTTTCAGCCCGATGTCCATCTGATAATGAATTTCTGTCTACTGCTGACAATGTTGCAACACCATTGGTACTCAGATTTCTGCAATCCAGTACCAGCAATGGATTTTCTGTGGAACTATTACTGAGTACAACATCCGTTAATTTAGGGGCTGGTGACAGAACGTCTGTCTCCTCATCCCAGGTGGCCAAAAACTGTCGCACATCAAGTACTGGAGTCAATGTCCTTTGCTGACTACTACTTTCCTGATGCAAATGCTTCCCTACTAATGCAACATGGTCAGGTTTTACCAAACTCTTGGTCCGTGGTTTACGTTTTTTGATGGGGCGACTAGCACCTGTATCTTCCATTCGTGGCAATAACTGCTGTTTAACACCACTAGCTGATGCAGACATATTACTTTCAGGATAAATGTCTGGTGGAGTGACATGGAAATTTTCTTTAAATGACCTATTGATCATAGCTGCTTTTGTGCCTGAAACATGGGTATTACTGTAGTTCTTGCCAAAATCAAACAAACCTGAGTGTAACATGGAACTGTTATTTCCACAAAACATGTTATATGCAGGCACATCTTCTGATCCAGTGCCTGCTAACACATTCTGGTAAGGAACATGCTGAGATCTTGCAACCACTGAATCTTGTCTATTCTGTGGTGAGCTGATGTATGATGAACTATTTAGCAGTTTGGGATCCACACTGAGTCCTGCAGAACTCCCCAGGCTGCATGCAGGGTTAATCTCAACCACTTGCATTGTTGTACTGCCACTGTGATATGGAGGATCACCATCAGATGACATCCTGCCACATGACTGCAAACGAGGTGAAATCTGAGATGCAGCAACAGAAGCACTGGTTGTGATGATTGTGGGGGCTTCAGTTGAGACCTTCATGTTACCATACCTAATAATGGAGTCTGGTGGTAATGAATTATTAGATGGAGATCCAATTTGTACTGAACATTTTACTCCAGTGCTTGAAATTTCTTTTTTATGGTAAGGAACATGTCGATGAGATGTACCTGAAGCTTCCAATGTGTTTGCTGTGGTAGCTCTGTTTGACCCAAAACCATTTCTCACTATATCACCAGAATGGGAAGGGTTATAAGAGTCTTCTGGGCATGCTTCTGAAAACAGTCTCCTACAGTTACTATTTCTAGATATCTTACTTTGAGTATAGGTTAGATTTGAGCTGAACCGTGATGGTGGCTGTGCAATCCCAAGTACTGCTGAGTAGTTTGAAGAGGCAGATGTGGAAACTTTAGTGTCATGAGGTAGGTACGAAGAATAATTGGTTGCTTGAAACTTTCTTGAAATATCTTGATGCATTTGATCTGTATGCATTTCTACAGAGGTAGGAGGAAAATCTGGCAATGCTAAACCTGAACTGATTCCATTTGAATTGATATGTGACCTGGTAACATCTTGACGGCATAATTCTGATGTGATGGTATTGGGAGGTTCACAATGACCCCGATCATCCTTGCCACTCTGAGTCTCCACCTGTGACTTCACCATTGGTGCCTGATGCCTAGACATCATGTCTTGTCGATACTGTATTCCACATTCTACCACTGCTTCAAGTTGCTGGCCTCTGCGTGGCAATAACTCCTGACATGTCTGTGACACAGCTATTTCTTCTGGACCTTTCTGTCTCACTGGCATTTCTGAATATCTCAGTGGCCCCTCAGGAACTTTTTGATACCTTGAAACCATATTTTGATGGAGTCTGTCACTTCTTTCTCCCTCATGCACAGTTCCTCCTCCTTTCTGTTGCTGCAATAATGGTTGGCTTCTACCCTGACCTGTAGGTTTGTTTGAAGCCCCGTCATGGTAGTTTTGTGGCAGGGGAACTTGCTGGCTAGAAATCTCACAACTGTTCCTGTCACTCCAGAAATTTGTTATTCCTGCATTTCCCATGCTATGTATATCTTCTGATGTAGACATCCAGAACCCTGGTGGATGGCCATTTTGGAGCCAAAGTCCTGGTGACTGATGCCATTGGTTGCAAGATGAACTTCCACTATTTAATGTTGATGTTGCCTGTCCACTATATCTCACAACATTTTCTCTTGGCACTCCATACTGTTGGATGGGAATAGGTTCAAGACTGGGAAATTTGATTGTCTGCTGGTGATATGACTTACAATTAGGCCTAGTACATACACCATGGCAAGTAACACATGAGTCCTTCTTGATCGGGGCACTTTCATTTGGGAGGGGAGGAATGTATTTTTCTGACATGGACTCCACTCTTGATGGGTGGTGCTGAGGTCTGAGGACACTACAGTCTTCTGTGGGTGACAAAACACCATTCTTGAGTGCTACTGTTGGCAAAAGACTTGAAGAGTGATCTTTGGAAAACTTTGAAAGTTTAGTAAGCTGACTTGCAAAGCCACCTGAAAAATGACGGGAACATTCCTCATGCTGTGAAAAACTGGCTAGATTTGGTGCAAATCTTGAAATCTCATCTCCAGGCAAGGGGGCTGATGAATTTCCAGTAATATAGTGCATACTTTCTGCAGGGGGTGGATTCCAGGAGTGAGGAACTCTAGCGACAGAATGACTATAACATGCATTACAACTGGACTGACAGTTTATCACTGCTCTAGGCCTAACAACAGATTGGTGACTATTATTACCTGTATTTATACTTTTATAATGAGCAACAACATTGTTATTCTCAAACTGAGGCACCACTTGAGGATTGTGGATGGCAGTCGGATGTCTATGATTCATATTCTGGTCCCCCGTATAACAAGGCACAGCACTGAAGGGCTGCTGAGGGTAGTCCCAAGGAGGACCTGATGTTTGTTTGGAGGCATCTCCTGGTAGAAACGAGGCCTGATTGCGATTATCAAAAACAGACTGGTCCGTATAGCAGGAAGTGGCATCTTTATAGCCGCTGAACATGTCTAGTTTTCCTATTTTTCATAACAGATAATACTTATCCTACCGTTGTAGCAGCCGAATACTTCTCGCCATGGCAGGATACAACCACCTTACACCCAGTAAGCGACATTCAAACCTATCAAAATGGCATAAAATGCACAATTAATGTACCTCAAATTGGAAAAATCACAACTACCGTATGGTTTTATACGATGTTACTCAAACACCCTATACAATAAATATATAAATGTTTTTACGTTTACCATGACAAGCTGCTTACAAACACGCAACACATCTGCCATCTTGAAAACACTGTGCCGCACAGTACGTAAATAAGTGGGTGCGTTCTAAACTACAAGGTGGTTGAATTTTAGGTGGACACCCGATGGATGAGTCTTGCACTTCAGGTACCAATGGTCTGAAGTAGATCTGATGGGCTTTGTTTTCGATTTGACACACACATAATTCAGCATAACGGAGAGTAACATAATTTTACAGATCATCTTTAAAACTGCATAAAATGCAAATACCTCATGTGCCACGGATAAGGCTAGTACTATGTAAATATACGGAGGAAACGTAGCCCGTTCGTTTAACCTGTGCTGCATGTGGATTAGAAAATTGAGCTGAGTTTGTTTACATACCGTCGATGCGTCTTGGGACTAATCCAGAGATGTTGAGGGTATTATGATCACTTCCAATATGTGTTCCAAATGCACACATAAGTAGGAACACAGAACAAATCACCAAATCCGTATTTCCAATGCATACATAGATAGGAACACACAAAATATCAATTAAAATGAACCTTCAGGTTCACGGTCAAGTAGTAAAGGCGTCGATAGCTGTTTACCAATCGAAACGGCGTATCTTCCCACAAGACTAATCATATGCGACAGCACTTTTTAAGTACCTGTTCTTGCATGTCATGTTCTGGGGGACTGACTGTGATAGCATAAAGGTTTTTCATATGCAAAAGAAAGTCATCAGACATTGCTGGAGTTAAGAAATATGAATCATGTAGACAGATTTTTAAGGATTTTAAAATATTAACAATGCCATCACTCTATATTTTAGAAGTTTTATGTTTTATAAATAAGAATAAAAAGTATCTCAATAATAATTGTCATATTCACAATCATAATACAAGGAGTAAGTGTGACTTACATGTTCAAAGTTGCAATACAACACAATATCAAAAAAGTGTAATAAATATGGGTATCAGATTGTTTAATTACTTGCCAGATAGAATAAAATGGTAGATAATTATAAAAGCTTCAAAAGAGAAGTAAGATTGATACTTTTACAGAATTATTTTTATTCTCTTCAAGAGTATTATAATTTTAATGGTTTTTAGAATTACTAATTGAGAAACTTCCGTAGGTATTTTATAAGTATCTTATTTTATCGTTATTGTATATGACATAGTGTAGCTTAAGTTGTACAGGAATTTCTTGTAACGTGTACATAATAGTATAATGTCTGACTTTTAATGTTATAGTCATTCTCACATATATATGGTATATACATTGTTATATTCAAACTATCTATAACCACAATATATTTAGTACAGCTATTTTTATTGATTTATATGATATTATGGACTTACCCAATGTTGCTATTGTGATTAATGGGATGAATAAAGAATTGAATTGACATTCTTATGTAGCCGACATGTTTTTAATAAGTGAGAATTTTTAATTGAGGTAAATTCTACAGAATAGGTGGAATGAGATAACTCATAAGGCTGACTGCTGTACTTTTATATCCTGACTAAAATTCGTGCAGTAGTAGTCACTGAGAGCATACATGGAATGTTTTATATGCAATATTGTTTGATGCCTCCAGGTATTGTACATCTTTGTGGTCTCTGCTCATGTATACAAGGACAAAGAATTATTTATTGTGGATACACATCAGGGAGACTTTCCCGCAGTACTAGGGTGATAAAAAGAGTGATGGTTGGTAGAAGGCTGTTATTCTTTACCTTCTTAAGTTTTGTTTTGCAGAAGTGAAGGCCTCAGGCTGAGTGGAAAAATCCTTACAAACACATCCACATCTTATGAGGTATTAAACACTCTGAATGAGAATCAATTGCCTTACCCGACAACTACGAACTGTATGTTAAATAAAATGTACAGTACATTATGTATATGCCAGTCCTTGAATGTAGTTTTCTTTTCTGTAAATAATTACCTCATGTTCAAAGAAAGTTAACTGCAATGAAACCAAGCAGATTGATCCATCACACTTTTTAGTTTTCCTTGGTCTTTAGGTAAATGTTGGAATACACTGTAACAGGTCTCAGTCACATTCACATCTTTTGCATTTCATCCTTCATCTCTATTGATGCTACATAGGACCATCTATTAAAGCACTAAAATGCAATTATAATACAATAGGAGTAAAGTCTGTGACTGCAATAAATGTACTCATTCATATCTTATTCAAAATTTCCACTTGGTGATTCTGGGATGTCCTCAGTCTGTCCTTTTCAGATCCACTTCTCAGAAAATATGTCATGAAGAAGGAACTGATTTTCATTAATGATCACGAACAATTTGATGAGTAGAATGCCTTCTTTTGGGAAGAATGGGGTGTTGTTAATTTGAACAATCAGTAAAAAGACTCATACAGCCTGCTCTCCTGTGAATAAAATAGATTCCTTTCACTTTATTAACTCCATGATAAAACTACCATGTAACCGTGCAGTGTTAATACAGTGATCCCTTGTCTAGCATACAGGTTAGGGAAATGATGTGTTGTGCAAAACCATGCTGCACAAACTTTGTATGGGAAAAAGAGGTTGCATGAATGCAGATGCTTACAAACTCCCAAGCAGCTGCGAAGATAAAACAGGAACAGATGTGCTCCCCCGTTGTTGCATTTATGTCTTGCCTGTTGTGTAAAGAATACTTAAAAAACACAACTGTCCTGAGAATACAGTAAATCAAAACACTGTGTCTGAATTAGCAACAGTCCACTGGATTTTACTTCATCCATACTGGAACAGCTGGAGTGACTGGACATGAATGGAAGTTTTCTGGTTTTGATATATAATAAAATGTTTAAGAAATGTCATTAAAATTTTAATCAGAACAAGTTTTAAAGATGTAATAGTACACTTCAACAAGTCTTACAACAGAATATACTTTTCATTCAAAATTATATACAATACTGTACTATTTTTCTCTATAAAACATCATTAACAAAAAAGCACCATTTCTTAGTTCTGATTAGGGAGTGCACAATATATCCCAAACCTTCCAATTACTCAATAATTATTAAATTTCTGACAGATATTAGTTTATATTAAATTAAAATATGCAACCTGAACAATGAAGATAAGTTTTTAATATTAGGTTTTCAAATCAACTACTGACCTATAAAAATAATTATTACAAACTTAACAAATATGTGAATATTAAAAATCCTTTTAATCAGGTATGTACAGAGACATTTTGTAAGTATAACTGTTAAAATATGTACAATTTGCATACATTCTTCACTCTAAACATTCAACCATTTTGCAATGCAATAACTTATTGAAGTGTTATACATACACTGAACACAAACATAAACAGAAATATGCATAAATAATTCATCAACAACAATGGTTGCATCTTGTTAGGGATTTTTAGTTCACAAGGTTACAATAGACGTATCCACTATTGTCTCTAATCTCACTGCATTTGAAACTTTATTATTAATGGCATACTGTGCTTATAAACATTCACGAAAACCTGAACCTGGTAAATGTGTTAGAATGACCTTTGTCAGATTAATGGTATCCTGTACACTAAACGTGACTATTAACATAAGAGCCAATGTTAAAGAAACTTTCACATGGACATTTCAGTCGCATTTTACTGACTACAGTCTGACATTTTCTTATTATTGCACAAAACACACTTAAAGATATAATGGTGTGACCAAATCGCTAAATGGCTTTGCAAATAAGAAAATAAAAGCAAGCGGTGCAAAACTTTTAACACCCGTTCATCACTATTCCACTCCATACCTCACTTTCAACAATGGACCAGGACAGCTCACCTGCTGCCTATACAGTGAATGACAAGGATTCAATTCCCAGTACACCAACTTGGGGACTTCCCAGCTTCTTATCCTATGGATGACAGAGGCACCCGTCTCAGGAGTAAAGTGGCAAAATTAAACTACCTCCATCTAGTTCTGAAGTCTAGAAAAAAGGCATGCTTTCATGGCATTTAGTTAACAAATTGGACACATCTTACCATACTGTAGATACTGTTAAACACTAATGAATAAAATTACAGCATACAAGCACAAGGGCAAAGCCAGAAAACAACTGGTTTATTTACATTACCAAGAAGATGTGCACCAGATGTGATAATCTTAAGGAACAGTATGGGTGTCCAGGCCAGTTACTGCATACACTTTTTTGTACAATACTTAACATCCTCTTTGAGGAAAAATCTGATGATCTTTCAAATACCAAGATACAAATATTATTATCACAACACCTAAATCATGGATACAATAATAAACTGTTACATGTTTAGGAGTGAACTTTTACTTGGAACCATGTATCATACAAGATTTGTATTCTGCTTCTGCAATGGGATGGTAGGAAACAGAAATAAAGGATCTAGCTTTTAAATCACCAAATTTCACAGATCAGACAGTTAGGAGTGTGTACAGGATGGAAGATGATACATATCATAAGAAAGTATGACAGACAAGACAGGAATAATATGCAAGATATGGACAAAACTTGGGAAAGGGTATTCAGAAGACACCAAAAGGAAAAGCAATAGAATGGAATGAGGTCAGATTTAAAAGGATGACGTTTCTTTGTAACATCTATAAACCACTATGCAGGAGACAAAAAGATAAAATGGTATTCTAATCATGTGGAGGCTTTTAACGTGTGTTTGATCAAATAAGAATATGTGGCAACTATATGAGCTAAGCAATGCATATGTAGCAAATTCAAACCAAAAACTGCAAGAAGCATACAAAGTAGGAGAATTCGCCTTACGTACAGTACTATATAATTTATATATATATATATATATATATATATATAACAGAAGACAGTTTATAATTAAATGTCTAAGTGTGTAGTTCATTCAGACAAGAGTTACTCTCAATGTCTGACCGGTGGAGTCACACATGCACATAACCACCTATACAAAACTTCCAGCTTAATTTTTAATGGACCTTTCCAACTATTATTAGTAGTAATGTGGATAGTAATATTTTGCATCCAGTCTGAGCTGTGGGATACAACTTAAATTAAAAAATGAAATGACTTGTACATTAAGACATTTGATCATCCCTTAGACAGATATGCACAGCTGTTTACTGGCATATCGAAACTGGGAGATACATCATGCAAAAATTTCACATTCACACTTGTGCATGGATTATTTTTTTTATATAAATACACTTCAGAGAGCTGTGCATTACGATTAGTTAACCTGAGTAACTTATTAACTATGTTTTGCTATCAATCTGACCTTCAGACTGATTCAAGATTGCCACTTGAATACATTATTCTGGCTACTGTTTTTTGTGCTATTGCTTACTGTTTGCAAATATTAACTGAAGAAAAACTGTATCATTTCAGCATCCACCTGAACCAATTCAGTCACCCTGAACATGGAGGTAGTATGTTCCTTCAAAATGTCAGAACACTTAATCACTACACATTGTAGAAATCCAAAATATGACCATCATTTTAACAATAACCACTATGAAAACCTGAAAACGTACATAATGGAGAAACTGCTGGACATGTTTCCTGAAGTCTTGACAATGGACTAGTACCAACAAAAAAAAATTACACCATTCATAATTGGAAAGCCTACCCATCCTTGAGCATTCTGAGGTATGCACAGCATCCCATGTACCTACTAAGAAAATGAAAGGGCATGGATGACATCAGAGCCATTAAGCAGTAGCTACATGTCTTGATACTTGAGACTGGTTACAAAAATAAGAAAAGTGAATGATCTGTGGACCAGTGCCCTGTACATCCAGCCAGGAGATTACAGAATAGTGAACTTGTTTTCTCACCTTGAAACTGTACAAGTACGTTTCAACCACTAGATCAAGTTGTACTTCAACTTCTAAAGCACTACTTTGAGCCTGTGAATTATCTGTTGAAGAGGCTGGAAATCAGGAACATATGAAGTAGAATGTGCTTGATGCTATCTGCACTAGAGGTGTGGGAAATAATATTGCTAAAAGCCATAACCATGTTTCAAACACAATGGCTTTCATTCCAATGACCCAAATATTTGTGCTGAAGAGGTTAACAAAATCAGCATCTGCAAGAATCAGAATGTTGGGAACTCAGTTTCTGGGCAGTTGGAGGTCAGATGTCTGTATGTTGAAGATCAGCAACATGAAGAGAATGACACCCAAGATGTTTCCACACAAGCTGCTCCAATGGAAGTTGTGGACATAAATTGCACAAAGCCACAAATGCCTCTGTAGATGACCACATGACTTACGAGCAAGTTGAAAATTCTGTTATTAACAACAATGCCAACAAATTGAAGCAAACTACCCGACTGGTCATTCTGTATACACTGTGAATGTTTCAGATTTTGAAAGCATAACTAGCACATGATATACCAATCAGCAGAAACAATATGCTCCTATAAAAATATGTGCCATCAATATGTCTTTATTCAACCTGACGGCTGCCATGTTACGTGGATTTGCTCTACCACGTTTGTGATGTACCAATTCTCACTAGAAATGTGGATGGTAGTTTTTCATTCATAGACTGAGTTCTAATTTACCAACATGATTCACTTGCAATTTCAATCTTGCATAAAACTTTACAATTCCTTTACTGACTCTTGCAGCACTGTTCCTAGTTATAATGGGGTTAAAGTTGTCTGTATGCACACCATGAAGGCATATGGGGAAATGAAGATATAGATCCACTCATTTTTAACCATGGCACTATATGGAGGTGAGTAGTAACTTTCATGACCTAGCCACTTCACCCCTGGAGAAAATGCCTAGCACCCACTGAACTAGAGGATGGGTGGGCCCCAGAGTCAGTCTGTATGTTTTGGAGAAGAGAAAAAATTCTCTTTCCCTGCCAGGAATTGTACCATGGTTCCTGGGTTGCCCAGTCCATAGCCTAGTCATGATACTACACTATCCCAGCTCCTGTTATGGTGTGTGTTTTCATAGATACATCAGTTATGTTGAGACATACATAAAAATACATATTAAATTAAGTTATAGACCAACTGATGCACACTAAAACCACTTTTTTAAGTAGCTTTATTATTAAAATTGTTAAAAATTGTACCCCTACACGTGTTTCGATCCTAGGATCATCGTCAGGGGGGTTTCTTGTTAAAAGCTACAGTCACTTCAACACATGATTTAAAATATTCTATCTGCACTTTAAAACATAAGTTAAAATCTTGTAAAAAGATTCGTTAAAAGTTGTAAAATTATAAAAGCACTGTAGATGGTAGATTGTGGAACTGCTGGCGTGTGGGATCGTGGTATTAAAAGCTGTAAAATAAACGATTTTGTAAGTAATATAGAATTTGTATATATATTGGTTGCTAACAGTAATCATTATTGATTTTCTATTTAATGTATATGAATGACTTACCATATGAAATGTTTTTGCGTGGAGCGGAGTGTACTGCGTGTTGTGCGGTGAGGAGTACTACGGTGGAGTGTCTGGTTCGGGAGGTTGTGTTAGTCAGTATGGAATGGGGGAGTTTGATAAGTTGGAACAGCGGGTTTATTTCCATTGCGTACTGCTCGTGGATCAATAACTGTTCCCTATGAAAAATTTGGATGTACATATTTTCGGTAATATTCATATGCCTGCCTTTCTTACAGTTTTTTATTAAATTCATTGTATCCTGTATTGGGCCGTATTCATGTCGGTTGTTCAAAATATGTAGGGCATATGCAGATTTAGGTTCATTATTCTTTATATATCTGGTATGTTCATTATATTTAGCTGTTACATTTCTTCCAGTCTGGCCAACATAATGGTAATTGCATGTATTGCATCTTAAACTGTAGATTCCACTGTTTTTGTATTTATCCTTGTTTTGTGTGTGGATTTTTAGTAGATTCCGAGTGGTGTTGTTAACACGAAATGTAATTCTTAAGTTTGTTTTTTTGAAGATGTTCGTGACTTTTCTTATCAATGGGTTACTGTATTCAAATATGGTCCATTTTTTATTGTTATTTTGGTTTTGTGTTACAGTGTATCCTTTAGGTCTGTTTATTCTGTTTTTGATTTGGTTATTGAGTCTATTTATTAGTACGGTTGGGTATCCGTTTTGTTGTGCTATTTGAATGATAGTATTCAGTTCCTGTTGTTTATGTTCTTTTGACAGTGGGAGATTATGTAGTCGATTTAGCATAAATCGGTAAGCAGCAAGTTTATGCTGTATTGGGTGGTTTGATTTGTAATGTATTGTAATATCAGTGGTGGTTGGTTTGCGATATATGTTTATGTCCAATTCATGTTGTTTTCTAGTTATTGACAGGTCGAGGAAGTTAATCGTGTTGTCTATTTCATCTGTTGCTGTGAACTTTAGATCAGGGTGTATCTGGTTTAAAAAGTTTGTGATGTCGTCTTTACTAATTCGGTTTATGGTTGTATATTATTAATATGTCGTCTAATAAATATACAACCATAACCGAATTAGTAAAGACGACATCACAAACTTTTTAAACCAGATACACCCTGATCTAAAGTTCACAGCAACAGATGAAATAGACAACACGATTAACTTCCTCGACCTGTCAATAACTAGAAAACAACATGAATTGGACATAAACATATATCGCAAACCAACCACCACTGATATTACAATACATTACAAATCAAACCACCCAATACAGCATAAACTTGCTGCTTACCGATTTATGCTAAATCGACTACATAATCTCCCACTGTCAAAAGAACATAAACAACAGGAACTGAATACTATCATTCAAATAGCACAACAAAACGGATACCCAACCGTACTAATAAATAGACTCAATAACCAAATCAAAAACAAAATAAACAGACCTAAAGGATACACTGTAACACAAAACCAAAATAACAATAAAAAATGGACCATATTTGAATACAGTAACCCATTGATAAGAAAAGTCACGAACATCTTCAAAAAAACAAACTTAAGAATTACATTTCGTGTTAACAACACCACTCGGAATCTACTAAAAATCCACACACAAAACAAGGATAAATACAAAAACAGTGGAATCTACAGTTTAAGATGCAATACATGCAATTACCATTATGTTGGCCAGACTGGAAGAAATTTAACAGCTAGATATAATGAACATACCAGATATATAAAGAATAATGAACCTAAATCTGCATATGCCCTACATATTTTGAACAACCGACATGAATACGGCCCAATACAGGATACAATGAATTTAATAAAAAACTGTAAGAAAGGCAGGCATATGAATATTACCGAAAATATGTACATCCAAATTTTTCATAGGGAACAGTTATTGATCCACGAGCAGTACGCAATGGAAATAAACCCGCTGTTCCAACTTATCAAACTCCCCCCTTCCATACTGACTAACACAACCTCCCGAACCAGACACTCCACCGTAGTACTCCTCACCGCACAACATGCAGTACACTCCGCTCCACGCAAAAAACATTTCATATGGTAAGTCATTCATATACATTAAATAGAAAATCAATAATGATTACTGTTAGCAACCAATATATATACAAATTCTATATTACTTACAAAATCGTTTATTTTACAGCTTTTAATACCACGATCCCACACGCCAGCAGTTCCACAATCTACCATCTACAGTGCTTTTATAATTTTACAACTTTTAACGAATCTTTTTACAAGATTTTAACTTATGTTTTAAAGTGCAGATAGAATATTTTAAATCATGTGTTGAAGTGACTGTAGCTTTTAGCAAGAAACCCCCCTGACGATGATCCTAGGATCGAAACACGTGTAGGGGTACAATTTTTAACAATTTTAATAATAAAGCTACTTAAAAAAGTGGTTTTAGTGTGCATCAGTTGGTCTATAACTTAATTTCATATGACGAAGATGCACGGTGGCAACAATGTGAAAAATAAAAATACATGTTTTTATTCTGGATATGACATTTATAATGTCAAATACACTGTGACTGTAACAAGTATTCACTACAACCAATTTTTCATGCTATTACAAGCTATCACTCTAACTGAAAATAGGAACATCACATTGTGAGGAGAATGAATTTTCATTTTTACACATGACTGTAAAAGAAAAGTGCTTGCATGGTATTCATAATTCTTGCACAAGTAATTCAAACGGTCTTCAATAATAAAGATGAAATTAATTTTATATCACAAAAGATAACTTAAGAAAACTTGGTATCTACGTAAGTGGTATTTTCTCAGAATTCAGTTTTTGTACCTTACACCCTTCTGGAACTAGGTGCCTCAAATGTGTTTAATTTTATGGATATTTCAGGATCACTTCTGGTTTATATTTTGTTTGTTTAAAACCTTGTTCCACTGATATAGAAGTGAAATTGTATTTAATTATGTAAAATTAGTTTGTAAATTGACAGCTAACCAGTTCATCAGGCAGCTTCCTACAAGGAAGGCAGTATAGAGAAACCAGTCATTTGGGCTCCACAAACCATTACGTTAAAAATGATTAGTGCAAGACGAACGTTTTTATATTGCATCCAGTTATGATGCTTAATGTTATGCTGTGTGCCCACCTGTTAAAAGTGAAGGACTCTTTATTCCCACTGACAAGGGAGAAAAAGAGGATGACTGAATGGTTAGGTAAATATGTGGTTCCAAACCAGTTGATTACTGAAAACTTATAATACACTTAGATGATGCCCTGTCAAAAACATGGGTGCACGAGTGCTCTACTGCATCGCAGGACACCTATGATACAGTGCGAGCAATGTCCCCACCAGCTGCCAATACTAATCATATGAACAGTATAAAAAAGTTGACAAGCTTATTCTGGACAACTGTCTTTTGGTATGAAATACACACTGACATTATCAGTTTCATTAATGTACAGATAATCATACCTGAGCACTTTCACTTTCACAAAATTATTTCAAGATGGGCTCCAGAGATGCTAGTTCAAATATTAACTACCTTTGTACATAAGTTTTTCAGGTTTTGTACATCCCATATTCATCATATCTTCACATCTTATGGGTGAGGAAGGCATGCAGAACTTAAAATGGGTCCAGCTGTTCATGAAGGTGAGGGAGTACAGTCCCTCATCCCTAAGATAACAAAGTCCCCAGACCTTAGGAAAACAGCACCAATTGTGAAAACTTACAAGGCAATCCCTAGTTTAAATGCTGAATAAGTTTGTTCAATACTGCAAAAGTACTGAAATGAGAGCCTAAAAAATGCTGTAAGAGAATTTGAAACACACAATGAATCAAGCATAACCAATTGATTATCACTTCAATGAAAACTTCTCACTTATGTTCTGTGTCTCAAAAGCATTTACTCTGCAGACTGGAACAGCTGTAACTTGTCTCACATAAGTGGTACCACATTAGAATTTCAGCATGGAATCAGTTACCCTAACTGAATACTTTCACGGTTTTCCTTGGTCCTTCCATGTACATTACTTTAAAATGTGGCTTCCATTGTTTCCTCGCACACATTTCCAAACTCCTTAATTAATCTCACTTTAACACTACATAACCTCAGTAGTTAACAGTGTTACAACACAAGTGAATGAACAGTTACAAACAATTAATATAATACTCTCTGATTTTTAGTACAATCCTAATAACAAATGTTACATTGATAGCATGCCTTTACAGTGAGCTGCTATAAATTCCAGACTTAACAGACTGGTTAATAATGGATTAATAAGACATGATTTTTTGCTATAAACTTGACCACAATGATGAATATGAATATGAGAGATCAAAGTACTCAAAGTACGTATTAAAATTAATCTCTTTCATGACACCAAAACTTGGGGCTTCCCAAACTGTCTTGTCTGCAGAACCTGTTTGGCCACAAAATATTCGGATAGAATTGCACACAAAAAACACAACCCAGTGGTATAACTAACATTTTTTACACTGGAACTTTGCTGTTGGACAATACACATGTGTACTGCAACAGTGAAAAGAGCAGTCAAGCAATATGATCTTGGTGTTTTCTTTTGCTTCTGGCAAGATCAGGGAAGACTCATGATTCTATACTACGATGATTCTTTTCATATATTATGTGAATAGATCATGCATTTTGGATGCAAATATTGATACCAAATGAACAGGACCAATATTTGAGTTTGCAATTGAAACATGAAACTGTGTTTAATAAAATCTAAATTTCAGAATTCCACAGAAACAAGTTTGGGAAACAGTGGTGTAACTGTTGTGCTCCTTCAAACTGAATATCTGTAACTTAATACTGTACAGCTGGAGAATGGCATGTAACCCTGCTATATTAGTGGAAGCAAACAAGAAGGAATACAAAGAACATCTGCAACAAACCAGTGGACAGACAACAAGGGACTAGGATTCTTGCACTGCCTGTGGAAGACTCTGGGGCACGAATCCAATGACTTCTGTGTAGACAAGCTCTGGAACAGAACACATAAAAAATTAATATAAAATTGTACACATTGTGTAGATGTGTCAGTGGTAATGGTAAAGAATCGACAGTGTTTGAGAACACTGTACTGACGTGAATATTTAAATTTATGATGCAGGAAGTAATAAAGGAACAAAAAAAAAAAATTAAACAAGGTGTTTCACACCTGCTATCTCAACTGCTATTGCCAGGATGATGACATTAAGAAGAGAGGTAGGTCATGCAGCACATATGGGGACTCAAGAAACTGAATACAAAACCATTCTTTGAAAACTTCGAGGAAAGCGACTGCCTGGGACATCATGACTTACATAGGATGCTAATATTAAGACACATCTTAGGATATAGGTAGTGGTCATGTAAACTGGATGAAACTGGCTAGGTGGGGATCAAGATGAAAAGAAAAGCTGGGTTTATGACATAAGGAGATTTCTTTATCATCTACATAAGAATCAGCTGCTCCATGAAGACCATGGACTTATTCTTTCTCTGTCTACGAGGTGAAGAGTTATGAATGCAAAAATCTCTTGCCCTTGCCATGAATTGAACCTCAGTTCCTCAGGCATCCAGCCTGTAGCCTAGTTGCTACAATATGCAAACTATCCTGGTTCCTTTCATATAGAGATGGGAGTTCTTAAGAACTCCAAGGAAGAAGAAGAAACGAAAGAAAGAAGAAGAAGACCTCAGAAGAGCATGACTGCCATCTGATGACAACAAGACAAAATCTAAGCACAAAATACTAATACCTTTGAAGCATGGTGCAGATGTTTAGACAAAGGAGCCAGTCCCATCTTGCAAACTATATTAGTTAACAATGGATTAACTTGACGAGAAGTTTAATTCTGCCATGAGGTCTACATGTTTGCTGTACAGCCATGAGATACTGGCATCTATAAGGAAATAAATTAACCAAATATTTTTTTTTTTAAATTTGATGTAGCAAATTCCCTTCTTTTTATAAAAGTCATGAGTCTATATAAAATACTGCCTGTTGTGAGGGCTTTGCTCCTCTGGGTTGTTACATGGCACAATTACCAACATATGAAATATGATGTATGTCGGTAGTTACACACAACTACCAACATACACTACATTATAACCCAGAAGAGCAAAGATCTCATCTACACTGTGGCGGAAGCCTGAAATCTCATACCGCCTGCTCCGTTTCGATGGCATTATAGAAACTAACCTTTCCATTTTTCTACCGGTAAATCCATGTCTTCGAAGCTCTGGTCATATGGAGCAGACACAGGTTCATCCGAGGGATCAGCGTACTGTGCCAGGTACTTGTGCGCAAGCGCCTGTTCTGCAGTTATGCGTTTGTCTGCATCAAGCTCCAGCATTTTCTCCAGAAGGTCAATTGCTGCATCATCAATAACATTGGCAAATTTCATGGCATTTCTTATTTACACATGTCTCATAAAAGTATTCGTCTACAAAAGTGTGCGCACGTGCACGTGTGTCTTAATTTGATTTGTCTCAGTTCATATGTTGAGCAATATTTGATAAAGATGACATGGCTGCCGTTAGTTTCCCTGTATACCGCCTAACCCCAACTTAATGTCTTCCTGCACGATAAATTTCCTAGAGCATAGTCCAATTATTTCAATTTATTTATTTATTTATTTCCCCCCACTTAAGGCTCTCCTTTATTCAGCAGTAAAATCCACTGCCTCTGAAAGAAACATGAATGGGGAACGGTAGCTCCACTGTGAAAATAATTTGACATCATCATATAAAAATATCTGGCTAAAAATAGATAATATTGCAGCCAGGCAAATTAACTACAAAAGTATGAGGAATACTGTCTTCTGAGATGTGACGCTGGGTAGTCTGGCAGAAAAATACAGACATTTTGGAGGAATGTGCTGCCTCCTATTAAATAGGTACTGGGGCTCTTTCTCCTGGAGTAAAGGGTCTAGGGTAAAGAGTACCCCTCTCACCTCCATGTAATGCCAAGATCAAGAATAAGTGCAGCAATATCTCCACTCCTCCACATGTCTTCATAGTGTGCACATGGACACATCCAAGATGACAGCATTCTTCATTGTCACTGCTGTGAGAACCTCAAATATCCATCACCATGAAAATTGACAACACTATTTATAAAAGTACTTTGGCCCTAAAATAGATGTTACAAAATGTTAAGTTCACCACGACATGATCTGACCTGAAATAAGAAATACCACTTCATTTGAAAACTTAACATATTAGAAAGGGTGCATGTACATGCACATGCCATTACTCACTAAAAAGCTAACAGCGTAATTGAAACATTCAAAAAATTATACTACTAATTTCTTTCACTTACAGGGAAATATGTGACAGGACTAGCCTGTTTGGATATACTTCACTTACCAAGTGGATTAGCTCCCTTGAATACATCCTTGAAGTCCTTCTTTCTAAGGGGGGGCAACGACTGGATATAGTTTCGAGCCTAAAACAAATCAAGAAGTAAATTACTCAAATTTATAACATAAGACATATAACAGTTGTAACATATCTTCCATTGTTAACTTTTATGCATGCTTCATGATTTTTATTGGATGAGAAACACTGATTATGAAGCTAACAGCACATTTACAAGGAAAACTACCAGCAATCACTTCTGTCCTCGGCTTTGTGCTGTGAGTGAAAATATCAGTCTTCCTCTCTTGTCTGATTCTGGTTAAGAATTATACACTTGTTTCAACTACCAGTCTCAACAGGATTTTAACCATGTTTTCTGATTCATGTTAACATCTACACATGCTTCTTAGGCTCAAAAAAAAAATTACTATTTTCTGTCTGCCCTTTCAGAAGCAATGAGTAAATTGTTTTCTTTTTTCTCTAGCTTCTTGTAGCAGAAACAGACAATCAAAATTACTGCATTTGCCACCTCATAAGACACTGCACATGATAAGATGTGCCCTATAATTAGAAAGGTATTTTTGTGGATTTAATAGCCTGTTTATGCTGGTGTTAAGATGTAGGGTGATATTTGGGGGACAGTTTTTGGGGAGGGGGTGTCTTATGAGTGGGGAAATACAGTACTTTCACAGACAGATGCACATCCATACGGTATAGGACTTGAAAAATACTCAAGTGTTACAATGCAACAAAAATCCAACAGTGTCCTGACCATACAACAGTCTCCCAAGAAATTTATTTAATTTATACACTTCATGTTAATTTTTTAGTTTATTTTTATTAATGCAACTAATTTGGGGAGTACCTCTAAAACTAATTTTTTAAAACGTGTACTGGCTTCTGTGGGTTGTATATTCACCACCAATGACTACATGGATTACAATGAAAGTTAATATATGTTCAGTTAATGTTGAAAGTATATGAGAATACCAAGCCACATTCCTTTACAAGCAGGCTGACCAACAGATCTCAAAATGTTTTGCAGAATGTGAAACAGACAAATCAAATTTAAATGCAATGGCTGAAGTAAACTTACTTCACTCTCTGCACCAAAATGATAAGGTTGCCATGATAAATAAGAAGCATATGACAGGGTCATTATTCTTTATATACACTGGCAGCTCTAGAGAAGCAAACATGCTGTTAACACACTCAGTTTTAACACCATTTTGATAAGGATCTTCAATGACTAAATGTGTAAAAACAATCAGGTTCTGTGTTTATTCAGGTTATGCAGAAACACATTCCAAGACTGAACAAAATTTCATATATCATTTATAGTTACTTCTGACTCTTTGCAGTAACAAAGTTGTTTCACTTTCAAGACTTGCAAGTAGATTTGAGACCCCTTGGTTGATACACAAGAAAAAGTAATTACCTCTTCACTGGTTATTTTGGCAACTGTCTCCTTTGCAGGAGTACCACATAGCACTAAGATGCGGGTTAGGTGATCAATGTCTGGGCAAAACATCACGTTAAGGAGTGCACTAAGCCAAGTGACAGAACAGAGAATATGCTGACCATAAGGTTTTGAGTTCATTAGTTTCTGTGATGAACTACTATGTAGTGACACATATCAGTGCATGATGAATTTTAAGAGAATTCTGTCCATCTAGAAGTTGGTGGCTCGATCTATTGTAAATGCTGGGTATTTCCCTCTTGGGCAAACTACAACAGCTAAAACTTGTTAACAGGTAGAAAATGTGATGAAACAGCTTTCTGAATTGGCATTACTAAGCAAAGAGACAAATATGCCTGTAGGCTGCCTGCTCAACCAGAAAGATAATTTACCCCATGTAGAATTACACACTGGTAGATTGTCTTTAGGGGCACTCTGCCCAACAGGCAGGTCACCATACTCTATGTACAGCTATGGAATGACTCATCATGAACATTTTAAATGTGACCATACAGTCTTTTCCTAACCAGCATGTCACACACGTGTGAGGCATTGTATGGTTCATCACAGTGACAGGCTTGTTATTGGGAAGCTGGCATATTTGTCAAGAAACATATTTCAGTAACTACCCTATAATTACACCACTGTTACAACAGCATACTGTGTGTCCTTTCCACAGAAATTGTGTAAAAGTCATGGATAATAGGGGACATAAATAGGTGAGAGATTCTGATTACATTTGGTATTATAAATCTGAAAATCTGGCCCATTACATTTTGGTTTGTAGTAGTCCAATGTAACTCTACATGAAGCTCAAGCCAAATTCTGTCAGTTACTTGAAAATTATGGATCATTACAAAATCTGTATAGGTTGTAAACTGTAGGTAACATGAAGAAACACTACTTTTATTTCAAACATATTTTGATATGGTCTATATTTACTGAAATACAAAGCTATGCCTGTCTGCAGTCCAGTATCAATACTGTTGATATATTCTGTCACACAGACATCACTAACTGGATTCATGCTCTCAAGGAAAGAACTCCTGGCATAGAGGTCTGGACAGTGACATAGATCATATATATTTCAATCACTTTAAAATAAAAGAGACAATACTTTTAATAGCATTTGGGCCTTCATGGCCTGTTCTAGGGCAAACTTTACCTTACTAAACATGATGTTACTAATTATACTGCCATCAGAGCTGTTAATTGATTAATATTTTATAAATTAACTACATACCATTAACTGATACATCAGTACATAAATTAGTCAGATAAGAAAACCAAGATAGTTAATTTATCACTGTTAAAATTAGAAAACAACTTTTGATGTCTGAAGCCCAGAACAGCAGAAATTCTTTCTAATACTGTTACAAGCTCTGCATGACGAGAAGCCCTTCTTCAGAAGCCAATAGTTGCTCAACTATTCAAGAAACAACTATATTTTATGGAACCTGAAGGTTCACTACCAGTCCCTACTGTGTGCCAAATGAATACAGTGCATATCCCTCCACACTGTTTCTTTAACATCATAATAACATCTTTCCACCTACACCCAATGAGCTCTTTACTTCAGGTTTCCTGACTAAAATCCTTTATGTATTTCCCCTTGTCTCATGCATGCTACATACAACCCATCCATCCCATCTTTCTTGATTTGATCATCATAATGTGTGTGCAGAGTACAGATTATGAAGCTCCTCATCCAGCCTACTATTACGTCTTCTCTCTTAGGTTCAAATATTCTCCTCTGTACTCATTTCTTTCCATAATGTGAGACATGAAATTTCACACTGATACAAAGCAACAAACAGAATCATGGTTTTGTGTATCTTAATCCTCATAACTTGCTGGCAAATGAGATGATAAAAAGATATTGAACTAAATGGCAGCAAGCATTCCTTAGCTGAATCTGCTCTTAATTTCTTTATGAATGTAATTTCTACTAGCTAGTGTCATTCCCAATAAATCCTGCATATCTGTATGTTGAGAACTTCAATTAACTCAATAAGTAAACCTAATAAGACTGATCACAATATGCTTATGAAATATGTAATTCTCAGAAAAGATTTGGAATGAGACTAAAATACACACTTGTGTTCAATTCTTCATTTATGACAGTTCTGAATATATTTCATCAATTCTACATAGTGGGAATGCTACGTATGAGGGCACAATGGAAATTAACTTAATGGTACAGATGTACCTAACACCATGGTACAGAGTGCTAGTTCCATAGTTGATCACTGCTGTTATGGCACCTGAAGGTTCATCATTGCCATCAATAAAGGCTACCCTTTCTTGATCAATGCCAAAGAACCTATGAAGTCACATGCAGTGTGCAACATTTTGTAAGAAATGGTTTCTTACAAGAACAGCAGTCCTATGCCTACCCTCCAAGCTGGGGGTTTGGCACAGGACTAACAACCTGGAGAACTGTCTCTTTTCAAGGCTCCATAGTTGATTTTTATGCTGCTGGTCAAGGGAGCCATTTAATGTAGGAGCAATATGACATGCTATGAAAAAACAGCACAGGCTAGATCAATCTCTTGACTCAGAGACATTGTTCATATCATCTATTTTTGGTTCATCTTACGACACTACACCAGTTACATATTATATGGCACTGAATGGCAAGATGATGATGAATCAATTGGGAAGGATGTAGTCATGTCTTATGCTAAGACTACCCCCAGGGTATATCTTGTTGCACTTGGAGAAACATGTGCAAAATCTTAGTCAGGAAAGCTGGTGTCCAAACTGGGTCCTTCCAAACTATAAAAGGGGAATGGAAATTAGTACTACCCCAGACAACAATGTTGAGTGCAATACTTCTGAAATACAGATAATTAGTTTGACATCACCCATCGTTATCTTAATAAAACTAAAACTAAACTACAACAGAAGAAAAATTTACAGTAAAACACAGTTTACAAATAAAGATACAAGAAATGCTGGTACAAGCATTAGGCAGCTACAAAACACAATGCACATGTCCTAAGCTGTAAGGAAACTAAGTGTGAAGATACAGTGTACACTCTACTACCCAGGGTAATGGTGGGGAGGGTGGGTGCACGGATAATTGAGAAATGTAGATAATCCAAAACATACTTCATTGACCCATGAACAAAAAATAGAACTGCAATTTATTATATACATAATACATACACAGCTTATGAGCAGACACTTACTGTTTATGTAGTAAATAATCCGCAATTTTTGTTTCTATTGAGGATTTTGTTTGAGCACTGGGTGCTAAATCACATTATTTCCACCTCTGTTATTAGTCACTAGCAACTTACAATCATGCATAGATAATCTGCGCACGTATAACCAAGAGTACACTGTAATACTTAAAATTATTTCTGGTGATGTATGGGGCTAACAATACTACAGTACACCATGTGTTCCTGGCAGATCATCTTTTTCTTTTTAGAAAACTCATTTCATAATTTGGGTGACTGCATGCTGCAGTCTCACAGGGAAGCATGCCATGAAATACCTACAGTGGTTACAAAACAACTGTCATATGAGTTTAGAAGACTTTCATCATTTTGTTATACTTTCCAACATAATTACTTCCACTTATTTATTTATCAGCTTATAGTGTATCCAACAATAGGAAAAACATTAAAGTACTGCAGACAAGAAAGAAAATAGTTCTGTCATTTAAATTTTTGTTTTCAAAGTGGTTCTGTGATACTTGTATTTCCATTTTTTGTGCAATGACACAGTGTTGTGGTAGTACAGTCAATATTCTGGAAATATCAGGAGTCTGCATATCCACAGCCAAGATACTGACTGAAAATCCTGTCACTCAGAGTAGCATAATTTTTCCACTGCCCCATACTTCCATCACCCTCAAGACAAAGAAATTTAATATCTTCAAACTATCAGCAAAGCGGCCTACTACACAATGTCATCACTAAAAAAATGTAAATACTTCATTGTTTTAAACTGTATCATTCTGCACAGCACTGGCACTGCACTACCAATATGCAAAATTACTGGTGGAACCCCCATTTGACATTCCTTACTTTAGGGGTTTCCCTCAATGTTGAACTACTATGATTTTCCTCAGCTTAGTGGCCAAATTGACTGCTCCGCAAAGAAAAAGTAAATGGGGATCTTACTGCATACTGACTGACTTCTACTTGTACTGATCTTACTCTACACTTATTTCTTTTGCTTGCAGTTATGGTCTTCTCTGACAAAGCAGAAATCGTTACATTTAATCCTTCTGTGTCCTCTACGTACCTGAACAAAAGGTTACATTCTGAGCTTTATAGCACTTCTACACATCTTCAATTATGAAAACATACATTATACCATGAGCAGATGACAGTCCAAGCTATAAATCTAACTAGTAAGCAACAGCAACTACCAATGACATTTTTTAAACAGTTTTTTTACTCCCAAGTGTTAAATGCTAACATGTCTTCTCTCTTCCACAATGAAAGGTACAAACTTTAAAGTAACACTCCAATCCTTCCTTGATCAGTTTTTGTGGAAACTCAAAACTTCCCTTGAACATCTAAATGCACAACAAACTGTTGGCTGCACTGGTCTCCAGTAATAAAACCAAGCATACATGTGACACTAGAGCTGGGAAGGGAAGATGGCTGGAGGAACACAAACTGTCAAGCACTACAAACACCAAGCAGCCGTGCTAATCACTGTAAATGGAACTATGTTACTTACAGATTCGCTGGACATTTTCTGCATGAACTCTTCACGGGGTGTGCCCAAGATCTCCATGATAAGATTTAGCTGGTGGATATCTACAATCAGTGCTAAGGGCTCACAACAAGAGAATGAGAAGGGACTGCATTAAATGTGAAGTTTAACACAGCCTTGAACCAGGGCTCCCAACAAACAATACAAAAATGTCTTATCTTCATTAATTTAGCGAGTTCATCTGCAAATATTACATACTGAAAAATGATAAATAAAAGACTTATTTTGAGTTATGTGATGGAACGAGAAAATACAAAATGTTACGACTTGTTTGAATGTAATATTATAGCACCTCCCTGTAGTGACTGAGTAAAACCATGACCAAAGGTTTTTTATTGGGTATCATGATCACAGATGTACAGGCTACTTTCACATTATCTGTGTAAATAAAAGGCACTGAAAGAAAGACATAAATGTAAGTGTACAATTTTTAACTTTCATGGCACCAAATGCAGTAGAACATGGTTGAAAGTGTACCCAGTCAAATATGCTAACTTGGCTAGTTCACACTCAAAGTCATGTAACAAATTATAAAATAGGGTCAATACTAAACGCTACAGTCTATTCTACCTTCTTATCCTCCGTCTGCTTCGGAAATTGTAGGCAAAAAAAGGGAGGATTCTGCCATCTCAGTGGTGGGATAACAGATGACACGAGGGTTCCTACAGCTTAATGTGGGCTCTGAACTACAGACAGCCTGGTATTCCTCATGATCATGGAAGTTTTGGCTTTGCTAGAGATTAGAAAAAGGAAAGGTGTGTACAAAAGGTCACACTGGATCCAGTCAGTGTTACAGCTGATATTTCTAATAAAGAAGTCCAGTGTCTTAACCCCAGACCACTTGGTTTGCTAGGTGACAACTATGTAAAGTAAAGTAAAACAGATTCTCAAGAAAAGGAACAAATACAACTTTCAAAATTAGCCCTCTAACTGGGACTTCACATATGTATGTAAACCTTTTAGGGCAGCTGATGTACACATATTGTTTCTTTACATTCTTTAACAATTAAAAAAAAACCATATAAAGGTGAAATATGCAATGTCATACCAGTGCAGCATAAGTTACACATGTAACTTTTTATATTTTATACATTTTTAATTTTTTAAAGCCTAGCAGTTACTGTATGCACTGCCAGTTTTAACATTTCAAAATTCTACATTCTGCCCACAGAGTATTTAAGAAAAACAGCAAATTTTGCCCTATACAGCATTCAATGATTGGTTTTTAAAACCGAGATGCCTAGCGTTTACTGCGTGGTACAAACTCGGCCTTTAAATAAAATGAATTACATGTCCTTAAAGGATTCATTTGGTTACATTTTTATACTATCAGTTAGCCTGAAGATGATACCACATGTATGTGTATCAAGTACCAGCATGGTGCCCAGCCTGCATGTTACAAAATCACAACACAAGGGTGCAGCATTCTGTAGTTTGGATGTGAAAAACGTGATATGCATGTACATCAATATGCATCCAACTGATATTTCATGACCTTGGCCAGCAGGTACCCGAGTGCATTCCCGTGCCTATCCTGATTGGGTTAATAACAACTAATAATCATTTCACATGATAATATACTTCCTTGTTGCTGGGAACCCTGATAAAATGTGGAAGTGGAAGAATACAGACCATGCACAGCATGCAACAAAGAGAATATTGAATGACAAGCCCAGCACATCTTTCAGGGTTGTCCAAAATGCTTTCTGACTTTTGTAATTAAACACAGGTCAGAAACACAAAGTAAATCCTGTATCTCTGCATGTTGAGATGTTTAGGGCACTCAATAAGCAAGCCTAATCATTTTCACCACCATCTGATTACCTAACAATTCCTGGAGAACTAGTTGGAAGAAAACTGAAATACTGTGTGTTCAACTGTTGCTTCATATATGACAGCTCTGAATTACTAATTCGATACAGCTGTAGGAAAGAGGCAAGACTAAACCGCTTGGTACAGTGACACGTACACAACACTGGTGGTATGAAAACTGGCATGGGAAAACCACAGTGTTCAAAGAAAAACCTGCCCCAGAGCCAACTAACAACCAAACAGGGTCTTCAAATGGTCCACATTGTCATGGATCAAAACAGTCCATCACAGCATTAACAAAAATCAGATCACTGGACCCCATCAAAAGCAAGTTCAACCCAATTCACATCATCACAATCTATTTTTGGCATTCAGTTTACTATGATCATGCTAGAGATGTGGGTCTCCCACCTTGTTTCCTCATTTAGGTTTCTGAACAAAATTTTGTATGCATGTCTTTCCCATATATATTATATGTACAGCCCTCCTTATTTTCTTCAAAATGTTACGAGGTCAAAGATTTGGGAATGACATTAACAAATAAAACTTACATTAACAAAGAAATTAAGAGCATGTTACATTTTTGGAACAAATGCTTCAGGAACTTTACTCTTCCCATTTTCTATTCAAAAGCATAAAGATCAGAATATAATTCAGCTGTTGTTTTAAATGGTGGTGAAACTTGCCTATCATTGTACTAAGAGAAATATTAAAGAACAGGGTGCTAAGAATATTTGGACCTAAGTAAAAGGAGGGTGGAGCAAACTGCATTACATTATTACGGTGATGAAATAAAAGTCAAGATTAGCACAAAATATAGCAGGCATAGGGGATACGAGAAACTACAAATCTTAGTGGGAAAACATGAAGCACAAATGCCACTAGAGAAACCTAGAAATAAATGGGTGAAAATATTAAAAAGATGAAACTTGATAAAATAAGATTAGTGGATGTGAACTGGATTCAGCAGGCTCAGAATAACACTCAGTAATGAGCTATTGTAATGCGAATTAACTTTTAATTGCATGAAAGGTAAAAAAATTCTTGACTAAATGAGTGACTAGTAGCTTCTCACGAAGGACTCTGCTGTGTGTAGTCAGTTGGTCTAGAGATCATCACAATATTTCTGCATGTTCACCAATAATACTATACAGTTATTAATATATGGTTTGAGAATATCCCTCTGTCAACCAAACCAACTTCCACACGTTGTTCACAGAACTGATCGAACACACTTTCTCAATTTCAACAACATTCTGAACATGCCCATTTGTCAGAAACAGAGTCAGAAAAGGTTCCATCATTTTGCAACATGTAGATATACTTACCGCCAAATAGCCATGTGCAAAGGATGCAGACTAGTTCATTAGGACCCAACCTCAGATACGTCAACAGTAAGATATGAGGCTCTCACAGTGATGCTGATGAAGATTACAGTCAATAGTGGACTGAGGTGAAAAAATGTGTACATTACCTTGGTGCTGACCGACTAATAAATTACAGGATATAAAAAGAAACTTGACAGTCTGAAGGATACGATCTGTTCCTGGAAACAATGTCCTTCCAGTAAGAAGTTCTGCCATGATGCAACCCACTGACCAGATATCCACTGCACAGAACACACAGCATGAAATTAAATATATCAGTAAAGTGACAACCTGTCTTGCAACAGTTCAATAAAAAAAACTGTTGTTTTATTTAAAGTGTGGCATCATAAAACGGTTTTGTACCACCATACTCATAAAGAGGTACATATAGAATGTTGCACCCTCCATGCAACAAAGATCAAGTGCTTAGAATTTCCTACGTCTGAAATCAGACTGATAAAAGCATTTAGCTGGTATCATAATTACAGTCACTTGCAATTTCCTTATCTTCATATGTGGCTCTTCTCTACACCTCTTTAATTTTCTAGTAAGCAAAGACACCAATATATAAGCCTAATTTGAATCATATACCATTTAATTTCAATGACTTTTCTGAGATATGTGACTAGATTTCATGCCATACAAAGGTGAAGACTGCTTGGACATCCAAATTCATTTCTGCTGCATTGGAGAGGCTAGAAGTGCAAAGGAAGCAGGTATTTTTGTTATTTTTCCATAGCTCTGTTGTTTTTCACTGGCAATTTGACTTAAAGATTGGCACAGCTACCGCCTGGGCACCTCAAAAAGGCACCACAGGTACTTTTGCATGTTGCAGAAGTAAAGAAATAAAATCTGTGATCTACCTGTCTGGTTGTAATGCATCCAGTTCAGCATAATTTCTGGTGCCCTGTACCAACGTGTTGCAACATAACCAGTCATTTCATTCTCTGTTGGCCTTGCTAAACCAAAATCCAGGATCTTCAATTCACAGTCTTCATTCACTGCAATATTTGATGGTTTCAGGTCCTGCAATTCAACAAGCTCAATTTAGCTTAGTTTTATGGACAGCCTGGTTTAAACTGTAAATAATTAATGGTTAATAATATTATTTACTTACATACCAACAATGTTGCACATAACAATATTAATTGATTGAAAATGTCAAAACCTACATATGTTTCGGCTCTGCCTGAGCCATCTTCAGGGGTTACTATTATAGGCGTCCACTACTTTCACACTCACTATGTTGGTTAGAACAAGTATCTGGGTTTCATTGCAAACCGTGGGTCTAGACACTGTGGCACTGTACACACTGATGAATTTTAAGGTTTGGTTTGTTGTTTGTTATATCGTCGTGGAGAGATGCTAGTGATCAGTGTCGGAGCAGACAAAGTTTAGTCTTGTGTGTGAAGTATATTCCGCGGTCCTGTGGAGTTTACTTCGGTCCATGCTGGTTGAGTTTCGTACAGGAAGTCTAAGACACAAGACTAAACTTCATCTGCTCCGACACCAATCACTAGCATCTTTCCACGACGATATAACAAACAACAAACCAAACCTTAAAATTCATCAGTGTGTACAGTGCCACAGTGTCTAGACCCACGGATGCAATGAAACCCAGATACTTGTTCTAACCAACATAGTGAGTGTGAAAGTAGTGGACGCCTATAATAGTAACCCCTGAAGATGGCTCAGGCAGAGCCGAAACATATGTAGGGTTTGACATTTTCAATCAATTAATATTGTTATGTGCAACATTGTTGGTACGTAAGTAAATAATATCTTAATCATGCACGGTATATACAACTTCAAATTGGTTAATAATATTATTAAGGCTCTATAAATAAGAAAATGTTCATTGTTTATTTCTGTTATGTATGTAGGACCATTATATGCATATCATATGGTGACATTCAAAAAACAATAGTTTCTGTGCAAAATATGGCAATCAAAATTGTTTCTGGTTGCATTCATGGAACTACCACTCACTCACTCACACACACACACAAAACATGGCAGTATTCACACAAGAACATCTCGCGTGCAAAATCAAATATGCAACTTTGTCCTGAAAAGTTTACAGTCAACTGAACTACACTGTTTACTGACAACTGTTACAAAGTTAAATAGAGGAATCACAAATTTAAAAACTAAATTTAACCTCTTTAATCTGCCCCCTGGCCTACGTTGATGTACTTAAATTACTGGATGGGAACATAAACACTATAAAGAAAAATATGGAGGCTCTATTAGTTGCCAGTACGGAGGTTATTGTGTGCGTGGCACGATGGGTAGCCAGTGAATGCTCCTGATGTGCACAGAAGCATAGGGGTCATCATATAAAAAGTCCAGTATGATTGACATTAACGAAAACAAAAATGGTTCAACAATTTCACATAAAATTTCCCAGCATCAAATTTCATGAAAACCCATTCTATGTTTCTGAGACTGTTATATATCAACACAGATGGAAGGATGGTAAGAAGCAGGTATACTTGAATTTCATATTTTTTCCACTTTCAGAATCTGCTTGGAATCATAAATTCTGGTTCTTACCCTGTGAATTATGCCAGCTGAGTGGATGTACTTTAGACCTCTAAGAATCTGGTAGATAAGAAACTGAACATGATCATCTGACAACTTCTGTGTCCTCACTATGTTGTTCAGATCTGCACCCATCAAATGTGTTACAAGGTAACTGCAAAGAGGAAAGAACACAGCCATGCCATTCTATTATCATCCTTATTTCAATTAAATTTCTGCCACAAGGCATATCCCTCCAAACACTCTCATGAAATATTGTCTCATTTGTTATTACCATAAAAATGCAGATTGGAACACTAGTCTTAAGGGGAAAGATGCCATGTGGACTGGTACCTACATACCAATCTACACAGTGTCATATCCCTGGAACCTACATCTATACTGCTGTGAGAACCTTCACCATAAAAAAAAAATAGGCTGAACAAGTACACAAACTGGAAAATGAAAGACACTGTACTTTGAGAAAGTATGACTGACCTGAAGGAAGACAACAGCAAATTGTGGAGGAGGGTATTGAGAACAAACCAAGATGGAATAGGAAGGAAACTAAAAGATATCCTTGGAATGTATAACAGGGCAGGTAACAAGGAAGAAGACAGATAGGAAAATCTGTGATCAGGGTAGCCAAAACACCTTTGCAGGAAATGGAATATGGGAAATGAAAGACACCATAGAAAAGCATGCAGACAAGACATGAAGGAAGAAGATATACTGACACAAACAACCACTGAAAGACAGATTACATTGAAAGAACATGGTTGAATACAATGATTCAAAATCCATGTCAAAGACTGCTAATGATAGACAGCTTTTTGAACACCATGGCTCCATTCAGCAGGATTATAATTAAATTCCAAAAGGACTGATCCACAGTAGAACTCCAGCATTATGTTCTGTGATCCAAAAAATTACCCATTTTTGCTGCAATATGGAACATCTGTTACAGCAGTTGCAAAAAGTCTATTAAGAGCAATAAAACTGCAGTAGTATTTATCAAAAATTATCACTCTTATCAACATCAAAGAAGACTGTATCATTGTTGTCTCATGGCCAACTTTGTAAGTAGAAAAACCGTCAAGGATCATCACTGCAGATTCTGACATAATAAACTGAGCAGAAAAAATGAGAGTGCAATGGGACAGCACATAAACCAATTAGACATTTGATAATCTGTATGGCTCAGGAGATAAAGTCTGAAGTTTTCACAGTGGTCAAAATTAAGATTCTGCTGCTGCCTTCACTTTCTGCTCTGACAATGGAGGCAGCAAGTTCCTCTGAAACACTCGTAACACTTACAAACCGACATGGTGTCATAAACCAAAAGACCAAGTCTTATTGATCATACACTATTTTCACTGAATTTTTAAACTCACTATATAAGTCTGGCTAATAAAAATATTTTTAACAAAACACTGTATTATCCTTACACACAGTTTTCTGACTCACTTCCTATTCAAAATGGCATAAAATGTTGATGTCATTCATTTTCAATTTTATGATGGCTGATGAAAAAGTATCCAGACTGAGTTCTAAAGGTATTGTGTACCATGAATACACTCCGCAAGGCAAATTGTAAATCACAATTTTTATTCAGAGGTACTATGACATAAAATGACCAAGAAAATGGCAGTCTGGAGCATGGAAAATTTATCACAACACACTGGCACACTTGGCCAAACCTGTGCAGCAACTTTTAGCCAAACACCACATTCCATACATGCAACAACCCCCATACTCCCCAGTCATGGCCCCGTGTGACAAAGAAGCTGAACACACTGTCACAACTTTTAAAGATCCCCAAAAACAGAGTATGAAAGGTGCTTCCAGCAGTGGAAGAGCCAGCCGAGTAAGTGTATTCAAGTAGTAGGGGCGTACTTCAAAAGGGATGAGTCAGCCATGAAGGTAAGTTTAGTATTTTCAGTTTCACAGCATTAGTACATACACCCTTTTAATCAGGCCTCATACTCTGAAATATACTATTAGGAAAATCCCAGAAAATCAAGACTGAAGCTGAATCAGGCATAGCAGCTTCTGATCTGTGCTGATGATGTTAAGTTACTGAGTAAAAGCACAAACACCACAAATAAAATGACAGAAGATCCATTAAAGGCTATCAGGGATGCTGGTTTAGAAATAAATATAGAGCAAATGCTGTGAATATTCATGTCTCATCACCACAGTGCAAGACAAAATCATAAACAGCGATTTTTTTTTTAATTTACTTGCCAACAAAGAGCTTTGTTTGTCACTCCTGTTTCTTCTACTACAACACTGGTCCTATATGTTACCTAAAGTTAAACATACTTAAAATTCCTTTGTTTTGCAGCACCATAAACTAAGCTTCTTAGCAATTCTATCTACTGAGTAACTACTAGCTTAGTTCTATTGAGTTACTTACCAAACTGCCATTAGGCATAAAAAAACCAACTAAATTGGTTTTACTTACATTTGTTGAAAATCATCTAGTGAAGTTGAGGGATGAAACACATCCAGAAGGCCAATTACCTGAAAGAAAAATGTGTTTATAGGACAAAAAGTGGTAGGACACAATTCCATGCTGAGTTATAAATAACTTCAATACAAGAAAGAGGGAAACAAGTGCATTGTTTCAATGTCACAGAAGCAAATTACTGTACTTGATTAAAGAGTACATGATCAGAATCTCACCTGAGCCACAGTCTGTTTCTCCATACTCATTTTAATACTGCCATCCAATCTGTAGATGATATAGTATGAGACAGATAAATCTGCTGTGATGTGCTCAAGAGAAAGGTAAGGTAAAAGACAGGAGAAAGGGAAATGCAACAAGCTACTAGAATTTGTAGAACCTATTAACATACGGGAAAATTACTAAAAGCTATGAACACAATAGTGAGGTTTGAGGCACTCAGAGCAATTCTGGTGTTCTGGGACATGACACCACACAATCTGGTGAAGGGTATCAATTATCAAGGGTACTTGCTGCCTCCATCAGGAGGGCAGATGAATGAATCATCTACTCCACACTCCTGATGGAGGCAACTAGATCCTCTGAAATGTCACTTCTACCAGCCTGCACAGCATCACATCACGTGACAAAGTGATCTTCATACGAACACAACAAAGCATGCATTGAGCAAGCAGCCCGATGTTGCAAAGAGGTAAGAACACAGCCATCCCATCTGCCAAGTAGTCAGTCAGTCTATCTCTAGTGTCCATACCAGTAACATCACTTAAATATATTATGAGTAAATACTGTACCAAACTTCTAAGAGTTTCTCTGGATTTGCTAACCGCACACTGTTGGCAGTCCTTCAGAGCAGCACTGCCAGATTGACATTGCATATGGAGGACTTTCCAGGCCTGTGCACTGCTAAATAATGTTTACCTTCTGTGACTGGACTTCAGTATTTAAATCACTGATTATCCTGTCTTAAACTCTTGATAAACTGCCATCTAGTGTACTGAACGTTACTACTAGTAGCAGCTCTGGTACAAATTTAGTAAATACAGCAAAATACTATTGGTAAAATTGAATCCACAGATACTCCTTGTAAAGGGACACTTTATGGATACACCTGTATATCACTTGTAAAGGAGTAACATCACAGTGGCTATAAGCAGATTACTATTGCACAGCTATGGTAATGAAAGGCTGGGAGAGGTGGAGTAGTGGGTACTGTGGAATTTGTGTGCTTTGTGTAATGGCAGATTTTGCACAAGCTACACAGCACTTCTAAATAATGTACTGCTCTAAATGCAGAGAAATGGCCAAAGCACTCCTTTCATCATCATTTGTCAGAAAGAGCAGCCATGGAAGAAAAATGTCAACCCTCCAGCTGGATAGGATTATCACTTCATTGTGACATGAAGTTAATATTATGTGGTCTAATGGAAACATCATCAAGTTTTCTATACAATAAATGTATCATCATCAAAGGTTCTTGGATTTATGTTCAAACATAGAAAAAGCTAGCCTGAAGTAGGTTATCACAATATTCTGAGCTTTATCTGAAAGAAAGCTGGGACAGTACCTCGAAACAGACCATAAACACTCTATCTACCATTCTTCCTGTCACAGATTAGCTACACTTTTGAAAGTGGGTGTACTTATCAAGCTGGTGACTCATGCTATCAGCTTTTTTATTTCAACCTTTTAAAGACATGTATTTGCATGCACAAACATATGTAGGAAGAAGCCTCTAGAAATTAGTTTTATACATTTAGGCAACAAGGAAATTTACTGCATTTTTAAGACATGCAGCATAATCTCTGTTTTATTTTCCCACAAAATGCCATTTATTTAATAATTTTATCTGTTTCTGTTCAAATAATACCCACTTTTTCATAAACCATGCACTAAAATTTAAAAACCCATCCCGGTAGGATAAAGGTTAAATCAGCTCGCACAAATGCTAATGCTTCTAACCTGTATTCATGAGAAATCTAGTTAAAGTCTCACCTGTCACATCATCTACACTAATGTTCCCTGGTTTTCCTCTGTACATCCAGGTGAAGACTAGACCAATACAGTAGAATTCCTTTAATCTGGCACCAATGGGACCAGACAGGTGCCAGATTATCAAACATTACCTACAGTGATCCAATTTCTTACAGGTAATTTTTTTTTTGTTACTTTGTAGCCAGCTACTGGAAAATGTTATTTTCATTCCATAATGAAAAGACTCAGTTCTTCCAATTATCATAGGCCCAGTCACAGGTTTTCCTTCAGAACACATTGCTGTAAACCACTTACAAACCCCTTGCCCACCTGCTGAAGTATCAGGATTTCCAAAGTATAGGCATCCAACATTTTAGAAGGAAGCTGAAATTGTTTTTACTGCAGCAATCTTTTTATTCATTAGAAGAATATTTTTTGTATAAAAGTAGGTGATATAGATCTGACAGATTAGTTAAGCATTTTGTATAATAACTGTAAAAGACCTACGGTTTACAAGTTATATATGTATATGTAAGGGTATATACATTTTATATAAGACGTATGTGAGAATTCACATATAGATTTTAGAATAAAATAGAAATATTGATGCATCCTATACAAGCTGTTGTCAAAGGGATGAAATCGATTGAATTGATTAAAGAAATTCTACTGTACTTTCAAACAGGCTCTGCTGCATATCCAGGCCTTTCAATTCCACTGCTCAAAACCATCCTCTTGCATAATTCAATGCTAATAACCTGTGCAGTTGACAGCACTGTTACGTGGTCTACAATCCATTCATCAATTTTAATTATAACAATTATGTAACGGTAATTTAGTGAGAACTAAATTAAATTACAAACAAAATATTACATGTTTCTGAATTTTGTTATGTATCAGTTGTTTCATTTTGACAGATTTATTTTAGTGTATTAAAAATATCTGATTTATGTATCAACATTGCCATTTGTAGCACAGGACTCATTCTCATCTGGTCAGTGCCCAGCTAACTCGCAAGCAGTCAGTACCTGTCTCGTATCTGGTTCCTTTGTTTTACCATCCTCACAAGCTAATACTGTTCAAAGATATAGAAAGGTGGAGGAGGTGAAAAAATTAATCATTGCTACAGTATCCCAAATTCAGAATACGGAGAAAGTCTGCCACTCTATGTGACAATACTGACTTCACCAAGAATAAACAAAGCTTAAAATTCTGCCACATGTAACCTTGCCAGTACAGAGATTTTCAATTCCATAAATACAAAATGCCTTTACACAGTACCTTTACCAATGGGCAGACCTATACATTTATATAATAAAATAAGGTACCTATGTGGCTGTCTGCAGCAGCCATAACTGATCAGAAAATAAACATAGGAGCCTGAAATATGGTAGTAGTTTTAGGGTGCCTTTAAGATATGCCATGCCAAATATAACCAAAACTGGTCCAAGGGATATGCATGTGATGGAAATACAACTGTAAATTTCCTTGGGAGTAAAGCCTAGAGTGTAAAAACAATAACCAACCAAATCTTATCATATTCATGAAAAGCCAGAGCACCACTACTAGGATACAGGAAAATGAATGACAGTGGGCTGGACAAAGAAAAGCGAAGGGAAAGGAATACAGAAGCAGCAAAAGAAATCAAAATACAACAGGAATAATGGAAAGTAAGAAAGAACTGATCTTCCCCATCATATTTCATGACTTATGCTCTATTTAAAACAATGTATATGGGAAGATTATGAAATGCACATTGGGGTGTGCAGTGGTTACGTCAACATAGTGGCTGCAAAGTTTGAGTGTCTGCTAGTGTTTAGTTTGTATCTGAGAGCAAATCACTCAACCACTGCTTGTTATAGCTGGCAGAGTTGTAACAGAAAGCAATGTTTCTCTGTTGTTCAGTGTGACATGAGGTTATAGATTTTTGATGGTTTAACAACTTCCTGCTGAAATTTCAATGGGCTTTGTGCTAGTATGTTTTACAAGAACCATGAAATAGTATCAAAACGTGGTATTGAGCCTTTACAACTACACGTGAAGTTCCTGAAAACACAGAACGAAAACTAGTACACAAAAACCAGAATGACTTTACAGAACGGTGATCACGTACTTAACGTGATATTCACTACAAAGCTTATTACACAATTCATGGTGCAACACAGATGAAACAAAGAGATGTATGCCAAGTTGTCAAGAATTCGGGCTTGCTATAAAAATGTGAAGAGCATCCCACTGCAAGGAACACATCTCTCTACATATCACCAGCATCACTACAGACATTCGTGAGCCATGTAACCATGTCAGTGCATCACATACGAGGGCATAACTCAACACCACACCACAAAACTATACTTCAGAACATACTTAAATTTTGCCAGTACCATATACTTCAATATAAGATGAATCCCTTCTCAGTCTTCAATTTTCTGGAAAATACCCATACAGAACACATGTAATTTTGTGCATGACTACAGGGCAACCCCCATTTTTCAGATGATGAATTAGGGGGGAAAAGAATTCTTGTCTTATATTCAGGTAAATAAGGTAGCTGACACTATAACGTGAATAAAATAACCTATCAAAGCATGACTTACATTTTCGTGGTTCATGTGTTTCAACATGCGTAGTTCTCTGTATGTCCGTTTAGCGTGTACAGCAGACTGGAACGGTCGAGCAAGTTTCTTGATAGCTACTTTCACATGCATTTTGGTATCTACAGCAGAGCTGGAGTAAATATAAACACGTGGGTAATTATTAGGTTTGAAAAACACTCATAACACATGCACATGCATGCACACAAATATGGAGTTCCACGCAGAACTCAAACAGCCTACTTTCCTCTTGTAAAGATTTCTAGTTCTACAGCTCTGTTAGTATTAAAAACAATATTTTATTTTTGTCAAGAACTCAGTACTTACAAACAAATTTTGTGCGTTAGATTTGTCAGACATAACCTCAGTGTTTCGCAGTGTAATGGTCAACATATAAACAACATTTCATATATAATGGGTTGGTACACTTATGACACTTGTATCAAATTTTGTATACCTAACAACAATATTCATTATTAACGCCATCAAATCAGAAGCTAAAAAAAATACTGGACAGACTCCATGTTGCTATTTATGTTCCACAAAAATATTACCCTAACAAAAGTAACACACTTTCCCAACATCTATTTCTATACACTATTTCAGGACCTGAAATAAGTGGTGCTTCCACCACAAAAGTTCATGTGTCTGCCGTGTAGTTTTTACTCATTCTAACATAGCTGAATTCAATGTGAATATTAATACTGTACTTGATATTATACATACTTGGTTTAAAGAAAATTTTCTTTCATTAAAAAAAAAAAAAAACCTCATATTCACTTTAGGACAAGGAATAGCACATCTATTGACTTGGAGATTGTCTGTGATAACAATTTAATTTCTAATGCTATACATACAAAATTTCTTGGATTAACTATTGATTGTATGTTATCATGGAGCAGAGTCCTTCTTCTCAAGAAGGACTCTGCTCCATGGAGTTAGTTAGTTAGTTATACATACAAAATTTCTTGGATTAACTATTGATAGTATGTTATCATGGAGCAGAGTCCTTCTTCTCAAGAAGGACTCTGCTCCATGGAGTTAGTTAGTTAGTTATACATACAAAATTTCTTGGATTAACTATTGATTGTATGTTATCATGGAGCAGAGTCCTTCTTCTCAAGAAGGACTCTGCTCCATGGAGTTAGTTAGTTAGTTATACATACAAAATTTCTTGGATTAACTATTGATAGTATGTTATCATGGAGAACACATATAGATCAACTAATAATTAAATTAAGTACTGCTTGCTATGTAATTAGATCCCTCAAACCTTATATGTCTCATCAGACATTTTATCAATTTATCACTCTCTTTTTCATTCTGTCATGAGTTATGAAATAATATTTTGGGGGAATTCTTATGACAGTATAAAAATTTTTACGATGCAAACAAGAGTAATTAGAATTATTATGGGTCATGGGAATAGAGACACTTGTAGAAATTCATTTAAGGAACTAAAAATTTTACCGTTTATATCACAATATATATTTTCCTTACTTGTATTTGTGGTTAATAACATAGATCAGTTTTTGATAAACTCAGAAATACATAGTAGTATAAATACTAGACAAGGTTCTAACCTTCATTTGCCTCTGGCCAACTTGGATATTTATCAGAAGGGAGTTCACTACTCAGGTATTAAAGTTTTTAATAGCCTTCCTTCTAGCATTAAAGTATTTTTTGATAATCCTAAGACATTTAAAATGGTCTTCAAAATTTCTATATACAAATTCCTTTTATTCATTAATGAGTATTATAATAATAACAGAAATAATTAGGTATCAGACCTCTCAGATTTATAATCTTTTTTTAAGACTTCCCTCAATGATCTATTAGCTTACTATATTTATTCATCATAATAATTTTGTAATTTAATTAATTAATGTAGTCTTTGTATTTTGCAAGTTTCCTTTAATTTTTATTTAATGATTACTTAACATGAGCAGATTCTTATTTACTTTAGTATTTAAAGCTTCTACTATATATTTATTAAACTGTGATGTACCACTTGGACTTAGATAAATTTATCTGTTTATTCGGACATCCGACTCCTTTGGTCTTATCACACTATTGCTCATCTGCGGACTTTGAGGTCTCTTGCATATGTGTATCGCATCCACACTAATATATCATGTTGTGCTTGTCTGGGGCCCTCAATGGTCTCTTGTATATTTATGTTTTTATATTATTTTTTTGTATATTTATACTGAATATTGTACTTTTCTGACATGTTCTATATCCAGTGGTTTTGTAACCCTTTGGATTTGTAGAATAAAAATGAAATATAATACAACACAATACAATAACTTATGTTCCTGCATGTGAACACTAAATACTCCTGCCAATTACAAGAAGAAGAAGAAGAAAAGAAGAGAATACTGTGAGGGTTGGTCAGAAAATAAGCTTAAATGCACATCCTGTATTTTTGGTTTGTTATTTCAGCTCTAAAAAGAACAGTTCAGATTTAATTCTACTGTTACTCCACTATTTTTTCCACACAGACCCTACAAAAACTAAAGACAACATGTTGTGGATGAGCTTTTCTATTTCCTGCTGCCTGAAGTCCTACGTCCTGTGTTATCAGCCACTGTGTAACAAATGTTTCCACCTTGCAATCATCTATAAATTTATTGCTGCAAAGATTTTGCTTCAGTGCTGTAAACAGATGATAATCACTTAATAATGCAATTCTCTGGCATAATCAGTATAGCTCTTTAGTAACAAAATTACAGATCATGTAAACTTATTTTCTGACCAGTCTGCAAAGAGGAGATTAACAGTAAGAGCAATTCCTCATATTAAACTGCCAAAAGAATAACAATAATTTACATCTTAGAGATTCAGACATGTGAACAGGATAACAATGAAAAATATTCAAATTACAGCAGGCATGAGCAACAAAAAGAAGACCCACAGGGAGACCCAGATAATGGTATCAGAATACAACAACAGAACAAGCAATAGAATGGACTGAGGCCAAACTCCATGCCAAACATTAAAATGTGTAGAGCTCTATGCAACATCTTGACATCAATAGGTAAAAGTTAATTTTATCTTCACATTCTGTAATTCATGTAAAAGTAACAGAATGCAACATGAAAAAATAATTATAACAACACCCCTGTGGTATTAGGTAACTTCCATAATTACCATGGTGACAAAAATTTCACAGGCTAATAAAACTGAAAAGGAACACTTACACTTACAATAGGAACCTTATGCTTTATACAGGCCTGAAGATCTGCTGTTGTACAGTTACATACATGCAACATTACTGGTGCAACTGGAAAAGTAATCTTCAAATTCAAATGTGTGATAAGAATGTAATGACAGATATCTTTGAAACATTCAAGAATGATAAGGATAATAGCACGAATATAACATGGATATTAACCAATTTTAAATGTTACTTGAAGACAAGCAAAACCGAGAAAACCCGGAGGGGGGGGGGGGGGGGGGGAGGATGGCCGATCGCAGGTCCTTCCACATACATACTGACTTCGAGTCATCTTGGTAACAAACAAAATAATATATAAGTCAGACTCCTTAAATTTCTGTAATGTGTGTACTTTCCTTGTTGCAAATGATGCTTGAAACCGGAAGCAGCCCAACTTTGGTTAGCGGCTTAATTTACGTGTTACAAGGAACGCTGGTGAAAAAATGTTTGTAAAAGATTACGTGCGGAAGACTTGTGAATGAATTACATTGGTTCTCCTAAGTGGACTAGACCGGATCAGCTGTTAATGCTGTTTATTCTAACAATCGTAAGAAATACACTGTACGCAAAATGCTGAAGTGTTTTTAATGATAGCGTTGGTTAAAGGGTCAAAATATACAAATACTTCCACACGCTTTAAAAAATGGAGGGTTACTCACCAAACTTGGCCATAAGCCCCAGAACCAACCGGGGTTAGCATTTGATACCGTTGTGGAACTTCCCATTCCGTTCTGTTAATTTCAACCTTATAAAAATTTGGCATTTTATCATTAATCTATAAAATGTCACACCAACATATATTCATATACACACACACGCACACAGACAGAGAGACAAGACAACTGTCCTTCACTTCAACTTATCTTCGCCAGGCATTTCTGCCCTATTCTATATTCGGATCGTTGAGTAGACAGACTAGAATGGATACGAATTATAATCATACACTTGCACCTGTTCTACAACTGTATATAATCAATGTAAGCGATAGAGAAAATAATTCAATCATGGACACTTACATAAAGAAATATTGGCTTTTATAACATTTTTTGTAATGATATTGAATTAAAAGTCATTCCCTAGCTTAATAATACAGTTTCATACTTACTAAGAAAATTTCAGGAACATGTATTACGTACAAAAGATATTTCGGACATTGAAAGTAATTCTAACGAATGGTTGTGGCTACACTGTAAGAACATTCACGGCTCTTCATTCGTGATCGCAAAAGCGCAGGTGTGCTTTGGTTGTATTTGTTGTCTGATAGCAATATAAAACATTCTGAAATTATGTTTGGCGGAGGAGCAGCACCAATCTTAGTTCTTAGTCAAAATACTAAACGTGATGCAGGTAAGAAAGTACAACTGGAAAACATAGCAGCTGGAAAAGCTATCGCAGATGTAATCCGAACGTGCCTTGGACCGCAGGCCATGCTGAAAATGTTAATGGATCCTATGGGTGGCATAGTAATGACAAATGATGGAAATGCAATTCTTCGTGAAATTACTGTTCAACATCCAGCGGGTAAGTCCATGATCGAAATTGCTCGAACCCAGGATGAGGAAGTAGGGGATGGAACAACATCTGTAATTGTATTAGCCGGTGAAATGCTGGGCGTTGCGGAGCAGTTTTTAGCCCAACAGATGCACCCGACGGTCATCATAAGAGCTTACCGCCAAGCTTTGGAGGACGCAGTTGCCCTGTTACAAGATAACATCAGCATTGCTTTGGATCCAAACGACCGTTCAAAATTGCTGGAAGTGATTAAATCTTGTGTGGGAACGAAGTTTATTGGACGGTGGTCAGATCTGGCATGTTCGATCGCCCTGGATGCTGTTCAGACTGTGATGCTGGAGGAAAATGGCCGTTGTGAGATAGACATTAAGAGGTATGCCAAGGTGGAGAAGATACCAGGAGGCAGTATTGAAGAATCGAGTGTGCTGCGTGGTGTGATGCTGAACAAAGATGTAACTCATCCCAAGATGCGACGGTACATTGAAAACCCACGTGTCGTGCTTCTAGATTGCAGCTTGGAATATAAAAAGGGTGAGAGCCTGACAAATATTGAAATTTTGAAAGAATCAGACTTCACTCGTATTTTGCAGTTGGAAGAAGAACACGTTCAGAAAGTCTGTGAGGAACTGATTGCAGTGAAACCTGATGTAGTCTTTACAGAGAAAGGTATTTCAGATTTGGCACAGCACTTTCTTTTGAAAGCAGGCATTACTGCTATACGCCGTGTCCGCAAATCAGACAACAACCGCATTGCACGGGCATGTGGAGCAACTGTTGTGAACCGTACTGAGGAACTGAGAGAGGAGGATGTGGGTACTGGAGCTGGACTGTTTGAAATAAAGAAGATTGGCGATGAGTATTTCTGCTTCATCACAGAGTGTAAGAACCCCAAGGCTTGCACAATTCTTCTGCGTGGTGCCAGCAAGGATGTGCTCAATGAAATTGAAAGAAACCTCCAAGATGCTCTGCATGTTGCTAGGAACATTTTAATAGAGCCCAAACTGGTGCCTGGAGGAGGAGCTGTCGAGATGGCTGTGTCAAAGATGTTGGCTGAGAAGAGCAAACTAGTGCAGGGTGTTGGACAGTGGCCATACCGTGCTGTTGCTGATGCTTTGGAGATCATTCCCCGTACTCTTGCCCAGAATTGTGGCACAAACACAGTTCGTACACTGACAGCATTACGAGCTAAACATGCCACTGGTGGAAACACATGGGGAATCAATGGTGAAACTGGTGAACTCGCAGATGTGCGTACCCTTGGCATCTGGGAACCATTGTCAGTTAAGCTTCAGACATATAAGACAGCTGTTGAAACAGCTATCTTGCTGTTGAGGATTGATGATATTGTCTCAGGCTCAAAGAAGAAAGATAAAGAAGGAGAAACCAAAACTGCACAACCAACGGAGGAATCGATGAAAGAATAAGTGCATCACAGCTGACAGTCCGCATTTTGCATTTGGAACTGGTTGACCATTCATTTTCATTGCTTATTAATTAATTAGTTAATTTGTATTGGAGCTCTGGTGACTTAATATTTGATACAGTTTATTAATGTTAAGTTCTTTCTTTATTGTAAGAATTAAAAACCAATTAACTTCCTATCATTCACAATACAATAACAGTAATTTAGGCTGACACAATACTTGGAAGTGATAATTGTATTTTTATGCTTAATTAAGGAATTAAAATTGGTGCTGAAGCACTTTTCTGTGGTTTTGCATTGCAGGAGAATGTGTGTACTGCACTGATTTGTTTCATTTTATACCATGTAGTAAATATGGAGTGATGCACACTATAAAACATTTGTTACTTCAACACAATCTTCACTGTAGATGAATGATATTCATATTGTGCAGATTACGGTAAGGGTAATGAAGCTAATGTAATCTGACCAAACCAGAAATGAATCCTATTTCAGTTACAAGATTATTAAGTATCACTACTTTGGTTTAAACAAATCTGGGTTATTGTAAACTGTGTTGATGGGTAAAAATTTCATGGCCTCATATTTTAATATAATTCAATAAGCATTGTTTGGTAAGGTGATAAATATAAAATTTTACTTTCCTCTGCCAATTCATTTCAGAGATCCAGGTTTTTGAAATTTCCACCCTGGTAACCATACTGTAATACACTGTTTTTTAAATGAGTGTATAATTCACAGTAGTGAATTGACAGTTGGCACAACTTACATATTTTATTCTTTCATCATTCAGTTGAGTAGTATGACCTTCTGTGAGTTTACTTCTAAATTGAGAATGTAAAAGTTAGATCAAAATGTGCCACATTTTGTAATATTTATATTCTTTGGACTCCTGCTATCATTAATACAGGTAAATATCCTCAAGGTCCAAAAACTTGTGTCACATTAATCCCAAATTAGGGAAGAATTAAAACAAACAAACAGCATATTTGAACAGTGGCTTAAAGTGGATGGGAGCCATTAACTCAAAGCTAACTCAATCAGGGAGCTGTGATGCCAAGCCATTACTATTTTTTTCATAACACAACTGATAAAGTGAGCTTCAAAATACTATGTATTAACCTGTGAAAATGTGCAGCAGTGAAGATATACAGTACAACCTCATGTAATGTTGCTTGATTTAAAGGTATGGTTCTGGTGTTGCAACTACTGCAAAATTTGTGAGGGTTTGGATACTGCAGCAGGATGTTGCAGTTCTTGCAGTAGTGACATAGAACTTAAACACAGAATGTGAAAGTGGTATACTCTTACATTATAACAGATGATTTAGTTAAGTTTGTGAACCTTGTCAAAAGTGCATTAAAAACAAATGTGAAGCAAGTCTCATATTCCATGTGTATCATCTGAAAATGGAGAATGGAACAGAAAAAAAAAATTTGTACTGTTCACCTGACATTTGTTGAAATAAAGGATGAGATGGACAGGACATACACACTGAAAGCCACTTGAAAATACAATATTAAAATGGGTGTCAGAAAAACAAATTTTATTGATGTGAACTGCCTCTGGACAGAGAATAGCAACCAGCTCTTGTGAACACAGTGATGAACCTAATGGTTCAGAAATGTCTTTACCAGCTGAATAACTTGTCAGCTGCTTCACTCAGGAATACTACCATGGAGTTTGTTACCCTGCACAAATTCATACAGCTACAGTGCTCCCCTTCCCATCCGTAAGACAAAGCACTTTCTGTTAAGAGCGAACTTCAATTTTATTTAAAGTAGTCTGTGGAGTCAGCAGTCTCACACTTAAAACCCTGTCAACCCTGTCTGTGTCAAAGGAATAATGGTATACCTGAACATTGTTCATAATTATAATTAACGTACATAACACCACTATGCCTGGATCTTGAAGTGTTAGCTAATGAGTATTTTTACAAGATCTTAGGTAAAAACATTAACTACAGTTTTGCTAGGCTGAAGGTCCTGGAGACACAGTGGTTACAAGTTAACAGTTATATTCCTCTTGATATAAAAACTATGAAAACAGTAATATGACTGTGAAAAAAGTAATATGACTGTTAGTAAAGTCTTTATTATACAATTATAAAATTCTTTCCTCGACGGTCACACTGGAAATGTAGGATTTGTATCACCATATGACCAAGGCATATCTTCTCCAAATTTGCTTCTATGAACGGCATTCTTGGCTGGATAAAGAATCTGCCACACACAGAGCAAAAGTTACAGACTGAAGTGACAAAAATAACATCCATTAAGTCTTCTCATGGATATAAGATGCAAGTCTTTCCTGAGCATTAAACTGCAGTGTATACCATCCTCAATTATGAATGAAGTGTGAAGTGATGTATTTCACACAAATCACAAATGTTCCAAGTATGTTCTTTGAACTTTTGCAGTCCATATTGACCATTATGTTTACGTAGTGCAGATACATACTGACTTTTGACAGCAGTTCACATATTACATTGCATAGAAATAATTAATTTTTGTTGTATTTCATTAAACATGCTAAATACAACAATATGTTTCACATAAAGTTAACAGACCTTAATGATAACTGTATTTTATATCTTCTATCCCACTGTTAAGAAATTTGCTAAGGTATGAATTTGAGCTTCACATAAATAGGCATCTCATTGAAATAAGGTGTTTAGTGTAGACCTCCCAATAATAAATTCATCAAAGTCTGTTGAACTGTTGCAAGACTTGACTCTTCACTATGCACTAATGCCAATATAATGGAACTTACCTGGTTGTCAATATATGTTTCACAGACATAGCACCAGACTGAGAGGTCAGAAAAGCTTAGGGTCAAAGGGTGCGATGTACTATGGCCATGCAGCATCATGTGTTCATTGATGTAGCGGCCACAGTGTACCTGCAAGCATTGTGAATACGTCTGACTTTATGTACCTTGAAATAAGCTGACATTCCATGACAGCAAATTTGTTATAATGTTTGCATACTCACTGAGTAACACACCAGGCACACCCAATTTTCCTGCACCGAGCCACATTCTGTGCATGGACTCTTACAGTCTATTCCACACTCTGGAATGGGCTGAACTCTAATAAGATGTGGGCAGCTGGACAGTGGTACCACAGCAAACATCTCTCCAGCTAACAGCATCTGCATCCAACAGACAGACAGTTAGGTACTGTCCCATGATACTGATACACAAAGACTGTTAATGGCTGACCACATGGAAAAGACAGTAATGTTACTCAGTACACTGGGCAACTGGACACAGTGATAAGCCATCATGTTCAGTGAGATTAGAATAACTGTTAACTGTGGAAAGAATACAGGTACTGTAGCTAGTATTTACGGTTCATTTTAAATACAGACATTTCAGAGTGCTCCAGATGGAGTGAAGAAAGAAGCAAAACTTACTTGCATGTTTTCAGAAAGATAGCTGGCTAGTGTCTGTTGACCTGGGGTCTGACTGGGTCCGCTACTTGCACTTTCGCCTGTGTCTGAACTTTGGCCCTGCTGACCTCCATATGGACAGTCATTTCTGTTTGTGTTTTCACCATCTGCTGCATTCACTGTGCCATGTTCTGTGATAACAGTTGGTGAGATCACAGTCCCTTCATGGAATGTAATATCAGATTGCTCTTCTGATTTATAGCCATCATCTGAAAAGCTCAGCTTTGTAGGTGAATTATATTTAATGGGGGAAATGCTACACGTCTGAGTTAACGTGAAAACTGGTGATTCTTTGTTATCAACAGGCATATCATAAGATGATGATTCTTTGAAATTGCTAGAACTTGATTTGGAGCAGCTCTGACTCTCTATGTCAGTGGATGAACTTATGGGGCTGGAGTAACTTGAGAGTTCCACAGGACTTGGGCTGATGTCTGAACAAAGAGGATCCATCTGTTTCTCATCTAAACAGAGTTTACTGAGAGATTCACTTAATGTGTGGCACAAGTCATCAGCTGATGTGACATCATACCCTTCTCTAGAACCAGGAGAAACTTTCCTCTCTCTCTCAGTTTCTTCTTTATTACCAAACTTGGTTTGTGCTTCATCCTTGTCTTCTTCTGGATAGGAACCACTTGAATTCAATACTACTTTCAATTTACCTTCCAGTGGCCTTGTGTTAAGAACACTCTCTTGGGGCAGTGCCACCTGAAAGCACAGTGCTGACCAGTACCTGGCATGTGTTCGAATTACGTTCTTAATGGACATGGCAGCACTGGGACAGGCTGCACGATGAAGAACCAGAGGGGGTAAGGGGTCACCCAGTAGACTCTTGGTACACATGGGCATGGCATGAGAGATGGAAGTAACATTGTAGCCTCCTTCCAAAGACAGGATCACACGGCCGCCTGCTAATGCAGTCAACAGATGGGTAAAGTGACCATATGCTTCAGGGCTTACTTTGCACCCTGAAATCACAGATGTGCAAATGTCATGTAATGGCCACATACTCACTGCTACAAGCTGTTTTATAAAAATGAACAACACAGGGGAAACATCTGTGCACAATACATGGAGCATAAAATGTTGAAAATCAAATACTTTATGTGGCTATACCATCTCATAACATACGTATGAATTCCACGTAATGGAATGCTAGAGCAAATGTGTTACAAAAGTACTATTAAAGAACTGAAGAATACACTGGTCAAAACATCTCACTAACCTATAACAAATGAAAAATTTGCAGTGCATTGAGGTGAGAAGGGCCTTAAAGCTCCTAATTTCATCATGGTCACTACAGTTGTTTCTTGCAGAATCATATGGTTCTGCAGAAAAGAGTTTGATAAGCACTATTATAGTAAATACAATAACTGACCATATTCAAGGAAACCATGAAAGTTTGGATTTTCAAAATGAGAGCTGAACACAAATTCTCCCCTGTATAATCTCTGGTCATACATTACACAACAGTCCATCACCACAAGGAATTTAGATTTACATACCCACACTCCACCTGAAATTGAGAACTAATTGTCTTCTGGACTTTGTCCATCGTCCGGATAAAATACAAAAATATAAAATCACTGGTCCAGTGAGTGAGATTAGCTTGGTCTAAAGGACCCATCTGAGTAGGTGCCTCTCCTCCCTTCACCTGAAGATGGAAGAAGAACCAGCTTCCGAAACGTTGTGATTTTATATTTTTATATTTTATCCGGACGATGGACAAAGTCCAGAAGACAATTGGTTCTCAATGTTATACACCATCGTCAGAACCTTTTAGAATTAATCCACCTGAAATGTTTATACAACATTTTCTCAATACCCTGCTTATAATTTTCTAAACTTATATGTGAACAAACACTGGAATACACAGCTTGTTTGTAATGATATCGGCAACATCACTCGGTGACAGTGCAATCTTAACTTTACAGCAGACTTTTCCTTTCACATATCCAATTTGTAGCTGCAGTCCACAGTGTAGGCATTAATGTTAATCTGTGATAGAGTGCTCACATGTTCTGCTAGACATGAATTGTAATGGTGTGCATTATGACCCTTCATAGATAGTGAAGAACTGGACATGATCTCAGGAGCACAACAAATGGAAACTGCACAGCTGATTGAAAATATGATTCAATATAGTTTTCTCGGGCTCACAGCCGCGTCAATTCGTTTGAATACAACGTTTCGGGGACTAGCTCCGTCCCCATCCTCAGGCAAAACTGATTATATGATGTTGGTTTCACAAACAGAAAAGCACTGTGAATAGTAGGTGACAAGCAGCAGTTCAGATGTGTGGTATCAGCTGGGATGCAGGGTGTTTTTTTTTTTTGCAAGAAACAACTGTGTATTAGAAAAAGTGACTCCCAGCAGCAGGGCATCAGATTCTTGAAAACACGAGGATGCATCTGAAATAAACTCACCTCGTGTTCAAATTTCAAGACTGTGTTACACTACACACGTATATTTGAACTTTTTTTTTTGTATCTTTCACCTCTTAAAAACTTGGGTATGCAGATTATTTAGAGGCACAGACTATTCAAGAAAATATAATTTACATGACAAAACATAAGCAAGATGCGATATTGTACATAATTGTTTTACCTCCAAGTGGGTCCCCCGTACAAGCATCAAAACCAGAGGACACAAGCACAAGCTCAGGATTGAACTGGTAAGAGATGGGGAGAACCACCTGGTAGAAAGCTGTCAGATACTCTGCGTCACTCATCCCACTCTACAAACAGAAGCACGTGTTAAAGGTTTTATGTGACATAGAGAAGATAGGCTGAAGTGAAACAATTCACACTGCAAGATAAGGCGATAATGACATGTAGTGTTCAGTAAAACATTGCTATACCCATGCATGTATTTTCTATTTAAAGATAATGTGTCAACTGCACGGTCATATGCAGTCAAATGAGAAATGAAAGGATGATCACAGGCATACACTCATCATACCTTATTCCAAGGAATATTAACATTACATCCCTCCCCTTTGCCAGTTCCTACAACACTGTAGTTGGCATCTGTTGAGCCTGGGAAAAAGCTGCCATTGTCATAGCGATGTATTGACACATACAGAACTCTGGGATCTGATTCAAACATATGCTGACTTCCATTACCATGGTGAACATCCCAGTCCAGCAGTAAAACTCTACAAAACAAAAAGACTGCTCTTATTTTACCACAACCAGTATTAAAAATGTAGTGGGTGCAACTGAAACAAGGCATAAAACCTTCTGCAGGAATTCTATCTAATCCTACAGGATAAGTGTTATTTATGGCACTTCAAAAACAGGCTTTATGTTCACACTTCAATACAGAAATTAAAGAGGAATTATGCCACTGTACCATATTAACTCAGATATACAAGTTTCTTTCCACTATCCAGTGTCTGCTTATACATTGACATTTTAACTTACAGCTTACCGTTTCAGTCCATGCACCTGAATGGCATACTTTGCAGCCAGTGAGACATTGTTGAACATGCAGAAGCCACACGGTTCATCCTCCTCAGCGTGATGACCTGGTGGTCGCACAATAGCCACTCCAGATCGGCTCTCTCCATTCAGAACACTGTCCACCACCTGCCATCATGTATGGAAATAACAGTCATACAATGTGTGCAAAAGCAACTTCTTTCTTAACTTTTGCAACACATGAATGAGTGACACTGCATATAGTAATGTGGAAATATTTAAAGCAACTGAAATTTATATTGGTACACACATAGGCACATTAATAACACACAATTACACATAAAAATTGTAGGTATCATAAATAGAAATTCAAGAACATTAGTCTCAAGAAAACAAGAATTCTCAATGTAAAAATTTACTTGTTACATCAACTCTACATGAAGGTTTAGACCAGACTCATTTTACTCATAATATGGACCAGTGGTGGGTTCTGGTAAGTATCATAAAGAACTTCCATAAAAGACCAGGAGTATCTCGACTAGCCAACCATTACCTTCTCCATGGTGTTAGACCAACATATATGGTAGTGAAGTGTGGGCTGTACCAACTGAAATGTGCTACAGGAGACACCAAGTTACAGCCTTCTGAACCATAAGGAACAGTGACAGAAACACCAGCATCACTAATAACAACACTACATGAGAAACTTGAATGAGATGTGATAGGTCCCTTACTGATAAAACCATAACATATGAGGACATACAAAAATTTTCCCAGAGTGGGTTGATAATGATTAATGAAATATACACTTACTGACTGGACCAATACATCAACAGTCTGTTTTCATAAGTACACAACTGATTTACTGACCAATTCCCAGGAGCAGATCTGCCTTCAGCAAGAAATATTTATTCGGGCATCCAAGACAGTTATTTTGGAACACAACCTGATCCATTTCACATTCTCACCTGAAGAACAGACCCTGCTGCCAAACAGGCTGCCTGATAGGAGCCTGGATGCAGGTAGACTGAACGAAAGTCATCCTGCTTTTTGGTGAGCTCCCGCAACTTCATGTTGGCAGTCTCCTGCATCAGGTTGATGTGTTCTTGGGTGTGCAGAAGCAGCAGTTCCTCCTCTGACACAGAGCGTGCCTGCATCACAAGAATGATCACTAAATTCTGTGGCAACTAAAACAACTGTAGTTCAATATACAGAATGTCTACAATGAAACACCCTGATTTTGGAGAGTTTTTAAAAATAGGCAAATGTTTTTTTTTTCAGGTCTTAAGGGTCTTCTGTGTACTACAGGAGTTCAAATTCCCACCTAAAGTTTTAGGCTACCTCACGGGCCACCGTTGGGGTGCTGTTGTCATTTCACGCAAAGATGGCGTCAGCTCAGGAGAAGGCGCGAGTTGTTGTGTGGTTTTCTGAGTTTAAGTCCATTGTGAGGGTGCAAAGGGAGTTTCGTCGTGTTTATCAGAAAGCAGCACCAGACGCCAAGAGGATTAAAGCATGGCACAAGTTTCTGGAGACTGGGAGCGTCTTGAAAGGGCACGGAGGAGGCCGGCAATGTGTCTCCAATGAGAAGGTAGAGAACGTCCGTAAAGCGTTCATCCGAAGTCCAAGGAAGTCAATTCGTCGGGCTTCACTGGAACTGTAGATGCCACGAGCAACTGTGCATAAGGTTCTCCGAAAGCAGTTGTGTCTCTATGTGTACAAGATGCAGATTCTGCAGGAACTGAAACCAGAGGACAAGCCACGGCGACACAATTTTGCCTGTGACGTGCTTGACCGAATCGACAGAGACCCCAACTTTCTGACAAACATCATGTTTTCCGACAAGGCCACTTTTCATGTCTCTGGTGCTGTAAACAGGCATAACGTTCGGATATGGGGATCACAGCAACCGCACAGCATCATGGAATGTGCGAGACAGCCCGAAAGTGAACGTCTGGTGTGGCGTCATGTGCAACATGATCATCGGACCGTTTTTCTTTGTGGAGAAGACTGTCACAGGTAGCTCATACCTGGACATGTTGCAGCACTAAGTCTTTCCTCAGCTGGAACACCTGCAGCCAAATGTCTTTTTTCAACAAGATGGTGCTCCACCCCACTGGTCGCTAGACGTGCGGCAAGCTCTGAATGCAACATTTCCAGGCCGTTGGATAGGACGAGATGGACCAATGGATTGGCCTCCACGTTCCCCTGACATCACGCTGTTGGATTTCTTTTTGTGGGGCTATGTGAAGGACAGAATTTACACCACTAAAGTGCGAGACCTCCGGGCCCGGATTGTGGAAGCTGTCGGTACCATCACTCCAGACATGTTGCAGTGGACCTGGGCGGAACTCGATTACAGACTAGATATCCTACTTGTCACCAACGGTGCTCACGTACAAGTGTATTGATTTTTTTAATTAAACTTGGTGTGTTGTGTGACTGATATTTTTCAATAAAACGGCCATATCTCTATTCCTTACTTCCTGAGAATACGATTAAATTCGGGCATTTCATTGTAGACACCCTGTATAATGTTTTGACAATGGTGTGTTGAATTCTGGAACAATATCTTTTTCTGGTCTTCATCCATTGTTGAATAATAATTCATATGCAACATTTTGGAAGCCAACTCTGTTTCAACCTACATGTGTTGAAATTAACTTATTAGGTGGGCTCCTTAGATACAAGCCCAGTGACTTAGAACAGCTCAATCTGAAGAGGCCAAACTTCTATGGTGCTTTGGCCCATTTTTGGGCCATTAGTTCCCTGATCTCCTTTCCACAACCTTCTCTGTTCCTTGCTGCCGCCTTCTGGTTCTGCACCTGGAGCAAATCTATGGCTTCACTCAAAACAGCATCCATCTATCTAGGCTATTCCATGGGCCTTCTTCCTCTGAAACATCCTCCCATTACTTTTTTTTAGGATACAAAAATCATCCATCCTTACTATGTGGCCAGCCCACAACAGTCTCTTCAGGAGTAAAAATGTTTGAAGTGCCACATCATCATACAATGCAAATCACCTCAATGCATCTAATTCTCCATACCTTGGGTCTCTGGAGGCCTGAATATTTCTGTGAGGATTTTTCTTTCACAGACATCAATCATACTGATGGCTTTCTGGGAAAGAGTCCATGTTTCACAACCACATAGGACAATGCTGTGGATGAACGTTTTATACAGCACTACTCCAACTCTCCAGCTGGTATCATGATGCCTGATCAGTGATAAGATGGAAAAACAAGCTCTATTAGCAGTTTGAATTCAGTCCCATATTTCCTGCAGCTACTAATACTTTTCTTCAGGTGCCTTCTTCTTCTGGATAGGTGACCCACCTGATATGCTCATTTCAACATCTGAAGAAAAAAGCAGGATGGCTTCCAAAAATATTGTGTTTTAAGTATTATTGGATGATGGATACAGTCAGAAACAAGGAGACACTTTTGGGAAATAAATGTGTTTAGGCTTCTGAAAAGGTGTTGTTCCTTCTTGGACACAAATTAGTGAGATGTGTGTACCTAGCCATACAATCAATTACAGACAAGTATTAAATCTAAGCACACCAAATTTGACGAAACCAAGTCTGAAGATCATGATACTGGAGATCTCAGCTTCATACTATCCAATTTGTGACCACCAATAATATCAACATGACAGTTGTGTGAACTGTACAACGTGAAGAACTCTAGCTCCATTCACTATACAGTCTTCTCATTTTGCATAGTGACAAGATATTTGAAAAGTATGCAACTTTCATTACGCTAATCTCGTACATGAACAGAAAGCAACATGAAACATATACAGTGAAACCATCGTTTTTCAGGGGATTGAAAACAAAAACGATGCATACGGGAAAGCGATAGTACCGGGAACCCATTAAAAATTATAGATAAGAACAATTTAATGATTATTATTACTTCTTGCTGAGAAAATCATTCATTGACATTTGTTTTGTGCAAACTTTACTCCTCAATTCAAAGTACGATTTTTCAAGGCCTAGAACACTTTCACGATCACTGTCACTCGTGCTGTGCGCATAAAAGAAAGATTTTACTTTCATCAGCGCTTCATGCGTCTCAGCAAAGCTCGGCACAACTTCGGGCTCGCCAGCTTCTTCTTCTCCTTCTTCCCCCTCCACACTCCCGGACGCCACGAGGCTCTCGCACAGCTCCTGCACTGTTTCTACACCACAGGTTGCCACGTGACTGTCCACAGAGACACAGTCCTCGAATTTATCTTTGTTCATGCCACTGAACTTTTCCCAGTCTTGGCGGAAATCGTCGTCATCGTTGGTCAATACGACGTCACTATCGCCTAAAGATTGTCCCTGCACGTAACCAGCTTTCCGAAAACAATTTTCGATTGTCTGCTGGGTTACTTGTTGCAAGATTGCCACAGTGTAGTGCAAAGCTTCCTACACATTTATTTTCATTTTGTATCTTTGCCTGCATCCATTAAGCAAACAGCTGATTGCACGAGGCGTTTTCTATAAAGCTGCTTATAACAATTTATTACCCCTAAATCAAGGGGCTGGAGCACACTTGTACAATTTGCCGGGTACCGTATGACTTTTACGTTTCTTAGAAACGATGTATCCTTTGGATGTGCGGCACAATTGTCCACAAAGAGGAGAATGTTCCTGTTTTGCGCACCCATACTTGCGTCTAATGAATGCAGAAATGAAGAAAAAATGTCTGTGGTCATCCACGCTTTATTGTTCGCGTGGTATGTGGCGGGTAATTTTTTTACATTCTTGAAACATCGCGGTTTCGGAGATTTTCCGATAACAATCGGTACTTGTTTGTCATTTCCATCACTGTTAACACAAAGTAAAACAGTAAGTCTGTCTTTACAGTTTTTCCTGCCATGACAAGACTCTAAGAAAGCACTAAGTAAGCAATACACGTGCGCGCAGCGCACTAAACCATTGCTTCAAATTTTTAAAAAACTATCAATGCGGGAAAATGTTGCGTCAGGAACGTGATTTTTACCGATTGATGCGGGAAAACGACAGATCGAGGAACAATGAAGCCGGGAAAAATAGTGTTATTTATATGGGGCTAATTGCGGGACCGATTAAGGCAGACGATACATGCGGGAAAACGACGGTAACGGGAACGATGGATAGAGGTTTCACTGTATATGGTGGTGTATTACACAATATCTAATAACTGTATTAGTAATTTTAAAACCTACACTGTCTACTAAACCTTCAGAATCCTAAAATGCACTGTGCCAACAACAGCGTTTAATATATTTACCTTTAGCATGTGGCATCTTTTTAACAATCCATATTCTTCATGTCTGGAAAATATGGCTGATATTCGCTCTGGTTTCTCTGGATGACCTCTGAAAACATGTCATGAGAACTATCAAACACTAAACATACCTACATAAATAGTAAAGTAGTTAACTAACCGTGGAGAGGGGCACGCGGTGGCGCAGATGGTTCAGGCACTGTGCTACCAGCCGGAAGGTCGCGGGTTCGATTCCCGATGGTGTCATAATCCTTTCGGTCACACTATGGCCCTGGGGTCGACTCAGCCTCTAACAGAAATGAGTACCAGGAATATTTCCTGGGGGGTAAAGGTGGCCGGTGTGTAGGGCTGACAACCTTACCACCTTCATGTCTGGAAGCCTCAACCTCCTGGAACCCTAAGGGCCTGTCCAGGCCTGTAATGGGATTGCTTTACTAACCGTGGAGAGCTCACCATCTTGTTACCTTTCAATGCTCTACAATAAACAACATTTATGTGATGATTATGCAAACTTCTGAGGCGGATCTACACTAGCGTTGTTCAGCGCAGTGTCCTGAAGTACCATATGGTAACTTGCTTATTTAAATGTTTTTTTAAAGATGTTTCACCTTCAATAACCTAAAATGATCATAATCACCAAATTTAGCATTGAAAAATATTAACATAGGAATATAAACTCTCAGATATTCAAATTACATGTTTTCTCTTTAAGAAGCATTTTAATGGAATGCAAATACAGTGGAACCCCCATTTCAAGTTCAATTTCAATTATCCAAAGTAAAAAATCTCAATGCCATATTCCACCCATTTAAGACTTCCTTACTTTAGTAATCAAATCTGCTGCTTGTCATAGAAAACCTCACTGGGAGGTTGGGAGGTGCATTGTAAACTGGATTATATCTGCACGTATTTTCTAAAAGAGATGAACTACTGATTCTGGAAAGATAGTTTTTTGTTAAATAACTTACGGATCAGCAATGTTCTTGTGCTTCATCATTCGTTCATCATACACAAGACAGACTCTGTGTGGAGCAAATGTTAACTTTGTGTTTGCTATGAGAAGATTCAGTCGTGCAGTTACATCATCTACAAACTGCTGGCTCTGTATTGGATAGCAGTTTCTCGTGGCAAACCGCTCTGGTCTGTCGCCTGATCCAAGGAATTTCACGGCTGGCATGTGACGTTCTTCTTGTCCTGGTAATTTCTTGTTTGACAAATTAATTACAGCATGGGCACTGTACTTGTCTTGGAACTGGTAACACTGCCAGAAGTCTCGGTGGGTGTATATCACATTCAGGATTGTCTCACGTATCCTAAAACAGTTTCAAGTTAGGTTCTAGCAAAGTACCCACAAAGCAAGTTTATCACATCAAGATATGTCAAGATATATCAACTTAATTAGTAGACTGTAATGAATAATTGATTAATCAGTTTAAATGGATGACTAACTAACTAACTAACTCCATGGAGCAGAGTCCTTCTTGAGAAACTAACGGGTCCTCAGCTATTCAAGAAATTTGTCGCATTTTATAGAACCCGAAGGTTCCTTACCGCATTCCCAAGAGCCCGCCACCTGCTCCTATCCTGAGCCATATCAGGTTGTACCACAGAATCAGTCCAGATCCGAGGCTTTGTGCATTGTGTTTTGTAACATGGTAATTTTTTATGGTGAGGAGTTGTTAGCACCTTGCCCAACTCCCAAGCTGGAGGACCAGCCCTTGTCGGCTGTCTGCAACTGCTTATTCAATGTATTCGCAGCTACCCTCCATATCCGGAGGCCGTTCCTCCAGCTGCAACCTGAGGATGTGCCATGCCGTGGTGACAGGGACCCACTTATCATGGTTAAATGGATGATTAAATGTTTTATTTCACAAAGTCATAATCTTATGGCATTAACTCCACTTTAGAAAGAAAATGAAGGCTGAAACATCATATCAATTTTAGTGCATTTTAGTATGTATAGTTGGCACTTGTATTTTGAGTTCTAAAAGGTAAAGGTAAAGCTAACCCTATAATCTGCCATGAAGGCACAGAAGGAGAGTAGAAGTATAGCTCTGCTCTTTCTTTAACCTTGCCACTAGATGAGGGTGGGTGGTTAATGCCATGCCCCAGCCGCTTTACCCCCAGGAATGACCTGATACCCATTGTACAGGAGGCTGGATGGGCTCGAGGGACAGTCTGGATGGGTGCAGAAAATCTTGCCCCTATGAGGAGAGAATCCCCGAACCGTCCAGCCCATACTAGTTGCTATACTGACTACACTATGCAGGCCCACCACATTTTCAGTTTTTACATTTTAAATTGAGGCTCATCTTAGTATTGGTAATTCTGTTCACTGGTATATATTCTGCCAGTACACCAACTCATTCAAGACTCAGATTTCAAATAACATATTTATTTACAGACTGATTCATTATTTTGTAATTCCAGATATGGAATAATTAATTATTTACTTAATTAAGGGTAAATGGTAAAGTAATTAAAAATTTCATTTTTTGATTACCTAATTACCATTTTTCCTGTTTCTCAGTTCTTGTATTTATAAGAAACAAAAAAGTACCGTATATTATCGAATCTAATCCGCACTTTTTTTTACAGTTTTAGAGGGCTAAAAAATCAGATGCGGATTAGATTCGCGTGCGGATTAGATTCGCGGTCTAGAGCTGGATTTTGGAAAAATGATTGAGCTGCTGTACAATATAACAATAACGTAATTAATAAACAACGTAAGAACAATACAATACAATAATCTATTATTTTATTATTTATTATTATAATTTATTATTCATCAGACCCGCCGTCATCACTCATAATTCGAGGAATGTTCAAAGATCTGGCCTTCTTTATCGCCTCCTCGCGAGTAGATCATAACTCACAAACAGTCCAGTCTTGCGTCTCTCTTGAAAAAACGTGAAGACTGCATCATCAATTTCAGGAAATCGTCCTTTCTTGGGTCCAGTGAATTTCCTTCGTGACGCCTCACACCCGCTGATCGCTGCCTTGTGTTTCCGCCATAGTCGAACGTTGCTTTCATCAACTCCAAAAATTGCAGCGGCTTTGCGGTTTCCATTCTCCTCTGCGCACCGAATAACTTCACGTTTGAACTTCGCCGTATATGAGAGTCGTTTAGATTTCAGGTGTCCCTCTTCCATAACTACGGTACACGACAAATTGGAACAAGCACCTCCCACGTTTCAACAACTAAAGATCAGCTGGCTTCAGACGAGATTGCGCACGTCTGTTGAGAAAGGCCCCGCCTCTATCGGTATGACTCATCGGCCACAGGCGTAGCGTCGGATTTTAACGCATTGGTAACATCCAATATTATACAATCAGTCGCCCCGTGGGCAAGGGGTGGTTGAAGGAAAGGTGCGGATTAGAATCGCGAACTAACTTTTTTCGTTTAAGAAGTCGCCAAAAACTGGGTGCGGATTAGATTCGGGTGCGGTTTAGATTCGAGAATATACGGTATGTAAGTTGTGAATCATAGTGAAATTCACATATCATCATCATTTTGTGCTTAGAAGCCCCTCTCTTAAGAATATGTTCCTTTTTTCCCCACAAACAGGCTTTTATTTAAACATTTATGCTGTACAGCAAATTAAAGAGCGTATGTGAAAAATCAAAGATGCCACAGAACTACCGTATATTCTCCAATCTAATGCGCACCCTTTTTACAGTTTTAGAGGGCTAAAAAATCAGATGCGCATTAGATTCGCGTGCGGATTAGATTCGCGGTCTAGAGCTGGATTTTGGAAAAATCATTGAGCTGCTGTACGTGCCATAAGAACAATACAATATAATAATCTATTATTTTATTATTTATTATTATAATTTATTATTCATCAGACTCGCCGTCATCACTCATAACTGAATCATTATCCGTGCTCTCCACCCAGTCACTATCATCTTTATCTTCAACATCGTCCTCCCATACAATGTCATCGCTGCCTTGTGTTTCCGCCATCGTCGAACGTTGCTTTCATCAACTCCAAAAATTGCAGCGGCTTTGCGGTTTCCATTCTCCTCTGTGCACCGAATAACTTCACGTTTGAACTTCGCCGTATATGAGAGTCGTTTAGATTTCAGGTGTCCCTCTTCCATAACTACGGTACACGACAAATTGGAACAAGCACCTCCCACGTTTCAACAACTAAAGCTCAGCTGGCTTCAGACGAGATTGGGCACGTCTGTTGAGAAAGGCCCCGCCTCTATCGGTATGACTCATCGGCCACAGGCGTAGCGTCGGATTTTAACGCATTGGTAACATCCAATATTATTCAATCAGTCGCCCTGTGGGCAAGGGGTGGTTGAAGGAAAGGTGCGCATTAGAATCGCGAACTAACTTTTTTTCGTTTAAGAAGTCGCCAAAAACTGGGTGCGCATTAGATTCGGATGCGCATTAGATTCGAGAATATACGGTATCTACATAGACTGCCTCCTCAGAGACCTTAGAAGTTGCTACAGCCACATATAGTTCCATCTGGTAACGGTGTGGAGCTGTTAACTGCATCCAGTGGTGTGAAAGACTTCAACCTAGTTTTCATACAAAATAAATACAGGAAAGCTTCTGTAAAATCACATATCAAGGCACACATTTGTCACTGGCATCAAGAAGTCACAAAGTTTAAGTGCTACATACCTACATATCTAAAATGCATTGTGCTTATGCACGGGAATAATTTCATACTTACTACCATGACTACCATCTAGAAAAATACAAAAATTATACAGAAGATATCTATTCATATAGGGGCGATAGACAATAAAATGCTAAAGACAATATATGGAATGTAGGAGTAAAGAGGAGAATAAAGAAAATTATGTAAAAAAAGATACACAGTTTTACATAATACTGTGAAATTTGCTAAAAATTTAAGCTTTATCATTTTAAATAATACTGATTAAACCAAGAAGGATGAGGTATGTGAGAGATATAGCATGAACACAAAAACAAGTCCTTACAAATTTCAATGGGAGAGATTGTTTCCAAGTCCTGGGCACATATTGAAGGACATTATTAAAATGGACTGTAGAAAAATACTAGCAAGTCGTGAAGATGTAAAATGGCTTCAGATCAGGTCCTAAATTGGGCCTGAGTGAATGCAGTGATTAACAGCAATTAATTTAAAAACCACCACCTGCACATAGAGGACCTTGCACCAAACAATCAGTTGATGTGGATTCACTTTCTCCATTGTAACCCCATGCTGCTGGTAATCATAAAACAGCAAATAATAACTCACCCTTCACAGGGGCGTCCCTGACTGGAAAGCGGAGGACAGGGGTCACCAAGAAGTGCTCTCAGAGTCAGTGCTGCTCCCTCAGCAAGGGACTGTAGACAGTAACCCCCCTGCAGATACAGAGAAAATTGTAGGGCTGAAATGAAGATGTCTGACACAGTCCAGTGCTAATAAGAATGACCACCAGTTGTTTTCATGATTAATGAAAAAAAGTAGGAAACAACAAAATTTAAGGCATTATTAAGTTCTGTTACAATCCTGGGAAAATTTTCTGCACACCCTGAAAGAAACTGGTACTTAAATGTTTCTGAATGCTCAATGACTCAAGCTCCTTATACATTTTGAAATAAGCATATCAAAATGTAATTTAAAATTAATATGTCCAACAACTGGTTTTATGAATAATGCAAGATGTCAGAAGTAACCATTCAAAAGTGTTATAAAGTCTTGTTCTACCTCAAGATTTCTTCTCTATGTACACCCTGAATAAAATCAATACCTGAATGTTTTAAACACACAATAAATGAAGCTCATTGTTGGTTCAGGATATGACAACATTAAAAAATAACCCCTACCAACTCATTGTATCAAATGTGAAGTGTTAGTGCCAGTTAACACTTTGTAATTCTCTTTCTAGCCTGTCAGCAAGGGAGAGAAGAAATATACAGTCATCTAAGAAGCCGGACACAATACTGACTTCTGAAGAGAGCTTCAGTGTCACTTCTCATACAACAAGAGGAATTATAAATTTCCATAATTTTTGTGTTGTCTTTCTTATTTTAAGGAGACAAAAGAGAGAACAATATCAAAAATTTATCTCAAGTTATCTGGTTTTTGTTATGTGACAGCATATATAAATGAGAATATCAATAAAGGGACAAGTTGTAAAGATCTGAACTGGATTCATCTGGTTGAGAACTGGGTTGAATGCTACATTTTGTGATCATGACAAAGAATCTTTGAGTCCTGCAAATGCATTTCTTGATCAGCTGAATAATCTGAGTAACTACAAACAGTTAAAAAATAAACTATACCATGGAGTTACAATTTATGATGAATATGATTATGACAGAAAAGACGCTACCGGTGGCCTACATTAACATTATGTTCTACAATTCTGTGCCATCTGGTCCTCAACTCCTACCAACAACACATACCTCAAGTACAACTGCAACTTTCCCCGCAGCGAGACACAGGAGCGAGTTCAGAAGATGAGCGTAGCATGCTGGTGTCACCTCCATCTCACCCTAAAATTTACAACACACTAAGAATAAAACATTAATGGAACAACTTCCAATGATGCACTAAGCCTTTATAAAGCAAATCATCTTTATTCCTTTAACCCTTCCACTGTTATGGATGAAACCAATTTTCTAAAAAAAATTCCTCACTTAGGAGATAGAAATACAAGGAGCTGGTGTCTTACATACAAACGTTATTTAAGAGGTAGGGATGAAACACTGCACTGACATCTACATTCTGACAGTCAGATAAATACTAAGACACAGCAGCTGGCTGCCATATTTATCTTCATTAACAGTGAAAGGTTTAAGATATTTAAAAATGTTCAAACTTTTTAAAATGGCCCTTTTAAAATTCTCTACAATTTACTGCCCATGCAGGCAACAACAGTACATGCATGCATGCAAAAGGTCTCTTATAATATCAGTTTTGGTTTTTAGTTTAAAACATTTCAGTTAGTATGCAATTGGCTTCATTTTGCAAGTTGCACAAGATTATGAATCTTCAAGCATTTTCTGGCTATGATTGAACCAGTGATGAGAATACATGAGTGTTATGGGTCACTTATTTCCAACATCTTGACAGAATTAAAATATGCAACCTTATTTTTCCATTCTGGTACTTCTTATCTTAGAAGATACTGAAAACAATTCACAGTTTACTTGTGTGGAAGAAACTGTTCCATTTCTTTCAATAAAACATTTCCTTTTCTTTAGCTTATGTGAGTTCTCCTCAATATGGTTACAGTGCATTAGGCACATGTGTGACGTTTGTGTGTCTGGTCAGTAAAGTGCCAATGCCTGAGAGAGCAAAGTCACTTCTGACCCTGGATGCACTATAGCGGCTAAGAATGTACTTAATCTGTGTACACATTCTTTAGATACAAACAAAAAAATATTCTATGCTATAAAAAATACACATTTGACATACAACATTTATCTCACCAATACATGTAAAATTGTGTGAAACATTCTTCAATTTTGGGTATACTTAATGGAAAAAATAAACATTTTCTTAGACATTTCACTCACTTCTCAGATTTAATTAGCCAACAAATACTGTTCTTGCACTTTTATGACAAGCACACAAAGTTTCATGTAACTTTAAACAAGTGTTCAGAAAGTGTAAAATCAGATAGACAGGAACATGCAGTGCAACCATGTAATGTAAACATGCACAAAGGACAATGTTTTTTATTAATAAAAACTTAATTTCATGATTACTCTCTTGATGTAAGTAAAAAGCTGAAAGCTCATGGAATTTCTTAGGTTAAATTAATGGTAAAGCCATGTCCTGCCATAAGGTGTATACGTGTTTCTTCCATTCTGTTCATGGCCACAAAAAACAAGTTCTTCCCTTAATAGGAAGGACCAAGTTTCACACCCATATAAAATGATAGGCAAAATTATAGTTTTGTACATTTGTTATATTCTTAGACAGCATATGGGAAGACACAAGACTCTGGACCAAATGGTAACAGATATTCCCTAAATTTAATCTGCTTTTAATTTCTTCAAGCATGTAATTTTCATTTGTTACTGTTGTTCCCAAATATGCAAACTCTGCCACATTTTTAAGGGATTTATTAGCCATATTTATGTTGTCATTTTGTCCTGCATTCTGTTCACAAGACATGAACATACTAGGTGCGCCCAGAAAGTAATGCAACGCATTTTTTTTCTCGGCCCAATTTTGTTGGATAAAAATGATATTTTGCGTGCTGTATCTTTAAAGTGTCCCGCGTTTATGCACATAGGTGCAATGTTTCCCGCTGGATAGCAGCGCAGTAGTGAGCTTTCAAAATGGAGTCTGCAAGTGACGTGCGTTCTAAACAGAGAGCAGTAATTGAGTTTCTTTTGGCAGAAAACGAAACGAGTGAATCAATTCACAGGCGCTTAAGAAAGGTCTATGGAGACATGGCAGTGGATAAAAGCACCGTCAGCCGTTGGGCGAAGCGATTGGCGTTATCAGAACAAGGACGGGGCACTCTGTCTGATCTCCCGCGCTCGGGCCGCCCATCAACAGCTGTGACGCCTGCAACAGTGCAACGAGCCGACAGTCTTATTCCAGACGATCGGAGAATCACAACCAGGGAACTCGCCGCTGTACTCGGTATTGGTAAGGGAAGCGTCGACAAAATCATTCACCAGTTAGGATATTCAAAGGTCTGTGCCCGATGGGTCCCTCAAAACCTAACCGAAGAGCACAAGCAACGTTACGAGGTTGAGGGTGACGATTTCTTGTCCACCATTGTCACGGGTGATGAGACATGGATTCATCACTTCGAGCCCGAGACGAAAAGGCAATCCATGGAGTGGCATCACACGACCTCTCCTCGGAAGAAAAAGTTTAAAGCAGTTCCCTCAGCCGGCAAGATCATGGCGACAGACTTTTGGTACCGCGAAGGCATACATGCTCTCGCATCTCGGTGGCGTAAGGCCAAAGATTTAGAAGGAGACTATGTCGAAAAATAGGGTCAGGTAGCCAAAGATTCATGTAATGATGTGACATATTTGAAGTTTTGATAAAATCAATTGTGAATGAGAAAAAAAATGTGTTGCATTACTTTCTGGGCGTACCTAGTATATGTAGTTTTGTCAGCATTTACTTTAGACCAACTTCCTTACTAGTGACTAATAAAGCTTCAGTGTTTTTCTTGACAGTGTGTATGTTTTCACCTAATAAATTATCATCATCAGCACAGGTGAGAAGCTGATGTGTCCCATTCAGTTTCAGTTCCTCCTGGTTTGCTTGGACATTCCTAACAGCATATTATAAAACAAAGTTGAAACACAATGGTGACAAAGCATCTTTTACATAAACTAAAGATTTCACGGTGACTGAATTCAGTAAAACTTTCTCAGGCTAGCAGCCGCATCAGGTGGTTAAATGGCGAATAAACCAATGTTTTGAAAACCATCTCTGTTCTCATCATCAGTTCTCATTACTAGCCCACAAAAGTTATACTGAAAGCATCTTTCATTTCAAACCAGTCTGAAGCAGAAATATATCAGACAAACGTTTACCAATCTGGAATTTAGTACAGGTTTCATTTAAACACATTGTGATTAACCTACCGGTAAATGGTTTCATGGGTACAAAAAACCCAATGGGAATATTACAAAATGCTCCCTCCTAAATGAGCTATAGACTTTTTTGAAGTCTATAACTAGATGACGTACTGCATGCCCCATTGTATTCCCATTTTTTAAAGTATTTGAAGAATGCAGAATATACAGTCCGGAGCTGATATGCTACATCAAAATCAACACAGATGATCCCCACTAATTTAATACAACTATAGAGTTAGCCTGGACAGAAGAACAGTGATATGCTTCGATGATTACTAGAGTCTGTTTTAACACCCTTCTTATAAATGGTATTATGATTGCCTTCTTCCCTTTTGAGGCAATTTATCCCTATTACAAACAGAATTAATAAGTTTCTTGATCTCAAAATGTACTGTTCAACCTCCTGCTTGAATCAGTTCTGGTGGAATTTGATTAATACCTGGTATTTACACATTACAAACTTTTCAATGCTGGATCTTCTCTACATTAAATGGAGATAAATGGTCAGCCTCTGTACAGCATCAAATGGTTGAAACACCAAGAAAGTGTACTGGTGCATGATTCAGGATGCAGTCCCTGTACTATGGAATAGGAGACTGGGTGATGAACAGAATTTGGATCCCGAATGTCCAATTATGCGTGGAAAAGCAGCATACATTAGTAAGCACCTACTTGTAATAAAAAGCGTTTCTTTATTGCCACAAAATCAAACAAACTACCTTCTCATCCCCAAGGGCAGAATCATAGCCAGCAGACACTACTACAAGTTCAGGCCCAAACTGAGTGGTGAGCGGAAACAGAAAAAGAAGAAGCATTACCACATACAGAATATAATCCATCACATCAGACAACACAGCAACTATGAACAGACTGGCCAGATGTGTTCACATACATAAAATCTGAAGTCTCATTGTGACCAAATATAAACAAGTCCTTGCAGGCAATCAGCCATGATGATACAGATACCTGTATTTTATGTCTTACACCAATTCTTCAGCATGTTGTCATTTTTGCGGAATTTATATATTATACAGATTATTACAGATTAATGGCAACTGCAATGTGCTTTTCCAAACAACTTTTAATGTAAACACTTAACAATACAATAACAAAATGGGTACTAGTCAATCAGTAATATAGTCACAGTATGCTTCACTGCCTCAACAAACAAGTGGTCAGTCGCAGATAGCTGCTGAAATGTCTGCTAATAAAACTATGCCAAACCTCAGGACAGCCAACTGCAGCATCATAGCCAGCTGACACCAGGATGAGCTCTGGCTGGAACTAAAACACACACATGGTAACAGCAAACCTGTACATTAAAACATCCAGACCAGAACTGACAGTCAGTAGATAGCTCTCACAGTAATGTCAATAAAAAACAGAACAGAATCTCTCAACAGTCATGGTATGACATTCTGAATTCAAATGAGTTTGTACACATGTAACAATAGGTCAGGGTGTGTTGACAGCAGTGAGATCAGTTCAGCCCTGTTTTGTAATCTCACAGATAAATTATTAAATGCATAAAGTGCTTCATCAGTTGACTAATCCTTTCACAATTAGGTTTCCCACTAAGCAGGTAATGCTTCAGAACAATGTTTGTCATAGGTTACAGGCAGATTATGGGAAAAATGCCAATCACTAGGCAAATTTTCCAGGCCTCTGTCAATCAATGCAAGTGAAAGCTGAAGTTATATCTGTTGTTCATTAAGCACCATGCCATAAAGGCATATGAGGAATTGAAATACAGCACCCAGCATTCTTAAGCTTGGCAATAAATGGGGTGACTAGTCAGCTTCACTTTCTGGCCACTTTCCCTGAGGAAAGAGCCCCTTGCAGCCACTGAATAGGAGGTGAAGCTCTTAACCCTGCCAAAAATAAAACCATGACTCCTCAGTCCCTATACCAACAGAGATATCCTGGTTTCTTTATTTCAGGCTTCCGCCGCGATGGTGATGAGATCTATGCTCTTCTGGGATATTACGTGGCATTGTGTGGTAATTGTTTACTGACGTTTCAGGACAATGATCAGTCCCATCTTGACGGGTCAAGAGTCCGACTGGGAATGAAAGAAAGCCAGCAGCCTATAGCGTGCACATGGGGTAGCAATCAGTAGGCGTGATGACAGCCAATAGGGTAGAACCAGGGTGAGAGAGGGGTGGATAGAGACAATGTAAAGGAGCGAGGGGTACCGAGAATGCAATCAGCTAAGACAGCTGGGAAAAATATATATGGAATAGAGTAACAGTAAGGGAGAAAAATATAAAGGTAAAGCTAAATAAATAAAATACAAATAAAACAGTAAACATTAAAAATAAAAATAAATAAATTACAAGAAGAAGTAATCAAAACAGCATTGGGGGGGGGGGGGGGGGGGGGGGGGGAAGGAAAGAAGAGAACACGTAAAGTGGCTAGTGGGATACCTGGGCGAGAACCGGTCTCAGGGTGGCCAAGTCGCTGTCGGTGAAGCAGGGTGAGAATAATGGGAGAAAAATGTATGGAATGCAGCAATAACAAGGAAGGGAAGTAAACCAAATGAATGAATGTATTAATTAAAAAGAGGGAATTATAAATAACTAACGAAATAAATAAAAATAATAAAAGTTTAAATAGAACAATTGAGGAATAAAAATTAAAATATATGCCTAATAATCATAAGAGAAATAAAATTTTAAAAAATAAGCATAAAATGAAAATAAAAATATATAAAGGAATAATTAAAAATGAAAAATTAAAAAAAGTAAAAAATAAAATAAAAATCAACCGAAACTAAAAAACTATCAAAATAAACAGACGATAAAAATTAGAATAAAACAAAAATAAAAAATTAACAATAAAAAAGAAAAGTATAATAAAGTAAAGAAAAATTAAAAATACAGAACTTTCCAAGAAGTTACATTACAGATTGCTGGCTTGCTTTCTTTCTTTCCTACTCGGATTCTTGACCCGTGAAGATGGGACCGATACGTTGTCCCAAAACGTCGGTAAACAATTACCACACGATGCCGCGTAATATCCCAGAAGAGCACAGATCTCATCCTGGTTCCTTATTAAATAGAAATGGATATATACAAATACAGAAACTCTTGCTACACATCATGATGTTTTGGGAAAAAATCAGTACTATCTATTGATAAAAATAACAAATACGTATCTGAAATGTAGCAAAAATATGTTTAACTCTTCTACCGTTCTCTGACATACTCAAAATGTGCAGTGGAAAATTTATGTATCAAACTGACAGCAAGTACTGTCACAGGGTAAGAGACACACCAATATCCAGACATAAATATTTACTGTTACACTTTGACTGCACAATACCTTCAAAAGCAACCGTGAAACAAAACATACATCAGCCTCTCTTCAGGAAAAGCATACCTCACTGGCCATTGGAAGAAGAACTTGATGAAAGACAGCAAGGTAGTCTGCATCAGTCATGCCAACATTGTTCAGAGGGACATTGAAGTTGTAGCCCAGTCCAGGGCCTTCGCCAACATAGTAGAAGTCAGACTCCCTGAGGTTCGGCCAGAAACTGCCATACTCAAATCGATGTAAGGAAAAGTATACAACCCTAACAACAAACACATCAATTAGGATTAAAAATACATTCACTGTCATCTCAGTCAAATTTTCCAAAAGACAGTTACTTAATAATTTCTACCTTGATGCTAATCTTCTTGTGTGTGCAAAAAATATCCATTAATTAGTAACGCTGTTGAAAGAAGGAAGACCAGAATTAAGGTGGTTAGACTGTACTGAGAATGATCTGAAATTGATGGGTGTCAAGAGATGGAGAAAGAAAGCAGAAGACAGGTCTGTAGGGGCTATCATTCTGAAGAAGGCACTGGTTAATCTATAAGGACCATATGCCAAAGATGAAAAAGTAATGCTGTTTTGCATAATACACCTACAAATTTTCAAATTGCCACAGCAGCCACCTTTTAATGACTCAGTATTTCTTGAAGACATTGTTTATTCTGTATTTCTTTATTCTTCACAAATCATGTGTTACCTAGTAGTTAACTAATCACCATGATCTGAGATTCACAAAGCAATGTTGCTAAGATTAAAGTCTTTTGTGATGTTCTGACATGTCGACTGGTAAATCTTTACTAATGTTGCACTGGATCACATTGCTTTTTTCTTCAGGGTCAAGCAGTACAAGTTTAGTCTTTATGGACTGCTTGACTTGCAGATGAAGGCGATCTCCTATCCTAGTATTAAATTTAGCTATACATCAACTCAAGAGATTGGTAAGATTTTCCCCTCTAACTTACATTTGTAATAAATGCCTTGAATTGGGCATTTTTCCATCCAGATTAAAATTTTTGATTGTGAAACCAATCTATAAAACCGGAGAGAGATTTAACATCGCAAATTTTAGACCAATATCTTTATTAACATCTTTTTCTAAAGTTTTTGAGAAGATTATTTATTTAAGAATGTAACAACATGTGGTCCAAAATCAGATACTTGCAAAGGAACAATATGGATTTAGAAGTAAATTATCCACTGACAATGCGTCTTATACATTAATACATTAAATATTAACTGCCTTGAATAATAAACAGATTGTTGGGGATATCTTCTGTGATTTAACCTTTAGAGTCCGTGCGGCTCCTATAGTTGCCAGGGCCCTTTAAACCGTCAGTCGTCCTTTCCTGCCCATGACCGCGGGGGATAGCTCCCACAGCTTTAAAAACATGTAGGGAACGTGTATACCTCCACATTCCGCGTTAGATGAAATGTTTGGTTTGCTTCACGCTCCGACTACTTTACCCCAGGAAGGAACTCAGGCTGTAACATTGAAGAGGCTTTATCGATCTGCTCTGGAAGCATTAGGAAGTTATGTAACTTGTTTTGCACTGCAGTTGAGGTTGTGTGCTTTCAGTCGACTGAAAACAACCGCTTGGTGAAAGCGCGATTCACTTGTACGAGAGTTTTATATCATATATCTGAGCTAGACATAGGCGTAGTGATTCACACAAGTTTCCTACTGTGTAGTTAGCGTTAGTGAGAAACAAAACCAAACAAACTCCAGAAATGAAAACAAACTGGACTAGTCATAAAGGAGTTTTGTGTAGTGTGTTATCGCAGGCAACGTGTTCTATTTCGTCGCGAAGAAATATTACGTCAACCTTCCTGACAGAAGAATTTCGTGTGCAAAAATGTACTATAACTCTACTGTTATTATTCTAATAAAAACGCCAAACAAATCCTTTTATATTATTTTTAAGCGCTATTTGTCTGAAAATTAAAACGTTCAATTATTTCTTGAATGCGAGAATCTCTTTGTCTTCTGATATTTCATTTTAGGTTCAAAAATAGGTTTAGTATGTCTGTGATGTTGGAGACTGTTTCAGGATGTACTTCTGTTTTGCTATAAGCGGTGTGGAATGCTCCTGCAATGAGTGACGCCTAAAAACCTTGCAATGTTTAGACTGCTAGCAGAGGCTAGTGTTACGTTCGTGCATGCTTCAGATAAATAAACTGTGTTCACTGAGTAGGAGAGACGAGATATCAGTAAGGATACAAGCTGACATTTTATAAAGCGCTTGCTAAACGCCTGTTTCATAACAGAGATTCTCGTTAGAGCCCCAAATATGACGACATAAACTGCAAATTCATACGAATACGGAACATTATTGTGTGTATTTAGGCAGTAAGGATACAAGCTGACTTTATAAAGCGCTCTGCTAAAAGCCTGTTTCATAATAGATGTCGCTAACAGCCCCTAATAAGACGACATAAACTGCAAATTCTTACGAATACGGAATTTTATTGTGTGTGGATAGGCAGAAAGGATACAAGCTGACTTTATAAAGCTCTCTGCTAAAAGCCTGTTTCATTTTCTACAAAATGAAAGTAATTCCACCATTTTATCTCTTCCAGACAAAATAATATTAAAGTTTTTCTAACGAATGCGCAAAAGTTTAAACGGCCAACACGGGGACCGCAGAACCGATCACACAGGTATTGTGCCGTAAAGTAGGCCACTTATCTCGATTTAAAGGGCAAAGCTGAGAAATAAGTCCGGCCGCTAAAGGTTAAGAAAGGCTTTTGATGGTGTAAATCATAGAATTTTGTTGTCTAAATTAGAACAGTATGGAATTGTAGGGAAATTTAAAGCCTTGATTAAATCCTATCTCACAGAGCGATACCAGAGAGTTGTAATACATAACAATACAAAAAACAGTTATTCAGACTGGGAAATAGTTAAACATGGAGTACCGCAAGGATCTATTCTTGGTCCCTTATTTTTCTTATTATTTATAAATGATTTGCACTTAATAACTTCTAAAAAAGCTACATTAGTGTTACATGCCGATGATACTAGTTTAATAATTACTGGTTCTAATCCTGTTGAATTCTCTACTAAAGTAAAGACAGTCTTTGCTGATATTAATGAATGGTTTAGAAGTAATTTGATGTCCTTAAACTTTGATAAACCTCACTTCTTGCAATTTCGGACTAAGAATAGTCAGAAGCTTGATTTAACTGTTACATTATTAAACAAGCATACTTCCAATACCACTAACATTAAGTTTCTTGGTTTGACTATTGACAAGATGTTGTCATGGAAGTGTCATGTCAATCATGTATTGAAAAAGTTGAGCTCTGCTTGCTATGCTATTAGGACTGTCATGCCCCATATGGCAGAAGAAACTTTAAGAATGATTTATTTTTCGTATGTACACTCAATATTATCCTATGGCATAATTTTATGGGGCAATTCACCACACAGTATTAGTATTTTCAAGATGCAAAAACGAATAATTCGTACCATGACTAAGTCCAGATATACAGACTCTTGTAGACAACTGTTTAAAAAATTGGGAATCTTACTCTTGTACTCTCAATATGTATTTCCTTTATTGTTATTTGTGGTATGAAATAGGGATCTATACATAACTAACCAAGAAATCCATGGAATTAACGCTAGATATAATACAAATTTGCCGATCCCAGTGGCCGTGCGGTCTAAGGCGGGGGTCTGCGGCCGCTCACTTACTAGGATTGTGAGTTCGAATCCCACCAGGGGCATGGATGTCTGTCTCTTGTGAGTGTTGTGTGTTGTCAGGTAGAGGTCTCTGCAACGAGCTGGTCCCTCGTCCAGAGGAGTCCTACCGAATGTGGTGTGTCTAAAAAGTGTGATCATGAAGCCTCGAAAAAATGAGGAGGCCTAGGCCCCCAAGGGGCTGTCGAGCCATTGAAAAAAAAAAAAAAAAATACAAATTTGCATTTTACTACAGCCAAATTGACAGTATTTCAAAGGGGGGCGTATTTTGTTGAAATAAAGTTATTTAACCATCTCCCCACAAACATAAAAAGTCTATCTAATGACATAGAATTATTCAAACCTGCATTAAAGAGATTCCTTCTTCTACAATCATTCTATTCATTAGACGAGTATTTTAATTACAATAATTCACAAATCCTGGATTTAGTATAAAATAAGGTCACTGGTATTGTTCACTGTTTATTGTTTATTACATATCTACACATTTTATTATTGTACAAATTAATTCAACTAGTTATTGTATATATAATATTTTATCTTCGACAAGTATCTACGGATATATTGTATGTCATAATCTTTAGATAGTGATTTAAGACAATTTCCACATCCATAAGTTCATTGCAACTAAATTGGATCAATGGAAAAATAAAATTGAATTGATCTTTCAAAATGTTGGTAACTAGGAAAGGCAAGAAACAACATGTGTAATAAACATTAGCTTTTAGTTCAACTCACCGAGGATCACTGTAAAACATCTGCTGTGTCGCTTGTCCATGATGAACATCCCAGTCAACAATGAGTACACGTGAGACACCACAATGTGTTAATGCATGAGTGGCTGCCAGTGCTACATTGTTGAAGAAACAGTAACCACAGTACTCACTCTTCATTGCATGGTGACCTGGGGGCCTGCACAAAACACAAATCTCTGGCATTCAGAACATATAAAAACCCCATAAAACCCCATTTAAGAGTGGTTAAAGTACTGGGTTATCTAATTATAAACCAATTTCTGTTCTTACTTCCTTTTCAAAATTTTTGCAAAAATTATCTATAAAACATTATATCATCATTTAAATTATAATAATATTTTGGTAAATCAACAATTTGGTTTCAGGAAAAATTTAGCTACAACAATGGCTACTTATAGCTTGTTAAAAGACATTTTAGATGCCCTAAACTCTAATTCAGTAGTAGGAGGAATATTTTGTGACCTTAAAAAGGCATTTGACTGTGTGAATCAAGACATACTGCTCTCGAAAATGGAACTTTATGGAATTAAAGGTATATTAAATAGATTAATAAGATCTTACTTAAGTAACAGATACCAAAGAGTATCAATAAACAAAAATTTTGACAAATATTACTCAGATTGGAAACTAATTTGTCATGGAGTTCCTCAGGGCTCGATTTTGGAACCTTTGTTTTTCCTTTTATATATTAATGACCTTCCAAATGTAATTTCAGATATATCCAAGCTGGTATTTTATGCTGATGATACTAGCATTATTATTTTTGACAAGGATTCTCTGAAGTTTAAAACAAAAGTTCATACAGTATTTGATAAGATAAATAATTGGTTCCAAACTAATTTATTATACTTAAATTTTGATAAAACTTATTTTTTACAGTTTCTAACAAAAAATAGTCATGAATTAGATATACATGTAAGCTATGGAAATAAACAAATTGTTAATATTTACAATTCTAAATTTCTGGGACTAAGTACGGATAGCTCCTTCTTGGAAAAATCATATTGACCAATTAATATACAAATTAAATAAATCATGTTATGTAATGAGATCAATAAAATCATTTCTGTCCTTGGAAATAATAAAAATGGTTTATTTTTTTATGTCCACTCACTTCTAACATATGGTATAATCTTTTGGAGAACTTCATCTCATGTTAAATCTGTATTCAAAATCCAAAAACGAATAATTAGAATTACGACTAACTCTAGAAGTAAAGATTCATGTTGCGATCTGTTTAAACTATTAAATATATTACCATTACACTCCCAATACATTTACTCTATCTCAGTGTTTGTTGTGATGAATAGAGGTTTATTTAAATTGAATTATGATGTACACAATATTCAAACAAGACAAAACGTTGATATGCATGTGCTGTCGTCTAAATTAACACTATTTCAAAAAGGTGTTCAGTACTCTGGAAGTAAGATTTTTAATCATCTTCCTTCATCTATTAAAGATTTGTCTAATGATGTGAAGAGTTTTAAGGTTGCCTTGACAAATTTTCTACTGACTCATATATTTATACTGTGGATGAATTTTTTTACGTATTAACTTATATTATAAATATACATTGTTTCAACATATGATTTATGTAAAGGATGTTATTATATACATATCACATATCAATTTCCATATATTGTGGTTTTGATTCTAATAGTTATGTATTTGACTTGCATTTCATTATGGTTGATTGTTTGCATATTGTTCTTTTGAGTATTATTGTGAAGTGGTGTTGTTCTGGTTTGTATTGTGTGTACGTTGTGTGTTGTCTGTTCCGTATTATTGAGGTTATATTTATTGCATTTTATCCTTGATCTATTACACAATGAAGCATGGATTGTCCTCTATTTTTAATTCTTGTATTTTATGGCTGTATTGTAATAATCTAATGTATGACCTATGTATGGTTCTATGGAACTGATCAAATGATATATGGTTGTAAGATGTACCTTCCTTTACTGGCTCCATATTGTATTGTATAGAGCTATTACTATTTCTTATTATTGATCTATTTAAATGACATGTCCTACATCTGAAGGTTATACCTTGTATGGATCTACGGAATATTAATAAAATGAAAATAAAAAAAAAATATCAGGCAAGTAAAAAGAATGGTGTTTATTACATGACACAATTGACTTCACGCAGGTTTCTTTAATGTAAACAAATTTCACAAAGTTTACCAAACTACTTTCAACAGACTCCAATGTAGGTGCACTGTCACTCTGCATACCTGCAGAAAACATTTAGTTTATATCAATACTACCATTATTATCAAATTACCATTAATAACAGTGTAAAATGGAAATGCATGCCTTTGCACAAACTGATGAAACAACTTCAAAATGTGAAGTAAATTATGTTTCAACAAGGGGGTTCATTTAGAACATTACCTACTTCATTAAAAGTTTGTGATACTGAGTACTTAAAAGAGAAAAAATCACTGCAACATTTCAACTGTTACTCTTGATAAGACATTTATATGGACCACAGACTTCTTAAGTTTATTTACCTATTTAAAAAATATTATTGTCAGTTATACCATGAAATACAAACCCCTTTCAATGACATGACTATTTACAGCATAATCCCTTAGTCACTGACCTGATAACAGCCATGCCATTTTGAATTTTTCCTGTACAGATGGCATCAACAAGTTCTATTGTGCTTCCTGCTGACAGTAGAGACAACTGGTATGTTTTCTACACAACAAAAAAATACCTGTTGTTATATAACTTGAATGCACATTACATGCTGTGACATGGGTTTGTGTATATGTTTAATTATTCTTTCTCAATAGCTAAGTTATGCAGACAATAACAATGACCCATCTGCTTAACCCTTTAGCTCTTTTAGAACACCTTGTAAATAACCATTTTTTTTGCTTTCATAATGTGAACATTTGATTGCTACATGAGTTGCTGACCTTCCCACCAGATGTTTCCATTTTATAGTTCATATGAATGCCTGACACCTAAAGAATCCATTGCATACATCTTTTGGTGGTCAGGGAAACACTTAAGTTACAACTAACAATAAGTGATAAATCAGAGATTTGCAATTCCATCTCAGAGATGGCTAAGTAATTTGAGTACATGTTTGGAAGTTCATCTCTGCAACAGAAGGGCAATTAATTGGGTTAAGACAAGTACAAAATCAAAAGAATATGGAAGGAAGAACTTGCTGCAGACATTAAGGTACCATCCAGCATTCTTACAGAACTGACAAAATCCATGAAATATGTGTCAACACAGCCAGACCCAAAATATATGAAATACAGACTTCCTGAACATGAAGCAAACATTCTAACAACCATTATGCAACATTCGGTCAAGATGCATGTTTCTTCAGACAAAGGTTGAGATGCCATAAAATAGGCAATGACTGGTTTCACATACTTTTGGATTGATCATTCATGTTGGTTATATCATCTGGTTGATAATACACATTTAATGCAGATGACAAAGGTAAGTTAAATAAACCAGGAATCAAACCACACCTCTGCAGGCATGAATCCTGCATGCGTTGTAATGGTTGTTTCTGTGGTCATGCCTACTGCTTGCAGCCTTACACAATTTCTTACTTACAGGATGAATATAAATGGCATCATATCTGGAGGACAGTTCTTCTAGGAACTCCTCATCCTTGCACTCCCTAGCTGCTTTCAGGATCTCTAACTGCTCAACAGAGTGGTGCATGAAAATTTCTTTCTCTGTTGCCTCACGTGGCTCCACAAATAAACAACGAGAGACCAGTCCCAGAGCTTCACACCTATAGCAAACAATATTACTGTGTTGCACAACTACGGGCTAAGAGGAAATACAAGTGAATTAACTATCCCGAAGAGCAGAACACAGAAGAAATAAATGTTTTCTGCTGTACTTAAACATTGATTATAAAGGACATTTAAATTAACCTGCCTGGAATGTCACAACATTGTGAATTTCAATGGCAAGGCCAAGGGCTAAAATTTATGTACATGCAAATTACACAAAATGATGGTAGGGACATGTTCTTTGGAGGTGAAGCATTCTTGTGAAGTAAAAATTTTATACACGCAGATATCAGCAGAAGACTATGCTCTAAACAATTACAAACATTAAATTTAAGCAACAAAATGACTATAAAATATAATGTGCTGAACATCTAGAAGAAACAGAGAGTTGGGTCCCTGAACTTTCTTGGAATTAGGAACACAAAGAAAATTGTTGGCAGACTGAAAAAAAGAGATGGTATGAGCACAGACACAAAGCTTGAACAGGCTGAACTGCTGTCTGTTCCACAAACGTACTAAGTCAAAACAACGAGCTACTGTACATAGGTGAAATTTTACAACTTGCAAATTCCTTTCTGATAATTACATGCAACAGTCATGGGGATTAATTCTAAATGTGCTAAAAAAATGACATAAAATATATGATTTCAATGTCTCAGGTTTAGAAGACTGGGAGCTTCATTTAATAGAGCATCAAACTTTTAAGGACAGAATTTCTTATGCTTCTTCATTAAAAAGAAACTTTTCTGCGAACACTGCTAAGTCATATGCGTGACACTATCTCAAGCTGCCCACTACTGGAACTTACACCAGGCTGAAATAAATAATTTTTTACAGAAATGGCTCCTGAACACATACACAGACATTAACATTTCTGTATTGATATATACACCATTATTCCATAAGATTTTATGCAATAGAATTTTTTACTTATTTACTCATAGCAGTGTGGAAACAATTCTGCCAAACAGAAGAAACAATTAGGTGACAACATTTCATTCTTCCAATTCACTGACACATTTCTCTAAAGGAAGATAGATCTGAACAATGATAATCATGCAGCAATGATGGCTTGTTACAATAAAGAAGAATATTATTTTGGACATGGTCTACTGTCTTGGTTTTTTCAAACTCAACATTTCAGGCACTGTGTTTCCATCATCAGGCATAAAGGAAGGAAAGGTTCTTTCCAACCCACTTGGAGCCATTAGAAAGAGTTGGCTCAATCTCTGGACACTTCAAGTTCTATCCAGAGTATGTATTCTTTTAACGTAAAATATCAGCAGGAGACAAGATCAGAAAAATTAATAATAAAAATTATAATATCCACAAGAAAACAAAATTGAAATCAACACATAGACAGGGCTAAAATCCATCAGTCACTAGAAACACCTAAATAAATGACAGGACACAATCACCAATTATGGAGTGCGGGTAGAAAATGACCAAATTCTCAATTATAAGAGTGACCAGTATAATGCAGGAGGAAGATTTTCACAGTGTGACCCAAAAATAGTAAGTCACAATAAACAGAACTACTGCACAATATGTGTCGTCACTATTGAGACAAAGCAAGAGCTTTTACAAATTAATCAAATAAGGTATGTAAGGAATTAGCCTGCATGGCTCCTACGACTGATCTGTTAAGCCAGCCCAGTCTGAAAACCATCCTTATTTGGATTCCACTTATCACTCAACAAGATACAGGGCACATCTGTTGGGTCCAAGTAAGCAAAAACTTTTTCTCTCTTTACACCTAATGACAGAAACAGATCCATTTTCTGGAATGTTGAGTCTGAAAAACTGAAGACACTCTTCAAAATAAGTCATGTTATGACTTCATTCGAAAGTCTTTAAACTGAATCTGCAATTCTTAAGTGCAGTCCATCATTACTTGTGAAGCAAGTAACAACCCTATTAACAACATTTCAACAAAGCCATACCTTTCCAAAACCCTGGTGAATCTTTCTGGACATTCTGGATAGTTTGGATCCCAGAGGCATTTATGTTCTCTCATGCGTCTGTCATAAACTATACCTGTTTGTTTTCTAACCATGTCTTTTGCTTCCCGTGCCTGCATCAACAAACAAAACACATAAACAATGTTTATTAATTTAAAATTGGTCATATCTTTCAAAAATACATAAAAATTCATTCATTCATTCTGTAGTCTGTCTTACGACAGGTCCGTAGCCTCTTCCAAAGCAAATTCTCCATTGAGTGCGATCTAGTGCTGCCTCTTTCAATTTCCAGTAACTTCTCTTTTCCTTAAGGTCATCCAGTAGCTGCTTACGTCTTCTCCCTCGTCTTCCCGTCATTTCTATCCTTCCTTCTAACTTTCCTTCAATCACGTGTTTCAGAAGGCAGTTTCTAAGCAAAATGTGACCAATCCAGTTAGCCTTTCTCCTTTTTATTGTATGTAGGATATTCCTCTCCTCTTTGACTCTGTGTAATACTTCTTCATTTCTCACGCGATCAGTCCAACTGATCTTCTCCAGCACCACATTTCAAAACTTTCCAGATACTTCTGATCCATTTTCCGAAGTGTCCACGTTTCAGCACCATACAAAGCTATGCTCCAAGTGTAGCACTTTATTAGTTTCTTCCTTAAATTTAAGTCCAGTTTGCTGGTGAAAAGATTCTTCTTCTTGTTGAATGCTGCTTTTGCCATGGCAATTCTGGATTTAATTTCACGTGTACACCTTGCATCATTTGTTATCATGCTGCCTAAATAATTGAAATATTCCACATTCTCTAAATGTTTTTGATGTATCATAATTTTTATTGGGGATGGTTGCCTTGAGATTCTCATTACCTTAGTTTTTTTCCACATTCATTTCCATTCCATAGCATCTTCCAATTTCAATTAGTCTCTCAACCATGCCCTGTAGCACGTTTTCTTCCCTAGCCAGTAGCACAAGGTCATCTGCATATTTCACAGTGCGAATTACTTGTCCTCCTATTTTGAAGTCTCCAAACCCTTCAAGAGCTTCCTTGGTAAGGTACTCGCTGTATAAGTTGAACAGAATCGGTGACAAGCAGCAACCTTGTCTAACTCCTCTTCCAATCTTCACACTTTTTGTCTCCCCTTGGCCCAGTCATATTTTGACACTCTGTTCCATGTACAATTTGCTGATCAATCTTCTCTCGCGCCAGTCTATCCCAGTTCCCTTTAGGATCTGCATTAATTTGGTCCAGTTGACAAGGTCAAATGCCTTCTTCCAGTCTATGAAGCAAGCACACAATTCCTCATCTATGACCAAGGTTCGTTCTGATATTATTCGCAGCATCCCAATTGCATCCCTAGTTCCTTTTCCTCTCCTAAATCCAAACTGATCTTCTCCAAGTGCATCCTCTGTCTTCCTTTCAATCCTTCTTCTAAGTATCTCGCTACTATCTTTGCAGCATGTGCAATGAGACTGATTGTGCGATGGTTGCTGCATTTTGTAGCTTTGGGCTTCTTCTTTAAAGCAATCATTGTAACTTCAATGAAATCTCTGGGCCACTCTCCAGTTACATACATGCTGTTGATCAGCTGTGTCATTAGTCTGAGACCATCTTCTCCCAACAATTTGAGTACATCTTCATCTCTTGTAGCCTTCTTATACCTTATCTCCTTGATAGCTTTTTCCACTTCACTTTGCAAAATATAAGGGCCTTTCTCGTCTTCATCTACTTCAGCTTCAGGTTCGACTTCTAGGTGTTCTGGTCGATTAGCTCGATCGTAGAGCTCTGTGATATATTTCTCCCAAATTTGCAATACTCATCTCTGATCTATTATTATATTCCCTTGAGAGTCTTCGATGCCAATGTTTTGAATCCCATGGTTTTCTTTCCAACCTAGTTCCTTTGTCTTCATGTACATTAGATCATAACGTCCTGTTCTTTGAAATTCTATGATCTCATCGCATATGCTCTCCAGATATTCCTTCTTGGCGTTGTCCGTGGCTCTTTTCAATTCGTTCCTCAGTCTTCTGTAGCTCTTCCTTCCTTCTTCGTTGTTGACATTCTTCCATTTCCTTCATTCATCCATTTTACTGATCATCTCCTGTGTAATCCATGGCTTTCTTGCTCTCCTCTCCACTTTTCCCACTAAATCACTCATAGTATCTAACACACATTTCTTGATATTGTTCCACTGCACTTCCACATTCCCACTTTCACATTTGATTGCACCAAGTTTTTCTTCTAGACTATCGTGTACTTCCTGTTGTTGAGCATATAGCTTCTCTAAATCCCAAATAGGATTTAAAAATATAGGAATGAGAATGTATATTAATGTAAAGCTCAGATTTTGTCTGTGATAAAATGACTTTATTGCAGTCCTCTACCAGAATTCAAATTTCTGGACACATGAGATTTTGCCCTGTGACACAGTGGTTTAAATAAAGGTTGAATATCTTGATAATTTTACACTTTAAATCATGTACCAACAGCCTGTACCACGAGAATTTTTTAATATTAAGAAAGTCAATTTCAGTAAGCTCTTGTAAACATGGTAGCAAACCTTTGGGTTCCATAAAAGGCAGGGAATTTCTTCAGTAGAAGGACTCTCATGGTGGCACAGTTAGCAGTTAGGTTAGGCTAACAATAAACTAACATTAAAATCACATAAAAACTTTCAGTTCATCCCCACATTACCACAGTTCATCATAGTCTACTCAGTAGGTCCAGACAGAAATCAAGCACAGAGAAAAAGAAATGTATATTACAGTAAAACCCCTATTTAATGAATTGCTGGGGGATTAGAATATATTTCACTAAATCGAGGTTTATATTAAATGGAGGTTTATTTGTTTATATAGAGCCATTGTCGGGACATGAAAAAATCATCACTAAATCCAAGATTTCACTAAATGCGGGAACATTAAATCGGGGTTTTACTGTATCTTTTTATGTTATGTACTTTGTGCAAAGACCTGAAAAAAAAGCAATACTTCACAATTATTAAAATAAACAGAAATTCCATTCAGTCACTAGTGTCAAAAGACTGCCAGCTTTTTACTAGTATCAGTCTGCCACTCAGTTTATCTTTCACGATCTGAGTAAAATAATATTTTCTGAAGAAGCAAAGTTACATTTTTAAGGGAAGGAAACCTGTTACAGTACCACCAGTTTTCATGAAAGAGGCTTCAGCTGAAAACATATACATTGGTGTGTGTGTGTATACATTAATTTAAACAGTCACTTTATGGCACAATCATTAAAAACAGCACACATACATACATATACACACACATACAATAACAGGAAATCCATCACAGCAACACTCTACACATATGTACACAAATAAAGCTTTCTATTATATTACAAATGAATAACAGAATGCCTTTACTTGGACATACACCATCTGAATGCTGTCCAGTTCAGTTTGTTATGAAAAACATACTATCAGCAAAAGGTCACTGTGCTAACTGATTATGTTGATGCTCCAGGAGAAAAAAATACAGATGTTTCTGTTTATTTGCAATTCAGTGAGTTCTATTCTAAAAGTCACAGACCCTGACAAGTCTCCAGGTTATAAAAACATACAATATTACAAAACATGAAATCACAACAAAAAAAAAACAAAGATTGTGAGGTTGAAGTTGTAACCTGGTTTCCATAAATCTTGGAAACTGTTAGAGAGGGACAGATATTAGTGTGAATCTTGGTAAATAGCCTGCAACTGACTTGTAACTGAACAACCTTTCTGTTGTCTACCTCAGCAAGTGTGAAATATCTTGATTTTCTTTCTTACATATTCTTCTCCCACATTGCATTACACCAACATGACATTAGTTTGTCTCTCTTCATGATGCCTGTCTTGAACTACTGAAGTTTTTAGTGGATATGCTATTGGAGGTCTGCACTGGAACTTGTGAAGGTAATTTAATTTTGGTTTAGGTCAGTCAAATATAACTTATCAACTCACTTAACAGAACAGGGTCCTTTTTGAGAATCTGCTATTCACTGAGCAACTCTAAGCAGTGCTAACATGATATACATTGATACATGCTACAGAGACTAGATCCTCTTGGATCGCATAAAAACGATTCAGATGTTTGTAGGCATACACTACATACAACATAAACAGACATGGACTTTCACCTGGCACTCTTCACGATTATGATAATCTCAATATCAACAGAGCTGTAATTTTACACTCATTATTTCATAACTTATAATTTTAATAGTTTATGTATCCTAATACTAATACTAATACTAGGTGAGGTGTTGGAGAAGATTGGAGGAGATCAATTGGACTGATCGTGTGGAGAAATGAAGAAGTATTACACAGAGTCAAAGAGGAGAGGAATATCCTACATACAATAAAAAGAAGAAAGGTTAACTGGATTGGTCACATCTTGCATAGAAACTGCTTTCTAAAACATGTAATTGAAGGAAAGTTAGAGGGAAGGATAGAAATGACGGGAAGACGAGGACGAAGGCATAAGCAACTACTGGATGACCTTAAGGAAAAGAGAAGATACTGGAAATTGAAAGAGGAAGCACTAGATAGCACCCTATGGAGAACTTTCTTTGGACTACAGAATGAATGAATACTAGGCATTGTACTACCAAGGTTGATGTGTTGGTGCTTATGCTCATTATTTGTAAGTCCATGAGGATGGCACCTTGGTGCAAAACATGTAGGAGTTTTCTAAGACTTACGTAAGATTTCTATCTTATTGTGTGCACTTGTTGCAGAATATAACTGATTATATATAATTCGAATTAAATGATACTGAAAGAGTTTACAGTACTTTATGAACCACTATTTGTGTAAAAGTTTGCTGTCTCATCATATGTGTGCATTAGTGACAGTGAACTTACAAATACAGAACGGACAGTGAGATAAGTGAACAATCTGACACTGAAGCAGTTGATGGGTGGAGTAAAGTTGATAAAATCCAAAATATAAAACAATTTTTTAGGGAACAGAGAATTCAACATGGTTACAGATGACCCTTCAGATATACCCCTGGTTGTTAGTGCTGTGATTGGAGATGACATTGCTCAAATTTTCCCTAAGCAGTCAAATCTGAACCATGGGCACAATTTTCAGCACCTGAAATCATTTGTTGTGGTCTGTTCAAATCTATGTATCCAATTTTGAGTGATGATGCTATATTGTACCAAGTTAATTTTTCAATGTTTCAGAGATAATAGCAGTTGTGAGGTGGAGCAATGACAGACAGCGTGCTTCATACATATATTCATAATAATTTATTCAGGCCCATGTTCCAGTACCCCAACATATACACACTATCAGCATGAAATGTATCATACAGTATTCACCCGAGAAGAACGTTCATTACGTTACCGTATGATAAATGTCTTTTATAACAATGTCTGGTATCTTCTTATTATTGGCTTGGCGCATTCTAGCATTTCTCTTGGCTGCAACAACTGCCTGTGATGGCTTTGCCTGGAAAAGTAAAAGGACAATAACACAACAATAACACAATGACCACAGAACTTGATACATCTGTTCTGCTGTGAAATTGTAGGAAATATGAACTTATACCATGTGAAAACCAATATGTTTGTAACAGTGGCAGCTCACAAGGCAAGCCACTGACAGAAGTGCATCACCTAAAATATTACTGTAGGCATGGTGACAAAACATACGCTTACATATGTGTGTAAACATAATATACTGATGACCAATGATAAGTTACTCTCAGAACATGTTTCTAATTCATGTCCGATATCCCAAAATGTGAAGAAGAAGCTACTTTCCGTTTCAGCATGGTCAGTGTAAAAATATTCCAGTTCAGGATACAATTTGTAGGATAGATAAGTGGTATAATAAGGTATGGGATCTTGCACAGAAAGCTTGTGAGGTGGGGCCCCCCCTTGCCTGTACCCTACCTCTGCTGGATGCCAGATTTTCATCCCTGTAATTGTACAAGAGACTGCATTTGTTGTCATTCTGTTTGAGCATGCATACTATTGCAATGTTTCATATGAATAATATGGTACGCATAAAAACACAATCCTACCAGTAGATGACCTGTAAATAATGAGGACTGCATTTAATTAGTCATGTCTTAAACATGAATCAAAGAAAGACGAACACTGTTACAAAACTTTTAGAAGTGCCTTTCAATTTGAGGCTGTGAAAAGAAAACAAACTTGGACCAAACAAGTCATGCCTACAAATCACACAACATATCAACAGAAGTTCAGGTAAGCATAAAAATAAATACTTTAATAAGAAATGGTATCCCAGTTATTGATAGCGTAGTCAGTATAGCGACTCGCTATGGGCTGGATGGTCTGGGGATTGAATCCCAGTGGGGGTGAGATTTTCTGCACCCATCCAGACTGGCCCTGGGGCCCACCCAGTCTCCTATTCAAGGGGTACTGGATCTTTCCATAGGGTGAAGCTGCCAGGACGTGGTATTGACCACCCACCCCATCTAGCACCGAGGTTATGGAAAATAGAGCTATACCTCTACTACCACTCTGGGCCTTCATGGCCTGTTCAAAGGCGAACTTTTTTATTCCAGAGCTATTTCGTTATGTGGTTGCCCTGCGAAGAAAGATTTATGTCAAATGCCTAGCACATCTTTTGACAAAAAATACAGATTATGGATCAGACCTTCCTTAAGCAAATCCACCATAACCAAACATAACCACACAACTTGCCCACACCCTGGTACCCTGGTTGTCCTCCCTTTTGTTACATACTGCACCACTGTATGCGGCGGGGCTTACTCTTATACCCTGAAGAAGGGAGCAGCAGATTCCTCCGAAACGTCGGTAAATTTCTATCAGGTTCACGGTGTTACTGCCCAGTAGACATATCTTCACAGGTTAACTGAGTTACATTAGGAGGGATAGAATTCATATTCTGCACTTTTTTCCGAAAATCTTATAAAACATAACCTTTTCATTCAGTCTTGGCGAACGCCTCAACAGAGGGCCATTCTCACTGGAAGACGTCTGGAGTGTTGATTTCTTCCCGGATCGTTTTGTAGACACCCCAACAGTAACATCATTCACTGTTTGGCATTTTGCACTTTTCGCATCCTGTCGAGGTTAAAGACGACAAGCGAACTATCAATAATCTTAACAAAGTTACATCAGATTTTAAATTTACGACTCCTGAGGCCCTTCGTTCATAAGATATTTCAAAAATATTATAATCAGGCAGTTAAGTTACTTCGACATGAAAACACATCGTTTCAATTTGACAAAATACTAACCATTTCCATTCCCCGTTTAACCAAATCCACAGAACTTCACAACTTGAACAATTAACAGCACTGTAGTCATAGCACACCTACAGCACCAATCAGCCCACCGTTTGTCCGTTTTAGGGAACGGCCTTGAATGTTAAAATTCAAAGCATCAGTTAACTCTGGGCATTAATAATGTTACACTACCACAAATACAGGAAAATATATCAAGGTAAACAATGACCCATACAGTCTTCTTTTCAAACCAATAGTAACATCATAAATTTTACATCGTTGGCTTGGTTGCACTGTATGTCAATTTGCAACAATCTGAAGACATTTGAACATTTGGCTCATTTCAACAAGTAGTAATGTCAGCCATTCTGCTAACTTCGATTGTAATCGCTGCTACACAGTAAACTGTCTTTAGAAAAGAAGAAATAATTGTGAAAAGTGTGATTATAAAGAATATGTGCTATTGTTGTTATTACTGTTATTATTTTAATCTCTATGTTTCATTATTTGTTGCCTGAAATTATTTAGTTTTGCACCTTGTAGTGTTCTTTATTACAAATGTTGGCAGTTGCGGCGAGTGTATGATGGCAGGTGTTCGGTTTGTAGTAATGTGATGTTTTATAAAGTAACTAATGACATTACTGTATCATATCAGAATTTACACGAATGGTTAACCATTTTACGGAGGAGGTAGATGCTTGTATTTATGACAGACAACCCCGTATTAAGAATTGGGATTGAATTATTCGAGGGCTTTCACTTGAACCACTAAGCACATGCTTGGAGCTGTGGGAAGCATGATTGCTGTTATAAGAATACAACGAAACTCCGGAATTTTTCTGAGTAAACTGAAGCTGCTGACTTCAGTGTCAGTAAGTACTTGGTCACCGTTAGCAACAGCATTCAACACGAAACCCGGGCGGAAGCTTAATCTAAGTCTTACAAAGGATGTTGCTGTAAGTAATACATTCCTTAATCACATCTTGTACAAGTGTGTCCAGTGAAGTTAAGGTTCTTATTACAACTCATGTTTTAGGGATTATTTGGCGTTCCAGAATTGCAGAGTCATGAAGGATTTTATGCTATGAAAGAACGAGCAGTGTGGGAAACAGATAAGCTGATCTCAGAATCTTGCAGTTCCTGCAGGTGAAGCACTTTAGTTTGTAATTTACTATTTGTAGTTTAATTACCGTTCGTTTTGTACCTTATGGGCAGTCAGTGTTTGCACAAGACATATAAAGCATATTATCACTTTGCAGGACCCGCAAAATAGTAGAAGTATTTGACGAATTATCAGACACGCTGTGTAAAGTTGCAGATTTAGCTGAGTTTGTCAGGATCGCACACCCTCAAGCTGCATATTCCCAAGCTGCAGAAGATGCCTGTGTCAGTATTAGTGGCATTGTTGAAAAGTATGTATGACACACTTATTTTGATTCCGGAGAGATTAGCACCTGGACAAAAATGGCTTAAGAGCTTTAATGCTTGTTGACTGTTGGTAGTCAAGCATAAGTGTGTAGATGCACCATTTTCTTAATGTACTTTAATTTAGGTGCTTAAAGTAAAATAAAACAAACATGAAAATATTCACAGTTTTGTGGTATGTTGGATAAAATGAACACATATTGTTAGTACTAGAGTTGGTTAATTTTGCATGACAGTGGGAAGGCGAAGGTAAATAAGGTAGTTCTTTTGGGACATTTTAAAGTGTTCTAGCAGTTGCCCTGTATTAATGGTTTCTTCGGCAGACTGAATACCCACCGAGAACTCTACTGTGCACTTCATGCTGTTGTGGATGCAGGGGACAAATTTCCCATGTCTTCTGTGGACCAGCACGTAGCACAGCTCTTCTTGTTTGACTTTGAACAATCTGGCATCCACCTGTCAGAGAGAGAGAGAAAGCGAGTTGTGGCACTGAATGATTCGATTCTACACATGGGACAGAGGTTCATAGCAGGTGCTGTTTCTCCACGTGCTATCTCAAAAGATTCGCTCCCATCAAACTTACGTCAGTTGTAAGCAATCTGCTTTTGTTTATTTTCTCCAATTTCAAAATGCAGTAAGAGGTACTGCATATATTGCATCATACAGTAATATTATTTCAGCCATACACCTGTACAATCATACATAGGGTGTTCAGAAAGTAATCTCTCCATATTGTATCTTTACATCCTGACAGGATATTGAAATGAAACAAAACACAAAATATAGCTCAGAATGTGTACTGTGTTTCTATACCTTATTTTTCCATGTAGTATCCCTCTAGTTTATACAGCGCCACCAGCACTAAACAAGTTTTTCAAACCTGTCTGTGTAGTATTCTTCAGGCCATTCTCAAAACCATTTTTCTGTAGCAGCTTGAACATCTTCATCACATGTGAAATAAATTTCTTTGAGATGTTTCTTGAGAGCTGCAAACAACCAGAAGTCAGATGGTGCCAAATCCAGGCTGTAGGGAGGGTGTGGAACAATTTCAAATCTGGTGCTCTCTATCACCGCAGAAGTGGCATAACTAGTGTGGGGTTTGGCATTATCATATTGAAGAAGCATCAGCTTTTTTTTCTTCTGACATGTGACTGATTTATTCTTTCAACCTCTTTAGGGTCTTCACATAGTTCTCGGAGTTGATTTTCATACTTTTGATCATGTATTCTTGGTGAATGATGCCTCTGTAGTCCCAGAAAATGGTGAGCATCATTTTCTATAGGAAGGTTGGGTCTTCAATTTTTTCTTTCTGGGAGAAGTGGGATGACAATATTCAAGTGACTGGGTTTTCAATTCTGGTTCATAGTGATACACCCAACTCTCATCCCCTGTGACAGTGCTGTACAGAAAATCATTATCCTCGCTTTTGTAGCGAGCAAGTAATCGCTGACATGCTTCCAGTCTTCATTTTGGGCATAAGCTGATGTGGCACCCATCAAGCAAGCACTTTTTTGTAACCCAAACCTGCTATAATCTCATTGACACTAGCTAAACCAATGTTTAACTTTTGTGCTATGGCTTTCTGAGAAATTCTGTGATTTTCTTGAATAAGTTCATTGAATTTCTGCCTGTTAAAATTGTGAGTTGCACCAACTGGCTTTCCAGACTGTGGCTGGTTATTCAGTTCCAAATTTCCACCACTATTCTTTGATTTTCTCACCCAGTGATGCACAGTACTTATGTCCACAGAATCTTCACCATAGAAAGCTGAAAATTGCCAGTGAATTGTGATGCGAATTTCATTTTCGTGGGTCAAAAACTCAATAACAGCTCACTGTATGATGCGCTTTAACACAGTTGAGAATGAGTCATCCATTTTGAACTGAATACAACGCAAAGCACTACACTGTTTACAATCCAACGAAATGCACAATAATAAAAGTGAAAGTGAAGTGCATTTCGTTGGTTTGTAAACAGTGAATTGTAAAAATGCACAGTGAGACTAATATAAAAAAAAGCAAAGCACTATGTTTACCAAGCCGTACCGCATGGCAGTTTGAAGCTCAAGGAACACTGAACAAGTTGGGACAAGTACTGCTTGCGTGAGATACTTGTGCGGAGGCATTACTTTCCGAACACCATACATACTTGAACATATAGCTGTGATGAAAATATAAGACGTGTGATTAGTAATGTAAAACAAGTGTGGTCATCTTTTGAGATTCCACATTTTGGGAGATCACTTATGTTCATCACAAATCTGCAGTGTAACAGGTGCAGGTTGAATTTGAAGGAAAAATGTGTGTTATGTGGTATACCAGAAAGAATGTCAAGTACTGTGCAACATTCATATTTAATTTGCTTAAGACTTGCAGGTCGTAAGCCTTGTCACATATAAGTCAAATGCTGTCACTTTGGAAGCCCAGAAAAGGGTAATTCTTGCTTTCTCATTGAATGGGTTGTCAGAGTGCTAATGCATTTTGGCAGTTCTGGGTCAAAATGTAGGTGCAGTCCAGTCATCGTGACTGAGGTTTTAGTACTTTACTGGGTACAGTCAGGATAATACCTTGAGGTCATGACTTCTTCATTTCAGAAACTTCCTGATCCATTCACACTTATTACACCATTTCTCATGCAACCTCACAGAAGCTCAGCAGTTAGTACTATGGTGTCAACATAGTAACTCTTAAGCACTCAGATGCCACAGATGACAAAATAAGTTCACTTTCAATCATGCAGCGAAGCTCTAACTGTATCAAAGCAAAACACTAGTGTTTTGTATAATATATCATTCATATACTCAGAGGGTTAAAAGAATGTCTTGCTGTGGAAATGTGAATTGTGCAGGTGACGCATCTCAGTTATGCAATCATATTTTACAGTTTCTCAATCGATGGTGATCAGGTGCTGGTGACTGGTTTGTATGCAGACGCTCCAATGTAATGGCACGTGAGGCAGCATATCGCATCTTCCTGTATCCAGATAAACATCAGGAATATCTGCTTAGCGAGCTGCTCAGTTCTCGCCATGAACTGGCTCAGCTTTGTGGCTTTCCTACATTCAGTCATAGGCAAGTGCATTTGGTTCTAAGGAGGGAGAACAGGGGTGGAGAAGTTTGCATGATAAGGAGCTTCATGGTTTTGCTGTGCACCAAATGTTAGGTTGATGAAAGTAATGAGGCTCTAATGGGCAGGTCATTTAGCATGTGTTGCAGAGATGAGAAATGCCTACAGAATTTTGATCAGAAAAACAGAAAGGAGGACATCACTTGGAAGACTTGGGCATAGATCAGAGGATAATTTAAAATCCATCTTAAAGAAGTAGAGTGGGTTGGTGTGGATACAGACCAGTGACAGGCTCGTGGGAACATGGTAGAGAATTTTTTCATTAAGTGAGTGCTTTGTGCTATGTAATATGATGAAATTTTAAGTCTTCTGGGATGTTACACCATGTCAGATGGTAAATAGTTCATGAATGTTCGAAGGTACCACAATCCTTTGGAACATCAGTGACTTTTTACCAGTTGACACAGTGTAACATCCAAGAAGACTTGAATCTTTAACACTATAGCAAGAACCTCAAATCTTGCAAGTGTCTATGACACCTGAAATTCAACCCTTTTCCTGCCAGTTCAGTAACTGAGCTGGTCAGATTATGTTAGGCCTATGATAATGTGAGCTGAACAGTCCTTATAGGTTGACTGTCTATTGCATTTTGAGAGATGGCATGACCATGCAAATATAGCTGCTTACCTTGGGAACAGTAGACTGTCCTTTTAAGTGTTATTCGTTTTACAAATGAACCTGCTTTGGACTTGACGGTAGACACAGATTCAGATTGCACATCTAATTTACCAATAATGTGCATGGAACCAGGGCTCTGAAGTCAAGCACAGCAGAGACTCCTGACATGGTGAATGAGTTCCTTGAAATCTTGACCCAGCAGCTCCAGAAGAGGGCAGCAGCTGATTTTAACACTATGAAAAAGATGAAGGCTGCTGAAAACCCAGGATTTGTTGGACAGGTATGGATAATTCTCTTGCATTTTAGTACATCTTAAGTCGAGATATTTATTGTTGCTACGTGAAATCAACACTATGCAAATCAACAGCAATAAAAATGTACATCAGAATTTGAGTTCACATACTTTCCAATGGAATCTTTGTGCTTTTGCATTCTTGAATCTTACTGGGGATACAAACCTGTTAGCAGAACTCAGGCAGTACTCCTTATACAGTCGTATAGATTGTCTTTATATTTTGGTAAATATACATTACATCAACAAGTGGTTCAGATGAAAATTATAGTTATTAGCGTGATATACATTTTTTAGGTTGCACAACAAGAAATTATATGAATTGATATGAGCAATGACAACTGGTAATTACAGTGAGTGCAGCAAAGGAATTTTGTTTTTGTTGTTGGTAATGTTCAGCCCTTCCAGTCATTTTCATTTCACTACTTGCATCCCAACAATATGTGCAAGAGTGCCATTCTCTCTGTTGCAGAATTTGGCTCCATGGGATACACCATACTATACATACAAGGTGAAAAGAGATTGGCTTCAAGTTGGCAATTCTGAATTTTCTCCTTACTTCTCACTTGGAACCTGTATGGAGGGTCTGAACAACCTCATGAACAACTTGTACAATATCAGTCTTGTCAATGATGAGCTGGCACCAGGGGAAGCCTGGGCATCTGATGTTTACAAACTTGCTGGTATCAGAACTGTTGGCTTCTTTGAAGAAAAACTTTATTGGTTCAATGTGTAGTATCATTTTATCAGTAAAATTTATGTTCAGAGAACATGGGTAAACAATATGCAATTTTGCCAGTAATTTGATAAAAGTAAAAAAATTAATTACAGAATTACAGATTCTACTATTAACATTGAATGCAACACTGCAGAAGTATGGAAAGAATGTACTGGAAGAATTAATTCTGATAGGATTCTCAAAAAATAATAAATTAGGAACCTGGAGGAAGAAGATGCCTTTCTTCTTCTTCTGTGTCTATGGGCCCGTCGGCATTAGCTCCAGACGCACCGCAGCCTTAGGCTTATTGTGCTAACCCTTAGTCTTTCAATTATCAAGTCTGCAGCCACAGCCGTTCCTTGATCAGGTTCATCGAAGGTGGAATACTCGAGTAAGAGTGGGGTCTGGTCACACCCCCACTACTCGCCACCGCCTTCTCTTATTTTAATGAGCTACTTCCGCTGCATTCCCGAGAGTCGCCTGGTCTGCAGTTTATCACACCTGCGGCCAGTCTGTCCTCATCAGAGGAGACAGCGCAAGGCTCAGAGCGTACAGCCCCTCTATGGGCCCGTCGGCATTAGCTCCGGACGCACCACAGCCCTAGGCTTGTTGTGCTAACCCTTAGTCTTTCAATTATCAAGTCTGCAGCCACAGCCATTTCTTGATCAGGTTCATCGAAGGTGGAATACTCGAGTAAGGGTGGGGTCTGTTCACACCCCCACTACTTCTCGCCACCGCCTTCTCTTATTTTAATGAGCTGCTTCCGCCGCGCTCCCGACAGTCACCTGGACTGCAGTTTGGTGACACCTGCAGCCAGTCTGTCCTCATCAGAAGAGACAGCGAAAGGCTCAGAGCATACAGCCCCAATATGAAGTTTGCAGTCACAGCCGCTCCTTGATCAGGTTCATCGAAGGAGGAATACTCGAGTAAGAGTGGGGTCTTTTCACACCCCCACTACTTCTCGCCACCGCCTTCTCTTACTTTAATGAGCTGTTTCCGCTGCGCTCCCCAGAGTCACCTGGTCTGCAGTCTGGTCATAAAGACACCTGCAGCCAGTCTGTCCTCATTAGAAGAGATAGCAAAAGGCTCACAGGTTAATTGAAGGTGGAATACTCGAATAAGAGTGGGGTCTTTTCACACCCCCACTACTTCTCGCCACCACCTTCTCTTACTTTAAAGAGCTTCTTCCGCTGCACTCCTGTGAGTCGCCTGGACTGCAGTTTAGTCATATAGACACCTGCAGCCAGTCTGTCCTCATCACAAGAAACAGCAAAAGGCTCAGAGCCTACAGCCTCCGTATCAAGTTTGCAGCCACAGCCGCTCCTTGATCAGGTTCATCGAAGGCGGAATACTCGAGTAAGAGTGGGGTCTTTTCACACCCCCCTACTTCTCGCCACCGCCTTCTCTTACTTTAACGAGCTACTTCCGCTGCGCTCCCAAGAGTCGCCTGGTCTGCAGTCTGGTCGTAATGACACCTGCAGCCAGTCTGTCCTCATCAGAAGAGATAGCAAAAGGCTCACAGGCTCATCGAAGGTGGAATACTCGAGTAAGAGTGGGGTCTTTTCACACCCCCACTACTTCTCGCCACCGCCTTCTCTTATTTTAATGAGCTACTTCCGCTGCGCTCCCGACAGTCGCCTGGACTGCAGTCTGGTGGCACATGCAGCAAGTCTGTCCTCATCAGAAGAGACAGCGAAAGGCTCAGGGCATACAGCCCCAATATCAAGTTTACAGTCACAGCCGCTCCTTGATCAGGTTCATCGAAGGAGGAATACTCGAGTAAGAGTGGGGTCTTTTCACACCCCCACTACTTCTCGCCACCGCCTTCTCTTACTTTAACGAGCTACTTCCGCTGCGCTCCCAAGAGTCGCCTGGTCTGCAGTCTGGTCATAATGACACCTGCAGCCAGTCCGTCCTCATCAGCAGAGATAGCAAAAGGCTCACAGGTTCATCGAAGGTGGAATACTCGATTAAGAGTGGGGTCTTCTCACACCCCCACTACTTCTCGCCACCACCTTCTCTTACTTTAATGAGCTACTTCCGCTGCACTCCCGAGAATCGCCTGGATTGCAGTCTAGTCGTATAGACACCTGCAGCCAGTCTGTCCTCATCAGAAGAAACAGCAAAATTCTCAAAGCCTACAGCCTCAGTATCAAGTTTGCAGCCACAGCTGCTCCTTGATCAGGTTCATCAGAACTCAGCTCAGTACTTACTTGTATCAAGTATACAGCCTCAGCCACTCCTTGATCAAGTCCATTAATTACTGTGTCCATTTTATTCCCACAAGTAATGGGGAAGTAACAGTCACCACCCGCAGAGCCCCTTACGGGTGGAAGGCATAAATACAACGGGGTGCTGCCCGGTTCCCCGAGGGGATCGTAAATGCACTGCTGTTTTTCCACCCCAGTGCCACGCAGTCCTCGGCACGATACCTCACACCTTGACTTGGGTGAATAGGAAGGATGTTGTGGAAAGGTTATTGGTTCAGACAGGTCGTTGTGGAACACACTTTGTCTGGCCCCTCAGCTGAGGCCTGCCCGGCTTGGGAGACCCTACCAGTAGCTAAGCTACCGCCGGTTTAGCCCCCAGCTTCTTTGGGGCACTCAAACCCTCTCCGCCCGCACGGACAGTGCTTCGTTAAGGCGGTGCCCCTGGGAGGGTAAGAAGATGCCTAGTAAGACCTCTAAAAATGCTGATGGTGTGGTAGCAGAGAGCTGAGTCAGTATTTGAGTGTGGTGACATTGGTTGGATTTTTTACCATAATTTTCTATTGCAGTTTTTCATGAAAGGGAGGGACTTCTAGGACATATTTATTGTGACTTCTATGAACGTCCAGGAAAACCTAACCAAGACTGCCACTTCACAATTCGTGGTGGAAAGGAACTACCAGATGGATCATATCAGGTAGTGCACAAACACACAGTATCATATGCATTTGGAACTAAGATACAAAGATTCATCAGGTTTGCAGTTTTAGTATATTTATTTGTAGTTTACTTAATAATTTCATTAAAAAAAGACAGGTGTATGGTAGCATCATAGGACTGACTTATATGCCCATGCATCTATTTTACCTGTGTGTGTCATATCCTTCCCAGCAACTTTTAAACCATTTGGCTACTTTTCATGAAACATGGTACAAAAATACCACTGCAGCAAGGCTGGTGAATCTTTTTAAGGCAATTAAGGCCATATGTAAGTTAACATTTCATTTGTAATTTAGTTACTATTTTTATTCATATATTTCTCTGCAACAGAATTTTGCAAAACCAACGCATGTGGCACGCATACCAGTAGCTTACTGTCACTGCACTAGAGACCAATCCACCTTTATTCATTTCAATTCCCTACCATGAATAATACCGCATGGCAGAGTTGCGAACTTCAGAAGTAAGAGCGACACTACTGTCATTAGTGCTGTTTAATATAGCATCCTGAAATACTGTGTGCTATTACATCTGCCAAAAGCATGTAACTTTTGTTAAGGTTATTTTTTGGAATGTAAAATAATACAACAGCTGCATGAAATCTATACTAGGCATTCCATGTGGTTTCAATGATTAACCATTGAAGCTAGAAATGTGCATTTTTTTTTTGAAGATGCTGATGTTTGTAAATATGGCTAAAATGTGTGTGCAACAGTTTTACTAATACTACTACTACTACTACTACTACTACTACTACTACTACTACTACTACTACTACTACTACTACTACTACTACTGCAGCAGCAGCAGCTGTTGTTGTTGTTGATTCTCCTCCTCCTTCTCTTCTTCTTCTTCTAACTTCTACCTCTTCTTCATTCTCTTCATCCTCTTATACTTTTCCTCATCCTTCTCCTACAATTAAGAGGTGATAGAAGGGAAAACATGTGAAAAAATCCACCCTGTACCCAAGAACTTTTACACAGAGTCCAGTTGCTATTAGACCTCCAGGTCACCAGTGAATTTGAAATCTTGTATGGCCATACTAAAATGTGTAGCATTATAAAGTGTGTATGTGACATTACTGTTGCACTTGACTGAATTGTATTAGTGACTTGAATCTCAGGCCTCTGCACCTCACTCTTTGTCTGCTTTGAATATTTATCCAGAACCCTGTGGTGGTCCTGATGCTAAATCTGCCAACTCCATGCTGGTCAAATCCAAGCCTCTTGACTCCTGGCATGGTAGACAACTTGTTCCATGAGATGGGACATGCTATGCATTCTATGTTGGCACGAACACGTTACCAGCACATCACAGGGACCAGATGCACCACTGACTTTGCAGAAGTGCCGTCAGTACTGATGGAATATTTTGCTGCTGATCCCAGGGTGGGTGACGATTAACAGCATTTCCAGTTGGTCTGTAAGGGGCATGACAGAATAGAATATTTCTGTTTCCTAGGCAGTTTGAATTTGATCCAGGTGCAAAAAACCTAAGTGTTGCTACACCTTTAAACATAGTTACACACATTCAGTAATATTAATAGTGACTTGTTCATATTTCTGGTCACTAAGTTATGTAATTTACAACTGTTATAAGAATTTTCTTCATAACCTTTAATGGCTTTGTTGCTAATGAGAGATACCCAATTTTTTAATGTAGTCAAATTATCCAATTTAGGTTGCATGACAGTTTATAATTTATTTCCATACATTGAAATGTCAGTTTGGTGGACATGGTGAAACGAAGGTGTGCAGTTTCTCTTCAGTGATAATTTCGAGTTTGTGCAGGGTTTAATTTCTGTTGGAATGAGAACAGCATTACCTGGAGATCAACATTTTTCAGGTGGTAGGTACATTTGCCAGGCACTTCCAGACACAGGAATGTATGCCAGAAGACATGCTGGTGCGTCTGTGTGCATCAAAACATCTGTTTGCTGCTTCAGAAATGCAATTACAGGTTTTCTACTCTGCTCTTGATCAGCGGTATCATGGCTCACATCCTTTTGAAGGATCTACAACTGATGTGTTGGCTGAACTGCAAAAGCAGTACTATGGCATACCATATGTTCCAAACACAGTACGTCTGTAGCCAATAGTTTTATTACCATATTTGTTATAAAAAGGAAAGTTAGAAAATCACATGGGAAGAGACCAATAGGAAGACCCATAGTATGGGAGGAGGATATTATTAACATAGATCTTAGAGTACTATATTTAGAATACATGAATCGGATTGAAGTGTCCCAGAATAGAGTCCAGTGGTAGGCCTTTCAGTTAAGGGTAATGTATCTTTGGGTTCCTTAACACAAATTCTTGACTGGGTAAGCAACTGTCAGTTGTTGAAGGAAGACTATATCATTGAGGAAATTAGTTTCTTTCATCACCTACCCTAATACTTTGTACACAGTTTGAGCACTTAATATGAATTAAAAGCAAAGAAGCAAGCGTATCTTTTTTTGTTTTTCACTAATGAAAGATGTAGACTTGTGGTATTCTTACAAGTCTCCCACTCTGAACATATAGTTATCCAAAATGGTCTGATTAAAAATGAAGTAACTTTTGCATCTCTTCACAGTATATTTCACTCTTGTTCAGTAATTACAGTCACCACGAACATATATATTTTCGACAAAATTAGGCTACCGGTTTCAGCTCTATAGAGCCATCATCGGGCCTATACAACAACCATGAAAATCAAACTCTATATTTTTTGTAAAAGGAGTCCCCTTATTTTGTACAATTATATGTATAAAAACAGGGGGGGGGGGTGTTGCCTAAGAAAGAGTATGTCTTAACAGTGTGAATATAAAAGATATAAAATAAAAATATAAAATACAAAATACAAGCATATAAGCATAAAAATGTGAATATAAAATTGTGTATAAAACTATATATAAAATGGTGTCGGACCATAAGATGTGGATGTATAAGAAGGCCAGTGTTAATCCTGTACTTACATATGGATTTTCATGTGACCGGATAGACTGGTCCTGCAGGAAGGTTGGTTGTATTGACTTTATCCCGTACTCATGGTATTTTGTGTGGTATCCACGCGTGTACAATTTTCTAGTTTTTATTTTGTGTGGATACAGGAGTTTTATGTAAGGCACGTATTTTCACTGGTCCTTATGCTGCTTTCAACAGCACTGCTGTGTTTACAGTCGACTGTCCGGTAGTCTAATTGTGTTGAAAATATATATGTTGGTGGTGACTGTGGTGGTACTGAACAAGAGTGAAATGTACTGTGCGTGTACATATCAATGGGGATGTCAAATATTAAGATTTTGCATCTCTTCTTCATCTCATTGTGTACTTACATTTTGTGTGACATTGTGGTCTAGGTTACTAGACACATGATTCCAAGCAGAAATTCAAGTTGTCTTGGCTCTGTATAAAGATACACTAACAATCGTCCTCAAGCATTTGATAGTTGTTCATCTGATGAAGAAGTCTGTTACAGAATCAGTAGACTCATCAGTGTTCATAAAAGCCTGCCATTAGACTTTATCCTCCTATCCATGTGTAGGCCTCCAATGTGGTCTCTTTCGGTCAAGTTTTCCTATTAAAATTTCGTATGTTATTCTAGTTTCCTTCAATGCTGCCATGTCCTGCTCATCTCATTCTTCTTAATTTAAAGTCAGGTGAGGAACACAAGTTTTGAAGTTACTTATGTAATTGTCTCCATTCTCCTGTTATAGCATCATCTCCAAATACAGTGTTCCCTGTGTAAGAAGTTTTTAACGGGCCAGTGAAAAAGAACCTGACAGGGAAAATTTGTTATAAGGGAAATGTAAAGATTAGATTCATTTTTCAGATATATTTTTTATTTTTGTCCCAAGCAATTATTGCATAATTATTTCACTTACCAAAGTTACAAATGTATATTGTTAGGGAAACTTGGATATACAATTACTTCAGTGTTAAAAATTCATAATACGTCATAATGGAGCACCTAAAAACTACAATCCAAAGTCATTTGTTATTAGTGCATTGCACTTTCTTCATTTACCTCACTGGTGTCCTCCACCTGAGGGCTGTCATCTACTGTAATAAAATCTTCAAAACTACACCCTTGAAGTTAAATCTTGCTGCAACATTTCTAGGTTATGCTTTGGTTAGTAAAAAATGAACAACCAAAACCGTGTAACCAGAAATGAAGTCAAGAGGTTGTGCACAAGTGATGAAGTGGTCTGCAGTGGATTAGTTACTGTAGTACAGTTCGACCATCAAAAAAAGAATAATTGTTATAGAGCCTTGGGTGCATATTAAATGGGTAATTTTTTTTATGAAATTCTAAAAAAAGTGAACTTGTTGGAAGTTGGAAAACTGTTCACCTGAGAACTTTATATGCTACAGAATTTAACATTATTCATGTGGAAGTTATGGCAAGACTTAAAAGCCTGAACTTCTTACACAGGAAAACTTTGTATCGGGGAAACACAATGCCGATGAGAGGGGTGGGGAACTTGGAACAAATGACCAGGGCCTGGCAGTCTGGAAGGGGGCCCAGGGCCCGACTACGCTGTGTTATGTTTTTGTCTTTCTCGGTAGTATCATTATTTGTCAATGGTACAAATTAACCCTTTCAGTCCAAACCCAAGTCACTCTGCAACTGAGACTCAGTCTTCCCAATCTAGCATCAAGACTTTTAGCCAGTCTGCCCTTGCTTGGCGGCTCAAACCTGCTTTCAGTGGCCCTGGGGAAACATGTTCTTCTCAGCACTTTTTTCTTAAATGCCCACACTTTGTATTCCTCCCTCACAGTGAAAGACTAAATTCACATCCATAGTATATAGTTTTATGATTTTAATATTTAGCTTTCTTAAGAAAGGACAAGAAGATAACATTTTGCTCTCAATGGATACAGACTGCTATATTTCTTCATGTTACAGGCATGGCAGTTGAGATTCTCACACCTGGTTGGGTATGGAGCAAAATATTATTCTTACCTCTTGTCACGTGCTGTGGCAGCATGGATATGGCAAACATACTTTGAAGCTGATCCTCTGAATTCATCTTCTGGGGAGCGATATCGTCAGGAATGCTTGGTGCATGGTGGAGGTAAGCCAGCACGTGAGCTTGTGGCTGATTTCCTGGGAAGAGAAGTCACACCTGCCAATCTTGCTAACAGTTTAATAAGTGAAATTGACAGCAACAATGAGCATATTAGTAGAATTAGGCAGTGAAGTTTTGTGATGTGAAATGTGCAGGAACTGCAGACCCATAAACCATCTTGAGGTACAGAAGGAAATTTTAGTGGCTGATGTACTTTAGTATCTACTTACTTTTTTTAATATCTACTGTAATCATGTACTTTGTATATAATGTCAATAATGTGCAAATAAAACCTAATGTTTTATGATGAAATGAAGGTGGTTTGGAACACAGATCTGGGACATATATGCTTGCAGACCGTGTAAGGAAATCCTGTTGGTGATTAAGAAGCAGCTGCTAGGACCGAGAATGGTAATACAGCTTTGTGCCATTAGGCACCATAGTATTATCACTATCTTTGGTGTCAGTCTAGTGAGTTTTGCAGGCACTTCTTTGCATGGCTTCTCAGTGGGTGTTTTATTGTTATGTATGTAAAGTGAGATTCACAACTTTCTAATGGCTGATTTAAAAGAACAACATATTTGCGTTATGTTTATCTTCATACTCAGGGAAAACTGCTTTGGAAATGCATGAAATGCTCAAAATAGCTTTCTGTGACAATGCCATGGGGAGAACACAGACTTTTCTGTGGTTTTCTTGACTGAAATGTGGAGAAGCTTGGGGGGTGAAAATTGTTAGTGTTAAGGCTGTCCCTCAACGAGTTAAACAGACGAAAACATGGAGAAAGTCTACAAAATCGACGGAAACCAGTGGATTACCATTTTTGAGACTGCTGGCAGGTTAGGCCTCTGGTATGGAACATGACAGCAAATTCTAAGGGAGGACTTGAACATCTCCTCTCAAGGGTCATAACAGGAGACAAACTGTGGATTTACTGTTACAGGCTAGGAGGGTGTTGTTTCTAGATGTTCCTGAAATTCATTAAAACTCACCAACTGTCCTACATGCAATTCCAGAAAGTCAGTCCCAGTGGTGCTTCCAGCAGTGGCAGAAACACTGCACTTCACTTCACTTGTCCATTGTTTTTGAGTAATGTAGGGTGGTTATTTTTTGCACTGTTCACTATTGAAGTGAAGTGCACTTACGTGCATACTGAGCCCCTGATGATGGTCAATTTGTGACCGAAACGTACGTAGGGCTATTGTCAAGTGTAAATATAACTTAATTAGTGCATTTGTCAGTATACATTCCATTTATATATTAACAAAATGCACGGTGAACAAAAAATCAAGGTATGTGTATATTTTGTTATAGACTCAGTTTGGTAACTTTTGGATATGCTCTTGTTGATGCGAGATAATATTAAAAGGCCTTTTGGGAAGTGGGGTGTACTTTATTGACCCCTATTTATTAGTGGCAACTTTGGAACTGTAGGTTATTTAGTAAAGTTACAGGCCAGTTTTTGTAATAATGAATTTCAAATGAAGTGGCCATGGTCTGTGTAATATATTGTCCCAGTATTTGGCTGGAGGGACTTAGAAACCATGGGCAACTGTCACGGTAGCCAGCCTCGTTGCTGAGATTTGAAATTGGGACCTCACATACACAGCCAGAGTGTTAACCACATGACTACAATGTTGGGTGATGCACATTGTAAAAGTGGGAGGTGGATGGAATCTGCTCAGTATTGTGGCTTTGGTATCAGATGTTGTCCCCTTCTGTATTTGTAATACAGAGGGGTTTATTCACATAACAATTCCATACCTGAACCGAAGGCACCTCAAGTTCTGTTGTCCTTGAGGCCGCAGTATTTGTGTAACCGAGTCTCAGAGCAGTTTCACCAGCTCTTAACCCTTTGTTGCTGATAGTTGACTACGTTCAAGGTGCAGTGTGATGGTGAGAAAGCCAAATGTCCATGGAAGTCGTTGGCCAAAAAAATGCAAAGTAATGGGTGGGAATTTACATCCATGGTCTTTTGCAGAGTACACTGGGCATTTAATTCCAGCTCCAAAGGTTAAACCATGGGTCTCAAACCCGTGGGCCACGTGCGGCCTGCCAGGTAGTATTATGCAGCCCACGGCCACATTTGTAAATTATATATGCACTATAAAAATTACACAATTAAGGTGGTTAGGTGTACCACTTACTGTTATTTTTCTGCGTGCTGCCTGCAAACCAGCCCACAATAATGGGTGTGGCCCTTTGCCATAAAAAGGTTGTAGATCCATGGGTTAATCTATGCCCCTGGCAGTTTTATTGAGCAACTGGAAGAAAATTGAGTGCTTGAATTTTGCATGGAGTTGTACAATGTTTTACACCAACTGTCATAAAACATATCTGTCCAATCCAAATCCCTCAGAACAAGTTTAAAAATAATGGCTGACCTAGGACATAATTCCAGTTCTTTGTCAAACAGGCTCAACATCTCAACTTGACTATGGTAGCAAGCCACAAATGGTACAGAGAAGAAATGCAGATTGTAAATCCAGGGCAAAATATACATGTTCTATTTCATGGAAACTAAGTAATCCCACTGTCCATCCCAATATATGAGGGAACCAATTAAAAATCACAAGCAGCACATGATAAAATAACATTAGACTCATGCAGTAAAAATGCTGAATTGCTTCTTAATGCCAAAAACCTGTGGGCTATGCAAACTCGATAAAATGTCAATAAAATTAAGAAGAAAACACTTCATCCTAACTTACAGTTCACAAGAATTTGTGTAGAAAGCAGGGATTGGAATAGTGAATTCCACTAGTACACACACACAGTACTGCTCTTTGTTGTTAAATTTCCTGACCAAAAACTCTGGCATGTGATTATGAGATGCCTATAATGGAAGATAATTGAAAAGTGAGATGTTTTCTCCAGAAAATACTTCATTAGCCCAATTGTCGTACTTCATAAGGCAAGATAGACTTATGGTGCCAAGTGCTTATGTCCATCTCTCTTTCTCTCACACACACACACACACACACACAGTAAAACCTCATTAATTTGAAGTGCTTTGAATTAAGCAGTGTCAAATTATGAAATTTTTACAATGCACACCTGCCTGGTACAAGGTTGGTTAAGTCCTGGTGTTGTGAGTTATGATATTTTCACTTAATTGAGTAACTAGATTACCTTGTGTTTATTTTTTAAACGGCCTACTATGTAATGTAATGCACTTACATCAAAACACAAGCCAGCACACAATAATTCACATGGTCTAACTTTATTCCTAGTGCACCACTGTAGAATAGTGCAGTCACAGTTCTTGCAACACAGCAGCAATGCTCAGACCAGCATGGTAGCTCAGCCAGGTTACTCCAATGTACACGTTACGATGTGAAACAATGTCGACTACATGCATGGAATACTTTAGGTTGCCTTCAGATTACAGAAAGGTTACAGGTTGGTGTCATCTGTCGTTCAGTTCACAATATTTCATTGCTGCTGTTACACATTGTATGAATGACACAGAAAAATGCCCAATACGTTTATAGTTCACAGGATGGTTCCTTCATATCACAGAAAGGTTAGTTAGTGGTTGGGATCAACTGGTCAACACTGAGAAGCTTGCTGAAGCTCCCAAGACATGACTTTGCAATTCCTCCCACCTGTTTCCCACCGATAACACATCATGTGCAATGACAGGCAGCTTGTCCGATCTACAGTCTGTGACAGGAAACAGTGACTCCAAACTCATGTGACCACTGCAGGCAATGAAAATTCAGCTAGTTACACATCCAGCACACAAGCATGTACAGTTGAATTTTTCGTTGCCTCTGTGAAGGTCATGTTGGAATATAACCCAGTTTGGGGACTGACACTGCTCTGAGTCTCATTGCCACGCTGTAAGAACAGTGACTGTACTATAATACAGTAATGCACAAATTGTCCATAAAACAATATATTTTGAATTATTGAACTCAAAGAGTTGTAATACAGCTTCATATTACAAGCTGACAGTATTTCAAATTAAGTGCATTAAAAAGGACACAAAATCCTATGTTTGAAGCTGGAGAATGTCACATGTCTTGAACTATATAGTATCTAGAATTAAATTTCAAATTAACGAGTTTTTTTCTGTATGTGTGAATTACAAGCAGTAGCAAATCAGCCAGACTGAATAACTATAGACTCACAATCTGCCACAGTGCCTCAGTTTGTTTACTGGCAGCAGAAGGATTCTTGGATTTAAACTTACTTTGTTCCATCACATTAATGTCAAGAAATTGCATGACCATGTAGAATATTTTATTTCAAACAGTTCCTGTTTATGTTGAGCAGCTATGCAATTCTTGCAGTAGTACTGGCAGCAAGGAGGTTAAAGAGAAACAGTGGAGGTCTCAGAAGTGACAAAAACCACTTGTTATTTCTGTCAGTTAAAGAAGTAACAAACTGTTAGAAGACTCAAAATATTTTTCTCTTGTTAACCTTCATCATCCTGACAGGCCATATGCTGATCTCCAAAATGTACTGGTGAATGGTCTAGCATGCCATATGCTGGTCTCTGTGTGTTTACTTGGTGGAAATTGAAATGTCCATGCTAAGCCAGGAAAACCCAGGCCATCAAGAGATACACCTGGCATTCAGATCTGTTTCCAAAAGGTTAAAAACTGGATTCAAGTGATAACTTAGAATTCTCTGTCAATCTTCAAAGGGCCTCAACAAAACACAGACCTGTGGTCAGAAACTTCCAATTCAACTTTCTGCTGTCTGAAACACCTGTGTAGTACAGCATTTATAGTTCATGTCACAGTCTGCAGAAAGCTCTCAGAACAGAGACAAAAAAAGGAATAAGGAACATGTTTAAAAAGAAGTTGCACTGAGGTTTCACTATTTTAAGGTATATTCAAAGACATGGTTTCAGAGGCTTGTTCCTTGGGTAACAATGCACAGGCTTTAGGTGTAATCTGGTGAATATCCAGCTGGGCCTGAATGTATGAAATGATGGGTAGTGCTAAACCTCTTAAAAAGTCCTTTTTGGTATTTTAATAACTGGGAGTAAAGTGGGATAAATACTGCAGCACAACAGACAAATGTCGAAATCTTCTAAATATTTTAAGACTGACAAATATTCCTTTTCACCTGTTCCATACAATGTCCACGCAATCTTGTAGGACAAGCCATTTCAATGTTACTTATCACTGCAATAATAAACAAAGGCAAATTTTAGCAACTGTATAGTCAGTATATAAGCATTACAAAAGTGACTTTTTAGGCCTAATCCTTTAAGACTTATTCACACTGGACAACCTCCAAAATGCACAAGATAAAGATATCAACAGTAGTTTTCTCTCTTAAAAACAATCAACTTTTATGACATTCTAATTATATTTTCAGATACAAAACTTTCTCCTTTGTGAAATACTCTCCCCTGACTGTACATAAAAGGCAAACAGTCAAAGCTCTAGCGAGTGAAGATAATAGACATCCTTAAAATGCATATACATGAGATGTAACCTTGTTGTATTAATAATACATAAAACACTGTTACAATTTTTGTGATGCTATTTTCTTTACACCCGCAATCAGAATTAATACAGAATACCAACGCGTATTATTTTGTCATTCCCAAAATTTTAAAGTGGCCGAAAACTGCAAGTACATACACATAAAAGCACAAAAACCTTCTTTCAACAATACTTAGTTTGATATAGACTCTGTAACACAGCAACAATCTGTATAACACAGATCCAAGTTGCAACTTCCTTTGCTCAGTGGCTGCAGTTCGACATTTATGTCAGGTTGCAGATGGTTCTCACAGTATTCAGGTATCAATACGGAGTAGTTTATGTAACATGTACTCTTATTAGTTTCTCAAACATAAGAGAAGTCGAAGATGCAGGCAGACCTAATACCAGTAGAGGAGGCATGAATTCATGGCTCTACACATTGCAGACCTTGACCTGATGGATGTATTCATGCTAAATGCTCTGGTTTCCCAACAAAACAGCCGTAGACTGATTGGGCCTTAGCACTGTTGCTGCACAGCAGGTCTGATTAGATTTCAACCAGGTCTGAATGTGTGTTCATGAAAAATACAAATTTTACATTCACAATGTCTGTTATTGTGGTATGTCAGAAATGTGAAAACCTTTTGAGACCAATCAAAAGCAATGACAGACAAGATGAACCACAAATGTACCTGCCCCCCCCCCCCCCAATCGCTGAAATGACTCGTAGAACAAGACCCCCATATTTACACGAACAGTCATGAGCTCTTTTCTCTTTATATCTCTATTTACGCTTTCACAGTCTCACAATGTGGGTACAAAAAAGAAACAAAAAGAATTCTTATTTATCTTAACTCACTGATAAATTTTAAGAAGTAGTTTTATTTCCTTTTTACACTTTTTCCTTCACAGTCACACAACACTGCACTGAGTCTGCTTTCCTTTATGCTACATAATTATACTGGTTAGGGTTGTCTTTATCCCTCTCCATGTAGTCCCGATCGATCAGAGATTCAATGCGTTTCTTCAAGTCGGCAGGCTGAAAAGAAAGGCATCTTATAAATAATACAAAAAACTCCAGTGTCCACTTTCTTTACAGTCACTGCCTAAACACCAATCTAAAGTCTCTTTATGCCCAAATATTTTCTACATGTACATTTATTTACTTCCTTAATAGTATGAAAACACATTTCACAACCACATAAAGCAAGTTAAATTATTGTTTCATGCATACCTATAGAGTAGAGGTGTCAAAAATGCTTTCAATCAGACTAGTAACATCTGCAAAATTATGTTAATTAATTGTAAGCTACTTCAGCAAGTTATTTGCAAACACTAACATGCATGAACAAGCAGAATCTTTTGTTTCAATATACTGTTTCTGTTTTTGTAGTTACTAATTCATGGCCTTTAATGTGTACACAGTTCAGACTTTCATGCCACCTGGGAGTCCCCATAGTGTGACTAGCTAATTAAAACTACTTATTTCACAAATCAACCTTCTCTTGTGAGATTCAACAGTCCTCCAAAATTACTACGTTCAGAAAAGCTAATGTAAACACTCTTCAGACTTTCTACATTTCCCCCACTCAAGTTTGATGGTGCTCATACAGTATGAAAGTTCAGAGCAACAAAAAAGTAGCAATACAGTTTGAATAGACCCACCATGAAACTAATGCCAATTGACTTGTCCTTCTACATTGAATAAATACAAGATATCTGAAACGAATGCACTATTATAACAGAAACAGTCGGCCAATAAGTCAATGTTAACAGTAAAGAACTTAGATATTGCTTTACAGCAAGATAAAAGCAAGCACTGCCCCCCCCCCCCAACAGATCAAGTTTCACTTTTCTGAAGCGGAATTCTTGGACTAACCAATTACAAGCAAGGCTGGATATTATAACCGATCGTTGCTGGTTATTTTTTTAATTTGATATACACCAAATTATGAGACTGTTCTCTTCAAAGGTTTAACTTTATTTCTCCATTATAACAATACAAACGTCAGCACAATACCATTCGTCTACTCCTTTACTGAACGCCAACTGGCGTGGGACACCTGGTCCTTTCTTCTTCTTACTATATATAGAGGAGTGGGGAGGGAGAGCCGAACTGCTCCAATAATGTTCGGTTACAATATGTCACTTCCTCCTCAGTACAGAATACAGAATATTGCTGTACAAGGATGATATTAGCTTGCAGTGAGGCAGGCAACTGGCCAATCACATACCTTAACGGGGAATTTGAGCTGGTTGTACAGTTCACTTATAAGCAAGTTATGACTCAGAGTTTTCCTCATCTTCATGATCCGTACAATAGCTGCATCTATCTGGTACTGCCTATCCTGGAACACTCGTTCCTCTGTTGCCTTCTGCTCCTCTGTCTGCAGAAAATGTAAATTTTTTTTTGTCAACAACTGAATGTCTTCCCAGAATAAGGCTGTAACCATCAAAATGTGTTTTCTGAGAAAAGTAACACACATTATTTACATTCAACTTCTCATCAATATCTGCTTACAAGCATGCGTTATAATCACTGCTTGAATTAACAACCTTACATCTTCATTTTAAAACATTCCTACAAAATCTGGAAGAAAACACCAGAAAACCAAGTAAGATTTATGGAACAAGGTTTTAACTGAAAAATAATATCTGACTGAAGATTCCTTGAGAACACCATACACACATTATGCCTGCAATAAATAAGGCCTACAATATACAAATGCACCACATCTACGAGGTCTGTCCAAAAAGTATCCGACCTTGGGCCGGGAAAAAAAAGTTCTGTATCTGGGTGGTTACAATACCTAATCCCCTTCAAAGTGGGCCCCTTGTGACTCCACACACTTAGCCCAGCGGTCCTTCCATCGCTGGAAGCAATTCTGGAAGGCTTGTTTTGGAATGGTGTGCAGCTGCGCCGTCGCGTTCTGTATGATGTCCTCGCGGCTGTCAAAACGGGAGCCTTTTAGCGGTGTCTTCAATCTCGGGAACAGCCAGAAATCACAAGGAGCCATGTCAGGAGAGTAGGGAGCCTGGCGAACCTGCGGAATGCCGTGCTTAGCCAGGAAACCCTGGATCAGGTGTGATGAATGAGCTGGGGCATTGTCATGATGCAGCTGCCAGTTGCGTGCGTCCCACAGATCCGGTCTCTTGCGCCGAACTGCATCACGAAGATGACGGAGGACTTCTTGGTAGTACTCCTTATTAACAGTTTGGCCTAGTGGTGCGTACTCATGATGCACAACACCCTGGTAATCGAAGAAAACAGTCAGTATCACCTTCACATTGCTCCAAACGTGTCGTGCTTTTTTGGGCCTCGGGGATGTTGGATGCTTCCATTGTGACGACTGGACCTTGGTTTCCGGGTCATATCCGTACACCCACGACTCATCACCAGTGATCACAGTCTTCAGGAACTCAGGATCCCTGTTGGCGCACTCCAGCATGTCCTGCACGACCTCAAGGCGGAGTTGTTGCTGCTCCGGTGAAAGCAGCTTGGGCACAAATTTTGCCGCCACTCTTCGCATGCCCACATCCTCAGTTAAAATCGTGTTTGCGGAACCTCTGCTGATCCCAACCTCATCAGCAATTTCCCGGACGGTCAAACGACGGTCCTCCATGATCAATGTCCGCACTTTGTCAATGACATCAGCATTTCGGCTCGTTGACGGTCTCCCGGAACGCTGGTCACTGTCCGCCGACATGCGGCCATCTTTAAAGCGGTTGAACCACTCTTTAATTTGAGTGACTCCCATTGCATCATCACCGAAAGCCTGCTGAATTTTGCGGATTGTTTCCACTTGGGTATCCCCAAGTTTCTGACAAAACTTGATGCAGTATCGCTGCTCCAAACATTCTGTCATCTTGAGCGAAACGAGAATGCGACGAACACGTGTTACACCACTTCGCTATCTGGCAGCGACAGACGCATCCGGCGGTGTTGCGAGGCAGCAAAAAATCATGCATGCACATGAAAGTCCCTTCTACCACTACGCTCAGTTTCCCCACCCTTTCGCCATTACTTACCGCGGGAAAAAATATAGTCGGATACTTTTTGGACAGCCCTCGTATGTTTGAATGTGATAGGCTGTGAAGGGGAATTGGAACCAAGCATATGACAATTGTGTGACATTTGCTTGCTGTACTTTATGGGTAAATAATTCAGCCTGCAATGCTCATGCTGAGAATGACTGACTACTGAAGGCAGGCAGTCCCAGTGCTACTTATGTTACTTATATATTCTTTTTATTCCATGTGAAAAAAAAAAAAAAAAATTCAAAGAACTTTAAGACCTTTAACATTTTACACAGGAAATCCTGTTATGTAGGAACCTCTTAGTAGAGAGATAACATATGACTTACAGGCAATATGATGAGGCACAAACGTTAACATATTACATGGGAAAACTCAACAGGCAGGAGCTTCTTTAGTGCATTTTGCTGTATCTGCCTAGTTTCCATTTGCTATTGAATACATGAGGTGGGTGACCTCCAATGGCATGACTATCATCACCATCGGGTCACTGATTCAGAAGTTATTAGGCGGCAACATGAAATATCAGACTTACTGTTTCCTTCATCTGTATCTGATTAATTTTGATGCGGAACAATTTATTGGCAAAGTCCTTGTTGAACTGAAACTTATCCAAGTCTTCTACATCACGACCTCTTGGTGTCTTCTGCAACACCCGTGCTTTACCACATGCCAGAGACTGTAAAGTTCTACGCAGTTCACCATCCTGGAAGTAATATATACTTTGTTTCACGTGCTTTATTTCAGCAAAATAATTCATGCCTTCATGCCATGTGACTTCTGTCAAAAACATACAAATATCAATGCCAACAAAAACACAAAAGCACAAACTGGAGTACACCTTTCCTGTCTTTGATGTGGCAAATTGTAGATCCTGACCCCACTACCATAATTCATTCAAAACTATCAATTTAAAATACCGTTCCTTCCTATTTTTGGGTTCAACCTGCATGTGCATGTAGTGCCTACTGGTTTTCTCCAGGGTTTCCATTAATTGTACAATTCAGCTCCTACAACTGTCAATGTCCACCATTATCAATGCGTAACATTGGCAGTTAATACTGCCACCATGTTAACAAAAATAAACCATAATGTCATCAACATTACCTCTATATTTGTGAAAGTTCTCAGCTCTTCTAGTGAGAGTTCATCAGCATTATTAAACAGCAGTAGAACCAAGGCTTGAAACAAGGACACCATTAGCTCTTTCTTGCCCTGAAGCACAAGAACGCAAAATGCAGATTCCAGCATTTTAAACTGATTCCACTCTATAACAAACGCTATTCAGCTGAAGACAATAATCTACACTCCAACAACCTGAATCATGCCCATACCTGAAACATTCATTTTTATGTATTCTTTGCATGAAGGAAACGGTTTATGATCAGCCTGAAATTACACATGTTGAGGCTTGTAAAGTAATGCACACGTGTTTACGCTTAACTGACAAAGTATGTGCATGGGCACTTGCTAGTGTTTATGGGTAGGCAGGTTACATGCTAAGAGGCACAGAGTGCAAAATAACTAAAAATTAATGATGTCCATACAGTTTTTGCTGCTTGTGCATGTATCATAGGCATTATCATTCGAAGGGGGTGCCAAATTACAGTCAAAACAAAACAATGGGTTGTCAGTGACCTTGCAGATCTGATGTCTGTTGGCAAATTACTATTCTGTCTTACACATATGAAATTAAAGAATTTTGCTTTAATACACCCCATAAATTACATTAGCACATTAAGTCAATAATTTTAAGCTTCTATGTAGTGCAATTACAATGTTAATATGCTGCGACCAACAATTTATGCAATGTAGTACCTGTAGTATTTGTCACCTAAGTAAGTACTTGACTTGTATCTGCTATAAATAAAAATCAAAACCAATGATGGGTGCACGATAAACAATATGTTCTCAACCTGGAAAAGGCCTTCCACCCAAACCAAACAAACAACTGCATACTGCACTTAATATATATATTTATATATTCCCTTCATAATTTTACTGAAATGCTTACCTGTGCAAATGCAGCTTTTAGCACACAGTGTCCAAGAGTTGGTTGCCACTGGAGTTTGCGTCCACTGTGTTTGCCTAGATAGAATTTATTGAAGATAGTTTGGTACTGAACCATTTCCATAGGAAGGGTGACTTCCAGTACAGGATAGGTGGGCCAGTACCCCATTGTCAGGATGCTGACTGTCAAGTCAATGTTTGACAGCTGTGGATAGCGTAAATTGCCCATGTGCTAAAAGAAATCAAATCCATGATTAAACACTGCAAATCCAGAAAGTTGCTGTACATATGTGCAAAATTTAACATGGAAACTACTTCCAAGTACTGGTTTCTGCCCAACACAGTACTTTTGCAAGAAATCTTTCACAAGCAACAGTAAGGATTACCAATGATTTTCTTGAAACCACATCAGCACAACCTGTTGTGGCTAATGCATCCAGTTATGTTCTACTATACCTCCTTCAGCTATACCCACCTCAACAAAGAATGAGGGGAATGATCCCCAAATGTAGTATGGTGGCAGGTAAAGGGGACTTGCAATTTAACATGGGGTATAAACCAGTGCTCCTCACACTATGACTTTATCTGTGTCAGAGGTGAGAACATGAGACATGCAATAAAATCTCCACTGAATCCAACTAATCTTCAACCTCAGTCCTCTGGTATATAAGTCAAACTGCATAACATCATATTGAATGGCAGTTTTATGATGCATCTCCTGATGCAATAATTCTAAAACTAAACTTCATAAATTGAGGCCCCAGTTAAGGAGTGAGGCAGTGATTTTTATAATGTCTGGTTGGGCAAGCTACACACACAAGTATGGAGCACTGAGAGATTGATTACTGGCAGCAGGAAATCAGGAACATGTGTTAAAATACCATTTTGTCCACTACAGATCCCAAGCCAGACCTAGCAACCACAATCCTACCTGCTTGAATGCAATGTTGATGTCCTTGCTGAGTTCCATGTCCTTGAACATCCCCTCCAGCTTTGAAGTGAAGCCCCCACCACACTCCTGCTTCAGCTTTGACAGCATGCTCTTCTCTGCATCCACACTGGCAGACTTTCCAACAAGTAGCCGCTTTGCGAGGTCCTGTGATTTTTGAGATCCATTGCGTATTAGCATGAAACATGTATATACTCTATGCATATGCAAAGTGCATGAAATAAATGTATGGTGTGAAAACTGTATCTGTCTATCGGCATGGTTAATCTCCAACACTACTGGGACAGATATGACAAAATCTGATACTGGAGACTTACATTGGAAGTAGTTAAGAACATTTCATTCTGCTCTATATGAGGCAAACATAAACACTGCACCACATTAAGCTCAAAATGAACTCACTCAATCTTCTTGAAAATAGCTCATCATGCAACAAAGTTTGGGCATAACACAGAACACATATCTTATTAACCCCTTGGCACCAGAAGTAAGTGCCCAGTGTGCTCTGCAAAAGACATGAGATTTAAATGGCTGCCCACTGCTTTCCATGTTCTTGGCCGATGACTTTAGGTGACATTTGGTGTTCTCAGCATCACAATGTGTATCATCTTTTGGTGCCAAAAGGTTAATATCTGTAACTTTTATTTCAAACAGCTTTTCAGTGCAGAAAATATTTAACAAATCACAAGAAAAATAATTTTTGAGTGCATGTCATGTTCATATCCTTGCAACATGAGCTTTGTATCTACAAACTAACAGCACATACTGGCCTCATTCATGTCCTTTCTGTTGTTGGAGGAAATACACCGTTGCAATATTAAGGAAGCAAGACTGTAACAGATACCATTAAGTGAGCCGTTGGACGAAATAAATAGTATGTGATAATGATAACTGGTATACGTACATATAAGCATTAATATTCATTCATGGCAATAAGATATAGCAACCAAAAAGGTAAGTGAATTTGTTTGTCGAAGCAAAGGCGTTCAACTTGTTTCAGAGTGATATCCTACAAGTTATGTACATCAGTGACATTACAATTAATGATACAATGAAGAGAGGAGATTTTATTGCATGAGATTTTACTGTCCTGATACAAGATCTGTAATACTAATAAACAAAATTAAGAACAATGAGGCACATAAAATTGCAAAGAATGCTTTTGAAAAATATTCCAATCTGGCATACACTCTTCTTCTTCTTCTTCTTCTTCTTCTTACCTTCCATCTTCGTCTTCTTCCTTTCGTACCCAAACTCAAATTCATGTAACATTTCTAGGCCATTACAGTTTCCTATTTGCTACAATTGTGCAAGCAAGGACCCATGGTAATGTGACAAACTCCATGTTGCCAGCTGATAACATTACAAGAATATCCTCTCATTTCACCGTCACTATCCCAGAGTCTTCACTGGACTCAATACTCAGCCCATGTAGTGTAGTTCCACAACCTACTCTTCCCATACACATTTTAACACTTTCACTGCCAAAGTCAACCATGGTCAATTTAAGTATTTACGTTTTAAATTGCCAGCGTCGACTTTAGTCGATATAAAGTTTACTCTGCTCTTTTGCCTTAAATAGGCCACGCACACAATAAGTTCTTTCAGGAAACATATTTTACATCTTTATTAATCCCTAGCTGATGTAACTAGAAAAAATATATGCATTTGGTCACGTACATTAGGGTAGAAAAATATCATAAATATATCACAACATTTATGTTTAGTCTCGAGCTGAGCAAGGGATTTCTGAGGCTGCAGTCAGTATAGTGTTTCCTTTCTGTGAAGTTGGTTGTGAGTTTATTTATACATAGTGCAATATGGCTACTAGGAAAAGAAAAGTGCTTAGAACTGAAGCAGATATAGTGGCTTCTATTGATGAGGAACTTGCGAATGACAGTGATTCAGACGCAGACTGGTGCCCGGAAATATTGAGTAGTGAGGAGTGTGATGATGAGAACGACATTTCAGACTTGGGTCCGGGCCCTAGTGTACATGGGTTTTGTAAAAAAGATCGTCAACCAAGTATTCCACTCTTCACAGGAAATTCAGCAGTACAATTTGCTGTTCAAAATGGAACCGATATGATGGAATATGTTGATAATTACATCACTCCAGTACTCATTCAAATTGTTGTCAACCAGACAAATTTATATGCACAACAACAGATCACGACAGTGCCACAACCCATTACTAAACATGCACGTAGTGAACAATGGAAACCTGTGACAATATATGAAACGAAGAAATTTCTTGGTCTGATGTTCCTTACAGGTGTAATTCGAACACCAAAATTAGAATGGTACTGGTCAACAAGAGGCATTTTTACTAACACCCATTTTTTCACAAACAATGTGTAGGAACAGATATCAAATTATCCACCAATACCTACACTTCAACGACAATACTGCAATAGGAAAAAATGAAGACCAACTGTACAAAATTCGACCAATATTAGACACTGTAGTCAATAATTTCAAATCAAATTATATTCCGGAGAGAGAGACTTCACTTGATGAAGGCATGCTTGGTTGGCGGGGTCGTTTGCGTTTTTGCGTATACAACCCTAGTAAAATAACAAAGTATGGTATTCTGGTACGGTTGGTATGTGAAAGTATGTCCGGCTATATTTGCAACATGCAGATATATGATGGCAAATGCGGGCCTTTGACTGAAACAGTAAATCTTCTACTAGAGCCTTGTGGAGGGAAGGGTTACCATCTGTATCAAGATAATTATTATAGTAGTGTTCGTCTGGCTGAGGAACTGCTTCAAAATCAATTTGAGTGGCACAATTAGAGTAAATTGACGAGGCAAAAAAGTTGAAGAAGGGTGAGGTCACTTTTCATAGGGAACAGGATGTACTGTTAGTCATGCACTAAGATAAGAGACTCGTAAACATGATTTCAACACTTTACACTGCAGCTGTGGTAGATCACTCGAGCAGACATACTGGCGTCACAAAGAAAAAACCTAAATGCGTAGCAATTACAATACACACATGCATGGTGTTGATACAGCTGACCAATACCTTGCCTATTACCCCTTCATCCGTAGAACTGTAAAATGGCCTAAGAAAATCTTTTTCTACCTTCTCCAATGTGCACTTTTCAACAGTTATGTTGTATTTACAAAATCCGACCCTAATTCCCACAAATCATTCCTAGATTACTTAGTGGATGTCAGTGAAAATCTTTTACACACAAGAGAAGATGTATCAACACCGTCGTCGTCATCAGACGAGTCACAAGACTCGAGCAGAAAGCCTACACCAACTCCACCGAAACGAGCCCCGAAAAGTGACACATTTGGCAGGCTTGATGGAGAATTGAAAAACCATTAACTCGTGCATAACCCTCCTACAAAGAAAGACAAGACACCTACACGAAGACGTCGAGTGTGTATACGGAAAAATATCAAGAAAGAAACGAGATTTGTTTGCGCGCATTGCGGTGTTCCTCTCCATCCAGAAGGCTGCTACACACGATATCATTCTTCTTCTTCTTCTTTCTATGGGCCCGTCGGCATTAGCTCCAGGCGTACCGCAGCCTTAGGCTTATTGTGCTAACCTTTAGCCTTTCAATTATCAAGTCTGCAGCCACAGCCGCTCCTTGATCAGGTTCATCGAAGGTGGAATACTCGAGTAAGAGTGGGGTCTGTTCACACCCCCACTACTTCTCGCCACCGCCTTCTCTTATTTTAATGAGCTGCTTCCGCTGCACTCCCGAGAGTCGCCTGGTCTGCAGTTTGGTCATAAAGACACCTGCAGCCAGTCTGTCCTCATCAGAAGAGACAGCGAAAGGCTCAGAGCCTACAGCCCCAATATCAAGTTTGCAACCACAGCCGCTCCTTGATCAGGTTCATCGAAGGTGAAATACTCGAGTAAGAGTGGGGTCTTTTTACACCCCCACTACTTCTCGCCACCGCCTTCTCTTACTTTAATGAGCTACTTCCGCTGCGCTCCCGAAAGTTGCCTGGTCTGCAGTCTGGTCAAAAAGACACCTGCAGCCAGTCTGTCCTCATCAGAAGAGATAGCGAAAGGCTCAGAGGTTCATCGAAGGTGGAATACTCGAGTAAGAGTGGGGTCTGTTCACACCCCCACTACACACGATATCATACACTGAAACATTACTAAAGGTGTGCTCAAAATTTCAAATTTTTATCTAGTTTCCTCGTAATTGATTTTTTTATAAGACGATGCACTAGTTGTTTAACATTCAGTAAATCCCTGGCAATTTAACACCCTCGGGGATTTAAATACCCGGCAGTAAAAGTGTTAATAATATCATCCCACTTACATATAAGTCTCCCAAGTGCCTTTTCCCTTTTTTAAGACGACAGTCTGTGAATATCTCTGAGAAGTGCCAAAACACTAGTCAAGAACTAGTCATGAACTTCTGTCAGCATCATTTAAAGGAGATGTGATGGCCTCAGGCATGACATAAAGTTTTGTGTGTGTGTGTGCGTGCGCATATGCATAGGGGAGTGCTCTATAACGGCTCAAAGTTATAATTTTTTCTATGTCTTGAAATCATGAATACAATATTCTGTGTATCCAAACTAAACTAACTTATCCCTTGAATGTTTTCAAATATAAGATGGCTGAAGACTCATCTATATTTTGAGACATCACCACAATGAACTCTTCAATAAAACTAAATGAACCCACAGCAAATTCCTGCTTGAGAACCAGTTGTAAGACTGTACCTTCTTGTAGAATGCCTCAAACACATCCTTGCCATGGATGAAACGAAACAGGACCATGATTTTGTCTAGAAGTCGTTCCAGCTCCTCTTCTGTAGACTCTTTATTTCCTGCCCGCAGCTTTGAATCTACAAATTTGGCTACACAGGCAAAGAACACAGTGGCAGTTTTAGACTCAGAATGATGTTGACTAATTTCAATCCAATGGCTTTTAATAACAAAAACTGTGTTACAATGGCATTCTGTCTTATACACAACTCCATGTCTGTAAAAATTGTCTAGCAACAATATCAACTTCAGACTGCTCCTGCTAACGTCACCTTTGCGCACAACACTGAAGTTCAAATTACATCATATACTCCCTTAATGATACTGCACTTCTGACAAATATGCCGTACTGTGTCTAAACTAACTCATGAATTACTTCCAAGGAGCAATCTTTTTCCAGAAGTTAACAGTCATTCAGCCAATAAAAAAATTCCTCACATTTATGAACCTGGAGGTTTATTATTATTTATTATTATTATTTACTGCAATTGGGTTTTCACCCGGTGGCAGTAGAATTAATTAATTAATTAATTAATTATTAATATGTTTATAAAAGTCTGCATCAATGCTTATGACATTTCAAAGAATCTGTCTATATTCAAGGCCTTCTGTGACATTCTACAACATGCTAGTTTCTCTGTTGAGGGCTGCTAGCACCCTACCCAATCCCCAAGTGCAGGAACACCTATTTTCCATCAACTGCTTTTTAAATATTTTTGATGCTGCCCTCTTTGTCTGGAGGCCATCTCTTCCATCTCAACTACAGGACATGCCATGCTGTGGTGACAAGGGGCTCACTTGTGAAAAGCAATGTAACTAAGTTTCAAGAAAGTACAATAAATTGGAATAAGTAAACAAAATGTTATCAGCAATATAATGTATCATACTCCATTCTGCAAGAAGCATTGTGGATTAAGAACCATCATGGTAACTTCTGAGCAATGTTGGTATCCCTCAGTAGCATGAATAGAACTGAGACACAGTCATTAAGCAGACATGACTGAACTGTAGTGTCATCTGAACTTTAAAGCAAACAATAATCTAATCATCTCTCTTCACATCCCTTTACTGAAGGACCCAAGAAATATATCACCTAAAACTGCAGGTTTGATAAGGAAATGAATGAACAAGAACAGGTCACCAACTTATACTATGAATTCAGACAGAATGAGCTTGTGATTTATATGTTAACAGGAAATCAACTGATCCAAAGGACAGCTGAATTGCTTTAAATACCTTGAAAATCACCATGGTGTGATCAAATCATAGTTCTGTCACAGACAATTTCAACAAACACTTTGTATGTCAGTATAAAGAACAACAAGTAAGCATCTACATAGCAAGCAGCTTGTCAGAATAAAACCCACGCACATGATTACGAGCTGCTAAATAACAGCTGCTTACCCACACACTCGCTGCAAGCCATTTAAATGTTGTTTCAAACCAGCGATTTCTAATGTATGACAGAAATCAATACACATGTTCCCTCCAAGAAAATACTAAAATCTGCTGCAGTAAACACTAGTTTATTTCTAACACTGAGGTAACACTGGTCTTGAAATTGGGACAACAGCAGCTGCCACTCCTGGAAATGACTGTGTAACATGCAACTCCTCTCCTGCAAGACTAATGGTCAAACAGACCACAAAAATACTAGGGTCTAGTGCCCACTGAAATACATACCAATGAGCTCTGCAGGTTTGTTGGCACGCTGATTAACAAAATGCTCAAAGGCCTCTTTAAGACTATTCGCAAACTTGTCATTCCTTTGGAAGCAGTGACTCACTATGTTGTCCATCTTGTCCTTAAAATCCAGCAACTCCTGAACCATTGTCTTATCTTTCTCTGGGTCAATAACAATCGTGCGACCCTTCTTCTGCTCAAAGAAATAAGATAAAAGTCACAGTGGTTTCAAAATTAAACACCTATAATACTACAAATGCTAAACACTAACAAACGAGAAACTGCATCAGAGTTCCTATTTTACTATACACATCAAGTAAATAAGGAACATACATTATATGTACAGCCTGAGGAACTCTGAGATCCCACAGCGTGGATGGGTTCACCAAATCATAAAGGTTATAGCAGTATCTAGTTTCCCCAGTTCTCCTAGCCAATGTGTAATGTAGCACTTCCCTTAGCGGTAAAGTCAATTGGGGCATGATGCTGACCACACCCCTGTCACATGCTAAGGTGCAGATCTAGAGCTTTCCCTCCACATTCAGTATTATACTACTTCAAGATTTGGTTGGACAACTTTACCTTTTTAATCATACACATCAAGTAAATAAGGAACATACATTATGTACTGAGGAACGTTCAAACACCACACTATGGATCAGTTCACCAAATTATGCAGGTTATGGCAGTCTCTAGGACTGCCCCGTTCTCCTAGCCAACAGATAATGTGGCACTTTCCTTACTGATAAAGTTAACTGGGCAAGAAGCTGACTACACTCTTGCCTCATGCTAAAATGAAGAAGGTGTGCAGCTTTCCCTGCACATTCAGTATTATACTACTTCACGGTGTCTGACAATTTTAACTTCTTGCCATTTGATACCCTAGCAATTCATGCAGCTGTATTAAGTAACCTACGAAAACAAACAAATAGGTTAAGCTAGGAGGCTAGGCTGCCAAATTACTTACTTTGATATATGTGTTAAAATTGAGGCATAGCTCCACCAGACCATTCTTGACTCTTGTAAAAAGACTGTACAGTAGAGTAAGGTTGTGCACCCTGTTCTCCTCCACCAAGTTGTCCAGACCCTTCTGGAGGATGGATGTCAAATGTTCTGACAACAACTGCTTTTCTACAGTATGAATGAGTGGCCACCTGAACACAACAAATACAAACACAACCAGCCTATGAAGGGCAGGAATCTTAAAATAACTTATGAATATTCAAGAACAGCACAACATTGGTTTCATACTTTGTGGCAGGGTCAAGGTAGTGCAAAAGCCTTTCATTCTCCTCATTGAGGCGTTTGTCAACATGGGCTAAGTATTCAGGCACATCGTGCTCTTGCATGAGACGCTGCCCTTCAGCAGCATATAACCGCTCAGTTGCTACAAGGAACTTGCTTTCAAAAGCCTCGTGGTAGATCTGCAGGTCTGACAACATCCGTAGTAGAGATTTCAAGAGAGTCCTATCGACAGCATCACCTTGCCGCTCCTTCTCAATCAGCATGAGAAGGCCCTCCACTGTTCTTGTCTGTACCAGAGTATTCAGTACAATGTGGTGCCGAAAGAGATCCAATCCCATATCCCTGTAAAGGCGTATCAACTTAAAACTGCAGTCTGTACACCTGGCACATTCACAATATATGAAACACTACGTGTATATTAAAAAAAATTGCTCCTGCTTTACCTTCATGACCTGCAGTTCATTTATTTCATGGATTGAATGATCCATCCATCCACCCACCCACCCCAAGTAATTCCTTGCTACATTACATAACCACAATTCTACACTGGAATGTCATTGACACTAAATATTCTCAATACAATACCTCCAGCTCTTAACACTATTTGTGCATCTACAAGATAACAAAATTCGGAATGCTGGTTAAAACCTCACACATACATAACCATATTAACCTGTAACTGTTTCCAACATAAAAGTATGTGAGATTTGGAAGATGCCATTCTGTTTTTGATACAATACTTCATTCTGATCTATTGCTTAAACTTGTCTGTTTTTGCCATAGCATTTCACTTAGAGGAAAAACTTTAGTAGCTGCTGCACTCTAGGAGAACTGGAACTATTACCTAGCATGCTCTGATTTTTCTATTACAGAGTTTAAACAGCCCAAACAATTAGAACAGTGGGAGAAATTCTTGCAGTCAGAATAAAAACAATAAAGGGGTTATGCTTGAGACAGCAGTGGTTTTCTGCATCTGAATGAGAACATAAGAGAGGAAACGATCCTGAACAAAGAAGACACAGTAGCTGCCTAAAGGCACCTCATGCATTAATAATGAAGCAACAATTTTAATATAACTGGCTTTGATGTTCAACAATTCCAGATCTCAGGTTTCCTCCCTCCTACAGTCTATTAATGCACATTAACTTATATTAAAAAATCAGATAATACAGTACTTACCAAATTGAATGGATGGTTGGGTTTTGGAGTACGTATGTGCGATCTAGGTACAGGAAGATGCCCCTGATCATGATCATCTGCTGACAATGTGACTGCCAACATGAATTCATTCGTTTAAGGAAAATATGGCGATCCATAGACTCTGCCATGAACTGCTCAATATTTGCCTTCACATGTTTTTCTGTTAAACCTGTACACATAAAGCCACATAAACAGTGCAATTCCTACCAAAAGTTCTTTTCTTGAAGTAGTTATTAACAAATCAGTTAATGAAGATTTATGTCTTCTGAGATGTGGTGCTGTGTGAGTTGTGCCTGACATTACAAAGGACTGCAGTGCCTTTGTCTTCAGGATCACAAGTCCAAGAAGATGAAACGTCAGGTACTACTCACCCAGTGACACATGGTCATATCCCAGAAGGCATAAATCTTCAGCAACACCACTGTGCCAACTGCAAATCTTGCAAATGAGGACACTTTCACACCAGCTTGCAAAATCACTCCCTGATGCAATAAGAGCAGCACGGAGCTTTTATTAAACTATTCTGAATTTTGTCAGAAGTGTATGTTCTTAAATGTTAATTGTCCAAGACCAAAACATCTATGTTTTGTGTTACCTGTGAAACAGTTCCTTTGTACCTAAAATCAGCAGGGATCAAGACAAAAAGATGAACACATATCATGATTATAAACAACACTGCTGCTTCTGTAATATTAACCAACAAATTATAATGCACGGAATGGAAAATATAAAACACTGCTGTTCTCTACAGTCAGTCTTTGCACTGTGATGATAAACTAACTGGCTGTCTCCAATTCTGTCTCTGTCTACCAATTTCAAGGAATATGGGGGACGATGAAGAGAACAGAAAAAAGGAAAGTAAGAAAGTAAAGTTAAAACTTTATATGGTAATGACAGTTCCCACTTTTTTATATGAAAGGAAAACTGAAACTAAGACGAATACAACTTAAGCAGCAGAAATGAAATGCTTACGTGTCAAAGGACGTACCAAATTACACAAAATTAACATAGAAAAAATCAACATTCAATGACCAATAGATGACTATACAGAAGAATGATTAAATAATCTCAAATTAATGGAGAACGGCACTCTCCACAGAATGGAAAATTATAAGACTCCCAGAGCTCGTGCTTAAATTCAACTCAAATAAACAAAGAGATATAGGAAGACCATTTGAAAGATGGCTATGAAGTGGGAACAGCCACACCCAAAGCTGTAAAGAACAGAAGATAACAATGGCAAACTAAGTAAACCATCACAGTCTGCCTGGACAGTTCACAGTTACTTAGCTGACCACGGAACTGCTTGCTGTTATGAAATGTGAAGGTTCATAGTCATGTTCACAAATGTCTGACATTAAAATTTATCCTAAAGCAACTCAATCCAATCTGCATTTTTGCTGTCTAGTTCTTTAAGATCCATCTTCACATTATTCTCCAGTTTTCCTATGTCTCTGAAATGTTCCCTTCACAATTCTGTTTGCATCTATTTTGCCCCATGCTACATGACCTGCTCTTCTCTTATACATGCAATCACTCCAACAACATTACAGAAAATTTCAAATTATAACAGTCTTAATTATGTAACAGGTATGTACGCCGTTATATACACACCCTTTTATAATACTATTCACAGCCACTTTTGATACATCTCAATATACTCGTATATTTACCCACAACTTATAAGCTAATATATTTTCAAAACAAGATCCATATATGATTGATGCAGATACTTGTGTGCACAGCCTACATGACCTAAAACAACTACATACACCAGAAGTGTATTGTTTTATCATCTTCAATATTTTAATATCGTATTATTGTGTGAACTATGATTATGGCTTTTGTATGTTTTGGGCTTTTAATGTGTGATTTTTTGAATGTGTAAATTGATGTTATGTTCTTGTATTCCTTTGTGATGAACCCCCTGAGGATGGCAACTTGTTGTTGAAACATAAGTAGGGGTCTTTAATATACATTATATATGTATTTTATCTTGAGAATTTGTTGGTTGTTATAAAGATTTTTCTGTTCTTGTTCCTACTTCTCTCTTCGATCCACATATTCCAAGCTTAACACTCACTGAATACTGAATAACACCACAAAGTATACTTACCAGTAAGATTTACATATAATGTTGAAGCCATTTTATGATTACACATATTCTCGACTGCTTGATAAAGCTCTTCAAGGCTATAACGAATAGACTTTGATGTTTGGATTGCTACTACTGCTTCTTTCAGCTTGTCCCAGGTTTGTTCTTGGTAATTGTCAGGCAGTTTAGGTTTCTCTGCAGACAGACAAGACATTCTTACAACAAAGAGATGAAGGACAGAAATTTCAGCCACTGAATATAAACATTTTTTCAACAGTTTTAATTCTTTCAACAGTACTCACTCAAATCTAAAACGAAGTTTTAAAATAAGGTAACAAGCACTCTGATTTTTATGTAATCCATATACTGTGCAATAGATTGATGATACAGTATTTAAGCCAACAACAAATTGCACAATCAATAATAAATAATCATTTGTCACTTATGTCCCTCTCACTCAGTGGTCCACCATGGCATAAACACCAACCGGGCAACACAGGGACATTCCCTTTGAATGAAGATGACAAATTGACACAGATTTTTGTCGGAAATGGAAGATAAAATTCAGAACTGTAAAATGTCTTTTAACTGACTTATACTTTAAAATTTTTTAGCAATTTTAATTGACAATATTGTATTTAACAACACACAAACATTTTGGACAGAATTTGTTATACTTTTATACCTTTGTATATTACCTCCCTGATGATGACCTTGTAGTGGTTGAAACAGGACATAAGGGAGGGACATAAGTGACAAATGATTATTTATTATCGAATGTGCAGTTTGTTGGATTAAATAATGCATAAGCATTCTGATGCTGAGAACGTTATTCTGATGTCAAAGCATACATGGCACATGGGTAGCAGATGGTACACATCAGACCTCCAAGCAGTCATCATTAACACTTAAGCATGTCCAACTGTGGCACCAAGGCTTGCATCCTGGCATAAGATGAATTGGTGTCAAGTGTCTGTAGCCATGAGGCAAAGTTTGCTTCACATCATCACCTGTTGCAAATTGCTTGCCAGCCAGGTATTTCTTAGAGGGTCCAAAGAGATGGTAAAGAGATGGAATTCACTGGGTGTACAACTGTGACTGGGGATTGTAGTTCATAACCTCCCAGTTGCAGCACCATAACCAGTGACAAGTTCAGCTCAGTATGGCGCCCAGCAATTTCATTCTCTTTGGATCTGTTAAGAAGGGCCTGGCTGGCAAGCAGTTTGCAACAGACACTAACATGAAGCAAGCTGTCACAGACTAGCTTCAGACACTTGACACTAATTTCTTATATGCTGGGCTACAAGCCTTGGTGCCATAATGGGACAAATGATTAAATGTCAATTGTGACTATGTGGAGGTCTGGTATGTACCACCTGCCACCCAAGTGGCCTGTGCAAGAGTGTTCTGTTTTATAAGCAGCTCATTCATCCCACAATAAACTATGTATGCCATGTCTGGACATCTGGTGCCTGCACCAACATCACGAAGCTGCAGGTGATACAATCTAGGTATTTTGCATTGCAAGTAACACACCTTAGTACACTCATAATAAGCAAATTCAAAAGGATATGGAGGTTCCATTTTTGCTAACCACATCCGAGCAGTAACTGAGAGTTTGGACTCAAACATAGGTGGTACAGTGACCACTAGTTTGGCAACCTGGAAAGCATTTGTGCCCACAGAAAGCTGACCAAAGTCGCCTGAGGCCTTAGCCAAAAGCAACTGAAATCAGTAGGCCAGTCATTGCTGCCTGTGAAAAGGCAGACAAATCAACAGACCGAATTGTGGCTAGCACTTTTCAACCACTCTGGCAGGTTATCTGTAATTTCCCTCAGTTGTAAGGCAAATGCCAGGGTATAATTAAAGTTTGGGACACAGCCCACCCCCACCCAAATCACAGTTGCCTTCAGCCAACATGACTTCCCCCAGGTCATATTCACCTTCAACCTACATTATCAAGCCACTCAGGGTTCAAACCCCAGCCATTCATCTGATCAAAGTTCTTCCCCTCCAAGAGGACATACTGGCATTTGTAGCAGAAGATCTTATGATCATGTCAAGGCCCTTGGCCAAGATGTGAAGGCTGTTAGCATTAGCAAAATCCCTATTATAAGGTTTCTGTGCCACAGTCCAGCAATGCATCTCACGGACTGGTATCACCAAACAGACCACCAAACATTGACTTACGCTTTGTGCAATTCTCCACCCATAGTTAGCTTTTTTATTGGTCTTCCCAACTCACTGAAACCCTGAAGAAGTCCAATGACAGATTAATCTATATAATGAACAGTATAAATTATATAATGTTCTGCATTATGAAATTTTCTCCTCCCTTCTTGCAATTCCTGCTGCTTATGTTCAAATACTTTTGTCACTGCCCTCAATTTATGTTCTTCCCTTAATGTTACAAATTTTCACACCCACACAAGACGAAGGTAAAATTGTTCAACATTTGAGAGTCAAATAGGAAAGTATTTCAGTCAACATAACTTGTTTTATTAAAGATAAAAGGTGGCTACATGTTCTGGCTTTCTCACAAAGCCATCACCAGGCCAGACATAAAGATATTAAATTATGTTACCACAAAATATTCAGTGAATGACAGTCCTTAATAATTTCTAAAAATCTTAAAATCCAAACGTTTTCTTAAACTGTATATTTCATATACTGTACAAAATATTAAGTGTGTACTAAATAGTATTAATTTTAGTAAAATTATCGAAACTGTTTTATATATATTTGTTGTCCAGCCTGTGAATACTGTAATGGCTTACCAATAACAAAACTGCCCATTAATTACATACTATTTTGCATGTATTTCACCTAAATAATATTATCAATATTAACTTTACTTAAGGTTTTTTTCTTTGATTGTATTGTTATATTTGTATGCTGAGCTTCAGTTTTACATTAGCATTATTTTTTGCTATGTGTACCTTGATCCTTTATTAATAGTACTGTTTTTTGACTATCCTTTTACAATTTTCCAGGCTCATCCAGGCACAGACTATTTGCTAATATTATATCAGAGAATTTTTTATTATGCTGAGGGTCAAATATGCAGATTTCAGACTGGAGTATATTTATTGTGCATATGCAGCAGGTCAGCTGTGTATAACTTCAGTGTCATGAAGAAAATTGTTTGGAATAAAGTATTTGACTCCTCAAACAATGAATTTCTGCACAACAGGACATCCAAAAAAAAGCAGATAAGATTACAGTTTTGTATAAATATTTTTATTTTAATGATTTTAGAGAGCTGATGGGAAGACAATAACTCTGAACTGAGTGATACCATGTTTCTCCCAAATTTAATCTGCTCCTAATTTCTTCTTCAAGAATTTGATTTATTACTGTAATTTCCAAATGCTTTAACTGTGCCATATACAAGTATTTAAAGGGCTTACAAGCTACCTCCATAATATGATTCTGCCCTGCATTCTGGTGACAAGATATGAAGACAGACTTTACACAAACCTCCATACTAATGTCTAATAAAGCTCCTTTTATTTTTTTACGATATCACGCAATAAATTATCATCATTAGCAATCTATTTATGCCATAGTGTACATATTTAGGACAGACATACCTTAATGACACACTGCCCAGTCACCATGACTCCTCTGTAGCTGCAATTACAATATTTACTAAAACAAACCTACAGTAATTGAAGTAACAAGCTAAAACAGTCATTCTTTTGTTGCATTTGGACTTAAGTTCATAATTTCACAAGAAATCCAAATGTGAAGCTTGGTTAGATCAGACTAAGCTAGTATCATTGCAAATACAGGCACTCCCTGATTTACGAGATTTCAGATTTAATGTAATTCTTAAAAAGAAAGAAAGAATAACATTTTTTAAATGTGTGCCTAATTTTTCTTTGCAGGAATGAAAACGTGAGATGACAAATTCTATATCCAACCTGATTTGTGTGGATATTGGATCAGTGAATGTATATGTATATGTATGTATGTATGTAAGGTGGTGGAAGAATCCTGCTGGGCGATGGAACAGGTAGCAGGGTTGTCACACTGCAGCTGATTAGGTTCATCTGTTGCAGTTTGAATTTCAACTGGACTCCTTTGTATATATATATACACAGTCGACCATATGTATAATCAATTCAACTCATGCCAGACCTTCTGGAACATAACTACTGCATACACTGGGAAGTGTCTGTAGCATGAACACATGCATACATACACACACACACACACACACACACACACTACACACACATGTCTGTGTCCACACACACATTTATTTGTGGTTTACTTAGGCCTGATAACACTGTCAGTAGCTGAGAATGACAGAATTAGTGCATAATGATTTTAAAAAGGAGTGAAAGGAGATGACTATGCTGTACATTGAGGTACCATCATCCGGGAATATGCCCAGAGGGACCAAAGAAAACCAAGAAAAATTTAATCAGGATAGCCAGTCTCTATACCAAGATTTTCATACTTTTACTTTATACTTTTTATGCTTTTATACTTTCAAAGAATATTTTAACACAAATACTAAGAAGGCATAAATAAATTGCATAGGTCATGTATAGCGGTTTAAATAACTACGGTTGTTGACTGTGTTAATTTGAGAATATTTACGGTATGAAGTATATAGTTAAAAATACTTACATTGTACCTTGGTTTGACATGTTCAGTGTTACATGTATGACTTATTGGACGAACAAGGTTACTGCTACTACTACTGTTATTAAAATTGATGAATATTTTGATTGTATATCAAGAAAGATCTTAGTTCTGTATAATTATTGTTTTTATTTTAATTGTATTTTAATAGATAGAATACATTGCTGTATGATTGTTTCTTTATAAGTAATATGTTTTAATGGTTCAATAATGTGATTGATTTAAGAATTATGATGTGCCGCAGTATGATTAGTTGTTCTTTACAAGAAATATACACTATGTTTGGTTTTATGAACATTGTACAAGGTTTAGCAGATATATTTGTCTTGAGCAAATTATACAAACTCAAGTTACATATCAGGTTATGTTCAGTAATTGCAATATTTGTACCAATTGTGTTTGATTATTATGACAATCCTTGGTTTAAGCAATATTTTATATTAAGCAAAAAAATTTTATACATAGTAGTATCGACTGTGTCCATATCCATATTGGTGGTAGAACCTTGTAAGGATTTACGGAACAAGAAATAAAATGAAATTTGAACATGTGTCCTCCCAAATACAAAGCAAGACTGCTATCAAACCAACCAAGATGTCTGGTTACTCACGTTCATGCTCGACCTTCCCACCCAAACAAAATTTGTATTTTGCAAGAAATCTGGCTGTAAATAGCAAGATGGGGATCCTACTAAAGCTCAAGTATGGGGAGACCATATTATAACTTGCTATTCACAATACTCTGATCCCACTTCTGTAATATTATTTTATATAAGGGAATATGCATTCAGTAATATATGGCCAACTTGCAGACTGGGTTACAGCCTCTACATATGATCTACCCATTCCAGACATGCTGTCTACTTCACCTACCAAACAGTCCTTTCATACTATACACTCAAATAAGTTTGAGATTAAATTCTTCAACTTTTTTATTCCTAATCCAAAGTAATTGAACAAATAACTTCTCTGTAACTGCTCTACTTATGGCAAAATGAAACTTTATCAGTAAAGCAATTTACCCCATAATCAACAAACTATATTCTGAACAGTGAAAACGTATATTGTTTTGTTAATTACAATTATATTCATACTCCTTACAGTATGACAGGCACAAATGGTAGCACAATCACTGCAACAGTTGTTTGTTATAAAAGCAAGATGGTTTAGCTTGTAATTTAATTTTTTAGTAGATAATTTGTTGTGACGTAGTATTCGCAACATTGAACCACAGCCAATTACCACATCCCATAAAAACAATGTGTATGCCATCATGGAAAACCTAAATTTGTGTATGTTTCTTCACGATTCATGCTGAAAAGCAAGTGGAAATTACACTAATGTTAAAGCCCATATAACAATTTATGTGTCATTTCTTCCAGTGCCTATGCTGTTAATATAAAATATTTATATGCTTGCTGGTTAGCATGTTATGAAGTGTTACATAGGGCCTCATTAAAAGGAGGATGTAACAGAAGACTGGAGGAAACTATATAACAAGGAGGCCATGACTTAACGCTCCTCATCCAATATTATGAGGATGATAAAATGAAGGAGGATAAAATGGCTGGGATATGTGGAGCAAGCAGGAAAAAGAGAAATGCATACCGACTCTTGGTCATAAAACCTAAAGAAGACCTTGACATCTGTATGACAGTAATATTATAGTAGATTTCACAGACACAGGATTGGAAAAATTTGACTGTGCTAATCCGGCTAAGGATAGGGATAAATGACTAGCTGTTGTATAAAATCAAGTTCCAGAAATATGGGAAACTTCTTGACTATTAGCTTTTGAACAAAGACTCAATGGAATTAATTAGTTACTGGCAAAGATGGGTTAATGTCATACCTTTGAAGTTTTTTATCACCAATTTCTTTGCTGCGCCGGGTTTCGTATTTACTAAGGGAGACGTTTTGCTTACACCATTAGGATTACTAAGGGCCGAAAAGTTGGCTCTCTTTTGATTATTTTGAGTAGTATCAGTCATACTGTTATCTTCTTGCTTTAATCTCTTGCCAATATTTTCACTGTTCGAAGAGTTCCTCTTTCTCCGGATATTCACACGGTCCTCCCCCTGTTGGGCTTCATGGACTTGGGTCTTAGTAAGACTTGACATAGAAGTGCATGACACGGCCGTAGCCACACTCAGAGTATTTCTAAAAATTGAAATAAATAGATGGAAAAACTTCTTTCAACACTACAATCCTAACCCATTCACTGCAACTGCACTGATCTATCTCGCGATTTACGTCACACAACGAGAAAGTTGAAAACATATAATCCGTGCTCTACTTCGTGTTTTCCACTGATAACGGAAGTGTTGCATGTCAAATCAGAGGGAATAGATCACTACTCTAAACATGCCGTAATATCATAGGCTTCACTTTACCAACACATGCACTATATTCTTGCAATAATATCAAACACCCATACATATGTTTCGGCCGGTTACCGGCCATCCTCAGGGGGTCAAAGACTTTACAATACACTATACATCAATTATAAAAGTTTGTACATCCTCTTAAAGTAAAACACTATTTCAATAAAACTGTAGTTCCCGAAGAGTTCAACTTTAAACTTCTAGGGAATGTGTAGAATACAGAATTAAAATTATAAGAATTATAAAAATTTTTGCATGTTCTTTGTTATATTTGAAAATTACTGGCAGTTGTTCTTGTATGCAGAATCGTGGAAATGTGCAGATTTCTGTGTTCTGTTGTTGCGTATTATTCCTTGCGTGCTACACCATTTGGCTGCGTAGTGTCTAGTATTCTAGTAGTACTAGACACTACGCAGCCAAATGGTGTAGCACGCAAGGAATAAACAAAGCAAAAGAAAGGGACCTACAACAAGCAGGATTTATGTTCTTTGTTAATACCATGGCTACGCGAATAACGACAACGACCAACTTACGGGCGATATGATCCAGGAAATTACAATCTGCCAATAACATTCATTTCAAGATTCAAGTCTTTGGAGACGTTACGCCGTGTTCCTTAGTATATGACTCAAATTCCGAAGTCTCGTAAGAATTATAACGTCTTTGGGTCGAGCAAACAAATAACGTAAAATTTCACAAATTATAGTCTCTTCGCTAAATTGATCACCCATACGTACATAATAACGCAATAAACTTTATATTATTTATATCGTTCATTTTTAGTTTATCATACTCTTACATCTCTTTAACCATCTAATGCACACTTATTATTCTTTATTATACAATACAACTTACCACAAAACTACCCAAATTTTTCGAATCCCTATTTTGCGATCATCATCAGGGACTTGGATTGTGAATTACACAAATTAGAAATCAACCAATGGTACATTTTAAAAGTACAAAGTTAAAATGTAGAATGTCTCAGTTGTTTTCTGATGAACAGTGGACCCACAAAACAACATGTCCTAGCCTTCTACACGTAGACACACTATTTCTGATGCGCAGTGGGTCCAGAAAACAACTGAGATATCCTATATTTTAACTTTGTACTTTTAAAATGTACCATTGTTGATTTGTAATTAGTGTAATTCACAGTCCAAGTCCCTGATGATGATCCCAAAATATGGATTCGATCAATGTTGGACTAGTATTATGGTAACTTGTATTGTATAATAAAGAATAACAAGTGTGCATTAGTTGGTTAATGAGATGTATGATAATATACGCAATTCATCCGCGCAGCTACCCTTCTTCAAGTGGGCCAGAGAGGAGAGCAAGCGAGCGAGCAACAAAGGAAAGTCAGAATATATCTTTTTCATACGGAAGTGGTAATACAAACATGAGCGCTTATGCGATGTTGCTGAGCGCGCCAGCGACGTTGCTGTGTAGTTAAAACCTGTTCTAATTTCTGAGCGACATCGCACGGCTTGAGGGGATCCGTGGATGTGTCGCTGCCTCGGATAATTGCAGTCAGTCATGTTCATATATGGCGGGAATGGCGAAAGGTAGTAAGGAGGTGTTCATTTCGGATGTTTATACAAGACGTTATTTATGGAGAGAACAAGATTTTAATTTAAGGCGTAGGGATGTCACAAATAAGCTGTGAGAAGAAGTAGCCGTAGTGTGTGGTATGGCGAGTGGTAAGTATTTTCAAATGACTGGTGTGCTCTATTCAGGAAGTCGACGATTAAGGTGCGCATATAGATTCACGCCATAGTATTTCAGCAGTACCTGTGCTTACTGTTCATTTCAGCAGCGTGTTCCAGTTTAGCATGAACCGTATTTAGAAAGTTTACAGAGTAAAGTGCGTACACATGCATGGTAAGTCAATATAAATCTTGTGTAGGTGTATGTACATTCGTCAGTCACAAATATACTTGCATACATACAAACTGAAAAACGTGTGTTAAATAAGCCATAAATATTCGAAACATACAGAATTGTTACAGTACAAAATACTATAAATATTTTACATACAGTATTATGGATCATCTTTACACATAGAAAATTCATGCACAGTGTAAAAAGACCCCAAATATCCATTGAACAGGAGGCTTGGTAGGCCCTGGAGCCGATCTGGGCGTTTCGACGAAGAGGAATTTTCTTTAAAATCTTGCCCAGTCGTAACTAGTCTCAGCATGTGAAATGGGTTGTCTGTATTTCTTTGTCTGCTATTCCACTGACATTCTCAAGTATTCGAGAAATCGCTCAGAAAGATTTAGAAGCTGCCAATTAAGATGATGAAATTCGCCGTACTTTTTTTTCGCAATTAATTAATCGGGTGAACACCACAACATAGCTCGGCGAAACGGCTGGCAACATGTCACGGATGACTTGCGAGAACAAGAACCATTCAGAGTGTGATCAGCTGGTCAGGATGTAGATTCTCGTGCCACGCGTTTGTAGCTGTAGTATGGCTGGGCTACCTTTTTGTCGCTCGCTCTCACTCTGCTGTCAGGTAGCCCTCTTTGACTGCTTGACCCTAAAGATTTATGCGCTAAAGCCATTCGAAATTTTGTGAACTACCTAGACACCATGGATTATCGATGAGCCACGGATTACCTTGTTACATCAACATTGCAGAACGGAACTCGCTCATACAGTAGCTGATTTGAAGTTCTTATTCGTGGTGCGGAGACATCTATTGTCAACGAGGGAAATGTGCAGTTAGTGACGTCATGTCCCGTATTGTCGTAACGTGGCGGAGCAGTGTGCAGAAGGAGTGGCTGTCAGTTTCGTATCTTTTAATGACTTATGTGAGATTTTCTTCTTAAGGACTAAAATATTAGTTCAGTGTAGCTTTTTAAACTGCCTAATGTCGTCTTCAGGAGAGTTTGGGAACCCATTGAGGAAATTCAAGCTTGTCTTCTTAGGGGAGCAAAGTGGTAAGTTGCATGACAAATTGACCACAGTTTATAAATGTAATGCCTAAACAGTTATTTGGAACAGATCTCCGTGTGTAGCATAGTATGTGTAATACTATCATATACGCATATGTACTTGAATGTATGGAGCTGTGTTCGCCTGTCACTTCCCGTTTGCGTATTGTAAGAGAGTTGGCGACTGACAGTGCATTGCCGTTTATTACTGCAGTTTATGGTCTGTAATTCCGAACATTACCTTTCGTGACACTGTTCTTAATTTGTAAGATACTTTGGTTAAGATTGCCCAAATCTAGGTGTCCGTTACCAAGAATGTTGGAGTGTGGGTTGGATAAATATTTCTCCGTCATCAAGCTAAAGGAATGTTGAATGCGTTTAGCCCATCTTATTTTCTCAAGACTGTTAACTATTTTAGGTGAATTTCTTTTTGCCCAGTGCCTGTGATTTTTATGCAAGTTTTGAATTATGTTTTTATAATAAATTCGTGTATACACGTGCCTATGACTTTATTAACAATTTATAGTCAACTTTTTGAGCCAGATTGGTCAGTCAGTAAAATGACTGGCTACAGACTTGACCACCAGCTTTTAGCTTCTGACAGGAATGTTTTGTTTTCACCGGCTTGTTATGACTGACTGGTGTCACCTATTGTATTAGTTGGTCGGTACTGGGTGTTTCAGTCCCAAAGGTTAAAGTGAATGGAGCTTGAACCCTACCATCTCCAGTCATTTTTTAGCATTAAAAATTCCTCAACTGAATAAAAGAATTGTGAGTTAAACTATTTTTTTACTGCTGATTGAAATTGAGCCTTTTCATTCTTGAGATGTGTGAGTTTGCATGTTAAGCTGTTGAATATTTTGGTGCCAGCATTATTATGTATTTTTCTGAAAGCTCGTGTAGTTGGCACCCCGTATTTCCTTACGGTGAGGTGCTGAAGAATGAAGAACAGGAATAGTTTTACCTTTTACATGTAATATTTTCCACTTTTGTCTCATATTAATTTTAAGTGTTTTTTTGTACTAACACAGGTTACTTTATTGTGACGATATCAAGTAGTCATTAATATATTGTTATGTGTCTGATACAGAAGACAGAAAGTTTTGAGGCATCATGACATGTGTGTCGTGAAGGTCTTCCAGAACATAAACTGGACATGCTGATCTTCACATCACTGCCCACCATGCTTGCAGTTGATGCTCTTTCAGGTTTAAGTTTGTGTGCTGGAAGTTGCTGAAGTCCTGACCCATCAGAACTTAACAAAGTGAAGCAAACTTAACATAATCAGGAAGAGCATTACAGAACCAAAAGCTGTGCTTATGTAGGGGGAGTCCTAGCTGCATTCTGCATGTGAAATAATTGTGTATTGACAACTGGTAATATTTGTGTGAACATGCAGTATGCTGAGATAAAATTCATTACATTTTACAGATTTGTTCCAAAAGATAACTGTCAGCTGCCAGATATGCTTGGCCGATGATGAACATATTACTAGCAAATTTTTTAGATTTTTGTCACAGAATTGATGACAGTTTGTACTCACTATTTTCTACAAGTTCATCCTCTGTGTGTATGTGGATTATTCTGTCTCGTTTTGTCCTTCATATTTCTGCTTGGATAGTATCACATAGTCAATAAGTGGACAACAAAGGGTGACTAATTGTATGGTTGCAAAAGCAGTTGCATAAGGTGACCGTTGAATTGTTTGGTGCCATACACAGGCTCTGAATGTATGTTGTTGCTTTTGAGGGAATTGAAACAGTGGGAAACTTTCTTCTAAATCTCCTGTGACACTTTTTAATAGCTTTCCTCCTAATGTAGAGTTCAACAGACACTATACAGGGCATACACAAAAGAATGGTGCGGTTTCAATAGAAATTTCTATTGAAACTGCACCATTCTTTTGTGTATACCCTGTATATGCAACAATGTAGCTCTCTTCAGTAACAAAATACACTTGTTTATGCCATTGTGAGGTGAAACTGATCACATGAGCATAGAAAGTGTTACTGGGAAGTGAATCAGTGATAATATGAATCAAAAATACTGCCAGGTCAGTTTCAAGATGAGTGGGACTCCTGGATAAATTAGGTTGGCCTATATAAGTTACTTAGTCTGCCAAAACATTTGTGTTCTATTTATGGGTAATAAAATACTTGGTACTGACTACAGCATATCAGAATCAATATAAAAATTAATATTTTCTGTTGTACTTGTTACTTGTGTTGTCTAAATAACCAACAGTTTTTCATCTGCACTTAACACTGCTGTTGTAACTGTCTAAATTGCAATAGTTGCAGTATTCTACAAGGAAGAACAATATCAGAAAGCAGAATGCTTCCTGAAAATAAATTGAACAAAATCAGTGTTAAATTTTAACAGGTTAGTAGTTTAGCCACCATGGCAATGTTAGGTTATGAGTAGAAGTTGTAAGCTCTCATTATGTAATTTTTGCATTCCATTTTTACTTCATATGCAGTAGTTTCAAGATTTATGCTCAACCTTGGCATTGCTACATAAAGTGAGGAAGTTCTGGTAATGAGTGAAGTGTTTTCATGCATATATATATATATATATATCTGCAGCTAACTGGCTCTTTTTCTCTTTTCAGTTGGAAAAACATCCCTAATAACAAGATTTATGTATGATAGTTTTGATAATACTTATCAGGTAAGAGAATTAAATATTTGTGTAATATTCTAAGTGAAAGACATGTTATTTCAGAGAATGTGCTATTTCCAGACATATTTAAAACATGAGGGCAACAATTAGTTCTGAAAATTGTGAAAAGTACAGTCTTAAGTATGTTCCATAGGAATCTATCAAAATTATATTAGACTGCAGGAAAAAAAAATGGGAGACATCCCTCTAACTGTCGTAGGATAAAAAAGCAGTACATTCCCTGTGACATGATAGTAGGTAGCTGCTGAGTGAGCCAGACAGACAGATGAAGCATGTTGTGTATTACTACATGTGCCTGTGCAAGTGAGGCTGTGAATGAGTGAGGGACTTAGATTGTGATGCACAAGGGTTGCCACATTAATTCTTAAGTGAATACGCAACACCACAATGTGAAAACCCTCAATGAAACGGGATGTACTTTACTTTCAGAGAAGAGCTTTTCTTGCTGATCATGTTTGTCTTTGAGTGTTTGTTTTGCTATTGGTGTTGAACTTAAACTTGAAATGTCAGTAGCCTTGCCATTTACGAAACAATCATTTACATTTTTGTTCTTGTTTCTGATAAAACAGTGGCAGACTCTAATCTAATTTTTTGATTTAGACAGCTTCTTTTATTTAACAAAATATGTATTTTCTGGCAGTTGCTCTTTGACAGTGAATTATTATTCTGCTTAATGTGGGTTTTACGCTATGTAGAGGTGCTTTCATTGTTGTGCTGTGTGAAGATTACAGAAGCTCACAAATTAAGACAAAATGCACAAAACATTTGGATCCTGTTATTATGCAATTATTACTACCATTTTGTTCTTTGAAGTAGTTCTTTGGCTTAGAAATCACCAGCATCCATGATTAAATTATAGGACCTGTTAGCATTTTTATGGTATTAATCTTCTTACAGTTGTCGATAGAAAAAGGACACACACATATGCACATACCAGAATCACTTGTTTCTTATGTACAGTTTTAATTTGTCAGATATAACCTTAAGTTTTACAACATTCCTATGTTTGTAATTGGTGACTTAAAAAATCACCAAAAATAAAGTGCTGACTTGATTGTTGAGACCTTCCCATTGCCTTGCTCCAATCCAGGGAGTCATATACCATTTGTCTTAATAAGCATTTAAAAAATGTCTGCAATGGAGGAGACCAAAACTTGAATAACACTGTAACAAAAAGATGCAACATTGCAGTTTCCTACTCGGAATCTTGACCCGTGAGGATGGGACCGATAAGTTGTCCCGAAACGTCGGTAAATAATTACCACACAACGCCGTGTAATAACCCAGAAGACCACAGATTTCAACATTGCAGTTGCCCCTGACATAATTGTATTAGTACAATTAAATGAAAAGTGGAATGGATGTAGCACAGTAGGATGCATGTGGAATCAAGAAATGCATTCAAAATTTTGTGTGGACAACCTCAAAGGAAGAGCACTGGGTAGAGCTAGAATTAATGTTACTTAGTAACCCGGTGCACACCATGAAAACGGATGGGGGAGTGAAAGTATAGCTCCATACATTCTTAACCTGGGCACTAAATGTAGATGAGTGGTTAACTTCAAGCCCTGGCTGCTTTACTCACAGACAAAGAGCCCCAAGTACCAATGTAATAGGAGGCTAGATGGGCCCCAGAGCTGGACTGGAATATTACGAGAAGAGAAAAAAATTTTGTCCTTGCTGGAAATGGAGTCACAGGTCCTCATTTGTCCTGCACGTAACCTAGTTGCTATACCAACTATTTGTCGGTTCCCCAGTGTTACTTCGCTTCTTACTTTATTTTGACAACTGTTTATCAACTGAATAAGTTACAGAACACCAAATGAATGATGTTAGTGGTTGATTGGGGAAGATGTGGAAGGAAAGAGTTGTGGCATATTTTAGGGTACTCTGTCAGTATTTTCTTGGTGTGACTGAGGAAAGTGGTGGAACCCAAGAGTTGAGAATCAAACCCAATGCTTCCCCTAGATGTGAAGCAACTGCCATGTTCAGTGTACTTGTCAAAGTTGGGAGGATAATATTAAAGTGTGAGTTGTATTGTACAAACTTGATATAAAATTCAGTGGCAGGGTTTTGTGAAGACAGTGATGGACATTTGAGTTTGTTGATTTCGTGGTTAAAGAAGACCCTGGTTGCAGAGTTATATGTCTTGTGATTACATTACTGCATCTTTACTTAGCTGTGAATCATGTTGGTCAATATTTTCAGGACAGTGTGTCTCCAGTTACTGACTTTTCTCCTTCACCCAATTTGTGGGGAGAGAGGGGAAATTTGGATCAGACAGCAGGCTGTCTGTCTGGTTAGTAGAGGCGGCAAGGTAACTAACTCTCAAGGAGGGTTATTATTGCCATAAAAACATCTCAACATCTTTAGAGGCTGTCAGTTTTCTGTTAACATTCTGGGAGAAAAGTCATGTCAGGCTTATTGATCCTTATCACCTGAATCAGAGGCCTCAAAATTTCTACGGAATAGGTAAACTTGTCACTGTGCCTAAGCACCATGCCATGGGAGGCATGTAGTTAAAATTCCATGCATTATGGACTTGGCAGTAGAGGCAGGGGAGTTGTCAGCTTTATGCTATTAAGGACTTGCTTGATGAGGAAGGACCCCTAGGTGTCCACTGGGTGAGTTCAGTACCTGGGCTGAATATGGCTGCAAAGATTGACATGTTGATAAAAAATACTTGCCTGTGCCAGGAATTGAAACCCACTTTGTAGACTTCATTTTAGCTTCAAGCTTTGTCCTGTATTGAGATAGTGTGTAAGCACTTTATTACAGTATGTACAGTGGTAGCCAGAGCATGGACACTTTTATTCAGATGCTTAAGTGATAAGTTAAAGAACACATTGCAATGTGAAATTTGAGGTTCTGACAGTAGTGTTGTTGAAGATTCAAATCTTTGAGTTGTAATGCAGTGCTGACATTTTGGAGGAGCTTGCTGCCTCCATCTTTGGGTCCAAGAATTGCAAGAAGGACTGATGATTGGAAGTGATGATAACCACAGGCATCTGTGCTCTATATGAACTTAAAATCATGTAATACCTGTAATAATGGCACTTGTATTTACATTTCTGTGTTACTTCCTCTGGCCTGTTGTCACTCACCAGCTTGTGGTGCACTTTGAGGTCACAGGTAGAGGAGGCACATTACATCATGATGTTGTGTGAGTTTTTAGGTTCTCACAGTGATGTGGACATTTTGATCCTTGAAAATGAGACCACTACATTGTCTCAAACATCAGGTGTCAAATACCCATCACGTCCCAGAACTGATACCTCGTCTTGATGCTGGTTTTTGTGGTTGTTCATATTCATCACTTGCATCCTGCTTGTCCCCCAGCCACTTATTTTCCTTTTCTCTCTCTCCATGATCTTTATTGAATATTGTTAACAGCCATATTTGGGTGGTGCATATACATGTTTTTGTGGTTCACCTTGGCCCCTATAAGAAACTGGTTGGATAATGCATCCAAATGGTCACATCTATTTTCTTCCACTTCTTTCCCACCCACCTTTCACTATAGTCATGTCATTTGTATTATTTTTGAACAGCACTGCTTTTTCTTACACATCTTATTGTATACTGACTGTTAATGGAAAATATATTGTATTGATGAATGATTGAGTTTCTTGGGATGTGATAGGTTATATACTGCTGTATATTATTTTTGTTGTATTCAATGTGTTGGCATGATAAACATTGTGACTGATGATATGACAAGTGCTTTGCATTCTATTGTATGTATATGTAGATATGTCCTCAACCTAGTGTTTATATCCTGTATATGTTGTATGACTGTTTCCATATCTGTGGATTTATGGAAGGTAAAATGAATGAATGAAAGTAGCGTGAAATAAACAAAGGACCAAGATTTGCTGAGACCCTTTGCATATATTTTTTTTGTCAACTTCAACTTTGTGGCACTAGTAATCCAACGTTATGTTTCCTATTACAGGCAACCATAGGAATAGACTTCTTATCAAAAACAATGTATCTTGAAGATAGAACGGTGAGTACCAGTGTTATTTCAATGTTAGAAATCATGATGTAAGGTGCAAACATTACAGTACACTGAATTTTACAAAGGTCATTCAAATGAAATCTGGGAAAATTGTATAGTTTGGTACTATGCAGTGATATGCTTTGAAATTATTTATTATTTTATTTAACTTATTATTTCCATCAATCCAGTCAGGTTAAAACAACCTTTAGGATATAGAACCAGTCATATCCACATCATGCACAATATACAGCATAGAGATACTTTCAAAAAGCATCAAACACAATAACAATAAACGTACAAAACAAAACACATGTAATAGGAATTAAAATAAGTGTAAATAATGTACAAATTTTTAACAACAAATGTAGACCAGCAATTATGACATTAAACAGATCAAAGTTCAAGAAGGCTAAAATGTATAATAATGAAGTACAAGTTAAAAATGCACAATGCTAAGAAATACAGAGAAGAGAGAAAAATATAGAGTGACAAGAATGAGACCAAAATCTTGTATAGAATTACTATTAAAAAATTCCTCCAATGAGCAGTATGAATTTGTTAATAGATAATCTTTGACAGTTGATCTAAATTTATATTTCTTAGAAAGGAATACATTTTTTATATATACAACAGAAGTATATTAAAAACTTTGGAACCCATGTAATGAACTCCCCTCTGGTAAATTGTTAATCTCTAAAGTGGAAGGTGAAAATTTTTTTTTTTTTTTTTTTGCCTGGTATTCATATTACTTATCATAGAATTTGTTATAAACAATTCACTAGTGTTTAGTGCAAAGGTTAATAAGGAATATATATATATATGTATATATTGAGAGTAAAATGGTAAAATTTTCAATTCTTTACTCCTCTCTACTCCTAATATTAGTCATAATCCTAATAACCTTCTTCTGCAGCTTAAAAACTTTTTTACTAGAAGGTGTGATACCCCAAAAAACAATGCCATAAGACGTAAGCATATGAAAATAAGAGAAGTAAATTGTTCTCAGTGTCGTTAATGATACATATTTTTTGGATATTCTGATTGCTTAACAAGCTTTACTCAATTTACCAATAAGTTTATCTACATGTTCATCCCAAGATAGTGTTTTGTCAATAGTGATACCTAAGAAATGTATACTTGAAGTATTATCAATAAACTTATCATTATAATTTATATCAGCTTAAGCCAACAATTTGAGGAAAAAACCATGGTTTGTTGTGTCATGGCATTTGTCTGTAGCATGACAGTGCCCATCCTGATACAAGCCATCATACCATGAAATAAATTCAGGATTAAAATTGGAGGTGTTACCCCATCCGCCATATTCACCAGATTTGGCATCCAGTGATTTTCACTGCTTTTGGTCCCCAAAAGATGCTGTACACTGAAGCGGTGCATGACTGGCTGGCACAGCAACCAAAATACTTCTTCTCCTGAGGAATTTATGCCTCAGTGGAACATTGAGGGAGGTGTATAGAATGTCCTGGGGGCTGCATTAAAGATTAATGTCACTGTACTGTATTTTTGCAATAAACGACTTTATATACTTTGTCCAGTGTTCATTTGAATGACCCTGTATTTGTGGGTCTGTAACATGTGAAAATAGAGGGATAGAAATTGTCTTAAAACAACTTTTTTTTGGACATTGTCCATAATCTTGAATTTTTTGAAACAATGTTTTGGAAACTGGATCCATTTGTGTCATCAGGTGTGAGAAAGGAAATGTTCCTGCTCAGTTGGGCATGCTAGAAAGAGCTTCTTATCTGTGCCGGTTTCCTGAACATAGGATCTAGTCGTATGCCAGGTTTTTACTGATTAGACTTATTTTAGAATCCTTTTTGGTAGTTTTTTAACATCATAAATTGACGGCTGTGTGCCGATAAAAGTGTGGTGGTTTGCATTGTGGATCTGAATGCTAATCAGCAATGGAATGTCCTCTGCTGTCGTAACCTCTTTCTTGCACTGAACTGACTGAGCTGGAGTGGTAGGCATTATCAAACCTGCGATGCATGTAATTTGTATACATGTTAAGGGATGGCACAGCAGTTCAAGTCACTTTATTTTCAACACTGTACTTGCTACCTTGGCCACAGGTGTCTTTTATTGTATTTTTTTTGGAACAGTTTGCAGCACTCGGCTTTACTGCGAGATGGTTAAAATTTTGTCCTGTGTTCACAATTTGTGTGATATTAAAACTGAAGTAATTTCTTTCATTGTGTTTCATAACATATGAAGTGGTTTCTCTAAAAGTTAATGGGCTCCTGTCTTTTATTCAAACCAGGTTCGGCTCCAGCTGTGGGACACAGCTGGACAAGAGAGGTTTCGCAGCCTCATCCCATCATACATTCGAGACTCTACGGTTGCAGTTGTTGTCTATGACATTACCAGTATGTCAAGTCTCATCACATAAAGATAGAATCATCATAACTGTCATTCACTTTATTTATTTATTTATTTACTTATTTAACATCATTGTCAGTAACTGAGATCAGGGGTGCATAAATCGCAGGTGACTGAATTTTGTACTGTGGTGTGTAATGTTTGTTGGTTCTCAGTATGTCACTTGCTTTTTGTCACCGTTGTGGCACCAGAAGTTTTGAGATGGCTCCTAGATTTTGGGAAAATTTGTGTACCCCTGGCCGAGACTATAGTGTTGAGGTATATGATGATGAATGAATTTAAAACTGTGTGGAGGAGAGCAGTGGTGACTTGCTCTTTTGTACTATTCCAGCGTTTGCTTGGAAGGACAAGAAACCTCTGTTAGAGTAGGCATTCTGCATACTGAAGTTTGAACCCAGTACCTCTTGTATATAAAGTATTGCTAACCAGTTGACCACACTGTTAACTACATCAACAAAGCAGATGCAGGCACACTATAACAAAAGTGGTGCAGTGGTGTTCATTTGATTTCATAATGGTTTTCCATATCAGCAATTGACGTAAGTATTGTTCTCGCATGTTACCAAGTTTTCCAGTCCCTGGCTGATATAGGAATGAATGTGGAGTATTAGTGGAGTGATATTAAGGGGGGAAATCCAAAGTACTCTGAGAAAAATCTGGCCATTTTGTCCACCAAAAATCTCATGTGGATTGCTCTGCATTGAACCTGGGCCTCCATGGTGGTAAGATGGTGACTAACTGCCCGAGCTGTGGCATATCTATAGACAGTTTACTCAATAAGGGTTTAAAATCAGAATGATTGATGTGAATGTTGAAGGAAGGACTGGATCCATGTGTATGTATGTGTGAGTGAGAGAGAGAGGTGGAGAGATGTGAGTTGTGTTTGACCAAAATGCAGCCTTGTGAACATGAAAAAAGTAAGTATAGACATGTGAGTTACTGACCAGACAGTAGCATGTTCCTGAGTGATGCAGAGTGGGAGCATTTGAAACATCGTGCAAAATGTCTTTGGGAGTCACAGTTGCATTCACGTAGTTTGTAAGGGCTGGCAGACTATACTCAGAACATTACTGGAACAGGTGAGTGCATCATAGCCAAACTGATGAGTTTGCCTGAGTTTGCAAAGTTTGGATACATGTTTGGTACCATAAAGTTTATGTTGCAGTATATTTTGAAGCCAGGTGATGACTCTGAGGAGGCCAAAACGTAGAGTTAATATGTAATTTAAAAAGTAGTATTGTCTTATTTAACATTTGTGTTAATGGGAAAAGGTTGTATCTATACTGTTGGATATAACATGGTAAATAAGAATTGAATCTTATTTCAGAGCAGTGTTTTGTTTGTGCAGATGCTAATTCATTCCATCAAACATCAAAATGGATTGATGATGTTCGGACAGAGCGTGGAAGTGATGTCATTATAATGCTAGTTGGTAATAAGACAGATTTGTCAGACAAGCGACAAGTATCAACTGAGGAGGGAGAACGCAAAGCAAAGGAGCTCAATGTCATGTTCATCGAGACCAGTGCCAAGGCTGGCTATAATGTCAAACAGGTGACTGAAGAGTCCTTTCCATAACTTCTCCTTTTGAGAATGTCATAGCATTAGAGAAATAGTGAATTTCTGTTCTGCCACTGCCAACTTGTGCTGAGGCCTAGCATACATGGAGGTCTGCCTGTGTGTGTAGTATATGCCTTTGTGGTGTGGTAGTTAGGCACAAATGCAACTCTTGAGAAATGTAAAGCAAAGAAAGTGACTAACTATGGTGATGTATTTATGTTTACTTAATACAATGGAACACCTATTATGTGTTCCTTCATTTAAGATTTTCACTCATTCAGTTTCTATGACAGTATTTAAATTCCCTCCAGTTGGCGTTTTTCTCAATTTAATATTCATATTTACTGCTCCCCAAAGAAACCGTAAATTGGCAATCACTGTATTATGACCCTTTATCAGCAGTCTGTATTATGTAGTATGAAATGAAGTACAGCATAATGATTGTGAATTATGAATTAGGAAGTATGTGGAAGGGAGAGGTTTTTATCTGTTTAAACGGACTGAAGAATACCTTAAAAACTTGTTGGGATGATTGTACCAGTGGGGTTTGAAGTGGATACCTCACAGATGCAAGTCAGAAATGAAAGTTTCTGAAATCTGTGTGAGATTATCTGGAAGGAGCTGAAGATGTGTATGATACAGGGATGTAAACTCCTTCCTAACATTAAACAATTTATGTTCTACAGCTGTTCCGGCGAGTAGCAGCTGCTCTGCCTGGTATGGACTCCACAGAAAACAAACCCCCAGAAGACAGTATCCTTTCTCCAGACAATAAAAGTTGTTTCTTGTCATGTTACAGGCAGTGGGAAAGTTGATGGTAAGGATTTGGTAGCCATTATATGGGCTGATGTTCAGAGGGAAGTAAGGATATGTAGTTCACATATGTTATGGAGGTTGAGGAGTTTTGGTTGTGCATGGAATGTGGTCAAGTCCACTGTGAAATTAGTGTTGGTCAGTTTGCTGATACCTGCACATGAGTGAGCTTGGAAAGACTAGCATAGTTACACTAAAACAATGAAACATCAGCTCTTAGTATGCTGGCTGTACTAAGTAATCTCTTGCATTTCAGTAGGAGAGAGTTAGTAGTGAGGTAAAAGTATGGTGGTGGACAGTATGAGGTCAAACAGTAAAGTTCCAGGACTCTGTAAGAACAAATGCACATGAAATAAGTAGAAAATTGTCCTTCAAAGGGATAGTATGATTTTATTTTTGATGATGGAATAAAAGGAGCATGAAGTGATAACATTTGGGAACCACTGGTTCTTGTTGATGTGTATACATTGCACTGTTAGAGCAAATATTGGTAGCAATTACATAAGAAATATAATGATACAAACATGATACTCAAGGAACATATACTGATGAGGTATGTGACTTACAGGCTAATCGGTACTTAATCCATATAGAATTAAACATAGAAACATACATAGGATGTTTCCGTGGCACATTATAGGGGATAAAGTGCATTCTTCATTTTGTTACTGGCATGTTTGTGGCCTAATGTGAAGATGTTGTAGAAAGGTAAGTACAAGTTTTCTCTCTGCATGTCTGCATTAATGTGCTGATGCAAGTTTCCCTTTTCTCTGTTGTATGCTTGAAAGGTTTTACTTTGCAGTGTAATGAGCTCTGATTAACCATTCATGTGTGTGTGTGTGTGTTTAGACGTAAATGAAAGTGCACTGAATACAATACATATATAAATGTTCTCTGTGCTTTGGTCAGGATGCTCTTGACACTTACTTGTGCCTGGTTTAAGATAATTGTTATGATCTGCTGCCATTTGCTAATCATTGAAACTAATTTGAGATGAATATTGCATGGTAGGTAAATATTACAGCCTGTGTCCATCTTTACTGTTAAGATTGAGGCATCAAATTCTTCCATATTGTTGGTACCTATCTGTCAAACCACACAGTATTATAACCCATAAGACAGTAATTTGTGTTTCTGCTGATAACCTCTAAGGGAATTACCTACTTTAACTGATTGGCTTTTACCATCCTGCCTCTTATCTTTTGGTCATGTTAGGTTTGGCTTTCTGTTGGCATTCTGTTACTTTAATGTTTGTTATAATTTTTCCATGTAAATGATACTCTGTTGCAGTGATTCTCATGTTAGGGCACCAGGGATTTGCATGAATTATAAGTGTTGAAAATAACCAAATCTTAGATGTTAACAAGTTTCATCCTAATCTTGGGATTTCTCTTTTCTGCATGCCTCACATAAACTCAGTATCTAAATGTTTGTACATGTCCAGTTATTGAGTTCTGTGTATGTTTTGGAACATCCAGATTAAAGCGTCAATTATATATGAATGTGGCCATGGCAAAATTTTTGCTTTAGAACCGGGAATATAGTACTTTTATAGTCATTAGTAATCAGTATTTTGGTTTCTTTTGTTTTGCTTGTGTTATTTTCCTTAATGTTGTGTTTAGTGCAAGAAGTTGTGTTGAAGGATACTCCAAATGAAGTGAAAAATCAAGAAGGTGGTTGTGCATGTTGAGTGGTGCCACAGGATGGAACTAGGCTAGGTAATATGCAGACTCAAACATGAAACAAAAATAGCTTTTATACATGCAGCATGCCCGTGGAGTTTTGAAGCATATAATTTCATTATCTCTCAGGTGTTTTTGGTTCGGAAATGACACAGAGAAAGCAGTGAAGTTCTTTCAGCCTTATGCTTCATTTCATGGATTGTACTTTTATTCTGATTCAGTTACTTTTCTCTGTCATGCAGTATTTATAGAAATATCTGTGAGTAATACCGGTGATTAAAAAGACATGCAGTTCAGTTAGTCTGTCTTCTCTGCATAAAAAAGTACTTGAGCTGACCACTTACAGTGTCAGTTGTGTATAAACTGTTTAACAGCAGGACAAGTTACTTATGAGTGCAGTGTATGCCAGAATGCACAGAAGGATGTGTTTTGTTGTCGGGTTGCAAGTAAATTGACAGCGTGTCACTGGAGTGAATCTGTTCTGTGGAGGAGGAGGAGGAGGATGCTGCAATTGTGCATTTTTTTTTGTATTGTTACAGAAAGTGTTTGTAAAATTTATTGAAGATCATTATAGCTCTTGTAAATTGTCTGAGTTTTTGATGACTTTAACAGAAAGGCATATCATTTAACATTATGTGCAATCTTTGTGGACAAATATTTTTGAAATTTAGAGCATCTGTAACTTCCAAATTGGAAAACAAAAACCAAGTTCTTTTGTTACTAGTCATGTAGTGTGCATAACACAGAGTTATTAAACCTTCCATTTTATGTCAGTTTTGTGGTTTAGAACATTCTTTTGTGCAGCGTTGGTAATCAAATATGGTAGTATAACATCCACGTTTCTATGAATATTATTCTCTTAACCCATTAAGTATGATATTAGCAATGAACATTTTCAAAGTAAATTAGAGAAATGCCATTTTTATATAAACCTAGAGTTTATGAATTACATGCTCAGATCTCCACCTGAATGCTTGTTGATTGTAGTACCAGTTTGATACTGATAGTTCTCTGCTTAGGAACATGCTGTTACAATAACATTTGATAAAATGGAATTTAATGTATAAATTGGCTATGAACAGTGTTGCGTATAGAATTTATCTGTTTCTTTCGTGCATTTTTGGGTCTATTGCGCCTCAGAGATGGGATCATAGAAAACTCTGTTGAATGTTTTCTTGTCACAGTTAACAAGGTATACATCTTCCTGTGTCCTGTCCATAAATGTTGACATTAAAACATACAGAATGGTGATTTTATTCATTGAGCAGGTTGGCTGAGGCAGTGATGCTTATGACTTGTATTTGGCAGGTGCCTAGTTGAGAGCCCAGCCAAGCCGAGTTTTTATGTGTTTACCAAGATAGAACTTTATATTATGCTTTGACCATTTCCTACCACATCCTTTCCAATGAATTATCCACCATCATTCAGTAACTGAACACTGTATAGTCACAGTTACCTGAGAGTAGTCCTAAGGAAACTACAAATCAATACGGTTTTGTGAGATTTTGAGGTTTCCTGTTAGTTATGATGGAAGATATTAGCCATGTAAAGTGGTGTACAGGTACCAGGTTTCAGAGGAGCTTATTGCCATGATCTTGAAGGTAGTACAAGAAGAGTGATGCTGAAGGTCTGGCAGTTGTGTTCTTGACCATTTTACAACCTCTCACATCCCATTAATGATTTAATTCAAATGAGATTGTAATGTCTGTGTCCTGCCAAAACATCTTCATTATATATAAGAGTGGTTGTTTTTATATAAATTACTGTGTCAACAGTTGCAAAGAGAAAGATCAGAAAAGGACAGAACGAGTACCAGCTTTCTGCTGTTTAAGATAACTTAATTCTTGTCCCATCTTTTTGTATTTTTATGTACATATTTTCCTCTGTCAAATGTTTGCTATATGTCATTCCAGATTTCATCATGCTGTAGATGATGAGAATAAACTGAACACTTGTAAACAGTAAGAAAGAAATGGTGGTCTTCTTTTGGGTTTCTACACTGCGTAGTGGTTGAATATTGCAGCATGTTGGATGACCATACTGCCGCCATCATCAGGGTGACTGAATGTGGTTCAGCTGGATGTGTCCACCTGAACTAGTTGGCACAGAACATTCAACCACAGCATGGTGCAGGAGCCCAAAAGAAGTCCAGCAAGTGATGAACAACTGCCATGGAAATCTGAAAACTTATACTGGGTGGTAAAAAAAAAAAAAAAAGGTTACAGACTTTTAAGGTGTATAGTACCCATTTTGAGCAAAAGAATCCCAGTTAAGAAATGTCCAAAAGCCAGTGCCTGCTGAGATATGGGTGATATTCATGTTATCTCTACAGCATATGTTCTATGGAGTTCATAGGCATGTCAACACAACTTCCAACTTGTCTTTTCATAAGAAGTATGTACTCTTTAAAAAATTCCTAGTTTTTCTCGAATCTCCTGACAGATATTCTCTGTTCATTGCTGTAACACCACTAAGTCATTGCCGGGGTCTGAATATGCCAAAATCTTTAGGTGTCCCCGCATTGTCAGACAGCACGTGAACCACACGTCGGGTCAACAATGAACAGGACATGAAGGTTCAGTCAACTGGCCTGCATGACCCCCCTGACCTTAATCTTCTGGATTTTTGGTTGTGTGGACACCTAAAGACTTCAGTGTATTCAGACCTGATCAATTACGTAGAGATGTTACAGCAATGAGTAGACAATGCCTGTTAGGAGATTCAAGTAAAACCCAAGAATTTTTGAAAGAGTATACACTTATGAGAAGAAGAGCTGAACGTTTTGTTGACATGCATGGGAACCACACAGAGCATCTGCTGCAAAGATAACATGAAAATCACCCATATCTCAGCAGGCACTGGTTTATGGACATGTGTTGCCTGGGATTTGTTTGCTCACTTAAGTGAGTACTCTGCACCTTTAAAGTCTGAAACCTTTTTTTTTTTACATCACTGTGTATAATCAGAAGGAATTCACTGGAACTGTAATTGATATGATTATAAATAGGTGGTAGTGAGGCTAGAGTCTATTGATCAAGAGTACTGTTGTGTTAGTTTTTATGCAAATAAGTACAAAATCTTGTGATGAGACACTGTGGAACTGATGCTTTCTGTGGCAAGAATAATCTCTGGCTGTACCTGTAGTAAGGTGTAATAGGGTGTTCTCTCATTGCTCAAATTGAATATTAAGATACTGCAGTTATTTCTTTTAGCAACAGTGCCTCATCAGCAGTTTTCAGTAGCACCCTGTGATAAATGGGAAAACTGGTTTTAAAATGGACTGGCCTAAATAAATTCATGTTGTTGCGAATGCATCAAGAAGTTAAACGTATGTACTGAATTACTAACTACAAGTAAATTTCCATTGTGACACAATTTTATGTTATAATGCTTCAGTGAATTTAAAATTATATTTAATAATTTATGTTTAAGAAATTTTTGTACAGAAAACATTTGAAATGTAATTAATACTGTGCATAGCAATAATCACTCACATGTTAAAAGTGTATTGCATGAGTTATAAAGGGGATATTTGTACTTAAACCAGTTAGCTAGTAGTTTTTAGTGATACATAAATTACTTCAGTGTCAAACTGTGCTGTATTAGCATTACTGTATAGTTTAATAAGTTGCACCTTCTTCCTTACAGTCTGAGCAGTGTTAAAGTGCAGTCTCACATAATTGCAAACATTTTCTGGGAACATCTCCTTGGTGGGGGGGGGGGGGGTAAAGGCAGCCAGTGCATAGGGCTGACAACTTTGGCACCTTTATGTGTAAATTGTCTAGAAATTCTGGGAGCCTCAACCTCCTGGAGCTCTAAGTGCCTGTGAAGGGGTTGCTTTATCTGGGAACATAATAGTTTGAATATGGCTCCAGAGACACTGGAAATTGCCATGAGTCAGACACATGTTTATGTTAGACTCCAGGGAAAGTGAAGGAAACAGGCATAGCTCCCGTCCACTTCTTATCATCCTGCAGTATCCCTCTCCACACTCTACGTCCTGTTCCTCACTCAAAAAAGGACCCACTGATCTGAACCTAAAGTGATCAGCAACTATCATGACACTCAGCCAGAATATATATGACACCATTAACCCTAGAAATGGAGATTGTGGGTTGGCACTATTATATGTTTCCTATTGTATCTGAAAATTTGGAAATTGTGGTTGCCTCAGCCATGTTTGTAACCCAAGTAATAGTCCTGAAAGGTGAAAATATGTACACCATGGGAGATTGCAGGAGATTTGCTGGCAGTCAAGCAGATGGTGTGGATGTGCTGCATGAGGTACTGGGAGCTGCATATAAACTCAAAAATTATTTAATGGTCAGATTTCATAATGGACAGAGAGGGTAATAATTGGTGATCAAAAATGGTTAAGTGAACTGATTTGTCCCAATTGAAACATCTGAAACTAACAGGTCAATTGGTTGTGTTACCTTTCCCAAACCCAAAACTATTAGTGTGAAGTGTAGAACAGATGTGAAGAACCAAGGCTTGTGTACCAAGAAAGCTCCCCTGCCTCATGTAGTGGCAAAGTCAAAATTTTCTTAGTACCTACATCAGACATTAAGGCACAGCTGGAGATTGGTTGTAGTAATTGTGACATTTTCACACATTTAAAAAATGAACACACAAATGTTTTCTTAGGTATTTACATTTACCTAAATTACACTGCTTGACTGACTGACCGACCAACTCTCCATGGTGCAGGGTCTCCCTTGAGGAGTTGATAGGTAACCATCTGATCAAGAAATTCTTGGTATTGTACCTGAAGGTCCATGTTCAAGGAAGCCCACCATTTGATTCCATTGGACTCTGGCGCCATTTTAGTTTAGTCATTATCTTCACCCCCTATCTCGCCAAGATTCATTTTAATGATATTATTCCATCTTTCCCAAGTGGCATCGTCCCTTAAGGTTTTCCAGTTGACTTTTCATGTGCATTTCATGTTTCCTTATGCATGCTGTATGCACCACCCATTTCATCCTTTTTTGATTTGGTCATCCTTGTATGTCATATAAGAGATACATACAGTCGAACCCGGTTATAACGACATCGGTTCATGCGACATCTAGTCTATAGCGTCAGATTTTCTGTGGTACCAATTAATTCCTCACTGTTAACCATAACATTGTATGCCTCGGCTATAACAGCACTCTTTTATAATGATACAAAATATTCAGTCCCCTTCACGACATTATAACTGAGTTTGACCATAATTTGTGACATTCACATTATACAGTTTTGTCTCTTCTGTTGTATTTTTTCAGTCTACAAGTTACTGTAGGTTATTTTGGAAAATGAATAAAAATTCATTGTGGCTCACTCTGGACATAAATTTAAGAAAACTGTGCAGTCTGTTATGAGTATTATTATTTATGTATGAGGTCAGAAATGTAAATTGAAAGTTCCATGATATATGCTCCATTATATTAATCTCTCGCCACACACCATATCCCTGTGTGGTACTCGAAACATTTGAGCTTCTAATTAACAATCTGTAACTTGTAGAAACCTTGCTAATGTCTTCAGAACTGTACCAGATTTTGCCTTAACCAGTCTTCCTGTAGCAGTTGATTTGCAGACACAACCACCACAGCAGAATGATCAACAGGATTCAGAAGGAGGCTGCATGTGCTAAAAGAAAACAGCATATAGAGAAAAGGAAACTCTTTTGAAGTGAGCAGTATGGTAGCAGCATCAGCAGGGCTGTTAAAGTGAGAATTGCAGCAGTGAATGAATCGTTGGCAACACTGTTAAGGTGACATGATGGGAAAAATGTCAGTGACTTCAAAGTATGATTGCTTTTTCAACATCAGGTATTAGACTTTCCCCATTGATTATTTATGTTATATTATTTTTTGCCTACTGTTTGTACAGAACAACATTCCAAGCAGTGGAAGATTTTCTTTTATGTGAGCAGTGTACACAGGTCTCCCACTAAGTGCACAACAGTACTTGCCCGAGTATTACTTACATAATTGTTTGCTGTATGAGAAAATGTTGTCGTGGATTGAAATGATAATGCTTTTGCCCACAAATGAAGGCACGTAGTGTAAAAGTTGTTTCCTCATTTAGCTTCTGCAGACAGCCTGTAGTTGGTTTGAAGTGATTCACGAATGGATTATGAATCAGTATCTAAAGTTTAATAATTTCCCCCTTTTCACTTTTGTGTCGCTTTCTTTCCTTCCACGCATCCGCTTCACTTGTCCCATCCCCTTGCAACTAGGTCTTAGACAGTGTTTTACAGATTATGTCTCAGAAAGGAAGTCTGCAAGTGGAACAGGTTGAAGACAGTAGCATCATATTAACATAAACAGAGCCACAACATCCAAGTCATAGATTACATGAATTTGGCCTAAAATGATATTACCATACAACAATTTGCTGTTTCATTTTTTCTCATAAACCTTCTGAAATATTGTGCTGACCTCTGAAGGGTTATTAACACTTTGGCTACCAAGCCTATTTTACTCAGTTGTTCCGCAGGTACCAAGCTAATATCTCTTGTATTTGCTTATGATTTTCTTCACTTACAAGAGTCACCAGCAGGTCCCACAACATCTGAAGTTAATTTTTCTCCTCTACATATCGATGCCAGAGCTACAGAGCATTAGTATCATACCACTGTTTGCTGCGCCATTGGCTTTGCTTGGCGTGAGACCACAGGTGGCTGTCATGGTACCTCCTGAATGATCATGCGTGAGCCACTGGTGTACCTCATGGTAGCCAACGTGATTAACCACTGTTTGAAAATAAACATTTAAGGGGAAATAAAAATGTTCAATATGAGATTAGAAGTTCTCAGGGCAGTGAATGTCGGTTTTTCTTGGATGTTTTGGAGGTACCTGTTGCATCCATCTTGAAGGCAGAGAAAGGCAGAAACTTTGATGGCCATCCACCAGACTAAATGGCACAACATCCCAGAAGGCTGAAGCCTTACAATTTTCAGCCTTGCAGCCTTGGAGAATGTTAGGGTTGTGTCACATTATGGATGTGTTGCTTAATATAACTGATAAGCTATCTGTGATAGCAATTCTTTTCTTGTGCATTACACAAGTAATTTGTCTAAATGCCACATGAATTACTACAGATTTTTTTAACCATGTGCTCTTCATTTCATTTTTTCCCAAATTGGAGTAATCTCTTGCTTCTCTTTACAATCATTGAGGATTCCATGGTCAAACCCTATCTGAATTGCAAGTTTTTTTAACACATCATAGTAATGCAACCAACAAAAATCTTTTTATTTTTCAAGTGAAATGTGAATAGGTATATGCATACTATAGTGGTGCTTTCTGTGAACTAAATGTACATGAAATGTTTGAATAGTAATCCAGACCACAGTTTAGGATATATGTTTTACCTCTGCTGTTCAACAATTGGCCACTACTTATAGTTTCTGTGCTTGTATCTGGTTGCAGTTTGATTCCAGGCTGATATTTAAATGAACATTTTATAATATGGATGTACTGAAAGTAATGGAAAGCCTGAAGTCAGTTTGTAACTCCTGCTTAGATCAAAGACATCCTGAATATATGCTAAAGTAAATATTTGAGTGACCATTAATTATACTTCCTGTACTACTGTCCAAGCCTAGGCATATATCAAAGATATACAGGAAGCTGTCCTTATATGTATATTTGCCATTCATGGGTTGGCCTATCTGTGGTTTTATTTCAGACTTTCACTTTCACTGTCATCTAACTTTGACAACCCAGCTGACAGTAACTCCTGCAGCCAGCTCCCTTAAGCAAGGTCTTGCCCCATTCATGGTTAACATCTAACTTGCATTTACATTATCTTTTGATGTTTTTATTTTTTATTATTTGTGTTGTGCATAATAATTTATGTTCCTGTGTCTTAATATTTATAAAAATTAACTTTATTAATGTTTAATTTATTGAGGGCAAAATTTTGTGCATTTGGGAATGCAGCCCCTATTATTTCATTACGCAGGGAATTCAACTGAAAATCAAACCCAGGTGCACAGCAAGCTTAAAGGCCGTACATTTCTTGATATATATAACTTACTGCATGTTAGACTAGATGTTGTAAATGACCAACTCTCAGACATGCCTGGCACCTGGTGAACAGTTTATTAAATACTGTTTGAAGTTCTTGTCTAGAAATTGCCGATAATGCGTGGAAAGAGTAACTGCAGCTGCATGAGTCACACACCACCAGTCATATCGGCGTGTGTACAGTACATTGCATCATCTAAGCCCCACAGTTCAGTTTAATCTGCTCTCTGTAGCTGACATATGAAGCACAGGGTAAAACATACATTCCTTTTGTTTGTGAGCATGCAGTACAGTTTACAACAGAGGATTTTCATTGTAGAAGCCCTGTATAAGGAAGAAATTGCATGAGAAGTGTTGTAGAAAATTTAGAATACAGTTTCCCTGTGTTTCATTTCCTTTGAAATCAGCATGTCTTAATAGTTGCAAGAGGTCATTTTCCAACACTTACTCTAACATGTGGTAAGTTACACGCAGTACATACATTATATGTGGAAATGTAAGGCCCTTAAGCTTGCCATGCATCTGGGTTTGGTTTTCAGTTGAACTCCTTGTATGTTTCCATGTTATGTGTTTTATAGATAAGTTGATTTTTAAGAATGCAACCTGTGTACAAGAATCACCTGTACAGTCAGGAGCAGGAATCATTATTAAGGTGATGGTTTTAACCTAAGTGTTATTTCAGTTGTGCATGGTTCAAAGGACTTGCATTAATAACTGAATTAAACAGGATCTGTTTCCCATACTCAAGTAAGTACCGCCATTTTACTTGCTAATAAACATGTTGAAAGCCTGTGTAGGAGATGTGTCATTTAGTGTCCTAAATTGCAGCATCCTGTTGTGGTTGGAATGATTCCTCTTCTCATTTATGTACCAGAATATAATGAATCCTCTCATTGCCAAGTGTAGGGCTACAAAAGTACAACTGTCAGATAAACCGAATGTGTTGAAATTATAGTGTCTCGTGGTTGTATCATCTCTTTGGCATGTATATGAAGTGTATGGTATGAAAGCAGTCCTATAAGTACTGACTAGTTGGGACTGTGGCAGGCTTATTACAACCTGCTTCACCAGTTGTCTTCGTTCATCACTGGCAGCAAAAGGGTTACCAGTAGTCTGGATGAAAAGTAATTATTTCCATGCAAAACTGAATTTAGTAACAACCACAGGATAACAGAAAATTTCTGATTAACATTTGCAATAGTGAGAGATGCAATATATCAATGTGCTTTTCTGTAAAATAGAATAATATACATACTGACAGTTGTTAATCAGTGATTAATAATTATATTTGCACTAAATTAGCATTGATTTTTAATATCCCTCTACACACAATACATTTCCTATGAAAATGAAAGCAACGGAACACCATACATTCATTTTCTGCTCACAATTTCTGTTAGAATGTTGCATACGTAATGTTGACATTGTGAAGCATTTATTGCACAAGACATTTTGCATCTACTTCAACAAGTGCCATAAACTTGTATGTAACTTGCTACAAGACCTAGGTGTTGTGATTTAATTGTAAAATGATATTAAATATTATGACCACACTTGAATTATATGTTAACTTATAGATGCTTTATAGTTGCTTGTTGTTGAGTGTTTTTCTTCCTACAATATTTTGTTCAGGTTTTTGTACAGATGCTGTTCATATTTTTATCATTGGTAACACATCAGTGTTTTCCAAGTAAATTGTTTGAAATGTGAAAATTTAATACAATAGTAAACTGTGTACACTAATGAGAAAATGATGTTGGCTCAGGGTTTATGAACTGAAACACATATATAAATTAGGGGTGTCACCCCTTATTCATCCAGAATAAGTTACAGTATTCTGATACTTTGCCTCTCTTTACCAGCATTATATTGTACACAATTATACTATATTAATAAAACTCCCATTATGTTTTAGATTATTTTGTACTTGGTATCATGGAAAATACATATTTGCTGATACTAGGAGATAATCTATGTTAATATATAGCAGGGATGGTATTTACATTAATTTTTAGAACTCAGACCTTTCCTATGGTATGTCAGAACGTTTTTCATAATTTTCCCCTACAGATCCACGGACCGGCGCCTACCACCTCCAAATTTATGAATTCACAGCAGTGTGACATACAGGAGCTAAACGTTTTTTCTCTTTACATTTATTCTGTACTAGTAGTATGCATATAAAACTGGAAGAGGGTTTATATTTCTAAATCCAATGTGTCTGCCTGAACTAATTTCTAGCCCATAGGAGTGAGGTTGGAAATGGAAACTGTTATGAAATGTTTGTTGCTGATCAGTACCTGCACTACGTGGGTCGTTCAAATTTAAACGAGAATTTAGTTCCCCCTCTAGCACAAATCAACTTGTATGAACGTGCTTGCGCTGGCAAGTTATGACATGTTTAAACTTGCAACCCACACTAGTCGATCCCTCTCCACCTCAACCATCAGGTGCAATCAAGATGGCAGTGCAAGCAGTACCCAACAGTGTTGCGCAGCGTATAATTATCAAATTTCGCACGAAGGAAGGTGTCATTTCTTCTGAAATCTTTACCAGGCTTCAAGCACAGTTTGGGGATGAATGTTTGTCACAGCCAAGGGTGTTCAGTTGGGCGAAATCATATCGAGAAGGACGAGACCGTGTTGAAAATGAACCTCACGCTCGGCGAGCAAGAACTGTCAATCCAGAAAACGTTTTGAAAATTGGTGAACTTATTCGGGCTAATCGTCGCATAACTGTTCTTGAACTGTCACAGGAAGTAGGAATTAGTGTAGGGAGTGTTGAAGAAATTCTGCACAACGAGTTGAAAGTCAGTAAAGTGAGCGCAAGGTGGGTCCCACTGCTCCTGTCACCGGAGCACACGGAAAGACGTTTAGTGACCGTTACTCAACTTTTGCAACGATACGAGAGAGAAGCAGCCGAATTTTTGGACTCAATTGTGACCTGTGATGAGACCTGGGTCCACTACTTCACTCCTGAATCAAAAAGAGCAAGCAAGCAGTGCAAACACGCCCATTCTCCAACCCCCCCCCCCCCCCCCCAAAAAAAAGCGAAAGCAATTGTTTCAGCGGGGAAGATCATGACTGCTCTGTTCTGGGATTCAAAGGGTATCATTCACCTGGACTTTCTCACTGGTTAAAAATCCATCAATGCGCAGTACTATTCAACTCTCCTGAATGAAAAAGTGAAGTCGGCAATCCGCTTAAAGCGAAGAAAAAGGCAGGATTCAGTTTGCTTCCTCCAGGACAACGTTCGTCGTCACACTGCGGCTTTAACGATGGCAACTCTACTGAAACTGAAGTGGGATGTCCTGCCTCATCCACCGTACAGTCCAGACTTAGCTCCATCTGATTATCATTTGTTTGGACCAATGAAGAGGGTTTTAGGAGGCAAGAGATTCCGTAATAATGATATCATTGCAGCTGTGCAAAGTTGGATACACAACCTTATTTGAAACTGGAATTAAGAAGCTTCCAGAACGTTGGCACAAGTGTATGACAGTCAACAGGGACTACATTGAAAAGTAGTGTGTAATACTTTTCCATTTTATTGTGAATAATTTGTTTAGAAACGAATTCTCGTTTAAATTTGAACGACCTTAGTATAAAGTCACTTGTGATTTATTCCATCCCAAATAATGTAACCCCAATTTTAGCTTCTACTTGCCTTTGTTAATGAATAATGTTTTTTATTGCTTTTCTTGAGCGATTTTGTCCAGTCCTTGTAACCCCTTGCAAGATATCCTCAGGATAAGGTACCTGGTAATCGGAAATGTCATTTATATGAAATTAGTGTTCCAATTCAGGCTGCTTACTCTACCGTAGTCAGGATTCCATTATACATACTATGAAACCCCCTCATTAGCTCTATTCTCTCCGTGGCGTAAACTGTATTGCTCTAATGAAGCTCCCCTCGTAGTTTCACGACAATATTATTGTCATACTGAAGTCAAGTTCGGCTTTACACATTCAACATATTTTCTCAGTAATCCGCATTCCGAATGTCTTTTAAAGCTGTCATGCTGTGGTTAGGGACCCTTCAATGACGGCTGAAGCAGGTCTCACAATTAGTATGAATGAGTGCCCGTATACGATCTATATTTAGTCTATAAAACACAGATATACAGGTTTGTTGCTCTCTCTGGTCCTTTCCAAGACACATCTTACATTGGCGATTTGGTCCTTTGTCCCTTGCCCTTTCCTGAATCCTGCTTGTTCCACTGGCATTTCACGTTCTATATATGGTTCAAGTCGTTTCTGAATTATTATCAGTAGTATCTTGCTTGCGTGAGGGATTAATGCAATGGTGCGATTATTCGAGCACTCTCTGACATCTCCTTTCTTTTGTAGAGGTATGAAGATAGACTGTTTCCACTCTTGTGGCCATTTCACTTTCTCCCATACTTCATTACACAAGATAGTCATTGCTGGGATGACTTCTTCTTTGATGGCTTTTAACAATTCTATTTGTATGTTGTCACACCCAGGGGCTTTGTTGTAAGGCAGCTGATCTAAAGCCCACCTTACCTCACTCTCCAGAATCCACGGTTCTTTCTCGTATGTGGAGCCGTTTAAGTCTTCGGGCTGTTCATTGGTTTTGTACAACTCTGTTGTGTACTTCTTCCATGTTTCTAAAATTTTTTTCTTTTCCGTTATTAATTCTCTATTTTTGCCTTTGAGTGCACCTGTTTTGGGGATAAACTGCCTAGTGAGCTGTCTAATTGTCCTGAACATATCCCTGGGCCACCTTTTCCGGGCTTTCTCCTCTAAATCGCGGCATTTTTCTTTTATGAATCTTTCTTTACTTTCCTAGCTTCTCTTTGAAAAGTTCATTCTTCTTACTTCTGCCCTGTTTCCTACCTCTTTTGCTTCCCGTCTTTCTTCTGCAATCTTAAGGGTTCTTTCTGTGATCCATTTGGGACCTTTCTTGTTTCTTTTTTCGGGTATATTCTTCATGGCAGCTTCTGTTGTACAGTTGATACCCATACGTATAACCATGACAAAATCTCTGTATGTAAGCAGAAAAGTAATGTGTGATGCTGAAGTAACTCTCGTCCATAAGAAGAGGTGGGCGAAACGGATTTGACACACATCCAATTACGTCAGAGCAGGGTTTGTGGTAGGGTTCATCCATCTACTAGTCACTTTGGTGACTAGCTCACTTAAACACCATAACTTCGATCATTTTATCACAGACGACCACCCAGAATTTTTCATTGAGGGGTGTTGACCCCGAGGCTATATATAATTTATGTATGATTTTACTACTTTATAAATATCATAACATAACATTGTTTGCAATTACATTTATATCTAACTACATGTTCCACGATGAACTCAGTTTGAATCACACGGTCTAATTTTATGTTATTTAAACTTGCTCGTTTTTTTAAGTTTATCGGAGACTTCCTGAGTTTATTTCATTTTTTCAAAATTTCAATGTCAAGTCATGAGCCGAGTACAGTGACTGACTACGGCTGAAGGGTAAATCGCGTAAAACGTTCGATTTCATCACGTCTACGAAACCTGTAAATGCTATCCCCGTACTTGCCTTTAGGCTCCAGGAGGTTGAGGCTTCAAGAATTTCTAGACAATAGCATAGGAAGGTGGCAGGGTTGTTAGCCCTACGCACCGGCTGCCTTTACCTCCAGGAAATACTCCTGGTACATATTTCTGTTAGAGGCTGAGTCGATTCCTGGGCCATAGCGCGGCCGGAAGGATTTATTCAATGAAAAATTCCAATGACCCCATCGGTAATTGAACCCGCGACATACAAAACCTGTTTTTTTAAATTTAGATTTGTTTGGGGGGGGGGGGACAGTCAGTAGCCTAGTTTTTGCTAGGCCCAGCACGCAGTGAAGTGACTCAGGGTACGGCTAGACAGAAGAGCGAGCGAGCAACACATGAAAGATAGAAAACCCTGTTCTATTTTCTGAGCGACATCGCACTGCTTGGGGGGATCCGTGGGTATGTAGCTGCCACGGATAATTGCAGTCATTCACGTTCATATATGGCGGGAATGGCGAAAGGTAGTAAGGAGGTGTTCATTTCCGCTGTTTATTCAATACGTTCTTTAAGGAGAGAATATGATTTTAATTTAAGGCGTAAGGATGTCAAAAATAAGCTGTGAGAAGAAGTAGCCGTAGTGTGTGGTATGACGAGTGGTAAGTTTTTTCAAATGACTGGTATGTTCTATTCAGGAATTCGACGATTAAGGTGCGCATGTAGATTCACGCCATAGTATGTCAGCAGTACCTGTGCTTACTGTTCATTTCAGCAGCGTGTTTCAGTTTAGCATGAACCGTATTTAGGAAGTTTACAGAGTAATGTGCATACATATGCATGGTACAGTCAATATAAATCTTGTGTATGTGTATGTACATTCGTCAGTCACAAATACACTTGCATACATACAAACTGAAAAACGTATTTGGAATAAGCCATAAATATACAAAATATACAGAATTGTTACAGTACAAAATACTATAAATATTTTACATACAGTATTATGGATCATCTTTACACATAGAAAATTCATGTACAGTGTAAAAAGATCCTCAATATCCATTGAACAGGAGGCTTGGTAGGCCCTGGAGCCGATCTGGGCGTTTCAAAGAAGAGAAATTTTCTTTAAAAGCTTGCCCAGTTGTAACGACTAGTCTCTCAGCATGTGAAATGGGTTGTCTGTAGTTCGTTGTCTGCTTTTGAAGTCGGTAACTTTAATCACTAAGAAGTAAAAAATTTCCACATTCTCAAGTAATCGAAAAATCGCTCTGGATGATTTCGAAGCTGCCAATGAAGATGACGAAATTCGCTGTACATTTTTCGCAATCATTAATGGGGTGAATACCACATCTCGTTTTCTTTAACAGAAAACGATATTTGACATACTAATTTTCGTACAACGTAGCTCGGCGGAATGTCTCGCGACATGTCACGGATGACTTGCGAGAACAAAAACTATTCACAGTGTGATCAGCTGGTCACGATGTCGAATCGACGCTTTTGTGGCGGTACTCGCGTCAGATAATCTGTGCTCGCGTCGGGCCGTCGTTGTATCGGGCGGTTGGTACTTCTCATGTGTGGATGTACGCTGGGACAAGCGTAAAGAAATAGAAGTGAGATGTTTAAGTGTAGGTTACTTTTTAATATTTTACGGCATTGGCATAAATATATGGGCCCTGAACAATATGCAGTACGTTCACTTATATGGTGCACTGAACGTAACAGATCGTCTTTTGGTACTTGTGCCATCTTTAAGAGGGCAGTTTATGGGGAATCGGATGGTAACGATAATTCTGCAGAAACCGATTTGAAGAAACGTTTGACGCCACTCCAGTATCGTATTACACAAGAAAAGGGGACGGAGAGTCCGTTTAGTGGTGAATATACGGAATTATACGATGCAGGAACTTATTTGTGTGTTGTGTGTAAGAAAAAGTTATTTTCCTCAGAAAAAAAGTATGATTCTGGATGTGGCTGGCCAGCGTTCAGCGATGTTATTGATGCAGAAACTATAAAACGGAACGTAGACACCTCTCATGGCATGATACGTACTGAAGTGACATGTGCAGGCTGCGGTTCCCATTTAGGTCACGTGTTCGATGATGGACCTAAAGCAACTGGTCTTAGATACTGTGTAAATAGTGCTGCACTTGATTTCGAACCTCTTTAACAATCCAGAACTGTAGAATGTGTTTGCACCTTTAGGTCTTACAGTCTTGAAATGGTGTAATCATTTTGTTATGTGGTAATAAATTCAACTTTAAATATGGACGTTTCACTTGTAATTTTTGTAGGGCCGGCCTCTAAGTAATGGGACATTTTCTTCACACAGCAGTCTATGAGATGACGCCTTTAAAATACTGAAACACTTCTCCTGAACAAAGTCCACCATTAGTATAATGACCAATAACAGCAAGTCCACCATAACAAGAATTATTTAATGGCTGTAAATTTTATATCTGCAGTACCAACCAGCTAACCATGTATAATATTAACTGTAAAGATTAATTGAATTATTTGTACCAACAAATGCACTAAGACATTGATTTGTTGGTACAAATAATTCAATTATAAAAAGATGCATGGTGAATATAAAGTGAAATGTAAAGATTAGTTTAGTTTATTTATTCAATCCACTTAGTCGCAATGTGTGACATTGAATGTGTCAAGTTCAGTTACAGTTTATATATCACATGACTCAAACTCACAAGACATCATCAAAAACAATAAAATATAATGTAATAATAGTAATATTAATTAAAACGGATAGGTATGACAACTTATTGAACTCACGTACTCATACAATCCACATGCAATCAGTATGACATACATTCATCCACTGAATAAAATGCATGTTCTAACAGAAAGGATCTCAGTTCTCTTTTAAAAGATTTGATCTTCAATTTTTTTATATGATCTGGCACCATGTTGTACAGTCTAATTTTCATATTCACAACATTTTCCCTAAGAGGTCCATATTGCAAAATTTAACATGTAGATACAATTTTTTTTATATATTATAGTTATGAATGTGTACATTTTGCTCCATTGAATCTTTGTACCTTTTAATGTAACATACCACTTCAAATACACATAAAGAATCATTGTGAATAGGCTTATATCATAATTCTTAAATATGTCTACAAGACGTATGTTTACTAACACCACTCATCATTCAAATGACCCATTTTTTGCAGTTTAAATATGTTACTGCTTTCATTATCTTCACCCACAAAAATTATACCATACCTCAGGAGTGCATGAACACTAATGTGAGATCATTACTTAGAGCTTCAATAATGCAATTTTATTGCACAGTACTTGTTTCAGACATCTCGTAATTGGTGACTGGTGATTCAACTTGGCAAGTGTTCTTACTTCTAATTAACACAATTGTGCAATTACAGGCTTTGGATGTTGCACTGCAGGGCTAGTAGCATGGCTTGCTCTTGTGTGCCCAGGTCAGTAGTAAAATGACCAAAACATATATTTTCCCTTTAATGTGATAATTGTATGAGGCATGCATGTATTTCCAGGATAGAAACAAAATCTTAAACAACGAATATTAGTGTTAGCAGTTAGGAAGTAGGTCTGTGGTCATGATTTGGAAGTGTGCTGTTCATTGTAACAAGGACTACAAGGACTTGGAACATCATGACATTACATTTAATTTGAATCACCTGCTGAGTTCAGTATCTTTAGCTTATTATGAACACTGAACAGGTCAGTAGTCCTATAATGGCAACACTACAAGTTGAGATCTGCGCACTTCTGGTATATTACGCGGTGTCATGTAGTAACCCAGAAGAGTGCAGATCTCATCAAGATTGTGGCAGAAGCCTGAAATCAAGGTTAACGCTATAAATTCTATTTGGGAGATGCCTTATTCAAATCTCTCCAAGACTATCAACAATCCTGAGGGATTATGCCTTTCTTCCATCCTTACAAGCAGATGCCTTGATAGTACTTCTGGGGCAATGGTCCTGGGTAGCCTGTTTTGGTCAGCAGATCTAATGTGCTCTGCCATGTTCAACAACAGTAAATTAAGATTTGTTATAACTGGTTTGCCCTTTCTTATCAGTTTGGATGCAGAATACTCTGTCCCCTTGAGATGTCTCATTGTCAGGTTGGTGTCCCTATGCAATATAAGAGTGGACTGTGCATGAAGGCTAGTGCTTGTAGCAAATACTGTTGTTTCCAGTCATGTTTTTGCTAGTTGTATATACCATATACAGTAAAACCCCTATTTAATGAATTGCTGGGGGATTAGAATATATTTCACTAAATCGAGGTTTTCATTAAATGGAGGTTTATTGTTTATATGGAGCTATTGTCGGGACATGAAAAAATCATCACCAAATCCGGGATTTCACTAAATGCGGGAACATTAAATCGGGGGTTTACTGTAACATGATTAGCTGTATTTTACATTCACATTAAGACATATGAGTTTAGACATATCATTTGTCACTCCTTCAACATAGTACAAAATGTAGGAAGAAGGAACTCAAAAATAGTTATAAAACATTATAGTAAGAAACTAAATCTGAACAGACTCTTCGAACGTATTACTATGACACATGTCAATCTATGAACATAAAAAAAGGAAGAAACTAAAAAAATACATATAGATTACAGGAAGAAAGAACTAAACCTCAACACACCAGTCATCTATGCTACCATAACATCTTCCAGTGGTTATTAAACATCATGCACTGTAGAGACATAAGATGTGTACTGGAAGAATCAGCTACAGATTATTACTGTTTAATAGGCTGTCCATTACATTGCCAAATTATAAAATGAGAGGAATTTATGTTTCATCATTACTTTGAACTTCTTAATAGGCATTTAATGGAAGTCTGCTATGTCCTTTTATATTTGTCACAAAATGTTGAAACACAGATTTGGTTTAGAATGAAAAAGTTAAATACATATTGCATATTTTATTTGATCAAATGAATAGACTTTCAGAAAAACTATAAAGTAAAATCCTGCTTGACTACTGTAAGAACATGTCTTTACGAAAAGGAGATACAAAAGTTTCAGAAGTACTGTACCTTACTGAAGTGGAGAGAGCAAGGAGAGATGCAATTGAATGTGCTTCACAGAAAAATTGCAATCCTCTGCCTAATATGGACCATATGATGAAGCTCAGGAGAATAACAGAAAACATCAAAGTTTAAAATCAAGAGGTAAGGTAAAATTGACCCTGTGCCTAAGCATAGTGCCATTGAGACAGATCAGGGGCATGGAAATTTACTTTTCCACTGGATGAATATCAGTGTACAGCATCATGTCCTGATCACTTCACTTGCACAGCTCAACTCAACAAGATGCTTGTGCCCAACCTCTCATACACGATACATTAACCTAGTTGTTTGACCTATTGCCAACCATATTACTGAGCTATCCTGACATACAATAAAAGTCAGGACAAGTATCCTGAAGAATATCTTCTTGTATTCCTTACAGAATATATGGCTTATCATTAACTATGCAAGTCAACTGAATACTTTTAACTATAAAATAAATTTAAATTGTTCTTCTGGGTTATGATAGTGGGTGCTAGAATATTATTTGGAAGAATATGCCATCTTCAACATGGAAATGCCCTGAAGCAGGAGGCACCGTGTTCCTCTTAAACGTTGCTAGCCACCTGCTTGACCACACCTAATATCCTAACTGGTATGAAAGACTGAAATTTCACTTTAACCCACTTCACATCCACATATTAAAGACTCATATCTACAATGCCCTATCCAATGCTTTGGCCTCAAAGTTTTTAACCCTAATTTGAGAACCCAATTGCGTGACGTCAACTCATCACACTTCGCCCCCACAAGAACATCGTATTTCTTTCCCTTAAGCTGAGGCACAGAGTTGAGGCAACTGTGTCATGTGCTGCCACCGCCTGGTGCTGAAACTGAGAATCGCCATGCTTTTCACAGAGATACATTTTTCGATGTTATCGAAAAGGCGGTGACACTGGGAGCAGGAAATGACGTATAATACTGTTGTACGTATGGGAGTGTGAGGAGAAGTTGTAGTGGTGAGAGGTGTTTATAGTGTACGTGATGTTGTTGGCCGTATGTGATAGTTGGGTTCAGAAGTTAGGGTGCGATTAATCTGTACTGATTAAAGAACTCGCGAATCTTAGGAAAGAAAAATCAGTTGCTGGTGTAAGAGATTTCTACTAAAGCGTAAGTATTCCTCTATAAAATACAATTAAAAGATTACACAGTACGAGCCATTGAATGTACATCGTTATAACACTGCACGTCTGTTGCAAGTTGAATGTATTTCTTTGAAGGACTTTCCCTGTTTGGCTGTAGTTTTGGGGCATATCACTTAACCGAATATAATCGTAGGTTAGGTCGCCTTTGTGTTTCATGTGTTAATGGACGCCAGACAAACATTAACAGCGACGTCATGATTGGTAAGACGGGGGATGATTCCCCATCCATCAGTTTTCCACCGAAGTCATATTCATTCTGCGGCAGAAGTCCATGTGCTCCACACTTTGTACTTCTCCAAATACTGGGATATTTATTTGCTTCGTTTACAAAACCTACATAAATGCAGAAAAGTTTCGAAATCCAGACAGAACAATCGTGTTAGGTCGGTGAAGTGATAAGCCACGAATCGAATTGCCGTCGTTCGATACCCGGTTGGGGTGTTACATATTTCGAACTGCCGCATCTGACACTGCCCTGAGGCTCATCCAGCCTTCTGGATAACTCCAGGGGTTAAAGGTGGCTGGAGTTTGAATCCGAGCGCACACTTACGCCATAGTAAATAATTTGTCCTTTACACACCTTCATGACATTGCTGAGTAAATGGATTGCGTACCTTTTAGTAAGAACAGAGAATGGTATAAGCCTGAAATGTCCAGTATTGATGTACATCCAACTATTTCACTGTTACAGGTTTGTTCTCTTCTCGTGGTCTGTTTCATGAGGTGCAGGAATTATGCTATAACAATTTCCTTTAATTGGCATAAAGAAGTTATTGAGAATCACCTTTGCATGTAATGAGCAGTGTTACATTGTGATAGATTTTAAGAAACGGTGAAGATACATGAACCTTAAATGTTTTAGTGAAGTGGTCTTCAAACTCTTAACATCTGTGAAAACTGTAATGACTAAATCTGTATTTTTGCAGAATGTCTGTAAATTAAAGGTGTGTTTTTTGAGTTGAAACATGACATAAGATCTTCTAAAACATAAATGTTTATTTAAAAATAAAATACTTATGCACATTTATGAAAAACAAAATATTATTATCGATTATTTACACTGAAAGTAAATCCATTGCTGATTATGTTTAATCATCATGGGGAGGAAAATAAAAAATTCAATTAAAGTTATCAAAATTATATTTACCGCTTCTGTTATAAAGGTAATGAGCTTGCAGAGCCCCTGATGATTGTGTGTGTGGAACCTCAGGTTTCTGCAGGACACAGTTTAAATACCACTCTTTTAGTCTGTAATTTAGGAGGCACTTACAATTCTTCTTTTGTGTAACTTCTGACAAACATTTCAGTAAACCCTTAGAATGCTGTTGTTATATAAAGCAATATATATTCATGAAAATGGTAATGTAATTGTAATATGTATGTTCATTGCTGTTTTGAATACTGCTCACAGCTTACATTTTTCAGGCCCTGTTAGGTCAGGGTTGCTGACACAAGACTCACAGGTAGTCAAGTTATTGTACTGAAAATACAAGACAAACTACAAATGTTTGCTGTTGTGCTGCTATTGTTGTTGCTGTTGTCTGAATTCAGTATATGTATACTGTAGTGTTGACTCTTACCTTTAACAACTGTGACAAGGATCTTACAGTATTTTCTGTACTGGCTCTTTAGTTCAGGATTATTGCTGTCCCTGCTGCCAGTGTAGACCTCTCTTGTATTGATGTACATGATGATGTGATTCCATTAGTTCAACATTTCTTTGGGATTGTAGTGATTTTTTTATACTTTCCTGGAAAACTTATTTTAAGTGCTTAAACAAAATATAGAAATGGAAAGCATTATGATGTGATCAAGATTTAGACTTATCTGTTATTGACAGTGGCATTTAAACTCTTTGAGTGTATCTTCACTGATCTTTGTTTAAATTTAAGCAAATTACTGTCAGAATTTTTATTGATCAGTTTTATTATTTAAGCAAGAATCTTGCCTACTCATTCCCACAAGATATCAGTTTCCATGCTTAAGATTCCTGGCTTCTAGTTGGATAGTATACTGTGAGATTGAAGATTTTACTAGCAGAGTTTATTGTAACGCTGGTGAATGCTCTGGTCTGGCCAGTAGTGTGCCAGCAGACCACTAAAACCGAAGGATTAAAACACGTGTATTTTTAATTCGGTGAATGAGTATGCATTCTGTGGCTTACATGCCACCTTATCATAGCATTTTTTGTGCACCAGGCAAAGGAAGTTGGTATATTCACCGTTTGACAGAAGCCCAAAACTGCGACTTTATGCGTGCCTCATCATGTGAAGGCGAGAGAGAGTAGTAGTAGCAGTAGTAGTTGGTATTGCCAAGTTGCATGACACAACTTCAGGATTTTCCACTGATTCTGAAGTGTCGATACTTTTCATTGGGTAGTCAACATTAAAATCTTCACATGCAGTGAATTCAGGACTTGTATTAAGTGGGTAGATAAGCAGTGTCATCGTATTTACTCGTAGTTACACATTTTAATATCCTATTATGATTTGTCTTCATTTATTTGTTATTAATTAGACAAACCACTATTCAAAATACGTAGCAGTTCTGTTCTGTGCTTTATTATAGAGGCCGCCTGCTTGAAAGTGTAACCCGCGCCAAGGTCTGCGGTATCTGGTACCGTGTGCTACTGATTCCTGTTACTTTGATCCGCGCGCCTTCGATTAGGTAGTATTTCTGTAGGTTTAGTCAGACATATCAACAACTCTTCAGAAGAGTCCAGGTTCAGAATTTGCGCGCAGCCGTCGTACATTGCTCTTGTTGTTTGTGCAACAGAAGTACAATGTAACGCAGTTTCTTCTGTGGCAAATTGTTGTTGCTCGTGAATATGAAATACTGCGTAATACGGGCGGCCGGGGGGGGGGATGGTCATTATTGTGGAAATCTTTATCAGGAAGAAATCATATGAAAAGCATCGTAGCAAATTTGCAAGTCGGTTTCTTGGTGTTTCAATTCAGTTAAGAATAAGTATCCACGGCAATATTTGTTGCGAAAGTACGGTTTTGTAACTGTGTAGTCATGAAGTCGATCCATTGCTAACGTATCTTACAGGTGAGATTGCGTACTCAAAATAACATGTAATGGTCGGCAGATAATTCCAGACTAAAGCACGCTACACAAGTGCGGTTACATTACCTGAAATGTATTGTTTGCTGTCAGTGCAAGAAGAATAATCGGATCCGTCTTCTTTTCGAATACACTAAATTAAGAAGGCTACAGTGGACAAATTATTGCACCACTTTTATTTTGTAAATTGAAGTGTGAAAGTGAGTATGGGTTCTTCCAGCAAAAAGGTGCTCTTTCCCCCATGTAGCCAATAGATAAATGGCTATCTTGACGTAACATTGTTACAGAACGAATAACTAATTAGTCGTTCTTTTTGGCGTGCTTGTTTATCCGATCCCACACCATGTGACTATTATCTGTAGGGATGTTTCAAAGACAGCTTGTATAACAACAACACACGCACACAGAGGACGACCTTAGACATTATTTGACGAACATTATCGGCAATTCCTAGGCAAGGGCTCATACAGTTTCTAAATAGGAATGTAACAGTCAGAATAACAGATATTGGTGTTTCGAAAATCCCAATGCACTTCATGAAGTTCCTTTGCATTACCTTAAAGTCGGAGTCTGGTGTGCAGTGAGTGCGTCCTAAAGTATAGGGCCCCGGTTTTTTTTTTTTTCGAAGAATCATTGAATGCCTACCGCTGCGTTTGGTCATGGATACAGTGTTTTAGAGAATGAACAGAAGAATAAAAATCTACGGTTACTAAATGTAGGAAATTGCCACGGCCAACACAGACCATGGCTGCCGTAGAAGAGGTATTTGGCGATGCTTGGTAACTCGCGGATTATGGCCTCCTGGATTTGGAAGTTGAACTGCAGGTAAAAACGGACTCTGAATTCCTTGCTTATGCCAGCTTCCTCTGCAATATCGCCCCTGTGACAGCTACCTTGTGCAAGGGCATTATTAGAGGTAAACGGTGTACATTGTACATAGTTAAAGTTCTTCTATAAATTGTCCTTCCGTTTACGCTTACATCTCCCAAGGTATCTAGAGCCACTGGGTGGTGCTTTCGGAACTGTGTCCTATGTCCTGCTTCACCCTCTATTATTACCACAATTTCCAGTGACTGCTGCAGTTAACAATTGCGCCGTGCTAAACTTTATATCTGCAATTTTGAAGCTTTTTCAGTGGCGTGTTGCCAGCGTCTTGTAATTCACCAAGGTACAAGTTGGATCGTATCTTATCTTGATTATTTTTTGTTTTGGCTACAGGCATAAAGAAGCCACGTTCAACTGCAGACGTATAATGACTGCAATAATGTCTCTAGGTTATGACGACTGAAAATATCCATGAAATTTCATGCATAAGGCCAGGAATACATGCTGCACTTGGACGTAGCTGTACTGTGGGTAGCAACCCCCTCGGCCTATGAGGGAAATGCGCGCTTTGAATCACGCCCAGAAAAATTTCCTGATTGGGGCTTTCGTGGGGTTTCTTGAAGACGTCTATGCGAATGTTGGGACAGTACCTTAAGGTCAGCCACGATTGTTTTAATTTCATGCCCAGTTTATTCGTAATCATTGGCTCCATAACCTGTGCCCCTATCAAAGCGGCGTTTAATTCAAGGTAAACATTTTCAAACCGCACAGGATTGTAATTTGGGAGGGGGCACCAACAGGTGACAGGGCCTGGAAATGTGAAAAATTTTCTAACGACAGCATGTCAAAAATGACGATGAAGAGACGAGTATGAGTATGAAGATCGTAGTTCACAGTTCCGTCAGTATTAAGAGCCCTGGCCCCCCTCCAAAGCGGGAGGAACAGCGTAGCGTTGTTATAAAACATTTGAGTATCATAGGACGATTCATGTGGTCACAGTACACCACCATAGTACGTCGTGACAGTATAACAAAATTCGCAAGTAAGACGTAATCTGGTAACGCACTTCGCCTACGCCGTTTCGTGGCACACGGCGCCAAGCGCTGACACGAGGGATCATAAAGACGAAGGCTGTGAATCATGTGCTGGATAGCCGGCCTGTCGCATACCCCAGGGACGGTGATAGATGAATATGGAAGATTGGTAGAGTGATTGGCAGGGAAAACGGGATAAACCTGCCCCGGTGCCACTACCACAAATGCTAGATGGAACTAATTGGGATCGAATTTGGGCCTTCGCTGTGAGAAGCCGGTGTATAATCCTCTGACGTAGAGCACAACATATCTGTTACTGTAATACAACGGCCGTGTACGGGCCGACACCCATATCGGAACATCTTGGCGAGTACCACATGCGAATACCATCTCATTGGAAGCGGTTGTCAGAAATGGATGGGCAGTTTATGTAATTAGGCCCACCGCTTTATGAAACGCTATAGCCGAGTCCCCCGGACCCTTTTCAGATTTCTTATTTATTTCAGTAGATATTGTATGTGTTTATGAAGGTTGGTGTCACGCAGTGTTAACGTTGTGGCTAGTTGCCGGAGTGATGGCAAGTGCTGCAACTACGTTGAATTTGGGATCAGTCCATGACAATGCTTGTACTATCGATTCAGCAATTTCTTTTCAGTTTTATAGCCCGCTTTTAGCGGTTCGTCTTAGAGAGTTCAAGCCCTTTCAAGACCAGCGATAGAAGATGAGACCATCGAATGGTCTTCGCCATCGGTTTAGCAGTTCTTGACCCAATTTATGCTTTGTGTCCTTTGTTGTTGAAGTTTTGTGCATTCTGAGTGGTAGGATTCCTTAATAAACATGGCCCTAATATATTTTTCACTTACACATTTCAGAAGTTTTCTTTCGTCATGAATTTTTTGTCATCTGCAGATGACAGCGACGATTAGTAGCGAACTTGCGTCCTTTTTGAATACTAGGAGAGTATGTAACCAGTTGACCGCCAGTACGGCCCTGGGACGGTCGTTGGAACCCTGATTGTGTTATGCCCTATTTGGTAGTAGAGGGAATCATGTGGATCTCATACGCTCATAGAGTGGGTTGTTCTGTTGTGGTGACTACAGTGTTTCGCAATGCTAATGAACGTGTTTCCTCCTTTTTGGACGATTCCTGCTTTATGCTACCACACTTTCCCTGCATGAGAAACAATAAAGGATCGGTCGTTATAATTACAACTAGACACGTGAAGACAGTAGAGCCAACTTCCCAAACGTGGTATATCAGAGAATAACAGTGTCTAACGTACTGCTGGTATCATGACATTCTTTAATCAGAACATCTCAAGGCCTCTGACATCAGTTCAGCAGTTGTTTCCTGGCGTTACAGCCCAATGTGAGCTGTGGTATCCTGTTTTGTAATTTTATGTTACTGATTACGACAAGCTGTATGACTCCTTGAACTGGGTAGACCGCCGCAAGGTCTCGGCCATCAATTCAGTCGTGTTTCATTTGTGGTACGGCCCTGGTTCGAGTCCAGGCCTCTGCCATGAAGGCTTTCGTGACTAGTAAGACATAATAGGACTCCACTGTCGTGGGGGAGGGGGGCGGGGTCAGCATGTGGCGAGGTATAGGCCATCACAGGTAAAGGTGGACACTTTCGAACCCGCGGTTCCATGTTTGAGTGGCGTTACGACGAGTCGCAATGTGGTGATTTTCATGCCTTAGTAGATTTTTCCCCAACCCAGAGATTGCCAATTTCTTTGATTAGGAAATGTGCCTGCGACAGTAAAACCAGTTTTAATGTGAGCGTTGTAAAGAACAGAATTGCCAGGAACGAAGTTGGAGCACAGTATGCAGGCTCTGAACAAATAAACCCCTCTTCTTACACACGAGCCTTATCTGCCCAATAAAACGTTTACATCATGGGTGTGCATCGTTTTCAGGGCGCCGATCACTTCGGGAAATGCGAAAACCGTGGCAGGCAGGTCTCAGGTTTCGGTACTGAGTGGTGTAAATTACAATTTTGTTATTTATGATAACATTCTTATCCAGTTTAGTTGGTCGTACATTTCATTGAACGCTTGTATGTTTGTGTGCAGAGGAGTTTTAAACATCTCACCATCAACGCTTGTCAGCCACTCTCAGTTCAGTTACAAATGTTAAATTTGCTCCTCAGTCTTGAATTCCTCTCTTCCCCCGCCTGCTTTCTTGATGGGCGGGATGCACATACATTAGAATGATTCCTAATAGTCTGAATGCTCGCCCTGTTAAGCGATATTTTACATATTTATGTTATATAAAGGCTGAAGTTCACGACACCGTCCAGTTCAGAGGCTTTGCAAACTCGAAGGAAATGGTACGAAGATATGAATACTCAGTAGGTGCGCTTTGGGAAGAGTCGTAGCATGCTTGAAGGCAATATTCCCGCATTAGCTTGGGGAGGCTGAGAAAGCACTAAAAATGTGCCCGTAATGGATCCGAAATTCGAGTACGATGCCTGCCGCATGTAATTCTGGATCATTACGGCTACACCAACTTAAACTGTATAAATACTCGTAAATTTGCCACTTTGTTTACTTTAATAGGTTATTTTGATTGTTCCATCTGAAGGTCATATTACAGTATAGTGGGAGGATGTTGGGTGCTATGACTGCGACAAACATTAGCTGGCTCGCAGGTTCTGATCCGAAATTGTAACTCGGAATTGAACCAGAGCCCTCAGCACTAGTAAAAACCGGGGAACCAAGCCATTTGGGTCGATATCGCAGTGACCCGGGTGCTTCGTCACAGCCTGCGTTTTGCTGAACCTTTAATTGTGCTGCTTCTCCGTCAGGGCATTCCGGTTCGGATCTCGGCCTTACCGTAACCGAAGTTTTTCGTGGTTTGTAACAGTCCCTCCAGGTAACTGCTGCAGTCCCTTATGAATAGACCATGATTGCTTGCCTCTGCTACCTTTCCAGTTCATTCACCTTCTGACTACAGATCGGACCGTAGTTTAAAAGTAATGAAATTCCAGTCGAAGAATGCAACAAGAACTGCAAAGTTACAGAACAAATGAAAATTGAGGTAAATATTGATTGTACAGAGTGTTTTTTTAAACGGGACCGATAGCTGCAAAGAAGGCGGCGTCATCCGTTGCTATGCAGCAGCGATGTCCTTCGCTCTACGGCGCGTAGGACTGCGATAAAAACTTCCTGTATATTTAATTCGTGTGTTTTTATAAAATAGTTACACGGAAAAGCTCCCTTAATGAAAGAAACCAATAACACAGCATGTATTGCATAAACAAGATACCTTTATCTGGTGCACGTAATATTAATTGAATTTTACATTAATGACGCGACGTTTTCAAAATATTGCCTCTACTAGCCGGCCCCTGCAGAATAATCTGCAGTGTCAATTCGTGAATTTGTATTTTTCCCGTCTTGTGGGAGCGGCAATGTTATCATTCGTTTAGTGTTCCCACAATGGGTCTCCCCGTATTTCTGTGAGTTTGGGTTGTTAGCGCGCAGTGAGATTTTCCTGTATCCTAGCAATGGCCCTGTTCTCACACTCTGCTACATGTTTCGAAATATAGGAAGTCTGTTTTCCGGGGTTGAGGTACCCCTGTTTTTGGGATATGACGTCACGTCAAATTGATAATTGGTTTCCTTGAAGATGAGGCCACTACGTTGTCTCGAAACGTCGGAAACACTTACCCAGTGACGCGGAATCATTTCGCAGAAGAACGGATATCTCAACTACACAGCTGCGAATCCTAAACAGTCGCATTTCCCGGGGTTGTCTTTCCCCTCCGACCCGGCGCGTCGTTAAAGGTTCTTCAGAAACATATTGTGGTCCATTGCTTGTGTTTAAGGCTGCCGAAAGTTGCATCGCAGAGAGATATTGATCCAAAAAGCGACAGTGACTTGAACGCAACTAGTAAAGGGTTTTGCTGGCTACAGTAGCGTTTTGCGGTTAAAACGTGCCTTTTCTCCTCGCGTGACATGTGACTGACAGCTCGTAGAAAATAATTCTGCTTGAAGTAGAAAAATGCCTTATCGTACAACTGGAGTAACATTTCACCGAACTGAATTACAGTGTTTATTTCGAGGGCTGCGTAATGAGTATCGCTTAGATATATAGTTTAACAGATTTATTTATTTATTTGTGTGTTTGTGGCTTATTTAGCGACGCTGCCAGTAGCCCAGACTATATAGCCAGGAATGATGGGTGACTGGAGAATAATGAATGGAGAAGTTTGTGGGATGAAGCAAGTGTGGCCTAAGTTGAGCTACTGTCTCGGACGTTGCTTGGAGGGACTGAGGAAGGCACGAAATTCCGCAGTTAGGATAGCCGCTGTCTGAGTGTGAACCAAATTCCTCTCGAATATTAACGAACATAAACACGATTTTAAACTCTTGAGCTGGATCATAAAGCGCAGGAAGAACCTTTCCATGGAAAACTGGTTTTTGTATTTGTGATATAGTATCTTCACATTCCTTCCAATGTTCAAGTGGGTGTACCGTTTTACGTTGCGAGGCCGCTTGGACACGAGGATCTCAGATTCGAATCCTGCTTATGGAATATACGAGGATGTGCGTTCTTTTGTTACGTAAAGATTGATACCTGACCATGGTTTGATGCCGTGGTAGGGTCAGGAAGGTACTCATGTAGGTCTAAAACTAAAATGTTTTAAAAGATACAAGCCTTCTGGGATGTTGCGCCGTGTCGACTGGTAAAGAATTACCAACGTTTTGGAGGAGCGTAATGACTCCATTTTCATTGTAAAGTAGTCCAAAACGAGTGAAGTATTTAGTACGACTGCTTTGAAAAACAACGTCGAAGAGAAAAAAGCAAACTAAATCGGTAGAGGTGGTGTTGTATATTGCCATGCTGTTATGGCCTCAGTGAAACATCTTCTCCAGGCGCCAAATGTAAACAGTCTGTCTCACGACTGGCCGTGCCCCTCCCCCCCCCCCCCCCTCGCCGAAAAAATGTGTGCCTCTGCTTCCGCCATTGATTTTGAACAAGCTCTTTCCCATTTCTAATTTACCTGTCACCGATATTGGTGCCTATCACCTGACAGGTAGGTATGTTGTCGACGTGGATACGCAGTATGCTAGTGTTCCCTTTATTGACTATTGGTACTGTTTGGTGATGATGTCGTAGTGGGTACACAGGATACAAGTGTTCACTATACTGACTGTTGGTACTGTTTGGTGATTCATTCATTCATTCATTCCGTACTCTTTCTTGCCACAGGTCCGTAGCCTCTTCCAAAGCAAATGTTGTAGAATAATTTTGCAGTACTTTCTAAAAGCAAAATACGGCCGCAAGGGTGGGGGGCAAATTGCTAATGTGAGTTCATCCTAACAAATCTGCGTACACAAGAGCTCGATAAAATCCGGGTATCAAGTCGCCGTGGCGCCTGGAAATGTTGTGGCGCCGATTATTTTTCACAGTGATTGTTTTTAGTTTGTTGTTTAAAGAAAATCCCAGCCTTGGGTCATTGAGCAACAGAACTGCTCGTCTCCGGCTGAGAACCGTCTGAACACTAACACTTTTGCTTAACGGTCATTTGTGACCGTGTGTAGCCTAGTACGGTGAATTGCTGGTGAAATGTTGTTTGTAGTGACATTACGTGACTTGGAGTTTGTCCTGGTGCCGGTAGAAGGTGTAGATCAATCCTTTCGAATCACGCCTAATGCTTATGCCGAAAAATGGTCTGAGTCATAAATTTTTGAGCTGGTTTCTAGTGTACGGAAAATTATCATGAGCTGGCCTCTTCCATATCGGGGAGGATGGAGGAGAACTGCGGGCAAAGGAAGCTGACGCTAGAGGTCTGCACTAGCCGAAATTTTAGAAATTTACTCTTCCCGCATAAGGAGTATTCGGCCCGACACCGAAGTTTATCTTCAAATACGTTATACTTACCCTACCTAGTTTTATTCTAGCCCGAATCTATTTACTATCTTCCTTGATTATGGAGTCCGTAATAGCCTACATGTTTCTTTCAATGCAGGCACGCCGAAATTTGCCGACGCTCAGAACGTACGAGTTTATTCTGGCTTTAAGGAAATATACAAAGTTTGGAGCGCCCGAACTATTGCTGGGAGGTGGTAGCTACGAAAAACCCCGAGGAAGTGAAGTTAGTAGGCCTACCTTCGCGGCTTAATCCGATTCGACGCGTCTGCATAGTAACCGACTACACTACAATTTATTTTACTGCTTGCACTCGTGATGGGTGCATAAGATCAACGCAGCTACGAATAACTTTTTTTTTTTTTAATGAAAAATGCATGGCCGAAGGAAGTCCGAAATATTCTGTGTGACGTTTGATTGCTATCGCTTGAACCATGCCCGACACGGAACATTGTTAGTGCTATTCGGCCCATGCCCAGCCCGCTGGCGCGGGCCCTTTCATAATTCTACTGGGCATGGCGATGGGTGTTTTGCTTCGTTTTCCTGAGTGCGTAAAGAAGACACGACCGAGAAGACCATAGTATGGCCTAGTTGATATGATATAGTAAGACAGGACGAAGGAAGGGAGGAATGAAATAATGAATGAATGAATGAATGAATGAATGAGACCCGTAGCTTCAAACGAGTGTTTAGCCCATTGAAGACGATCATCAAAATTGTATAGAAAGCTTTGCTTCCTACCTCACAGAGAACACAGCCTTGTTCTATTACAAAACCCGATCGGTAAATGATGTTTACGGAAATAGTCGGTTTTAATTGTGAGAATCATACGAAACGCGCCAGTGCAGTGTTTGTGGCACAGTGTAGAGTTTCGTAATGTTGCAGCAGGTGGTACATAGGACTAAAAGATTTAGTGGTGGTGTCTGTAGGAGAGCCTGGCCCCAGGAGGGGAGGAACCCCAGCGTGAGAGATCTACGAATGAGAAACAAATCAATCCGATCCTGCACCCCCCCCCCCCCATCTTCCACTCACTCGCGCAGTATGTGTTTATTTTGGTCTGATCAGGCGAATTCAGAATCTTTACAGTTGTGTTGGATAAATTTTGGGTTGACGTAGGCAACAAGAATGGGATAATACGGTAGGAAATTACTGTTTTGTACGTACACTTAACCACTGTACATACCGGTATAAAGTCATCAGTTTCTTGATATGCATGGACATCACAAAGTGTCTTCATAGCTGGATGCGGCAGACCGGAATTACCAGCAAAGTGTTAATTCTTAAGGCGCATGATAACGAAGGATGTTTGTTTCTCATCACTTTGGGACAATATTTTTAATGCCTACCCCGGCTTTACCGAGAAGGAAGTAAATGAAAAGCAACACTTTTTATATATGGTTATGAGTTTAAACTCTTTTGCTTTCTGCCTGAGCCGTTGCTAACTTCGCTGTGGTCATTTCGCATTAATCATTGTTGTTTTTGGTTAAGGTAATGGTACATTCAGTAACCCAAATTGTAGGCCATAGCGTCGAATAACAGGGTGACGGAGTAATGAATTAGGATTGAATTATATGTTGAACCGCTTCTTCGTAACATTCGGAACCCTAAAGTGCACCGCGTCTTTGGTGAGTGGTATTGAATACGAGTTTAGTTATTCCATCGTGCTCTACCACTTTACATTATGTTAATGGTGGTATTCCTTGCCTACCCTTGGTTCCGCTTTCGAAGAATTGATATAGATGGATATAGATGCATGTCGGTCAGTCATGTTTAATGCTGGTTTATTGGCCTTGTTTTATTTTGCAACGCTATGTCAGCTACATATATTGTGTAGAAGTGATATATTGTGTCAATATTTGGAAAGGGTAAGGAAAGACAAACATCAGGAGATCCACTTCCTTGGTCGAGAGTTGAACGTGTGGCCTGTCCAATATGAAATCGCTACCCAGCCTCTAGTATCGAGGAGCAACTAAATATACAGAACTTCACAGTTAACGTAGAAGAGTCAGTTGTGTGGGGGTTGGTTTGCTCCGTAATTGCAGTTTGATGTCAGAGGCAGTTTAAAGCAGATAGTCCTTTGGGCAGGAGTCTGCCCAGACTCATACTAGGTGCGCCCAGAAAGTAATGCAACGCATTTTTTTTCTCGGCCCAATTTTGTTGGATAAAAATGATATTTTGCGTGCTGTATCTTTAAAATGTCCCGCGTTTATGCACATAGGCGCAATGTTTCCCGCTGGATAGCAGCGCAGTAGTGAGCTTTCAAAATGGAGTCTGCAAGTGACGTGCGTTCTAAACAGAGAGCAGTAATTGAGTTTCTTTTGGCAGAAAACGAAACGAGTGAATCAATTCACAGGCGCTTAAGAAAGCTCTATGGAGACATGGCAGTGGATAAAAGCACCGTCAGCCGTTGGGCGAAGCGATTGGCGTTATCAGAACAAGGACGGGGCACTCTGTCTGATCTCCCGCGCTCGGGCCGCCCATCAACAGCTGTGACGCCTGCAACAGTGCAACGAGCCGACAGTCTTATTCGAGACGATCGGAGAATCACAACCAGGGAACTGGCCGCTGTACTCGGTATTGGTAAGGGAAGCGTAGACAAAATCATTCACCAGTTAGGATATTCAAAGGTCTGTGCCCGATGGGTCCCTCGAAACATAACCGAAGAGCACAAGCAACAAAGAAAAGCCATCTGCTCCGAGTTGCTTGCTCGTTACGAGGTTGAGGGTGACGATTTCTTGTCCACCATTGTCACGGGTGATGAGACATGGATTCATCACTTCGAGCCCGAGACGAAAAGGCAATCCATGGAGTGGCATCACACGACCTCTCCTCGGAAGAAAAAGTTTAAAGCAGTTCCCTCAGCCGGCAAGATCATGGCGACAGTCTTTTGGGACTGTGAAGGAGTCATTCTCACAGACGTGTTGCCCAGTGGCCAAACGATCAACTCGGACGTCTATGTGGAAAGACTGAAGAAGCTGAAGAAGCGTTTCCGGAGAGTTCGTTCCCATAAAGATGCCACAAAAGTGCTTCTTCAACACGACAATGCGAGGCCACACACAAGTCTGCGTACCCGAGAGGCCATCACAAAACTTCAGTGGACTGTCCTGCCTCATCCACCGTACAGCCCGGATCTGGCTCCTTCCGACTACCATCTTTTCGGTCCCTTGAAAGGTGCAATCCGCGGAAAGAGGTTTGAGGACGACGAGGAAGTCATTGCTGAAGTAAAGAGGTGGTTGCGACAGAGACCTGCAGAGTGGTACCGCGAAGGCATACAGGCTCTCGCATCTCGGTGGCGTAAGGCCAAAGATTTAGAAAGAGACTATGTTGAAAAATAGGTTTAGGTAGCCAAAGATTCGTGTAATGATGTGACATATTTGAAGTTTTAATAAAATCAATTGTGAATGAGAAAAAAAATGTGTTGCATTACTTTCTGGGCGTACCTAGTAGTTTGATGGGCCGTTGCTACAGCGGCCCCATACTGTCCATTCTTTAACTTCAGTCGAAAGACTTATATTTGCTTCGGTAATAATGTATTTCTCAATGTGAAACAAAACGGGTGAAAAGGCCTCAAGTTTGACACCAAAAGCAGACGGACACATCGGGCCTCTTTTTTTTAATGTGTTCAATAAACGTACAGTAAATCTTCCTTGGTGCCGTTGTGTAATCCCATAACGCACGTGGAGTACCGAGACCGCGGGTGGAAGCCCCATGGATGGATGACGTCGGTCGAGGATTCCCGCGCTGTAGCCCTCTCTGGTGTATGGACAGCTCAAGCCGTTTGTCACTACCAACATTCGAACGAACATAATAGTGCTTCAGTGTTGGTTAAAATCTTGCAGAAATACCACTTGCTATGAACTGTTCTAATTTCTGTGCGCTTGTGCAAGTAACATACTAAGTACGAGTATTTGTCGTAGCGAAGAAAAGTATTTCGAACAAAATTATGCAGAAGAATGAAATGCACATTTTTCCTCCCCTACAGGATATTCAAGACGAGCGATGGTTTGAACGTATGCCTAAACACAGTCCACGCGAAAAACAGAAGAACGCCGTTCCTGAGGTTCAAATACATGTATCGACTTCATATTTGTTGATCGTTTAACGTAATGTCGTATTCGACTTTGAAGGTTATATTGCATGTGTAGCTAGCTAGACGAGCTTCAAGAGCCACACTTTAGGAGGCAACGTAAGGAAGAGCCATGCATCAATAAAATAGAATAAAATAAAATATTTGTCCTTATTTTATAGCTTCTTATTTCCGGTCATTCAACTATAGTAGGTTAGTTTCAGTTAGTTATGAGTCTCCTTTCTTTAGAAAATCTTTTAAAACGCCGTTCGTGGTCAGCCTCGTGTGCATGTGAACTACCTGAATATTTTTCATATTAGTATCACCGTGCATCTTTATGAATTAATAAATTTATAACCAACTGATACACAATTGAACCACTTTTATCGTAGCGTCTATATTATTATACGCCCCATGACAATATGTATTTTGATTTAGTGGCTTTTTACGAACGAGACCCCCTGAGGATGGACTGAGGTCCGAAACATATGTAGGGGCTTATAATAATATAGACGCTACAATAAAAGTGGTTCAATTGTGTATCAGTTGGTTATAAATTTATTAATACCTGAATATTATTCTTTACAGGCAGCTTGTGCGAGCCGCGTTATGGTCGCGTCTGTTGTTTAAATAAGTTGTGTGTAGGTACTTTATACTGTAATCACCGTGCATCTTTTCACAGTCACTATTTATACACACCAACTGGATGCAACTTTACTAAAAAACTGTATAGTTTTTTAAAACATATTTAAAAACCTTTTAAAAACCCGACATATGTTTCGGCTCCTATAGAGCCATCTTCAGGGGTTTATCGTCGTTAAAACTGCATATATTAAAACGTCGTTCTCATTGGTTCACTTTTGGCAAGGTTAACACTTTTCACCGCCCGGCACGCACAGACTCCACTTGTTATTCGTACTAAGATAATATGTTAATGTTTCGGTAGGTATTGTATTTGATGCATGGTACTGGTTTATCTTGTTCATTAGGTCGTGTTTTCCATGGTGTAGGCTGTAGAGACGCGCACACAAACAGTACAGCCTACACCATGGAAAACACGACCTAATGAACAAGATAAACCAGTACCATGCATCAAATACAATACCTACCGAAACATTAACATATTATCTTAGTACGAATAACAAGTGGTGTCTGTGCGTGCCGGGCGGTGAAAAGTGTTAACCTTGCCAAAAGTGAACCAATAAGAACGACGTTTTAATATATGCAGTTTTAACGACGATAAACCCCTGAAGATGGCTCTATAGGAGCCGAAACATATGTCGAGTTTTTAAAAGGTTTTTAAATATGTTTTAAAAAACTATACAGTTTTTTAATAAAGTTGCATCCGGTTGGTGTGTATAAATAGTGATTGTGTGTAGGTATTTGGAAATATGTATATCTGTGTGTGTATGTAATGTATGTATATATGTGCGCGTATATATGTATAATTATAGCGTAGTCGGTATAGTGACTACGTTGCGAGCTTGGAGACCGAGGAATTGTGTCCAACACACCTGAGGGGTCCAAAGGGTACCAAGAGCTCTTTTGCCTAAAGTAAAGCGGCCGATGCGTGAAGCTGACTACTTATCTCCATTTAGTGCCGAGTTTAAGACTGAGTGGAATTATGCCTCCACTCCGCTATGTGCCTTCATGACGTGCACAGAGGCAGCTTTACCTTTGCTATATAATTATTTTGTTTTATTGTGCTAATGACTTCAGATTGAACAGGACCTTTAGAACAGCTATGTTTTTATACATTTCTAGTAAAAATAAAACATCTTTTGTTCCGTTTGGCACAGTGGCAGTAATCATTGCGGCAGAGGTCTTGATTGCTGTAATTTTGTTAATAACTTAAATCGTGCAGTCGATCACCAATGTGTGAATGAGTTTGTACAAGTTTATCTTTTCTTGTGGCTGATCTAAGAGTACGAATGTTAACATGTCATGATTCTGTCTGTCGAACGCGCCTGTTAAGTGTACACTGTATGCTCGTGTACTTCTACAGTCTGATTTTTTTTTTTTCGTTTGTGTGGTCATTCGTTGCGGACCACAAGGTCAGATTTTAAAATTACGCAGAATTAGGCCTACTAGCTAGATTTGTCTAATGTGAACCCCCCCCCCCCCCCCCCCCCCCCCCCAGTAAGCACTACGTAGATGGAGTACAGACTTGCAACGTTTCTGCAGACGGGCATAATCGATGCATTGTGCGATCATTTCATTTAAAGAACGCTTTTATTACATGAAATTAATTTAAAATCTAGTACAGAGCGGCGAAATAAGATTCTCATTTCCGAGGCACGTTCTGTAGGTGGTTACCTTGGCAGAAAAGATCTGAAGTGCGTTCGTAGTATACACTTTAACCTTGAAATGTTATTGTTTTGTTGATCAAGTCACGCGTCCTGTTTGCAGGTTCTGCCCCCACGACCCGTCAAAGGGCACTACAACTTCCTCGTGTGTCGCTGAAACAAATCCGGTAAGTGTGATTCCTCGTCTTTTTCTTCTTTTCATCCTCGTTGTCCTTCTTCCTCTTTCGTCATTCATAACCTTCACAAATGTCTGTGAAGGTCGCTGGGCTACGTTTTGTTGTTTCCACTTTGTCGGTATTAATGGTAAAGTTGTCCCTGCACACGTCATGAGTGCATAAAAGGGGAGTAGAGGTATAGGTCCACTCATTCTTAACCTTGGCACTAGATTGAGGTGAATGGTCAACTTCACGCCTCGGCCGCTTTACCCCCGGGAAAGAACGCCGGTACCCATTGTGTAGGAGGATGGTTGGGCTCCAGAGCCCGCCTGAACGTTGTGGGGAGGAGAAAAACCTCTTGACCGTACCGGGATTTTGTCAGTAATGCACCGGTGTTTCCAAAACCTTGAATCTGAGACACAGGTGTGACAGGTTTTCTAGGGCTGTAACACGTAAGAGGCCTATATTAACGCATTATGTGCTGATGTGAGCCTAAGCTTCTTGTAGTGTAGATGCTTCTAACAAATGAGGTTCAGGCGATCGAGTCTAGCGGTGTACTTTTTTTACGTATGATGTGGATATGGCACCATCATTGCTTAGGCCGCATTGCTTTAAGTCCAGTCTGAGCCTACGTTCCTTTTCAAGTGACTGTAATGTTCATCATGTCTAAGCAGTTTGTCCTGCCCACTAACTCTAATTGACGGCGTTTCTTGAAATGTGGCATGGAAGCCATGTGTTAGGCAACCGACATTATTTTTCTGTCCACGTCTAAATACCGCCATTGAAATTGTGCAAACGTTGGAAGTGTAGATGACGCTGTAAGAGTCGAAATATATTAAATCTTGATATGTAGGCCTATCGTTTTTAGGCGCATTCGCAAAATTGCGAAAAGCGACTATTAGTTGCGTCATGTCTGTCTGACTTTCTGTGTCTGTCCGTCCTATGGAACAATTCGACTCCCACTGGGCGGACTTTTATGAACTTTGATATTTGAGTATTTTTCGAAACACTGTCGAGAAAATTCAAGTTTAATTAAAATCTGGCCGGAATAACGGGTACTTTACACGAAGACGTATGTACATTTATGATTATATATCGCTCAATTCTTCTTAGAATGAGAAATGTTTCAGACAAAAGTTGTAGAGAAAATCAAAAGACACATTTTATGTTCAGTAACGTGTTTCGAAAGTCGTGCCCTTTATGAGATAATGTGGAAAAATACGATAGCGCCGGACAGGCCACAGATGACAATACGGTGCATGCGCGTTGCATGCTGGATAACTAAGGCTACAGACACACACTCAGAATGTGTAATACTTATTGCTTTTCCACAGCAACATTACTTACGCGAACACGCCTCAGTGTTACCTTATACGTACATTGCCCATCTTGTTAGCATCATGCTGTGTACAACGTAAAATAACATGGCAGCCACAGAAAGTTTACTTTTAGTGTTCGGTTTGGTGGACATTTCCAATCCGTACGTGACATTTGGTACGGAAATACAGAATACACTTAACATGCAGATGAGAACTGCACTCTTCTGGGATATTACGCGGCGTCATTACCACATGACGCCGCGTAATATCCCAGAAGAGTACAGTTCTCATCAACATCGCGGCGGAAGCCTGAAATCAAACTTAACCTACAGTGTGGCTTGAAACATTTCTTTTAATCTTTTGTGAACTGTAACAGTGTTTTAGTTCCTCCCTTCCAGGCTGTATTGTTTTTGTCGCTTTTAGTTAAGGTAACATCGTTGTGAATTTGTTATATTTGTTTTGGAATATCTGAACTTGGAGCATGTACAAACACTCCCCCGACTTACGCCATAGTTACGTTCCGGGAGGTCCTGCGTAGGACGGAATTGAGTATACATGTGGTCAACTATATACTGTATTTCTCGCCTCATAAGACGATATGTGACAAGACGCACCTTGTAAGTAGTGGATTATTTTTGCGGATTTAATAGCCTACACTGTCCGGTGTTAAGGCGGAGGGTGAGTTTTGGGCTTTTTCAGGGGACAAAAATGCGTCTTCTGAAGTGGGGAGTATGGTGTTTTTGTATGTATACATACACAGAGAGTCCAGTTGAAATCCAAACTTCAACGCAAAGGAACCTGATCGGCCACAGCATGACCCCTCCGCCACTTGTGTTATCGCCCGACAGTATTCTTCCACCACATTCGTCTCATTGCGCTTTCATTAAAAAAATATCGGCGCGCGTTTAACAAGTTTTTTTTCTTTTTTTTTTTCTTTTTAGTTGCCTGAGTCTCAAGTTCTGTAACTTGAAATTGCGTAAGTCGGGGAATGTCGGTTTAAGGATAGCCCTTTTCTCTGATCCCCTGTTCGTCCAAATCACGTTTAAATCTGTGGGCCATACTTGTTAGGAAATACGTCATTTATCGTTACAAAGATCAGTTGTTTATTGTTCATAGAAACAATGTCTACTGCGAAGCAAGTATTGTAGCCGAATTGTCTAGTTATTGAAACATTGAGCTGGTGGTACACGTTATTACCCAAACCCTATAAAGAGTTAATGGGCAGATAAAAGCCATTTCGCCGTGAGACTTGATTGACGCCATAATCTGGTTAGTGAAGTTATATGGTGCCTGAACACAAAGAACTGGAGACGCATGTCGTATAGTAGGCGTGAAGGCAGAAATCAGCGCATTTCAGAACTCTCAGGCGCTTCACCCTTCATTTGCTTCTCTGTCTGTGAGTTGCCAGTATATGAGCAGGGTAGGACCCTTATCCGTTTCGAGCGCTTACCTGCATATGAAAAAGGTTATCAATTCAGAGAGTTATTGTGGCTTCTGGGACCTTGCTGATTTTTTAGTACTGCAGCAGATTCGAGCCTTGGTCTCGTGTGCTGTATTGTTATCTAAGCGGTATGACTCCGTCGTTAGAGGATCAAACCACCATAATGCCGGTACTGTCAGTCCAGCAGTTTCTGCTTGGCGCTGCATTTTAAGCCGAAACGTGCCGTCTTGTATTGTAGAGATTTTGACGGAAAACGTCTTACTCCGCGGGTCCGGTATGGGGGGAAACTATGCGAAAGTCGATGTTACGATTTTGTGTATACCACACAAATCTTAATAACTTTAAAACTATAACGCATATCCAAATAAGCAATACACGGTTTAAAAGAGCAAGGATGAAAGAATGTTACGCGACATTAACCTTGAGCGCGTGACGTCACACGCCACCACAAGATGGTCGCCAGGTTGGAGTGGAAAATTACCGGTTCGCCGCGCGGCAAAATTAGTATAGCTCGGGAACGGGTACGCGTAGGACGTTGTGTGAGGTGTCGTTTAACAGAGCTCGACGAGTACTATTAAATAAAACACTAATAGTGACAATAGTGATAGAACTTGAAAAATATACAGTGAGAAATTGTTGAACTTGGACAAATTTTCCCTAAAATTTAAAAAATGTCGAAATATCTTGAAAACAAGAAGGTAAATGCCTATCGTAAACGCTTACAAAGTGAAAGAAGAATAAATGAGGAATCCAAAAACGCCCCTATGACAGCAGCAGAACGAATGCGGAGGATGAGGCAGCGTCGACAAGTTGAGGCTCACCGGGGACTTTAACATTGAGGCGTCGAGCGATCGTCTGAAACAGTTTCTGAACGACAAGTTCAGATTGGTGTTGGCCACGGATCCAACTGACTTCACAACTTTAAAGAATACCACGATAGACTTAACGTTCTCTAGAGATATGAGTGTAGCATGTAAGTCTTACATATCGTACTACTCGTACCATTGTCCTGTCTTCAACAAAATTTTACAAATTAGTCAGCATTGTCAGAAATAAATAAAATAAAAGATATGCAAGTTCCTTGCGCTCATTTCTTTCTTACCAACCCTACAAACACCGCCTGGGTAAGACGTTTTCCGCCAAAAACCTCAGCGGTAGTGACTCCGACACTACCTACCCCGATTTTTTTAAAATCCTTAACCGTTTGAAGACTGGCAAGAGACAAAGAAAAGAATAGAAAAGGAATATGATGGTGTAGTGCAGGGGTGCACAAGCCCCGGCCGCCAGGCCTCCCGGGCTACTAAAGTTTGTACAGTGGCGCCTAATGTTTGTGTGTTCCCAATGCAGCACTTCATGTCAGCTTTGCGGTGTCTAGAATTTTGACGTGGGTCCTAGATTTTTGGAAAATTTGTGCACCCCTGGTACGGCGAAATACACTATATTTATTACAGGGCGGGGGAACAGAATGTTTACAGTTCTGAATGTTCTAATACAGTGCCCGCTCGTCCTTAACGTAACGGTGCGCTGGGGGCAAGGTACAGCTTTGGGAAGTGAAGAAGGTTAGGTGATGGAAAGTGGACAGATTAAGGTTGCCGCAAGGGAAAGAAGCCAAGCATTTGGGCTGAGTTTTCAATTTTATATATGAGGGGCTGCATTGTGACGAAATTTTGATAACGCTGGGCGGAAACTTTGAAATTGATACGACGTTTTGGGATTGCTGCATAAGAAGCATGCAGTGCAACGTGGCGTTTGGGTACCAACTTCAGCTTGCTAGCAGGTCTGTATACTGTGCAAGCAGGATATCCTGATCATCCCTATTAATTGTATGCACCGTTACGTAAACGGGGTTCTCCTATGTAGGTATGTCATTAGTGCGGCAGATACTGCCCTCTCTGCGGGCCGTACAAGTGGACTACTATCATCTTCATTGACAGTGTTGTAAGCCTTCCTTACGCAGTAAAAAAAGTGCCTTGTGTGGAAACTACGTCCGTCCATCTGTCTGTGACCTAGTTTGGGTGATTAAATCGTATGTTGGATTTTCATGAAATTCGGCATAGGAGTTTTGTTGCAAAACAAAGTTGTCAGGCAAGCATGAGTTCCGTGAAAATCGGCCCAGTGACAGTTATACTTTGCTTAATGGCATTAATGTATTGCTACCTGTACTTTACATTCGTCTTGGCCGATTTGGATGAAATTCGGTACAGTATAGGAGATCTATAAAATGCTGTTAAGCAGCTGTGAGTTTCGTGAAAATGGGTTCACAGAAAGCCGTACTTTACTGAAGTTTTTCAGTATGTTTCTTCCGACTTGGAAAGATTCCGGTACGCGAGGTGTCCACAAAACATTTGTCGAGTAATTGTGAGTTTCGTGAAAAATCGGCGCAGTGAAAGGCATACTTGACTTAGGGGCGTAAGTGATTATCTGTCCGTACTGTTCACATTTGTTGTTCGATTTCGGTGAAGTTATGTGTAATTGATCTGCACGTAATGCTGATGAGAATATCTGATTAAAAGTTTTAGAAACCAACATATGCATTATATTCTCATAAGTAAGTCAGTTACCCGTACATATGTTTCGGCTTTCAACAAGCCATCCTCAGGGGGTCAAAGTTTTACATATGCTTTACATCTATTAGTTCAATTTTTAAGCAACTTGTACATCCACATAGATTAAAATAAATCTTAATTCCCAATGGATTATGGTATTATTACTTCCAGCTGTCGAATTATGTAAAATCCAGGGGAATGTGTTTTACTAGTTTTCCATAAAAGGTTAAAAGTTTCTTTAAAAATTACATATCTATTGTTGTTTATAAAATTAATGGCAGCCCTGTTTTGTATGCAGGTTATCTCAAGTAGTTTGAAGTTATCCTGTATTATGTTGCTACGTGTTCTGTGTTGTGATCTGCACCGGCTGGTTGCGTTGTGACCTGTTAAAAGCCGAAACATATGTAGGGGTAATTAACTTACTCATGAGAATATAGTGCATATGTTGGTTTCTAAAACTTTTAATTAGTTATCAAGATGCACGGTGAATATGACGTGAGAGAATATCTGAGTTTAGTGAAAATCGGCTCAGAGAAAGCTGTACTTTTCTTATGGGCGTAAATTAAATTACGTTTACTCTTATACCGTGAAACTGTACGACATTTTGAAGTAAAGAACGCCTTGATGAAGTCCGTGTACTACGTCACGGAGTACTCCGTTCTTTCACCCATTCTGATCAAGGCAGGGTCCGCCCATCTTTATACTGAACGGTTGCGATGACCCTTTCTGCAGGAGTAAAGCAGCTGGAGCCTGAACTTAGCACTAATTTCTGGCATGATACAGCTGCCGAACTTTAGCCACAGTAACGTTGTGAAACCTGGAGAGTACAAATGCTGTTTGTTCTCTCTCCTGTTATGCTGTTCAGTGTAGCGAAGTGTTATTTGACAGATACTTTAAGTAATTGCTATAAAATGTTTTCAGTCAAATGTAAAGAATATACTTAAACGCCTTTTAAATCTCTACACAGGTCAATTGCTTTTAGCGCCCAGAAAAAATGTTTTCGGTGTCCAGCGAAAACAGATAATAAATAACAATGCGAGACGATAATAGCTCTTTCCGTTCATGGAGAGAAAAAGCAGGCCTTAGTTCATTGTCAAAAATGTGTGGGGTTCCACCAAGAACCAAATTACAGTATTGGTTCGACAAGGATTTTCAAACATCGGATGTCCAAAAAAAGAGGGGGGGGATTGATTTAAGCGTTTATTCACTTCAGACTTGGCGAGAGAGTTGAGAGAAGATGTCATTAATCTGCACATGATGTTCAGTGGGTTGAGTGGAGTAGGAAGCGTGTCTTCGAACGTACTGAAGTAAATGATTTGCAGCATCCTTTAAACAAGGTAAAAAAGATGGGTGCCGATCCCAGTGGCCGTGCGGTCTAAGGCGTGGGTCTGCGGCCGCTCGCTTGCTAGGATTGTGGGTTCGAATCCCACTGGGGGCGTGGATGTCTGTCTCTTGTGAGTGTTGTGTGTTGTCAGGTAGAGGTCTCTGCGACGAGCTGGTCCCTCGTCCAGAGGAGTCCTACCGACTGTGGTGTGTCTAAAAAGTGTGATCGTGAAGCCTCGAAAAATGAGGCGGCCTAAGCCCCCAAGGGGCAGTCGAGCCAATGGGGGGGGGGGGGGGGAAGATGGGTGTTCCTGACTGGTTCGAAACTTTCATGGAAGCAAACGATATAGGCAGTAACATAACATTGTAGTGCGTTCGGACCTTTCCTGTCCGTACCGCACGTATCAGTGAAGCCATTATGCTTGAATAACTTTCACAGCGACAACGAGAGACGGATATTAAAATCATTGCCAGGGAAATGCAACAGTGAGTTCTGTCTTGTATTCTTCAGCTACCATGTCGCTGTCAACAATATAAAATGTACTTAGGCTCATCATATGAAGTGCCGGATATTTTTTCCCGACTTTAAACGAAGTTTAATTCTTTCGACAGATTATGGTAATATTCACCAATGTAAAATGTCACGAAAATCCGTCCAGTGGGAGCTGAGTTTTTCCATGCGGAGGACGGATGGACCTGATGAAGCTAATAGTCGCTTTTCGCAACTATGCGGATGCGCCTAAAAAGTATTTTATTTCAAACCCCAGAAGCAACCAGTATGGCCCAAGTCGTTGGATTTACAAAGCCAAAATAATGCGGTTTTGACACACCCTATACAGAGAGATAAGAGAGGAGCACGAAATTTCGGGAAGAGTGGATATTCGCTGTCGATGAAACAGGTGTTCCAACTGTTCAGACACCCAATAAGGTACTAGCAAAAGGAGGAATGAAAGTGTCGGTAGGATAACTTCTGCCGGGAGGGCGAAAATACAACGTGAATGTGGTTTGATGTTTTAATAATTTGGTTGTTTGTATTTTTTGTGATGCACTCTTAGTTGTGTGGTTAAATTCATACAAAAACGTTCTGTTGCTGTACTTGCCCGTGTTACATAGACGAACTTGCGCCGGAGTACGGGACAACTTCAGCAGTGGCAACACTTTCATAAAACAACAATACTTGCCTGACTGTCATATTCTCTTGCAAGTATTAACATTTCTACTTAGTGTGTAGGTATTAAGTGCAATTACCATAAGTGATTTGTTTCCTTGAACTACGCTGTTTTTTTGTATCAAACTTTTCCATAACATGCCGAACTTGCCCCGTTTTCCCCTGTACGTAACTGAGTAACTGACAACAACAAACTTTGAGCAAAGGTGAATAATTCAGGATCAGATATTGTTTCCCGTTGACCACAACCAGTCATAGAAAGTACAGTAGAGCAGGGCAGTAGATATGCGCTTTAATATAAGTTATGCCACTTCGTACCGGTAATGAAGAGTTCGTAGTTTGTTTTGGCGGTCAGCACGCCATACATCGTATTCGGGGGTCCAGGAGACTGGCCCCCGGGATAGCGAAGTCGGTATAGCGAAACGCTATGAGCTGAGCGATCCGGGGATCGAATCCCGGTTGGGGCGGGCTTTTTCGCAGCCGTCCAGATCGGCCCTGCGGCCCACACAGCCTCTTGTACAATGGGTGCAGGTTCTTTTTCCCGGGGTAAAGTGGCCGAGGTACGGCATTGACCACCAACACCTATCTATCGCTGAGGTTAAAGAAAGAGTAGTGGTATACTTCTTCTCCCCCTCAGGACCTTCATGACGTGTTCTAGGATGAATTTTACCTCTTACCTTTACCAGACGACTGGCCTTCCTCAGGTTTCTCGCGATTTTCGTCAGTTACTTCAGGCCTTTCACAGATTACACATCTGTTATCGCAGTCATTAAATGTTATATAGGTGGTCAGTATTGTGCTCCAGCCACTTTACTCCCGGAGAAGGCGCTTTCGATTTCGTATCCATGTAGGAAGCTGGTCTATCCCCGTAGCCGTTATAAACAGAGTGGTGGCTAAAAGAATATCCCATTTGCTACTACAAATCGAAAACTGGTCGTCCAGCACTTAGCCTATAGCTCAAGTGACTGAGCGAACGAAACACATTATCCACTATCGTTATGGCGATTCAGCCACATATGCGATGGATGATACATGTAGCACGCGTGCTTGAATCTGTAGTTGTGTATAAAACGTACGTTGGCAGTTCGCACTAGGGAGAGTTGGACTTTAATGGGAGAATAATATTAAATTTCATCTTAAGGACTTGATTTTGAAGATGTGAAATGGATAAAACGGACTGAAGATAAGGTAAGCGACGGGTTTTTGTGGACACGGCGAGGTACTTCGTGACTTCGTAATAGTACGGAATTTCATGGAAAGCTGTTGTACCCTTTAGTCAGCTATCAGGTATATGTATAGACTATGCATGTCTGTGTGTGTGTGTGTGTGTGTGTGTGTGTGTAATGTCAACATTTTTTGCCATTTACGAATTTTATATTGCCTGCTGTTTTCGAAATATTGATAAGTTCAATTTGCGTTCCATGTACAGTATTGGTTATAATGGACCGATACTGACAAATGAAATTTTCCCCAGCACTTTACCGCAGCATAGTTTCGGAAAGTACTTTCACTGCTACATAAGCGAGTCTTTAACCGACAGCCCGCTCCTGCATTGACAGAAAGATTTTGGGCGATGGTATGGGAACCGAACAAGTTGTTAAAAACCTAGGAGTTCTTGTAACCTTCAGGGGTTAGCCGCCCAGTCAGTTGTATCATTCACTAAGCGTTGTGGTACGTGGTTAACAATCCCGGAAGTACCGTTATCTGAAGTCGCGGTTTTTCCTCAATCCTTCTAAGCATATGCTGAAGCTGTGCTTTAAGACACGCCTAGCCTCTTCGTTCCACATCCTGATTCACCCTTCACACTCCTCTTGCTGTTCTAGAATTTGTCCTTAAGTAAACGAAGATTAAAATTGTTTTATATTATTGTACAAAGAAGACGAAGTAGTGTGAATATCATCATTTGGTTCTTGTTGGTACACCCTGATTTCATGACTGGTCGGTCTCCTCTGTTGTACATATTTTCTAATCTCTTGTTAAGACAAGAGCAGTAGGACTTCTTGGATGGGACTCAGGCAATCGCAGGGCCTGTAGCCTCGGTTCTGCAGTTTCTTCTAGATGTAATAAACGGATTCTACCGTTTGTCTCCTGTGTTGCAGGACGTTTTAAGGCATCAAGACAAACGATGTTCTTCCGGGATGGACGATCAGACCATCGCAAGGTCTCAACCATCAGTTCCGTATCTGTCTCATCTCAGAACATCACTGGATTGCTTGGAGAAACGTACTTGCCCGTGTCAGGATTAGAACTTGGCTTTCTCGTAGCGTGATCGGTCTATGACCGTTGCCGGCACGGGTTTGAAAGAAGTGTGTGTGTGTGAAATATTGGTTGAACGGATTTCTGTCAACAGTCACCGTAACAGTGTGAAGACGTTGGTGCCTCCTATGTTACTCAATTGACAGGCTTCGGACTGCGATCAATATGCACCCCAACTGGTTCGTGAAGCGCCCTCACATTCAGTTGAGGTGTAATTGCCGACCGAGCTTTATCAGCGTGGCACGTGCGATTCTTATTTTACTTCCGGCGGAAGCTAAACCTGAGTGAACACCATGGCCACTGTCTTGTGACGGCACTGAGCCTTATAAGACAAGAACAGGCCAGGGATATACAATATTACATCATGCTTTGTCTGTCTTATCGTAGCCTGTTGATGTCGCTACCCCAACAATACCAGATCCAAGTCTCCTGCGATATTACGCCGTGTCGACTGGTAAATGGTTACCGAAGCTTCTGAGAAGCGTAGTGCCTCCATTTTGATGGGACAGATGGCGGCACCACGCTCCTCTGAAACGTCAGTATTTACCAGTCGACTTGGGCCTTCATCATCTCGCAGTACTAGGTGAGCTGTGTGTGTCACGCAGTTACTCGCGTGGTTAATATCGTTGTTTCACCATTTGCTTGATCTCTGTTAGGTCCAGATATTTTTATAGGAACTTTGTATGCTGATAAACTTACTCGTACATACAGGTAAAGGTAAAGCAATCCCTGCACAGGCCTGGACAGGCCCTGAGGGCTGTAGGAGGTTGAGGCTCCCAGAATTTCTAGACAGTCGGCACATGAAGGTGATAAGGTTGTCAGCCCTACACACCGGCCGTCTTTACCCCCCCCCCCGGGAGATACTTCTGGTACTCATTTCTGTTAGAGGCTGAGTCGACCCCAGGGCAATAGTGCGGCCAGAAGGAAGGATTTAGTAAATGAAAAATCCCAATGACCCCATCGGGAATCGAAGGCAGTGCCTCGACCATCTGCGCCACCGCGTACCCCCGTACATACAGGCCTACCTAAAATTTATGTACGTGCCTCAGGGTAATGGGTCGTGTTTCCTACCCGTACAAGACAGCTGGTATCGTGATTGTTCATGCATCTTAATGTTTGGATAACAGTTTTTGACCCTTGCTGGCTCAGCCAACATTGTGAAGAGCCACTAGCTGAACGGCTGGGGTTTGTTTTCCCAAAGATCGTTACGATGCCTCATCACTACTGGCTCTTGTGTTGCCCATTCTACTTGTGACGATGCTCTTTCCATGGAGTACAGTCGGCCGGAGCATCAGTTGGTCACCCACCCCATCAAGAGCCGACGGTTATTCGCGGGACTTATCTCCACGTCCCCTGTACGCTTTGCTGTGGTGCCGAACGTCACAGTCGTTTGCTTAACGCTTCATGTTCGAAATGTTTTGATTTTGAATCTCGGTCCTGCGTCTGACAGGCAGTTCGTTCAAATTGTTGTATAGTGAATTTTGCTACCGTGTAGTATTGTAGGAAAGGCACCACCGTTTCGCAGGAACATTTTATCTCCATCTTCAGGGTCGATGTGAGTGGTGGATGTGATCAAGTTAATTAAATACATACATAGTTTGCAAGGAAGATGGTCACTCAAAACCATGGTAGGCGGGAGAGTGGGTCTGAGCGACTACCCATCTTGTAACTTGTCTGTACTACAGCTTGTTCTTCCGCAACATTTTGTAGGTTCGTTGCTTTTCCAAGTTCCTGTAGCAAATGTTGTGATAGTAGAGCTTTCGCTATAAATGAGTGGCCTAAACACAAAAAATAATGGCGCGGTAAATGTACATGTTTTACGTTTTGTAGGGGTTTCCTGACGTTATTCTGTTAATTTAAGATTTCCAGTTTTTATTCTGTTGTTGTTTAAATCTTGGAACATTTTCGTACGGTTTTATTGCATAGGCCTGTGCGTATTACATCCTGTGTAGGAAATGCAGTGCCTGGGACAGCAGATGTACTATGGACCAGCTGGTGCCATGTGAGCCTGCACCTGCCCTCAAGAACAAGGGAAGCACTGTAGCACAAGCTTTATGGAACATCACATTCACTAAAAGCCCGCTATTGGACCTTACTCTGAGCCAGTTCAGTCCAGTTTTTATCTTCAAAGAGGCTGGTCCACTGACTGGCCCAGACTGCGCAACCAGCTAACCAAATTCGTTATACAGTTTTATTCAGCAGTTAACAGTTATTCAGGTAATGAAATTCCTTGTCGTTATGTAACCTAAAGCTTAATGAACGTTTCAGTGGGTTTAAGCGTAGGGTAACAGTTACTCACGCTCACTCAGTTACTGCTTCAGAGATATTCGATGATGAGTTTTTTTATGTTCTTATAAATGCCGTCAAACGGATGAGGTTAACAAGCAAGGCCCTTCATTATAGAACTTGAGCAAACCAGTCCGACGGTTCCTCAGTTGTGGAAAGACAATAGCATCACAATTACTTTTAATTAATTATCACGAAAATTGTAGAGTTATTGAAAAAACTGTGTTGGGCAAAACATGATTCATTTTCTCAGAAACTTTTGTTTTAAACATTTTTTGGCGCCGAGGTTAAAGAAAGAGCAGAGCCTATCTGTTGTAGGGTGAACTTTTAAATGTTTGGCGACATTGACACAGAAATGTTTTCGATTTAGTTGAAAATGTTTGAGTTAGTACTAAGAAACTTTAATTTGAATATTTACTCTGCATTAATTTTTTACAATACATTAGCGCTTAATTCTATGATGGCGTCGAATGGATCTATGGTTTATAGGACATTTCTGGCACCATATGGCCTTCAGGACAAGCTCCTGAATTTTCGCAAACTTGTCGGATGCGGCATCACACCATTGCAAGGCCTCTCCCATCATGTTACAATAAAGGAAAATCGGAAGATACGATTCCACGATCCCACTGTTCGAACCGCGCGATTTTAGTCCCCGGCGTTGGCTGGGATATTCATGTAGGAATGTAAAGCGACGAATCTGGAAAGAGTTAGTCCCTGGAAACTAGTACACGCTGGTCATGAACACACATCACCCTACAAGTGTGAATCATTCTGAACCAGGCTTGTGAAACTCCGGACCGTATTGTACTGTCTCGTTTTGGCCCAACTCGTATCGTCAGAGGGGAAGGTACATGGGTTACAGAACAATGTTTAGAAAAATGCATTTTATGCTACTGTTTGTAAGGTACTGATTGTATTTACATATATATATATATATATATATATGAGTATTATACACACCACAGTACCGTATATTTCATGATTTAAAATACTAATAGTTAAAGATTACGGTCTTCTGGGATGTTATGCCGTGTTGGTTGGTAGTTTGTTGCCGACGTTTTGGAGGAGCTTGCACCTCCATATTCAGAGTAGTCCAAGAAGAGTGGTTATATTTTGACTGTCAGTAACTTCGGAGGACATGGTCATTGCGCTGTGTCAGCACTGTTGAGTGTTTCACCATGCACAACACTGCTGCAGCCAAGTAGCGTGAAGAAAAGCCAGTAATAATCTCATTACAGAGTGCGCACGGTTTTGGGTTTGCCCACTTAAGATTCTGAACAACGGTTTCCTTTTTTTTCCCCTTTTTTCGCACCTTCCTTTCCTTCTTTAATTGACATTACTTCGTTGTTTTACGCATTTTGCGAGTTACAGAGTTAAGTTACAAAAATGGCATCAGTCGTTCGAAGCGAGCACATGTTTAGGTACCGAGTTTGTTGACGGTATGCAGGAGAAGGTACCAAGATTAGAACGAAACTCGATAACACCTTAAATTGGGTAACTTCTGACTTCGTATTAATCATGAAAACAGCTGGTGGTCGCTGTTGTGTGTGAATATTTAACAAAGGCCAGCAGGATGCAACTTGTCACAGTTAGTGGGCATTTGTCCTGCTTAGCGCCTGCAGGAAACACAGCAGGTGATTTTGGAACCAATTATGTTAATTGCTTTGTCCGAAATATGTTGTTGTTATGCCAAGTGTTCATTGTGGCGGTGTCGTATTTGTGAGGTCCCAAGTTCTATTCTCGACAGGAGGTTCGCTGCCCCTGATTGAGGCGTACTGAGTTATTACCTTAAAGTTAATCATAGGCGTTTCCTTCTCAATCCTCTCCAAATATTTCTCAGTTATACTCTCATTAAGCAACACGTAACCTCTGCACTGGCAAATGTAATTGATAAGAAACGGTATAAGTTTGTATTTGATTTGCTTTTTAATTAGTGGTCATACCAGATCGACATACAACACAATGAAATCCCATCGATAGCTTTGTTGTTGACCTCTTTTGCCGAATTCAATCGAAATATATTTTGTAACTGACTGGGCCTTTCTATTGTGAATGAATTTGAAACCCTGATTTCAAGTAACGCTTATTAAAACTAACCGAAGTCCTGTTTGTGACTTTATGCTAATTCGTATAGTAGACTATCAAACAAAATGAGTCATCGCAAATTAAGGTGTTAATGTAGCACAGTGACTGGACGTAAAACCAGTAAATAAACTTTGGTGACATAAAAATATTATATTTTCGTTTGAACGCATCACAAATATTTATGTATATAAAAAAATGATCATGGTTATTGCCGGGACTTACTCGATTACAGCCAACCTCAAAAACCGAACGGAGTGATGATGGATGTAATTAGCCCACTGCCATTGTTCGTCATGGTGAAGCATGGTTAACCTACATGTGTAAGCACCAGAATTGCATCGTGTTGTTTTATAGCGGGTCGCAAGTGGAACGTTGTGCTGTCTGCAACAGCCGAAAAGATTCGGACGTTGCGTTATATTAAAGTGTTGTTGTGGTAGTGATGGATTGGGAATGTATGTGGTCGGATTGGAGCGATAGCACACAACTTCCACTGTAAATCTGAGGATGAGACAGGATAATATTGTTATCTCTAGGACTGGGGTGCACAAATTCTTGCAAAATTCTAGGAACCACATTCAAATTCTATGCTCCAGAAGGGTGACATGAAGAAAGTTCCGTACTGAGGACTCACAATTCTGGAGTTATGTGTGAACCTTACTGTGATCTGTCGTCTCTTCTCGTTGCATGTGAACTGATAACACATCTTTGTATGTACGAAATAACTACAATAATTATGCTGAAAATAGGCGCCACCGTAAGGAGTGCAGTCGGTCGATAATCAGGCACCCGGGATTTCTGTACCCTTGGCTCAGGAAGGTGCGAACTTCACTGGAAGGCTAAGGTTCGTGTCCAGAGTTAGGACCACAACATTTACCGGTTCCTAGCGACAGACAACTCAGCCGTGTTGTGACGTTTCTTCACTGTGCGAGTGTCTGTTCTGGGTGGTGCCCTTTTTAATGACAGAATACATATATAAAAAAGTAAAGTTTTTCCTCTAATTAAGCCCTGAGCCGTGAAGGCCTATGAGGGATTGGCGGCATAGCTCCATGCATTCTTAACCATGGCAATAAATGAGTTGGGTGGGCAGCTTTCCTTCCCGGTCGCTTTACCTCCTGGTATAGAGTGTATGGTGTCTATTGTTTAGGAAGCTGGGTGGGTCCCGGTGTCGGTCTGGTAGCGGTATTATGTTCTGTTCATAAATTTGACTAAACGAGTGGTTGGAATGTAGTAAGGAATATGGTAAATGAAAATGGGAAACGATTAATAAACTACGTTCATTAAAATATGCAAACAGATTTTACCGGTGTAATGGCTTGAGAGAGGGGCATAGAGACTGAGAGGTGAAGTGCTTACCAATTAGAAGGGATTTGTAGAGTACTTGGAGGGCCTGGCGCTTCAGACCATTTTCTGCTAGTATTGAAACGCGTCGTACCAACAGGATGAAAATAAATCGTCAGGGAAAGGATAATTTAAAGTACATCTGTTGTGAGAAAAGTCTGTGAGAAACGTATATCATTCAAAGGTTAATAAATGTTTACAGGAAATCTGATTAACATAAATGTTAATATAGGACGGTAAAGCATAAGAGAGAGAATTCCAAGAGCGACCAATCAAGCCCTGAGTTTGGTTTGACGGCACAAAAATAAAGAATTCGAGTATGTATTAGAGATAATGACATAATAATTAAAGGAAAAGGAAGCAGTAAGTCTGAAATAAATAATAGAGCGAAGAAATTGTTTTGAATTTAAAAGCGAAATGCATCGTAAACAGAGAGGAGGGGAAAAATAGACAAAGATGGGACATGTAAGTTATTACATGTCTAGGCCGTGCCATGGCTCAAACGGTTAGTCGCCGGCCTGTTACCGAGGAAGCCGGGGTTCGATCCCGGGTCAGTCCATGTGGGATTTGTGGTGGAGAAAGTGGCACTGGGACAGGCATTAACAAACTGTGAGAAACATTCTGGTGACAGTCTTTGATTTTTATGTATCATAGTATGAGTTTGTTTCGACGTTTCGGATTAACTTTCTATCTCCATCTTCAGGGTGACAGTGTGGTCGAGGTGGATGCAACATTCGCCTTGAAAACCTTAAAACTGTATCAGAAACCATAATATTTGAATACAAATTTGTATATAGGTTGTATATTCGCAATGTTTCAGATGATTGAGAAGCGGAGAGAGTCTGTCTCGTCAAGTGTCAGCAAAATGAATTACGGCAGATAATTCTGTAAAAAATAACACGTGAGAAGCGCAGTACGAAGTTTCTATAGAAGTATTGCATATAATCGTTAAAATGTAGGACAGAAATGATAAAGTAGTACCAATAAATCAAACCGTCAGACAGGAACATTCTGGTTTTACTCGTCCTTTTAATGCAGACTATATATTGATAACTTAGACATTGGCAGAAAGAACTATGTAAAGACTTACATAGGTTTTTGATGACGACGAAGATGATGATGATGGTCAGGATTTGGATGCTTCTACAGAAGCAAATATCCAAAATTCATTCTTAAATTACGTTTTTTAATGAAGATGCACACAGCATGTCTACTCAAAAACAAAAATAATCGCCTTTAGAGTGAAGTATCGTATACAGGCAAAAATTATTTGAGATAATTAGATACTTCAGCAGATGAGGAGTTCCGATAACGTGACGCAGTATAGGCAGAGAGACAGAGAGAGAACATATTTTTATGTGAAGCAACAGACAGTAAGCTTTGATGAGTGTTAATGTTTTTCCCCTGTCAGTTATTCCACCGATGCTCCATTTTCATATCCATTCATCTACCATCGACTTTATGTAGGCCTACTCTAGATACTGTGTCGCTGAATAAAATCACTGAAGAACGGTTGTCGCGCTTGCCGTAACCCACATTTTCCCACAGGGCCACGGACTTGGCAGCCGCTGTGAATTTCAGGAACATAACGCCGCCGGCTGTAGGGGGGGGGGGGGGGGCTGAAAGAATAGATTTCCACAGCACTCAGGAACTAACACAGTATTCGAACCGGGATCCCCGAGTATCCCAACCTACTCTTTGTTATCTGCCTGGAGTGGAGGTTAAGCTTATCGCATTCTTGACCATCGGTGCTAGATGGATGCGGGGGATACGCGTTGGCGTAGGTGGTTAAGGCACTGCGCTACAAGCCTGAAGGTTGCGGGTTCGATTCCCGATAGGATCATTGGAATTTTTCATTGACTTAATCCTTCCGGCCGCACTGTGGCCCTGGGGTCGACCCATCCTCTAACAGAAATGAGTATCAGAAGTAAAGGTGGCCGGTGCGTAGGGCTGACAACCTTACCACCTTCATGTGCCGACTGTCTAGAAATTCTGGGAGCCTCAACCTCCTGCAGCCCTCAGGGCCTGTCCAAGCCTGTATAGGGATAGCTCTACTAGATGGAGGTGAGCAGCCAGCTGCAGCCTCATGGAAGAAGACGCTGGTACGCTTTGGACAGGGGGTTTCGTAGGCTCCCAGAGCTCGTCCTAACGTGGTGGTGAGGAGATTCTTGCCGCTGGTGGCGACATAATCGCAGCCGTCCGCCGAAAGCCAGTCACTTCACAGACTGGCTGACCCGGTTCTGTACTGAAAGGTGGAATACGATTTTCATTTTGGCTTTGTCGCCTAAAGTAGGATTTTGCGGGTCTGCTGTACTGAGACATAAATAATCGAATCCTAGTACCAAATTGAATAGAAATTCGTTCACTTGTGTCGGAGATTAGACATATGAACGAACGGACAGACAGGCGACAGGTAGGCTAATGTCCATAATACATTTATTTTGTGCACTTCACGCAAAACGCGCATAAATGTTTGGACTGCATTACCTAAATCCCATATCCCATTAATGTCTGCAGCTGTTTGAATTATTTTTCAGTATGGCGTATATTTAACGAAACTTACTGAAGACCTACGCCTGATATACGTCCTTGTATTATGAAATATGTGTGGTGTTGTGTAACTGCTTAGTTTGGGAGATGATCCATCCTTCTGCCGTCACTCTGCTGGCTGCGGTGAAACTGCGAAGCTAGAGCAATTGATTCTCCGAAATGCGCAATTTGAGGTTCTCATAACGGTATTGCTGAAGTTTCAAGTCTTACACCTTATCGATTTGTAAATACTGCCGCTTCGGAGGATCGGTCCAAGTTCTTTGAATGCTTTGCCTTGAAGATGGAGGCACTATGAACATTCGAAACGTCGGAAACTGCCAGTGTACACGGCATAACATCGATTCTCTAAAAGCTTGTGACGATGGTCGGTTCGTTACTTCGCATTTATGTCCACTGATCGATGTATAGTTAATGTACACGAAGTTTCGGGAGTTGTTTGCTCTCCGTCTTCAAGTGTACTTTGGTGCCCACAGGGTTGTGGATTCAATCCCTACCATTGTCATTAGTGTCGACAATAGCGGATAAAAGTATCCGCTTGTGCTCTTGTGATTTTACTATCAAAATTGTGTATGCATTTCTGATTTCCTCCAGGCAGCTTGTGCTCCGCTTATTGGTTTGATCACACTAACAACCTTTGGTGAAAACTATAAATTATGAAATGTCCTTGTACTCAAGTTTATTGTTACTGTCTCTTAACTGTGATACTCCTACCGCATGGGACTAGTAATTCTGTTTTTTGCCATTCTAATTAACGGTGTATGTGGCTGTTCATGTATGTTTGTTTTTGATGTGTTGGATGTGGGTTGGCCCATCATAAGTACCGTATCACAGAAAACTTCGAACTGACAAATTTTATATTAGTCTCACCATGCATATTTCACAATTCACTGTTTATAAAACACCGACGAAATGCACTTCACTTTACCACTTTATTATATTAAAGTGGTAAAGTGAAGTGCATTTCGTCGGTGTTTTATAAACAGTGAATTGTGAAATATGCACGGTGAGACTAATATAAAATTTATCAGTGCCCAATAGGCAAGAACTACCTATAATTTTCGTAACATCAAAGTGAAACTACAAAAAACCATCGCATCCATATGGTTTAATAACATCTGCAAAGCTGAACAACTGCAACCCAAATACATTCACATCAAAATTAGTAGAAACAACAAAAGGAGTCAAGACACCAAGACCACAGCAGTCAAATACAGAATAAACCAGGAAATCAAACATCTGTATAAGATCAGATGTAAAACAGTGATCCGTACTGCAGCATTTTACCATTTTACATTTTACCTTTTCGACACGAATTTTAACGATACTTGGTGCGTTTATATACGTTTTTTTTTTTTAAAAAAACTCTGATTTGAAACTGATTTTATAAGTGAATGGCAATTGAACACTAAGATATTACACAACAATAAGGACAGAAATACCATTGGATGTAAATGTGTGTAGTTTTGAACCCCCTGATGATGGTTTTTGCATAAACCGAAACATATGTAGGGGTATATTGAAATATAATAAAGTGGTAAAGTGAAGTGCATTTCGTCGGTGTTTTATAAACAGTGAATTCGAACTGACATTTGGATACACTGGTAACTCTGTAGAATGTTACCTGGTTTCTGTCTGGGCGGAGTCACTTCTTCTTCTGGCATTACAGTCCTTGGTGGACCTTAGCCTCTTCAAAAATTGTCCTCCGCTGGTCTCGATCCTGCTACGCACGTCTCCAATTCCTTACGCCCATGTGCTTCAGATCTTCCTCAACTAACTCAAGCCACCTCAGCCTGGGCTGTCCAACACGTCAACTGCCTTTTGGTTTCTGTAGAGTTAGCTTTGTGCAAGGATCCAGCTCTTGCATTCTAAACAGGTGTCCCAGCCACCTAAATCTTCTTCATTTTATCACTTTGACTCGGTCTAATTAATCGTAGAGCTTGTAAAGCTCATTGTTCTATCTTGTTCTCCACATACCGTCCTCGTTAATAGGGCCATAAATCATTCTTAATATTTTTCTTTCAAAGATTCGGATCATATTTCCATCCTTCTTTGAGAGTGGCCAACATTCACTTCCATATGTAAGTACAGGTCTTATAAGGGTTTTACGTAGCATACATTTAGTCTGTCGTTGCAGATTCGGCAAGTTTAACTGTTTCTTTAACTGGGCGGGGTTACTGCTTTCCCTAAATGAGATTTGTCATGGGTTTCCTTACCCTGTCCAGGCGAATATCGAGATGGTATCTTTATATAATGTACGACCGCCCTTTTCCAACATCCTTTTCCAGTTTTCAGGCTTTCGAAGCGGTGCAGTCGATATCCTCGTTCTTATTGGATCTTGCACTCCGTCACTGACCCTTGAAGATGAGGCTGCTATGCTGTCTCGAAACACGGGGCAACAAACAACCAGTGACGGAGCGCAGTATCTCAGAAAATCGAACATCTCAGTCTTTACTAAATCATTACTCATGAGCATGATATTATTCGATGATAATGATTTAACATTAAATAACCCAGTATGTGCGTGTGTGTTTCAGGCCGGTCTGGAGGGGGATCCTGCAGCCCCGGGAGAACCCCGGACTCCTCCTGGCCCACTGCACCCGCCTTCAAGCCCTGAAATGGACGACACAAACAGTAAACGGCAAGCCACTAGGTGAGTACTAGAGCAAATTCTGTTTATCGCTTATTCAGCCTGTGAACCGAATGAGACGGTGAATGAGGTTCTGATTGCCGTCCGCGATTCAATATGGCTAATGCTTGAAGACTGGTTTTCCATTTCATGTAATTAATGTAGGCCTGTTTGTCACGAGATTGCACCAGCATGCAGTGATACCCCACAGGATGAGTTTCGATTAAGTTCTGGTAAGTTTACTGGTAACTATACGTACCGCCTGTCACAATATGGAACTCTACATTTTGCCACAGTCTATATTACGCACGTGTTTCATACGATTCTCGCAATAAACACCGATTATCTCCCTAAGCAGCATTGACCGATTGGTCATGTAATGGAGCCGTAGTGTGTTCCCTGTTAGGCAGGGACTGGATTTTTATGTCATGTAGATGAACGGCGGTAGTGAAAGGGTTAAACAACCTGCATAAGTGCCCATTAGAGTGTTAACAGTTAACTTGGAATACGGTTATGACGTCGAAGCAGTTAAGAATTTATTGAAATCAGATATTGACATAATTCAAATAAGTCGGTTGAAATTGGCTGGGAGTGCTTTTGGATGGATGACAACTGACAAGGCTGTAGAGTAAAGCGTCACGTCTGAGCATATAGAATTGTGCTGAAAACGAAGAAAAAGGAAACACCGGGAAAGATGTGGTTTAAGACGCCCGGGGCCTGTATTGCTAGGAGGAGGAAGAAGGCAGAATGTGACGATGAAACGAGGAATGAAGATGAAAGTAAACAATAATGAAATAAGGGGCGAAAACTGTATTTTGGAGCAAGTGTACCGAGTAAATGATATTCAAATGATTGCGCGTGCCATCCAGTATTACGAAACTGAAGGTTGCGATCATGGCCGACGAGTACATAATCTGTTTACGTGTATTCTCTGACGTCATGAATACGTAACTTTGTGCTCATCTTCAGCAGCAGCCGAGGACAGTGTGTGATAGTGTGTTGTAGCCACCTTGGTATCAGTAGCATACAGGATGATTCACGAGTTAATGTTGTAACTTCACAATCTTATTTTTTGAGGTCATTTTCATTCATAATGTCATATAAACATAAGTCCGATTCTCAGAGGTTACCGATTCCGCATTATCTGATTGTTAAAACGAGATAGTAAGCGAAAAAGTACTTACATAAATTTATTATGTAATTTACAACAAGTGTTCTAAATATTTCCCCTCAACCTCATACACTTTCTGGCACGTTCGTGAATCGAGCGTGTAGCTCGCATAATTTCTTTAGGATTTTCCCCCAGAATGCGACAGAGCAGTGCATCTCGTTCGGGTGTGAACGTGAATATGTTTTGGAGAGTCATTGTCTTGTTCCCCCTCCCCCAACGTAACGTTTTTGAAACTGGATATTTCCGTAATCAGGTATAGGCCTGAAGGTTCCTGCTCGTTTGGGCTTCTGCCGTGTTTCCGCTTTGTGCAGATACACCAAATCTTTCGTTTGACCCAAAAGTTAAAAATTTTGGGAGTTGAGGTCTGGAGATCTGGCTTGCCCATGTGGACTACCACGACCGGTCCATCGATTAGGGAAGCGATGATCCCGATGCTTTTTTACTACACCGCTAAAACTGGGACATGATGTGAGTGACGTGAATGCGTGGATTGTGAGGACATTTACAGTGTAAGGAAAGGACTCATGGAAATGACGTCAAAGACGTAAGCAACACGCACTGAACGCAGATTCTGATATTGGCCTTCTTTTTGACAAGCAGGTGGTTTAGAACACCCGTATAGAATTGGCCACTACGCGTCGCTGTGGGTCGAGTGTTCTACACTAGTCAGCATTAACACGCAGGCAAAGAATAGACTGCATTTCAGTTGTGACTTGAGATGTGCATTAGCTGTGACGAAGCTTGTTTCTCTCAGCTAGTCAAGCAGAATCTGCATTAACTGTTACGCTGAGAAACATATATGAGGAATGATATTTTTCGATTTTTTTCTAGATAAATAACCTAATGTAGAATAGTTTTAAAATGCAATACGTGTTCAGTTTTTTCAACATGCCGTATGACAAAACCAAGTACAATAAAATCATGAATCGTATTTTCCCTTTTGTTTGTTGCCTTAAAGAGGTAGGGGGTAATCTTGGTTTATTGGTTAAGCTGAAGGAAAAAGGCCAAGGAGGTACAAAACTACTGCCGTATGGCCACATGCCACTACTCAACCTGTACGTCTGAAACCTCCCCCCTCCCCCCAGATGGGACCCTTCAGTGCATCGTTCATTGCATGTTTGAATCATTGTCATTTTCGCGTGTCCCGGTTAGATCAAGGCTCGAGTTCCTCACGGCATTGCAACTAGAATGTAACCTCGCCATGTTAGGGTTCGGCAAGGAATAGTGACCCTAGGTCAAGGGTGCACAAATCCCGGTCGACCTGCCGCCCGGGATTTGTGCACCCCTGTCTTTGGTCAAAATCCTGACAGGGACAGACTATCCAGCCTGATCTGATAAGGTGAAGTACTGCAAGAGCCATTCGAAAGTCTGAAAGGGACATTGGGACATATACTCGTAGTTTTTTGTGTGTGTTTATGGTGTATTTAACGACCCTGTCAGTGGCTCAGACCCTGTAGCATCGAATGGTGCGGCGATACTGCGTAATGTTTTGGAAAGTGTGTGGAAGGAAGCGATTGTGGCATAGTATGAGGTATAATCCCGATATTTGGTGTGGAGGGACCGAGGAAACCCACAAAAAAGTCTTCATCCGGGATAGCAGGGCTTCGAGTTTGATCCCGGACGCTTCCGATTAGGAATGTTAACCACTTGACCGCGACGTTCAAGTTGGATCAGTGAGATGCAGATTGAACTGACTCGGGAACCTGTTTCTTACTGGCGTTAAATGCCGGAGTTCTGTTGCCAGTGAGACAGATAAAAGAAAATGTAAAGTTTCGCCTGTGCACGCCATGAAGGCGTACAGGAGAGCAGAGGTACAGTTCCTCATTCTTGCCTTGGCACTACATGGAGGTGAGTGGTCAACTTCACGCCCCGGCCACTTTACCCTCAGTGCCAGTATGTGCCTAATGAACATGTCGAATCCAATGACAAAGGTGTTTCAAACCAAACGACACTCTTCGTTGTGCTTGTCTCCCAGAGGCACATTGTGTGTACTGGGATTCGTAGTGCACTTACGAACTTTCTGCGTGTGATGAATTAATGCCTAAAGGACCCATGTGACGGCTGCAGATCGATACGAGCGTCGCGGCTTAGTGGTTAGCATTTCGGCAGATCTTGGTCTCCAATCTCGACTAGGAAACCGGCTGTCCACACTCATGTTTTCTTAGTTTTACTAATGCAGACAGATGGAACCACTTCAGAGTTTATCCTTCAAAATAGATGCTGTTTGACATGTGTAGACGATAAAGCGCCATTACGTTAACAGAAAATATGTGGGTCTATCTTACGCCGAAAGTATGCTCGTCCACTGTTGTTCTCAAATCTCTTACAACCGTCTTTTGAATGGGCTGCTCATCTGTACGTCCGTTTGATTTGTAACGAAGTGTTAGTTTTGGAATTCTGTCTTTATCCTTTCTGTTCATGAAGGTTAAAGGTAAAGTTAAGTTCACCCTAGAACAGGTCATGAAGGCCCAGAGGGGGAGTAAAGGTATAACAACTCTTTCTTTAACCTCGGCGCTAGATGGGGGTGGGTGGTGAACGTCACGCCCCGGCCGCTTTACCTCTGGGAATGACCCTGTACCCATTGTACAGGAGGCTGGGTAGGCCCCCAGGGCCGGTCTGGACGGGTGCTGAAAATATCGCCCCCCACCGGGATTCGATCCACGGACCGTCCAGCACGTAGCGAGTCGCTATACCGACTACGCCTACGTTCATGAGGGTTAACCTTTCTTTAGTCTTCTAGTACTTATCTCCGTTGTTATAATCTTCTGTTCATAAAATCTGAATTCCCTTTCATTTTCTCCGCTTGAAACTTACTACCAACATTTTGTTGTTCTTGGTAGCCCAAGTGGCTGTATAAAATAGCCATCAGACATGTTTTTTACGTCGCGTGTTGTTAGATCTTGTTTCTGATGTCACGTGACAGTTAAGAAACTAATTTTTTGGGGTTGAGTTCCAGAGTTACCGGACAGTCGACTGTCTTTACAGGCGGTTTCCAATTTCCGACGCTTCGCATTGACGACGTTTATGTAGGCCTTATCAACAAGGTATTGATTTATGACGCAACTGCGTTACTACCAGTAAAAATATTAAGAAATTAATACAGCAATTAAAACGAGAGAGAGAGAGACGGTTGCCATGACGACGATGAACCAACATCGTTTGGTTCTATACAGTAATGCCACACGGAAACGAGACTGTGTCAACCGAGTCATGGCGGTGTACCTGTTGCATTTGTTTACCGGTGTGTGTGTGTGTGTGTATGCGAGTAGGCCTATATAAAATGACGGCGTTACAGCTGCGCAGGTTGCATGTGGCAATAAAACATTCGTGACATGTTGTAAGCCACTGCCTCAGTATTGTTCCTGGTACCTCTGTAAGGTAGCTAGTGTATTGGTTACCGTACTATCCAGTATTCAAAAGTCCGATCCCATCTTCCATCACTAAAGTACTTGCAGAAGTTTGTCAGTAGAATCACAGCACGTGAATGACCTGAAGGCGGGAGTAGACCCTACATCCGAAACGTCTTTTATGTCAACTATTCCTCATCCAATGGGTAACATCAGGTGTAATGTTAGATTTGTGAGTGCTATGACACACACACACACACACACCTGTATGTAGCGGTGTTGGGTCGGGCCCTACCTGCCCTGCTTGGTGAAGTGTATGAGCAAATGCGAACAGTAATAACAAGTTGAGAAGGACTGTTGTTTAAAACATGGCTGTCCTTCGATACATATTTGTAAGACAGATTACATGTTAATATGCCTGATGTGACGTCTCAGTCCCGCACCATGACCATCTCTGATTCCTCTCTGGATTTCGCCTGCTTGTAGTTTGGGCAACTTTGTATTGCAGTACAGCGAGTTGTGAACATGGTGCGGCCATTTTTAAGCGCATGCGCACAGTTGCGAAAAGTAACTATTAACTTCGTCATGCCTGTCTATCTGTCCGTCCGTCTGTCCGCATGGAAGAAGTCAGCCGTTGCTGGACGGATTTTCGTGAAATTTTATATTGTGGTTCTCTGACATCTGTAGAGAAAATTCAAGTTTGGGTAAAGTCGTATAAAAACGGACACTTTACTGGAAGACCTACGTAAATATAAGGTTATATCTTGCTGACTTCTTCTTAGGTTGAGAAAATTTACGGTAAAAGTTGTAGGGAAAATCCGAACACATGTCAGATACATTTTTTTTTCCCGGAAACCTTGCCGGTTGTGAGTTAATTACCAGAAATACGACAGAGCAAGAGAAGCCAAAGAAATAATTATCCACATATAGATTTATTATAACGTGACGTAATAATCCAGTGAATCAGTATTCGTGTTGTTACGTCAGTGCAGTTATCGATGGTTTTTTCACGTGCAATCATAATGCTTAATATTTATTTATGAAGTCTAGGATTATGGATTGCTTTATGTAGATATATTATGAATATACCTACAAATTATGTACGAAATGTTGTTTGTAAGTCAGGAGTTACAACATTTTTCGGCGGGGTCAAGATTTGAGGTTAGGTATGACCGATAAATGTAACGTAGACAAAATCAGCGTAGACATATAATGAATAAGTTCTTCAAGTAAATATAATAACAGACCCTAGTAACAGTAATACCAGTCTGTAGTATATGGAGAGTTGTGAACGGCAACAGCAAAAAGTATGACAACAGTGGATTAAAGGGTGTGACCATCTGAGAAGGATGCAGGATGCAAAAATGCGAACGCGCCTAAATATTACGTTATAAGTCCATTTTCTGTCGTAATAAACTGAACACATAGTGGTAGTTAGGTTCCAAACTATCCACACCTAGGTCACTAATTGTCCAAAGTTTCTCCAATCCAATGCCAGTTCAGTACTCTGACATAGACCACGGCTGCGTCCTTTGCATTCTCGTTCGCAATCCTGTCATTCTCCTCTCTGTAACTCATGCATATACACATTTTGAATTGAATCAGTTCTACGCGTTGTCATGACGATGCAAGTGCTTTTCACTTGCCGTGACACTGTTTGGGCCCAGCGGTGTTTGAGGACCCGCACACAATGGCATGTTAATAACAGACAAAGGGAATGTGATGTGAAGCATTGTACTCTGTGTATGAGATACGACTCTCCTGCCTTTGGTGGGCGGTCTTCTCGTAGGATGTTTACTAGAAACCACATTTTGTTCTTTATATTAATGACGGACAGCAAGTAAATTAAGCGTTAATAAACACCATAAACAGAGAGGCAGATGGATGATACGGATTTGTGCAAAGTAATGGACCTACTGGCACCCACGTTCTTACAATCAGAATATCATTCAGTGGCGGGATTTTGTGATATGGGTAATAAACGTGGGGTTCAGTAAAAACATGGAGTTCCTTATCATCTGAGCTGCTACAACCGCTCTGTGATTTGTGCGATGTCTAGCAAATACTGTACTCGTAAGGTCTTACACCTTGCGCGGTTTTACTTCGAACGGTGCCACACACATACAGTTTTTACTGCCTCTTTTTCACAATGGGCCGTGATTTCTTCTGTAAGGTGGTATTGTAAGTATTTAATAGTTTACGCGTTTGGACGGCTTTATAAGTATTGCTGAAATAATACTGTATTATGTGTCTATAAAATTATAATTTCCTTGCTCGATACATACAATAACGTTAATTTCATGCCTAACCTCCCAGCTGGAAGGCCACCCTTTGTCGGTTGTTCGGTGCTGCTTATTCAGTACATTCTTAGCTACCCTACACGTCTGGAGGCCGTCTTCATCCTCAAGTGAAATGTAACATTTGTTCTCGGTAACTTCTGATGGTGTATGTAAGCAAGCTATAAAACATTAAAACATTAACACATAAAATGCACATCTCGTTAATATTCACATCTTTTATTCGGTGTTGTCTGTGCCTGACGAGATACAAGGAGAGTAATTTATAAGTATGCTGCGTGACACCTGTAGTGCGATTGTGTTCGCAACAGCAGATTTGTATCTGCAGTAAATGAACAAAGTGACCTTCGAATATGCAAAACTGTGTGAAACTGATTTCGAAAGTGTGTGTAGTGTAGTTGCACCGGTCACTATATTCACCTGTTTATTATGCATGAGAACAACCAGTTGCAGGCTGCTGATAGCAGAGAATTGTGGTTTATTCCTTTGGCGATAAAACAGACCTTCAAAATAACGAAACGACATTTTCTTTTTGATCACTGGTTCGCATAAACAAACCAAGTGCTGGCCCACGTGTTCAAACGCAGACCGAATGCATGGCGTGCTGATCGAAATCGGCTGTCGCGAGGCAGTCTGTAGTCTGTTCTGACAAGAGACGGTTTATTTTGTTGGAAAGTTTTAAATTCATTTTACCGTCTTCATGTTCCAGACTACGGGACTGTAGTTTGAATAAAGGCCGAAGTTGCCCACGCACTGAGCCAGTATCAGTAAATGGCTGTGGGTGTTAGGTGCATGAAAGCAAGGAAGATGTTTAAATATAACAGAGCTATTCAACTGCGTGAGTTATGTAGCATAGAATAATAGGATTATTACGAATAAGTAATGGGGAAGAACGCGGTCTTGACAGATATTTTGTTGTCCAGAGCTAGAAGGACTGACGTGAAACACGAAAACTTTAATAAATATAGGATGATTGAGGAGGAAAGGTCAGTATTTTGGGAGGCATATATCGGTCATTGTAAGAAAAAAGTTCATATGAACTTGTGTTTAATTCTGAATGGCTACAGAGAAAGAGCTGTTTGAATCTCCAGCACTAACTCCGTTAGATCTTTCGTTTGTGGGGTTGGATGAAGAGCGAGGTTTTCAAAAGAAAGGCGGATACACGAGACGAATTGCTTGCTCGCATTTTGGATGCTGCTGCTCTCATAAAGAAACGTGAAGATCAACTCAGACGAAAAACACGCGATTTTCGGACACGAATTGCAAAGTGCATTGAGGTTGACGGTGGGATTTTCTAACATTTATTGTGAACTGTAACAAATTCGTCACTTCTGTGTAATAAATTTGTCATTTAAACATTAAATTAAAATTAAACTGTAACTAACAGTAATTTTTCTTTATTACCATTCACAATGCGAATTTGTATTTGTAGATTCAAACCTTTCTAGCTCGGTAACCATTCAGAATTAGACATATGTTCATACGAAATTTCTTTTTCTCACAATGACCGATACTATCACCTCCCAAAATATTGACCTTCCCTCCTGAATCAACCTGTATAGCACGTATCCGAGCCGCGATTCAAATCTGGTTTCTCCGTAATGCAAAGCAGGAGTAATAATCACTACGTCAAGACACTGTGTGACGCTGGATGGAGGCATATGGTGCACTACACGGTGGAAATATCTTTACCTTGTAAGGTATTTTTGTCGGACTGGATAGGAAGTGTTGTGGGTCCTAGAACTGTGCTGGACGCTCCTACTGGGATAAAACCGTGATACACCAGTCTAAGGCGGATCTTATGTGTGCGGTGTACACACAATAAAAGGCGACGTCCGTGATAAGTGTAGAAAAGTGGTCAACTAGCTGTTCCAATTACCTACCCGAAGTTCCTCCATGGGAAGCAGAGTCGTTCTGTACACAGTGATGGCTAAATCACTGTGTCAGAATTCGAATCCTGTAAGTCCAGGCTGACTCCATTGAGTTGTTAACATAGTCACGTCTTATTGTTATATAAGGACCAGTTGGTTTGCCCGAGGCTGAATACGATGGTGGTAATTGAATTATTAATACCATTTCACGGCGGAGCAAATAATGGTTTCTTCCTGTTGCACGATATCAGTTGACAGTCTGATACGTCATCGTAGGAACTCAGTTTGTGTAGAAAATCACGACAGCAGTTTTCCCTAACAGTTGAACCTGTTCGAAGTACCCACATCTCCAGAACCGTTCCTCATTTTAACTAGTTCCAACATTTTTCACTTCCTTGGGTTTGGCGCCTGCGCTACCACTGCAAACGGGACTCTCGAACGGCTCGCCCAAGAAAATCAGTGTTAATACAGAACATAAATCCCATTCCACTAGTACCGCACATATATACTGTTTCGTCTACCATCGAGGCTTTATCACAGTCTAGATCAGGTGCTGAGGAAGATATTTGAGCCTAAGGGGGACGAGGTAACGGGGGAGTGGGGAACACTATATAACGGGGATCTGTATGATCTCTACTCCTCACCAAATATTAGTCGGGTGATCAAATCAAGAAGAATGAGATGGGCGGGGCATGTGGCACGTATGGGGGACAGGAGAGTGCATACAGGGTCTTGGTGGGAAGACCTGACGGCAGGAGGCCACTTGAAGACCTAAGTGTAGATGGGATATAATATTAAAACGGATCTTGAAGAAGTGGGATGGGGAGGCATGGACTGGAATGATCTGGCTCAAAATGGGAACAGGTGGCGGGCGCTTGTGAATGCGGTGATGAACCTTCGGGTTCCATACAATACGGGGAATTTCTTGACTGACTGAGGACTCTGCCCCATGGAGTTATATATATTCATTCCGTAGTCCCTTGCGACAGGTCCATAACCTTTTCTAAAGCGAGTTCTCCGTAGAGTGCGATCTAGTAATTCATCTTTCAGTTTTCAGTATCCTCTCTTTTCCTTAAGTTTATCCAGTAGCTGCTTACGTCTTCTTCATCGTCTTCCCGTCATTTATGCACTTCCCTCTATCTTTCCTTCAATAACGTGTTTTAGAAGGCAGTTTCTACGCCAGATGTGACAAATCCAGTTAGCCGTCCTTCTTTTATTGTACGTAGGATATTCCTTTCCTCCTGGACTCTATGCAATACTTCGTAATTTTTCACACGATTCTCCCAGCTGATCTTTTCCATCCTTCTCCATTATAACATTTCGAAACTTTCCAGGTATTTGTGACCTACTTTTTGAAGTGTCCAATTTTCAGCACCATAAAAACCTGTGCTCCAAATGTAGCACTTTACTGGTTTCTTCCTTAAATTTAAGTTCAATTTACTGGTGAAAAGAGCCTTCTTGTTGAATGTTGCTTTTGTCATGGCAATTCTGTATTTACTTTAATTTAATTGGACACTCCTGGTCTAGATATTGTCATCGTGGCTAAATATACTACGAAACTGTCCCATTCATTAACAAGAGAAAAAACAGCATCAAATCAATTTTCTCTGTGGTAACTTGAGGGGGGAAAAGTCATTCGGAACGTCGAGGCGTAGATCGTAGGATAATATTAAGGTGGATCTTAAGGAAGTAGGGTGGGAGGGTCTAGATTGACAATGAATTCGTCTGTCTGATGATAGGGCCCGGCGTGAACACTGTAATGGACCTTCGGTTTCCATAAAAGACGGGGAATATTGTGACTAGCTGAACGACCATTACGTATTGAAGAAGGACTTTGCCCATGGAGCTAATTAATACGAAGCAGAGTAGCTTTAGGTGGTTTGTAGACCTTTTAGAGATAAATTAGCATCAGCTTCAGTGACGGATGCCTGTCGGACCCTGCGCGCTGTCCCTTGCGATGACAGTTCAGTTATGATGTTGCCGTATGATGCCTGTATCGATCCCTGCCAGGGCCTCACGGTATCGTTGCTGAGATGGTCGTTCATTGCGGAAGCAGTCTCGTCGTCGTATAGGAAAGGCAGACACATCCCTGTCCTGGGCGAGGTTCGAACTATGATCTCATCTTGGGATTATCATGCATGGGGAAACTGTTGTTTAAACAAAACAGTTTTCTTGACAATTGTGTTGTGATGGTTCTTTATTCTCTGTATTGGACATTGCCCACTTCCAGACATATTTCAGACGACGTTTCGGAAGCTGGCTTTACATCCGTGTTCAGGTAATTGATTGTCATTATACTGACAGAATTGGATTTTTTTATTTTTTTGTTGATGACAACAGTTTGAATGCAATCTAGGACCATTTCGGTTCTACGCTGTGCACCAACAAACCACGGGAGCGTATTTAAAAGAACAGTTTCCAAACAAATCTCCTAACATGGACAATCATTCACCTGAAAACGGAGTAGATAGAAGTCCCGGAACGTCGTGTATTCGTATGAGAATACCTTAAAACGGACAGTATCCAACATGATATTGTTCTGTTTCACCGACCGTGATGAGGGTACGTGATCTGCATCCCGCTTAGCACCGACTGTTCTCATCCACAGGCACTGTTGTCCCATAGACTACGGCCCCTTTCACTGTAACCTTCATGATGTCACTTCTCGTGGACGCACATGGACCTCAGGGTCACATGCCCTAGAGGGCCCCTTTCATTTGCATATAATATGTAATACTTGCCAGACTTGAGGTTCTCACAGCGGTGTTACTGAAGATGCAAGCCTTCTGGCATGTCACGCCGTGTCCTTGGGTGAGTAGTTCGCGACTTGCAGAAGGATCCCCAGGGTCAAACGGTCCAACTCTGGAACTGCTTCATGTGAATCGCCCAAGGGTTTGGGGTACCAAAATATTGTATGTCAGTTCTTTGAGTTCCGAATTCTAAGACAGTTCAGTTGCAGTCTCCATTAGTTCATCGGTCTGTGTTTGCGTTATTTTTAGGCTCGTTGCCGTAGTCGTTAAAAGTGTCTATTAGCTTCGTCATGTCCGTCTGTCCGCTTGAATCAGCGCGGCTCCCACTGGACGGATTTCCGTGAAATGTTATGTTGTAGGCTTTTGTGAAAATCTGTTGAGAAATTTCAAGTTCGGTAAAATTTGGGCAAACATGTCGGGCACTTTACTTAAAGACCCGGGTACGTTTTATTGTTGCCGGTGACATTAAATCACCATAAAAGGGTTGTCTTCTACTGAAATGGTATCAGGCTGTTAGGATAGCCGAGGAGGTATAAACATTACTCGAACGTGCAACAGTGTTACGTTATACGCACATTGCCCATCTTGTCCGTTAATAATACGTCATAATTTTTTTAAGCTGTGAAAAGCTATGTTTGCCGACCGACACCATAATAGGAAGGCATGACGTTACAGAGTAAGCGAAAAGCCAAGGCTGCTAGTAAAAGAGGAGACCTCTCTGAGACAATGGAATAAGCTACTGAATGTACCAACGAGTATATGTGTCTGTTGGTCTCTTAAAAAACCCTTTAAAGGCCAGTGATAGCTATATGTACCGCCAGGTTTAGTATTAAAAATGCTCAGCACTTTTCCCAGTTGTTTCCCAATGCGACATTGACTAGTTGATGTTTATAATCGAAGCACACCGAGTTCGCCATGAGACAGGATCTGAATCTTTATATAAAATGTAGTTTAAATTACCCACAAAAATACTTTATTGATGGGGGTAATGATCTTTGGGTTTCGTGAAACGCAGAGAACTTGATTGACCGGCTGAGTGACTACGAAGCTTCTCAAGAACGGCTCTGCTTTGTAGTTGTTGGTATTTGGAGTGGGGCTTTACAACAAACGTTGTCAGAAAAATTTAATTTTATTCTGTATCGCTTTGTTATAGCACGTACGTAACGTCTAGCATCTATCAGAAACTATCTTACATAAATTGAAGCACCTGATAAAAGTATAGATCTGCTTAAGATGCACAGCTTTTATTAGCTACTTTTTTTTTGTGTGGATATAATGAATATGTAACGAGACTGAACGAAAAATAGTTTCGCACTCTGCGGTGCTAGCTACCTGCAGTGCGACTGGCGTTGCAGCAAAGAATAAGAAATAAAGCACTGTATTGTGTTAAAATGAAAAAAAAAATTGTAGGTCGGTTGTTTTGTGCATTGTTATTTACGCTGTCTCAGCTCCGCATGTTGTTGAGTGTCTGATGAAACTAGAGAGCAGCATTGTTCGTAGCGATTCGGATAGAACTGGGAATGAGTTGTCAGTGGCCCATTTCAAGATACATTCCCATCTTTCATCAGGAAGGAAAAAAACATGACAAAATGCTTCAAGGTTGTGTAGTAAACCGTCAGAGATTCAAACATGGTACAAGCAGCCATTTTATTACTGGATCAGCCTTCTCAGTGGTATCACAGTTGTCTTTGAAATCCTTCCATACTTGACATTAGTTACCTGTATTTTAACTGTCCACATCTAATTTTCGGTACATTCTGAGATTTAGCAGAATGGTGACAGCTGGTGATATATATAACACGAGGAGTTTTCCCTTCCATATCTCGGGTACAATCCAGCCAATTCGCATGATTCTTAGATTCTTAAAGATAATGTTTTATGTGCATGAAATCTACCTTATTGCTGCACAGGGCCTCCTAGCTGGGAGGTTAATGGTGAATAGGACGGTTAGTGTGTTGAAAACCCTGAACAAACATGCATACGTAAGACCGTGTTGAAACCCGCAGTATGTATATATGTATGTATGTATGTATGTATGTATGTATGTATGTATTGTTTAAAGATTTACGTAAGTAATGATACTGATCTTCAGATGAATAGCTTGAAAAAGCAGACTCGCATTTTGTGGTAAGAAACCTATAAAGAAGTGGTGCAGTGTAGCGTGCAATGTGTTACATAGAATTACAAATTATCTACGCTGGCTTACCAGGTAGTTCATCTGTACTTAAATTTAGCCAGGAAAGAATTCATTTTAAACCCTACTTCCGTTCCTTAAACGGAATAAGACTGCACATGGTGTACTTTACCAAGGTGTTCTTTGCTGTCAAAATGTCATGCGGTTTCACGATACACGCGTACGGGTAAATGTAATGCCATTTTTGTTCATAAGAAAAGCGGGGCCTTCCCTGCGCCGATGTTCACAAAACTGGTCCCTGCTCAACAGAATGTATAGATCTCTTGCACCGAATTGCACCCAAATCGGACAGTACACGTGGAAAGTGCGAATAGAAATTCGTTTGCGCGCTTAAGTAAAGTACGTCATTCACTGCGCTGATTTTCAAAGAACCAGAAAATCACTCATTAGATTTCTTGTGGCAATATCCAACGCCGAATTCTATCCAAATTGGACGAAACGTGTATAAAATAGGACAAAATTACGTTTGTGCACCTAATGACTTTTACTGCATCGATTTTCACGAAACTCGAATTACTCAACGACGTTACGTGGAGATCTCCTATACCTATTTTCACCCAGATCGGTGAATAAATACGGAAAGTTAATTCACATGCTCTAGAAAGGTAGGTATTGAGAGTTCTGCTCGCAGCCCTTTGTTTTTGTCATCACACAAACACCCCTCCCCTCCCTTCCCCCTCGCCATCCCTCGTCGCATACTACCTTTGTAGGACTATGTGACACTATAAGCGCAGACTTTTCCGACCTTTGAATTTTTTGGATGTAACTGTAACACTTTTCACGAGAAAAAAAATTGAAGATGCCTTCAGCATTGTATGGATCACCTCTCTGGTGGTTGACCCCTGGGGTCAACATCACTAGTAGGAAAATTTGCCGCCCTGCGTGATCCTGAGGCAGTTCCGTTCACCTCTTATTTTCAGAATCCATTTTTCTAATGTCCGTCTTAATGGTGTTCCAAATCTCTTCTCTTTTCCAAGAGGTTTCCCCCACAACATTTTGCGTTACATGTCCAGTCAGTCATAAATGCCTTTACTTCACTACCGTGACAATTCTAGTTAAGCTGCATAAATTACAGTAATATCCTTTTTTTTTTTATGTTAATGATACATGTTCACAGATATTTTCTGCACTAAGTCTTCTGTCATTTCTGTTAATGCTGATTTTAGTTGATAATCTTGTTCTCTGCATGTTGTTAGTTAATTTGAAATGGTGTACAGAAATGTGGTATAATGGGCTTTCTCATCGGGTCACAATTAGCCTAGCAGAACGTGTTTGTAAAGATAATATGAGAGCATAGCCATTTTAGGCATTACAATTTGTAGGTTTTGATACCTCCTGTGATACTCGTAACATGTCACAGACCTAATATACATGATTACTGTGATTTGTCACCGTCACCACTACTCTTTAGGATGGCCCTCTTCTTTTCAATTTTTTGAAAGAATGCCACGACAGAGCCCGAGAAAGTATAACATATATCCTTAACCTTGACACTAGAAGGAGATGAGCGAATCGCTTACCCTGGGGAAAAAGTTTGCAGAACCAGTCAAATGGGAAGCTGAGTGGGCCCCAGAGATGGTGTTGATGCTATGGAGAAGAGAAAAACCCCTTGATCTTGGCCGGAAATGATCCTGATTCCTTGGTTTTCCCTGTACTCACTGAGCTATCCAGGCCTTTGAATACCACCACAACAAAACATGCATATTTTTGGAGATGTATTGCTGTACAGAATTTGAAAGCTCTAACATTACTTCTGCCCCAGAAATTTGTGTGGTTGCCATGTTGGTATTGTCGATGTTCCAGAGTTGAGAAGTGCAAGGATAATTTCAATTACACTTTGTTCAAATTGAGTTTCATAAAAATTTATTAATAACTGTTGGTATATTGGTTCCTGCAGTTTGATCAGAACATTTATGGAAAGAGAGGCTGGGCAACTTGCTAATTAATAGTGTCCTAATTGTTTCATTTTTGTTTCAGGGTTTTCAAGAAAAGTTCTCCAAATGGTAAGGTGAGTGAACAGGTACTTGCAATGGTAAGTTTTGTGAAGAGGGGTATTTTGCATGTTTTTGAATAGGCACACATACAAAGATATTCTTTTCCATAGAGCAATGATTCTCAGACTTTTTGTTCATGATTCACAATCATAAATTACATTGGCCTTGTGAGCCCCACAGTACTACTCTAGGTGCCCCTGTGCACGCCATGGTGGCATGTGGGGAGTGAAGGTACAGCTCCCCACATTCATAACCTGGGCACTAGATGGAGGTGAGTGGTCAGCTCATGCCCCACTTGCTTTTCCTCCAGTTAAAGCACCTCGCAGTACCCCTTGAAGGGAGCTTGGGTGGACCCTACAGCTGGTACAGTTGCTTGAGAGAGGAGGCAAATCCCTTGTCCTGCTTGGAATCAAACCATGAATGCTTGGATGTCCAGCTCATAGCCTAGTCATTATACCAACTACACTGTCCCACCTACCCTGTCATATTGTGTTGTATGCATTGTTCATTTATCATGAGGTTGCAGGCTAACCTTACAAGCATAAATACCTTCTCAGAACATTTTGTAGAAGGGTAAATGTAAATTGAGAAGTTATACAATAAGTAAGTTTATGCGTTATTTTGTTTTATGTGTTTTGCAGATCACAGTTTATCTGGGCAAAAGGGACTTTGTGGACCACATAACACATGTAGATCCTATAGGTAAGAGATGTTAAAATGTGCTGTAAGCATATTCCAGTACAGAAATGTTTCTGAGCTTATTGTATCTGCGTCATTCATTCTAATCGTACATTTTTCTTATGTAAGTGGAAAGATGGGAAAAAGCTTTAAGTACACTTTTAACGCCATAGTGTTGCTGTAACAGAGTTGGTTTCAATGACTGTGTACATAAAGCATTAAAAACACTTGCTGTTGAAATAGCACAGTTCAAGACTGTAAAGTATTAGATGTAGGTTCTGATACAACTTGTATGCTACCACCAGTAGATATGTTCATAATATTCCACTGATTCATCATTTATCATAAACATGTGATAATATTTTGCACAGTAACCATAGTGTTATTTTCTGTTTTTGTAAAACAGTTACCTTCATAAACATTGGATTTTTAAAACATCTCTTACTGCACATAATTTCAAGATCCTGTATCAAATGCCACTATAAGAAAATAGTGTTGCACATTTTAGCATCATGTTATATTATCCAGGTATCACTAAATGTTTCAATTCTCCAATGTTCAAACACGTAGCAAATTTTTTGTATGAAATAATATCCATTAGTGTTGTTTCAACCTCACAGGTGCACATAACCTCCATATTTCTGTTTTAAAGATGCATTAAAAAGTACAAAGATGGGATTGTATCGTGTCTGCTGCTTCATATTCCTGATAGCAAGTGTTTGTAAGGTTGCAGGCTATAATTAATTTGTGGTACAGATGGACAGCATGCAGCTTGATAATGATATTACTAAGAAGAAAATCTGTCTCTTTGTAAACCAAAAGGTGCGGTGGGGAGATAATGTGAGGAAAGTGTTACATAAAGAACAGGGCAGAATAATAATGTAGCTGTTAGCAAGTGTGATAACCCTGTTGTGACTATTTTTTTAGATGGTGTGGTTCTTATTGACCCTGATTATATGAAGGAACGAAAGGTGTTTGGACATGTCTTGGCAGCATTCCGTTATGGACGGGAGGATCTAGACGTTCTGGGGCTTACATTCCGGAAGGATTTATACCTGGCTGCGGAGCAGATATTTCCTCAGGATGGTTGCTCCAAGCGACCTCTCACACGACTGCAGGTATATCTACATTAGGGACTGGCTGTTCTGGTCAATGTTTTTTAATGGATTTCCTTGCTGTCTTGAGGAGAAAGGTTGGATAATATTTTAGATACAGGCTATGACCACATTTTGCCCTTTCTCTCCAGCGTTCGCAATTGACACCACATCTCTTGGATTGCTAAGTACATTTGTGCAGTTTATGCAGCATTAATAAATAACTTACATATTAAAACTCCGTATCAGGTCTGTATTTTAGTGTTGGCACTTTAAGGGTTGGTGTATTTAATGATGCCTTATTGAGTGAAAAGGCTGTTTTGTACACATTGAAGAAAGAATGTGGGCCACAGCATCTGAATTATTTTGCATGAATTTGAAAGGAAGGAATTTTTTTCTGTTTTGAAGATCTGCCCCAGTGTTTGTCTGTGGGGACTATATGCAACTTAGAGCTGTAATATTGGATACAGGAGTGCTAACTACTACATTGCAGTAATGTATTATTCAGTGTGAGTTCAGTATGTTCTGCTTGAATTAAATCTTTCATTGTCATTACCCAGATCCTTACATCAGAGTATGATGAGCCTTAAATTATGAATCAACTGCCAAAGAAATAATTGCAGCAATATTCTCAGGTGTATTTTGCTTACATTTGAAGCTACTAGTTTGAAGTCCTTGTCAAATAATGCTTTTTTCTCTCCCAAAACATTATAATGTGCTTTCAAGAGTTGCTGTGTTTTATTTTTCTATAATTTGTTTCCATTCCTTGAATGTTGGTACAATATACAGAATTAAATGTGTAAAGAGAATGTGAAGTGTTTGGAACATTATTTCTTTTCAAGGCAGATACATAGACTTGTTATAATTAGGACAGTACAAACTCAGTGGACAAATCAGGAAGTAAAGGTCCAAACTCACCTCAGTGTTACCTTATATCTACATTTCTTGCCTAGTTTTAAATTTGGTACAGAAATTCAGCATGTAAGGAAGTTCTGACCATGCAACAGGGCCACTGTTTCACCAGTTTTTGTGTGCTGATGGAGCAAGCTTCTTTCAGGAGCGTCTGATCAAAAAGTTGGGACCAAATGCATACCCATTCTACTTTGAGCTGCCTCCTCACTGTCCAGCATCTGTCACACTTCAGCCTGCACCAGGAGACACTGGTAAACCCTGTGGTGTTGACTATGAACTCAAGGCATTTGTTGGAGAGACGCTAGATGACAAACCTCACAAAAGGTGAGTGTTCTTTTTGTTACAAATAATTTTTGTATGAACGTAGAAATGTGAAGCTGGAAACACATTATTCAGGTTAAAAGCTGTTATCCTTCTTGCTTTCCAAACCACTAAAGACTGAAATATATAAAACACTAAATATAGTGGTGGTTACATGTGGTTGTGGAACACAGTCACTGACTTTGCAGGATAAGCATACACTATAGGTGGTCTCTGAAAACAAAGTGTGCAGGAAGATGTTAGTATATAGGAGGGATGAAGTCAGTGGTGAACGGATGGTATAACATAATGAAGAACTTACTTGTTGATATTGGTCATTAATGTAGTGAGCTCGAGGAGATCATGGTGACCTGGTATTGCAAGTTGATACAGGGATGAAAGAAATATGTACAGAATTCTGATAGTTGAACCACTTCAGAAGCAGGCACTTGAAATCTGGAGATGGGAGGATCACATTAAGATGAGTGAAACATTTTATATTGTTCATATCGTGCATTGTCACTAATCGAACACACAATCCACTATGAAACTGATCATCTTTTATACATTTTATATCTTTTTAACATGTACATATATTGTTAATTCTGTTTGTGCAGTTTATACTCTTACATGAATCCCTGTTGATGATCCCAGGAGGGATTGAAACATGTTGGATTAGTCTACAGGTATTGTAATATATAATATCTAAAATAATAAGAGTGCATTTTGTTGGTTTGAGTATTGTGGGTTCGATGAGTGAAACAGTTTATAAGGGTTTTAAGTTGACCGTAAGTGGGCCAGTGGTGGGCTTTCATATTAGCGGTGCTATATCCTGATGGGTTATGAGGAGTCTGGGGTTGTAGACAAAGCAAAAATCTGTAGGTTAAGCTTTGACTCTTCCAGCAATTAAAATTCATGTCCACTGTAGGAGAACAAAAATGTGCAGACATGCAGACCAGCATGCACATGAGTGTGCTAGTGTGCATGCATGAGGGAAGGTGAGTGAATGTTTCTGTGTATCTTGATGGGAGGTCATGTGCACCACTCTATAGAATTTACACAAATACTCTTTGTTACTGAAGTACTGAAATTTCTCTGTACAATATTTGTAATAAAGAGGGAGTGTAATACAAGGGACCTGTAGAAAAGCCAGAATGATAAAGAACAGAGTACGCTGTATGACAGATGGGTATCTGTTGAATATGCTTTGCCCACCCATGTGTTGGGAACATGACTTTATATAGTGAATTCATTGCTGAATTATGAGGTTTTCATGGCAGTGTAGCTGAGGCTTCTGTCATTTGGGATATGACACTGTGTCATGGGGTAATGAGATCCCAACATTTCAAAGGAACATACTGCCTCCCTCTTCACGGGTCAGTACGTTGAGGGATTATTGACCCTTGGAAGATAAAGGCAGTACTTTCCTTTGAACATTCGGGTCTGATTACTGTGTGATGCAGCATTATTTCCCAGAAGAATGGAATCCAAATTAATTGATGCTTTGCAGTATGTTGATAATGCAAGCAAGGATAGGTTGCCTGCTTCAGTAGTGTTTTGAACCACTGAGCAACTTGCCACATGGCTTGAATCTGTTGCAGAGAAAGATGACACACACACACACACACACACACACACACACAACATATATATATATATATATATAAGTGTACTGGCCAGTTGGTTGTTAATATAAGTAATCTTCTTATAGGCTTAAGAGTTCATGGATAAATTCTTGAAACATATTAACATACATATTTAATGGAACAGTAAGTATAGGCATAGTATGTAAATATTTTATATTCCATGTGTATGCATGTTAGAATGTCCATATATATGTAATATGTAACTGTTTAAATACCTGTGTTGTCAAACTGAATGCACATAGGAAAACACACCTGTAAATTTACTTTTACTTTTTGTTCACCGTGCATCTTAGTATTAGTATTTACTCACTTAACCAACGATTGCACTATTATAATTAGTTGATCTCTCACTAGTACCCTACATATGTTTCGGCCCCATTGTGGCCATCATCAGGGGTAACATATCATATATATACACTTCACTTTACATCGCCCAATTTGGCACTGTTAATTCATTATTGTTTGTCGATGTTATTATTTTATGCTGAAGGTATGTATACACTGCACTTTTTGTAGGGTGGTAAATTTGTTGTCTATGAGATCGTCGTATTTTCTAAAAGTATTTTACGTTGTTAAAACAGTTAAAACGTTGGTTTTGTTATACTGTAGTCCATGTTCTGTTGTGTGACGTAGTATGATGCTGCGGTGTTGCTGTTGCGACTGTTGATTATATTCCGTATTTGTTGTAAGATGCTACGTTGTTAATGGCTATTGTAGTTGTTGGAATGTTGGTGATGGTTAAAATTATAGTATTATTAAGAAACTGCTGGCAGCTGGTCGTTCTTAAAAAGGAGTCTGTATCCTGTAACTGTGTTGTTCAGAGGCCACAGCCAAGCCTCTGAACAACACAGCTACAGGATACAGACTCCTTTTTAAGAACGACCAGCTTCCAGCAGTTTCTTAATAATTCTATAATTTTAACCATCACCAACATTTCAACAACTACAATAGCCATTAACCTTCAGCGTAAAATAATAACATTGACAAACAATAATGAATCAACAGTGCCAAATTGGACAACGTAAAGTGAAGTGTATATATATGATATGTTACCCCTGATGATGGCCACAATGGGGCCGAAACATTAGTGAGAGATCAACTAATTATAATAGTGCAATCATTGGTTAAGTTAAATACCAACACCTGTAAATTCGTTTTATGTATTTAGGCAAGAAGGAAATCTAATGCATTTTTAAGACATGCTGCATAATTTCTGTTGTATTTTTCATAAAATTCCATTTATTTCATAGTTTTATCTTTTTCTGTTAAATAATATATTTTTTGTAAACCTTGTTCTAAAATTTAAATACCCACCCAAGTTGGCTAAAGGATGTAACGGAACTTCAGGTTGCATCCAGTGATGTAAAAAGTCAGTTGGTGACTGTTGTAATGCTCTGTTTCTCCCTCTTGTTACCACATAATTTTATTCAAAAGTAATATGAATGAAAGTAATATTATATTACTGTCTCAGTGTGTGTTTATGTAAAGATTGTTTAAGTAATTAGTTATGCTATGGTAACAGTATTTCTAGAACAATTAGTAGTTTCTTACCTGGTCAAGGAATTTCCATCAACGCAAAAACCTTCCACTGGACCATTGTCAAAGAGTGCCCAGTCTATTTCGTATCCTCTCAGCCTGTTTCATTAGGAATTGTGTCCTAACTTTGGTGAAAGTGAAAATCCAGTTTTGTGTCATTATCAGTTAAAGTAAAAGAGATTTGTGCAATAGTTTCATTGGCTGAAACACTGTGTGGTTGGAAGTACAATTGATTCTTCCTACTAGTGATAAGAAGTTCAGTAATACAGACATTTGATGCACACAGCTGATATTTTGTATGTTATGTATTATTTTACAATGTAAAACAGTAATTTTTCTAATGATGTGGCAGGAATTCAGTTCGTCTGGCAATCAGAAAGATTATGTATGCACCAAGTAAACAGGGCGAGCAGCCATCAGTGGAAGTGAGCAAGGAGTTTATGATGAGTCCCAATAAACTGCACCTAGAGGCCTCTCTCGACAAAGAGGTGAGCTGGATGTGAATTCAGTAAATAAAGTAGATTAAGTTAAAGCCTCTCTGAGAGCATGTTTCAGAGATGTACTTAGGTCTGTCATGCCCAGCCACCAGAAACACTGAAACATACATCAAGTTGCCAAGTATTGGATGCCTTCCTCATAGAATTCCATTGTTTGCAGTTTGAAAAACCAATTGCATGTGGTATGCTGCATGTGGCATGTGTTGAGTGTTTTAGGTGGGAAGATATGGAAACTCAACAGAGATTTAGAATGGTGAGCCTCTGTCTGGTTTGTACTGAACCTGATCTTTGGCAACTAATTAAAGTTTTATTAGACCAACATGTGAATGCACGGTGAATACAACGTGAAATTCTGATCTTTGGCAGTCACTACTGTGGAATCTCCCATGTAGTGTGGCAGCAAAGTCCAATTCTGTACACTTGTTCCATAAGTGACACTGTTCCTCATTCAAAAGGAAGGAATGGAAGATCAGTACAGAGCCTTTTAAATATAATGTGCAGAGTGTTTCTGTGTCATGTTTAAAAGTTAATGCCTGGTGTTATTAACAGTTAACGTTACGACAGATATTTAATGATGAGTAACTTCATAGGTGTTAATAAGTTCTGTGTAAGTATCATTAAATAGACCTGCTCAGCATATAAAAATGTAACAGAATTGTTAGTTAGCATTTGCATTCATAAGCAATAAAATTGTATATGAGAACTTTTATTTTCGTTATTTTTAACCTCGGTTTAGGTTTTACTTTTGGATTAGGGTGAATATATGCACTTCAGAAGTAAGTAACAATAGAGTTTTCAGTATACAGATGAAACAGCAATTTTTATTTTTCATTTCAAATGGCAGTTGAGACTGAAACTATGCATCTTAAATTGCTGAATTCACCAATTCTGAAATAGTTGATTTTCCCAGAAAGCATTGAATCACATTTGACATTTTACACCTCTTTCTTCATTTGGGAATATAAGCCAGGTTCCTGTTTTATAATGAAAACTTAAGCGGCTCTTAAATAAATTTGTTACCAACAAATTGCACTTGTCCATGAATAGAGAACCACTCCTACATGTTTTGTCTATAAATAATAGCCAAAACATGTTGGAGTAGTTCTCTATTCATGGACAATGGCAAATTGATGGTAATAAACTTATTTATGTGTATCAGTTGCCTGGAAGATGTACAGTATTTTTAAGCTGCTCTTATTGTCCAATAAATGTGAAAATATCAACCTTTCCAAATTTTTGACTTGCTGATGCAAAATTCTGACATGGCAGAAGAAAGTGAAAGCTTAAAGTAGAATGGCACTGTCCCTGTTTCTCTCTCTCTCTCTCTTTTTTTGTGATTGTACTGATTTTGTTTGTTGTGTGGCAGTTGTATCACCATGGAGAGAACATTGCTGTCAATGTCCATATAGCAAACAATTCAAATAGGACCGTCAAGAAAATTAAAGTTTCTGGTAAGTACACAGGAACTCCTGTTATAAACAGAATATTTTGTGATGCATGACAAAAGATTTTGATGCTTGGAAGGAATAAAGAAAGGCTTGCAAGAAGTGCAATGAATGTATGTAGAAGGAGGAGAGATTTCAGAAGTACAAGATTGTGATACGAGGTCAGAACAAGCTTCAAGATCAGGGGTGCACAATCCCAGGTGCCCAGGTGGCACCTAATATTTGTGGGTCCTCTGTATGGAACTTGCTTCATATCACCCTTCTGGCACATAGAACTTTGAGGTGGCTCCTAGATTTTTGGAGAAGTTGTGCACCCGTGTTCAAGACTTGCTACTGAATGAAAGAACAAAAAGTGACAGCTTTAGGATTCAAGTAAAATTTGTGTGTTGTGACCTTGGTTAGAGATTGTGTTGACTGGTAATTAGTTGTGTATATTTTTGCATGTTTTAATACATGAAACTGAAGTGGTTTTGATTTTATAATTTGTGATGACATGAAAGTGGTGTGAAAAGAGTACTGGTTAGTGAAAGCAGCTCTCTCGGAACCACGTTGTACTCATTCCGACATTTGTACTTTGAATGCTGTTATCATGTGTTCATTGAATTCAGTATTTCATTCTTCAGAATGGATATGGTATAGTTGTCCTTTCCTTCTGTTATCTTACATTCACCAGTTACTGTCCTGTCATCAAGAGAAAGTCAATAATTACAATTAATAATCTTCCTAAACGATATTTATTCATGACAAATTCAACTATATCTTGTCTTTTAAAGTAAACTTCTGCATAGAATAAAAGGAATCTTTGCCGCTTCTCAGCCAGGTTAAATACAAGTGTAATGCAGTCAGGAAACCAAAAGCTGCTTCTGTCAAGTATGTGTTCGAAGTCGGCACACTTTGATTTCTCAAAAATTGTGACAAGTAGGAAATGTATGAATCACTGAGGCATTGTGCACTCTTAGTGGCAACAACTCAGTTAAATGTCACAGTGAAGTCACACATGGCAGTAATTTATTGTTGTTTTATTACAAGTTCGGCAGTTTGCGGATATCTGTCTCTTCTCCACGGCCCAGTACAAATGCACAGTCGCTGAAACAGAAAGCGAGTGAGTATAACATAGCCTCTTCGAAAGTTAGATCCATAGAATTAATATGTCCGTTGAATTGCAAATTATTAAGCCATTGAGGTGTGACATTAATTATGAAGACATCTGGAAGTACTCAGTAATATTTTTAATGCCATTTATTCTGCTTACAGTGTGTTTTGTACAAACAAGACACGTCCAGCAATACATTGCAGAAGTTCTCTGAACACTGTTGTGAGTTGTGAGTCAAATCTTTAATAGGTTGGTTGGAAAAACTGAGTGTAAGAGGCCACTAAGGGATATAGGTGTAGATGGGAGAATGATATTAAAATGGAACATAAAGAAGTTGGTTGTGGCAATGTGAATGGCATTGAACTGGTTAAGGCCCATTTTATGAATGCATTCTTAAACCTTCAGCATATGGAACAGGGAATTTCTTGACCAGTTGAATGTCATATCAACTTCTCAAGTTAGACCTTGTACCTTGGAGTGAACTGCGTGCAGCAATCACATGCTGCACCATCAGACATTATCATCATCTTTACACTTATGTAGCTTTGTAACTTTTTTTTCCTCTCCCCTGAAGTGATGGCACAGTTCTGATGATATATTTGAGGTGTTATATAGCAGGTGGTGTAAAAGTGTTGACATGGGTTCCAGAGCAGGCTGTCCTGTTGCTCCTGGGTTCACACTCTCAAAAGTATATACAGTGCGACCACTGTTGGCCAATAACAAGGATAAGAGAGGCCTGGCACTGGACGGACAGCTGAAACATGAAGACACGAACCTTGCATCGTCTACAATGTGAGTTGTGGGGCTCATGGTCACGAGCTGGCTGGAACACCCCATGAGAAGAACAAAGTTCATGATGATTACCTCAAGAAGTGTTGTCAAACTGTCGTGACAGGTTTCCTAATTAACCCATTGCCTATACAATGTACAATTAAATATGCTGCGCCAGTTGACAGCATTAAGATGTAACAATGCTAACATGTAGTTCTTCAGATAAATTTGGTCCGATGTCACCATGTTGTTATAGCATAAGTGTAATGGCATGGAAATTTTCTTAAAATCCATGTAGATGAGTTGTTTGGAAAAATGAGTAATCCCATTGGTCAAGTCATTAATATATGCATTCATTATTTAGAAGGTCTGATGTTAGATCCTGACTGCTGCTTCTAATACTGCAAATATAGCAACAAAAAAATTGACAGTCATTTGAAGACTGAGATAAAGCCAGCTCCTGAAATGTGCATAAAATAATCATAATTATTTGCAGTCACATATCTTGTTTTAGCATTGTGCTGCCATGGTGCCAAGGTTTTTAAAAAGTAAGAACAGAATTTGTAACACAGACAGCGAGCAGTTCAGCATTTTGTCTTGAGGTAATTAGATTCAGACATGACAAACATTATGCATTCCAGTATTTGCTGGAAGTTGTTCTTCTCATTATCTGACAAAGTCCAGGTCATTATTCTATGGAAGAGCACTCATATGTCTGCTAAGTAATAAATTTAAAAAAAAGACATGTTTATGTTTGTGACATGTTGACTGTTGCGTGCTACCACAGGCAGTTTACCCCATGATGTGCACCTTGAGGAGAATGTTTTTCTCTTATGTAATGTTCACATAATTAATTCATGGACACTTATGATTTTGTTATGGTAACATCACTGCCACTTCACTTTCAGAATGTCCTTGATAGTAACCTCAGACCCTACATCAGTCAAGACCATCATTGAGTAATCGTCTTGCCTCTGTAACTTATGCTGTGGACAGAGCATTAATAACGAATGAAAGAACAAATATATAGCTCAATCAGTGTAGTGACTATTTTATGGGCTGGATGGCCAAGGCATTGTCGTTCAGTTTCTTTCCCCTGCCTCCTATTTAGTGGGCAGCAACTTCTCTGTCCCTGGGGACAGAGTGACAGTGGTATGAAATAGACCACTCACCTTTGTCAGGTAAATGCATGGCACTGCACCTCAACTCTCCCATATTACTTTATGCTAAGGTGCTTAATTAAGCATGGAAAATTTTATGTTCACCTTTACCTTTGAGGTTATATTAAAAGTGTGCAAACATTCTGATTCAAATCTGCATTTTTGCAATTTAGCAAAAACATGGCCTCAGTTAAAAAATGTTCATGCTGTGTATTTCAAACTGTGATTTCATTGGAGCAGGAAGCAGGTGGGAGGGTAATATTAAGATACATCTCAGAGAATTACACTGTACTGGAAGTGGTGGGAAGCTGGGGTAAACATGCTGACTTATTTAGAAGGCCTGACTGATTCTACCATAGAACATGACCCACTGCCAGCCAGCTATGACATGCATCCCCCACCCAATAGGGGGCGTGTGAGTGATGTTTGCTGTGTGTTTTGTGTGGTGGCGGTTGCTGCTGTAGAGAGGGGTGCCCCATCGGGCCAGGGTTCACGCTGAGCAAAGTTTTCACGATGACTCCACTACTCGCCAATAACAAGGACAAGTGGGGGTTAGCTCTAGATGGACAGTTGAAACATGAGGACACGAACCTCGCCTCCAGCACATTGTAAGTCTGTGCCCGCTCACAACAAAACCTTTCGTTTTCTGTTATCATTTGCTTCTCGCAGAGCTTTATATTTTTATGTCGGTGTAATGCATAATGGAAATACCTTCTTAATTCTTTTGTTGCTTACATGACACAGCCTTATGTAGTAGGATGTAAGGATGGGTAGGTTATGGGTGTGATGTGATGTGACCATATATTCTGTACACCATACTATTACATAAACACAAATATTGTTTTGAGATGTAAGGTTCTCATTGCACTGACTGAAGATTACCATGTTTTGGGGTGTGATGCCATGTGCAAGGTACTTGTCTACCAAACTGCAGTGTTAAATTTCATACAGCAGCAGTCCTAATAAGTATTGTTCACTGATATTATTTTGTTACATTTCTATAATTTATCCCTGGGTACTGAAGCCAAATTTAAATTAAGTTCGTTAGTGTTAGGTTTATCTTTATGTATGACAGCATGTTCATAAGACGTTCATAACTATTTCAGCAGTAAGATTTCCATATTTCATTGTGTGACCCGCTGTGGCTGCAGAAAGTACTGATGGCCAACTTGGTTCCATTTATTTCATAGCTGATTAATCCAAAAAAGATACCATCTGACATCACACCACTGAAAAAATAGCAACATTATCCCTGAAATGAATCATATATAAACAGTCTATTGAAAGTAGCGTACCTGCATATGTATACTCTCTTTATTCCGCAGTCATAACACTGATTGCTGTGTTTGGGCATGATGGGTTGGCAGTGAAGAAGTTAAATTTGCTGTTGGGTTAAGGATCTTACATTGTTATGATATACAATGAATGACCACAGGGACATGACTGACATTGCAGATTTCTGTTCCAAGGTTTTGGCTGGCTTTGCTGTGCTTGCGCAGTCTGTTTCCTATACTGTTTTGATTTTGCTGCATGCTGTGTTACTGCTGTCATCAAGTTTTAATGAAGTGGCTAATCTGGATTTGCTAGTTTTTTAATTTTATTGTTTACTCATGGCTTTTTCTTATGATGGAATCCAGTTTATAGTGTGAACTGTTCTGTGCACCACAACATTGGTTTCATATTTTGAAAAATCCCACAACAGGATAAAAATATTGTTTTGAATGCAGATTTGTCCACTTGACTTATTGGATTTATGTTGAAGCAGTTGAATATTAACCTCTGTTAAATGTTATATGAAGCAGTACTGACCTTTTAACTTGCACAGATTGTGATACACTCACTGTGAAAAGGCAGATTTCTTCTTCAGTGGTTTAACTTTAAATGTAATGAACAACCACACAGTTAATTTTGTTACCAAGTTGAAAAACCTGATCATACTTTTGCCAGGTTTGTAAAAGCATGTAAGACAGAACTGTATAACAGCCCTGTGAGTAAATATTACATTTATATTTTATAGAATTTTGTGTTGTGCGTGTTTTTACACATTAACTTCAGTCTGGTGACCTTGTAGTTTTATATGCAAGGATAAACTCATACTGTGTATAAATGTGGTGCATGGTTGTAAATAGGAGCTCTGAATCTTGACAGGTAGTGTGTGTGTGTGTGTGTGTGTATGTATGTATGTATGTGTATGCGTCACAGAGTCGAGAATAATTGGTTGATTTAATCAGTCCTCTTCTACATAATGTGTGCAGGTGTTTCAGAGACCTCTGTTGTCTTGCCTTCCATACTTATTTTTCATTTCCTCATGCATTCTTTTATTTTCCATTCCATTTATTTGTCTTTGCGTGTGTTCTGAATACCTTCTTCCAAGGTGTATTAGTGTCGTATAGTTTCTGTGTGTTTGTGTTGCGTACTATATATTTCTTAGGGTGTGTTTCATTTTGTATGGTTTTTTTTTTCTCTCAATAGCTTATGTATTTGAATAATTTATCTAGGTCTGCCTGTAGGTCTTTGCGGTTTTGTCTTGCTTGCCAAAATATCTTGTGGTGCCCCTCATCTTTTGTCTTTCATGTGTCTGCGTGTATGTGTGTGTGTTACAATAACCATATGAGCTTTTAGTTTCTGATTATTTCTTTTAGTGATTGAACATTAAAAATGATTCTTACAATTTAGTTCCCAATCTTCTTAAACAGTAGTGTAATAATATGTGAGAGTTTGTATATGTGTGTTTGAACAGCTGTGATACAAATGTAATTATATACCAGATTCATTTTGACAAGTTTGTGCTTGTATTTATACCCAAGTATATGAATTGCAAAAGTAAGAATACAGTGAAATCGGCCCACAAGTTGAGTTTGGTTACAATTGTGGTGGATGCTTGCAGGTTTCTTATACAAGAAATAATGCAGTACTTCCACTCAGCTTATTTATTAATATTTCAGCAGATATACAAGATCTCGAGTGAGATCGGGTGTAGTAAGTTAGCCACACGTGCAAGTGCGCTTGTATGGTGGAGCCTAGTAGTGGGAGCGGTGAGAAGCTCGCTGACGGTGCGCGGCTTGGCTGCTGTTGTTGTAGATGGCGGCAGGCAGAGATAGGGCCGCCCGTGTGGTGCAGGTTACTGTGTTGGTCGGCAGGCTTGGTGTGCCTACAGCTCTACTCCCTTGGGTGTCCGAATGACTGGCTTACTCCTTTGCTGTCCACACGACTGCTTTACTCCTTTGCTGGTCCTTACGACTGGCTTGCTGCTATGCTGCCGACCGAATGAAGTTTGGTGTCATTTGGCCCTCTATTTATACGGATCACTGCTGGGCTGCCTGTGTTGTGATTGGCTGCTCGCTGTAGGTTGGTCCCACCCAGTGGCGGGCGGATTTCCCAGTTGAAGCGAGGGCCATTTAGTGTGCTTCCATCCTGTGCTTTTGCGGGAAGCTGAGAGAGGCAATGTGTACCGTGTCGTACCGTGGAGAAACTGCTGCAGGAAGTAGAGAGTGTACCGTGTTCTCTAGTGGGAAGCGGAGAGTTCCCACACAATGTTTGATTGTGTACCCACCCAGCACTTTTTTTATGTTAATGTTGAGAGACTCCTATTAGGTCTTCAGAAAAAGACATATGAGATTTAATGGTGTATTATGTAATAAAATATGTACATGTAAAAGAGTTTTACATATTTCTGCATTGCTGGCTTTGGCTAGATTCGTTCACTTTGCTCTGTCATTTTTCTAATGTAATTGACTTCCATAAGGTTCAAATTATGTTGTGGTGTATGTGTCCTCTGGTTCATTTACATACTGGTAATTCCTGAACTGGATTCCATCATGCAGTGTCGTAGTGATGTGCAGTATTGGAAGCTTTGTCCAGTCAAATGTGTTAAGACTTCAGAAGATAGCTGTACTCTATAGTGATCATCATGACATATTCTGTATCATGATATCTGTATGTATGCTCTGATCTTCCTTATTTGCTTTCAGAGTGGCAGATCCTTCCCAGAAGGAGAATTTAGGAATCATTGTCCAGTACAAAGTGAAAGTAAAGTTGTGTCTTGGAGCATTAGGAGGGTATGTTTATCTTTCTATCTCTCTCTCACCTTAGCATTGTGCAATGCCATGCTCTTATTTATTGTAATTTTCCCATTTTTATAAATTTCCCTATTTTATACCGCATATCCATTAATCATACCCTTTCTGCCATTGCTTTATGATTACCTTGTGACCACCATTCTTTCCAGTTGTCCATTTTATTTCCTGTTCCTGTGCACAGTGTTTTCCTTCATGCCTTTATCCTCTCTGATGACTTAATTTTGGTCTAAAATGCTGTGTTCCAGAAAGCAGATGTGTAACATGATTTTAGTTACTAAATTCCCTGTGGTAAAAGACACCTATGTGTAAGATGCATAATAATGTTTCAGGAAGGATACATTCATAAATATATTTTTATACAATATTCTTCTTATAGATAATTGATTTTAACAAGATAATTTATTTGTTAATACAAATAAACGTATAATTTAAAGCTTACACGGCGACTGAATTCAATAAAATATTCTCGGGTTGTCAGTTCCCTGATGATGAGGACGGAGATGGTCCTCGAAATGTTGGTAAACTTGCTGTTCAACCACCTGATGTAGCTGCTAACCCGAGAGTATTTTATTGAAAAATAAACATCTGCTTAACCTAATGAACAATAAAAAATGAAATATGGGTAGGTATGTTTAATTGTCATTATTACTTATGGGCAGTTTTGAGGGAAAAATTTGTCTTATACTCAGGAAGTACAAGCAGAAGGGATGAAGTATGTATGAAATATAAAAAAAATTGATAATAAAGGATAAAATCTGAAGTCAGGATGTTAGGTAAGATATGAAAAGTGTACGGTACAAGAATAGGAGTTTATGTTATGTACACAGATTATTTTTTGTTGCTGGACTGAGCATAGCAGAGCAGGAGTCATCATCAGTTGTTACGTAGCAACAGTGTCATCTGCTGTGTGGCAATTGGTCCATTGATAAAAAATTCTCTGTGTACCTTACAGCAGTAGCAGTTATTTGAGAGTTTTGTGAGTGAAGGTAGTGAATAAACAACCATCTCAAACATCAGGTTTTAGTTGGATGTACCAAATCACATTGATACAAGAAGAGTACTTAAAAGAGAGGAGGGAGAAGAATGGAGAAAATTGAGTCATAAGGCAACCCATCCTTATAATGCCAGTGGATGATGATTATGTAATGGCATAACTAGTAAAGCTGTTTATTTTTAACGACAACGGAAAGAAACGTTTGACATTTGCTATAAGAAATATTCAACATGCGTAATCCAGAAAATAGTGTATTTCATACCAATAGAACTATACGTGAACCCATTTGTTTAAGTCACTGTTGTCCAAGCATTGTTAATTGTAGCTATGTAATGAAGGCTTTGAGAACTGAGAAGCTGCTCTGCTGTTGCACTTTCAGAGACCTCGTAGCAGAACTGCCTTTCATTCTGATGCATCCAAAACCAGAGGAGGACCCCCCCTTACCAATCACTGCACGCCCATCATCCTCGCATGAACTTGGCAACAGGGAAGGTGGTGATGATGTCACTGTTGATACAAATCTGATTCAGCTAGACACGTGAGTTCTTTAACTCACAGAATTTAACTAGTCTAATTTTGCATACTGTGCTGATGAATGCCTGTTGGGGATGCATGGCTTTTTAATCTTGTTTGGAAGGTTTTAATATCTCGTACAAACACTTATATGAACGAGGCAGGAACATAAATTTCATATTTTTGCTTATCAGAGCATTGCAAATACTTACGGAAATATCTCCAATATTAATGAAATCTGTGGTCTTTTGGGTAATTACACGGCGTCGTGTGGTAACTATTTACCGACGTTTCGGGTAAACGTCGGTAAATAATTACCACATGACGCCGTGTAATTACCCAGAAGACCACAGATTTCATCAACATCGCGGCGGAAGCCTGAAATCAAAATTATCTCCAATATTGTCTATGCAAAGGATACCCAAATTTAGCATTGTTATCAGTGTACTGAGTACCATGGAAGGGTTCCATTATGCATCTTTCTGATATGCTGATTACATTATGTGGAACAGAGGGCTTAATGTACTGTAAGAATAAAACTTGTGTGGTTATGGTGAAGTACAGGAGTCTCCTGATTTCAGTGATGGAGTTGTGTGCCCAGATCAGGATGATATTATTTTTGAGGACTTTGCTCGCTTACGATTGAAAGGGAGAGAAACAGAAGCCTGAGTGTTGGGGCCTGGAGCCAGAAGGAGGGCTGTTTCTTCTGCTAAGCCACTTCGTACAGAAGTCTACATTACATGGGAGTAATATGGAGGTAACAACAAATCAGGGCTCAGAATACAACAGCAACAAAACGGTGACCATTGTTCGTTAACAAAACAGTGACAGGAATATGCTTGAAGCTATTTAGACATATTTCTAGCAGATAGTTTTATAGAACTGTATGTGAACGTGAGATGGACTGATTTTATTGAAGTGACTGACATTTCAGCACTCTAGAATTGTTTTCTGCCATTTGTATGAAGATAATGTACAGGAAGCATTTTAGTATTACATTCACATTTCAGTAGAATTGCAAGTAGTTCTGAATATTATATTTGTAGAGCATTGAAGAAAATATTTATTTGAACAAAATCAATTATTTTCCCTCCTGCTTGTTAACATTTGTGCTCCTTGTGTAACATAGAAAGTACATTGAGTTGTATATGTATGGTATTGTACTATATGGTATTTGTGATGTCTAATTTCTAGATATGTAATATTTTACCTTAATTTTTATGCAAAATACAGGGGTGCCAGTTTTGGTTATTTGAAGGTTGTCATGTTCTCATAATCTGATACAGCAGGTTCTATATGTAATTCGTTTAAATTTTTACAGGTACAGATTATGAAGTATCCTTAACAATGGCTCTAAAACCAATTTAATAGTAGCCCTTCTGTTATAATTTGACTTAATATCTGTTTACATTGCATCATGGAGGAAGAAGCTCACCGACTGTTGATGTTCTTCCGTTATCGTGGCTGTTGTCCTCCGCAGTTGTTACAGTATGTGATACGTGGCATGTGGTTACACTATTGTCCCTGGAATACAGCCCAGTGATGTATACTCTGTGTGGTTAATGCGTTGTACATACTGAGTCTGTATGGAAAGGGTTACTAACTTTTGTTATTAAAGTCTAGTCATAGTGGTTTATCCAGCTCTGGGCTGGATGGGCTGAGTTTCACTCCCAGCAACGTCAGGACTTTTTTGCTACCATATCTAAGCTGACTTTGAGGCTAACCCAGCCAGCTGTTTGGTGGGGACTCGGTGTGTTTCCTCCATGAAGAAAGTGGCTAAGTATGAACTGACCACTTACCTCCATTCAGTGCTGAGGTGTAGAATACATGGACGTTCACCTCCACACCCACTGTATTTATCATATGGATTGGCACCTCTGGGATTATAATGCTTGTCCTATAATTTGCACTGAAGTTTATGTCAAAGGGTCATTTGGAGCCCTGACTTGTGGCAAATAACTTTTGGATTTGTGACGGTGAGATTGCGTAGTGTGTTTGCACTTCTTCGAGTATTGTTTGTGTCCCTACAGACAGTATTGTCATTGAACTGAAAATGTTGCTAGCTAATAATGGAATGGCAGAAGAGAGGAAGCACAACAAAAGTTTCATATTTTAATGGATAAGGTAGTGAAATAAATATGTTTAGAGATGACACTAGGAGAATTTTTGTTGTGCCTACATGGTGAATGTATTTTGGTCATCCAGTATATTATTCAGTTATTTAAGAATTACATGTAAGAAATTGTAAGCTTTTTCTTTTTTGTATGCTTTTTATGACTGGCATTTTTATACTGTAGAGTTTGTGATTTTTACAGACAACTTGAACACAACAGACTGCAGGCATGTGGGCGAATATTCATGGCTGACAACTTTTATCCGTTTTACACAAACCCAGTAATTAACTCATGGTACAGGATCTTCTTGAGCAGTCGAAGATAATCCTGTTTTATGGAACCTGTGACTGATCATCATTGTTCCAGAAACTTACCCTGTTGCAACCTTCTCAATCAAGTTCATGTCATCATAGCCTATATCCTATGGTTATTGTTAAGATTGGCCTCCCATTTATGCCTAGATCTCCCAGACAGTCTCTTCCCTTGTTGACTAATTAAAGTTTGAATATGTTTTTTGTTTCTCTCATGCCTGTTACATGTCCAGCCTGTCCCTTTCATTGTGATGTAGTAACCCAAACAATATAAATTGTACAGGGCTAGAAATTTTAGTATGTTTGTAGATGCTTAAAATAAAGTGGCAGCCTGAAAGGAGGCAGGGTCACAATGGAGTGGGCTGTTAATGTCATCATTAGTTACATAAATGTCGTGTGAACCTGCCGCCATTGAGTGAGTCAGTATTTTCCCTTGCATTAAATTTTGTCCACTTTAATTGAAAATGTGGTGTAGCTTGTTCTTTTCAAGTTATGTGAAGTGTTATAAATTATTATGTAGGGCAGGGTTGGTGGAACCTTTTTAGTGCCTGGCATCAAATTTATGTCAGAAGTTACTTACTGGAAGAAGTGGTGTCTGCTGGTCCAGCACTGCCCTGGTGGACTTTGTGGGATACCTGCTGCTGCACGTGTGCAGATGGTTGTTCCATTCTTGGGTTGTGTAGGGTTGTTTATAGTTCTCAAATGAATTGTTGGCAGGAAGCAGCATCATAAAGAAAATACAACATTATGTTTCCTTTTAGCTCTGTCTTGGTAACCATGCTTTCAATATTATTGATTGAAACATAAAGAACAGCAAAAATATATTGCACCACATGTTGTTTGATGAACTGCTGAATGATCAAGTGGTACTGGTATTAAAATATACAAAGCTTGTAATCACCAGTGCCAACTGTAGTCTTGGTTGGTTTGATGGTTTGCTATCCCAGATGTAGGATGTGAAAATGAAGTTCACTCTTCTTTGCAGCAAGCTTTTCAAAGCTTTCTCAGGTGCTTGTAAGGGGTACAAAAATTCCCAAATTGAAAGCATGTTATTTATCGTATTAGCATTCCAGAGCTGACATGGAAGTGAGAAGTGCTGACATGGAAATGTGATCATTTCTGCTCAAACTGAGCATTGCAGAAAGTGAAGTTTACAGCACAGGAGAAGTGGAATCACTAGCCAGACTGCCATTAACATGAAGGCAGTAGGGGGAATTTAACCATGGAAATCATTGCGTGTCAGTTGTTCTCTCCAATAGAGACAATAATTTTTCATTCAGACAAGACATTCCACTTCCAATGCTTCATAATTATGTATCATAAGAATTGGCCTCTGTCTGGTAATACAGTGACTATGAAGGCCATGATCCTGTGTCAGTACCATCTGTGAGGGATTGAGGTTTCCACTGCTGTGACCATAAAGGTTAGTGTCTTCTGGGATGTGATATCGTGTTGTCTGATAAATGTATACTGATGTCTCAGAGCAACCTGATACCTTTGTCACATGGGAGGCAGCAGGTGCACATCTGTCACACTACACTTCCAGAAAGTTGTAGTCTTTGGTACCATTCAGTTTACATCCTCACAACCCATTTCTCAACATCCGCTTTTCTCCCAGTTCCTTCTCAGTTCTTGTGGCTGCTTTTAAAGAACTATCACTGCCAAAATCCCTTGGCTGTTTCTTTTTTCTCATCCTCTGGTTGCCCACTCTTAACAGTACCAGGTGAACAGCATTTCACAGAGTACGTTGCTGTGTAATATCTTCCATTAACTTTGTCCTAGTTCTAAGAACTTTGTTTTCAATCACTTTGCTGAGCGTAGATCTGCAGCATTATTATTTACAGTATTTCTGTATAGCATAGTTAGTGGCCAGTTCATTACTAAGAATTATGTCAATTATTAGGCATTGCAGTAATAAAGGTTGAGGTGTTAATGCTCAAAACAGAGTCATAACTCTGTCAAACGCCTAGATAGATACACTGAGTAATGTCATGAATTTGCGCCCATTCATCAAACAACACTTTTCTTTCACTTACTCATATATATTTTGAATCTTTCTTAGATGCACATATGTCAACAAGTGACTAACCAAAGAGATTCTGTCTGCATTTGTTACATAGTAGTATACAACATTTGTATATAGTGTGAATGGTTTGTGGAAGCATTCACATGTCAGCAATTACAGTAGGTGATTTTGAATTATTTAAATTAATTTTGGCAACTGGAGTGGCTTTCAGAGACTGCTCTTGGCTCGTGTATCTGCACAGAATATATTTCAGGTTTTCAGAATTGTCTGTCCACAGTAACAGAAGCGTTAAGGTTCCTATGACTGTTTAAGGAGATGTGTTTTCATTTTTTGTTTGTGACACAGCTGCCAGTATTTTGGAAATTATGCATACAGAATTATTAAATACCTTTGAAGTAATACAAATTTGTATTCAAATTCATCCAATTCTGCAGTGAATATAGCTTAAAAGTGGCACATCATCAGTGTGCCAATGTAAGTTTTGTATGCAGAGTGGGAGTTGTTGATTTTGACTGTAGAAGACAAGAATGTACATCAGACTTTCTTTGTCCAAAAACAGTCAGAATATTGAATCCTTGTGTCTCAAGTTCTTGTATTCATAAATCATTAAACAGTTTATTTCATGCTGTATACATTCTGCAGAGAAAATTTTTACAATTTTCAGATCTCCATTATGGAAATTTAATGTAGAAACTCTGGTCTAGTGCCAGCAGAGACAAGATGGCTGAAGTATTATTCATATAAATATTGATTTGATGATGTGTTTGTTTATAGGGTGAATTTTTGTTTCTGTTGTGCATAAAATATAAAATTTGAATCTCATGAATTATGTATTAAAAATTAATTAAACATGAGAAATTTATACTTTACAAGTTGCGCTGTGTCCTCTTTGTGAAATAAGGAGTTGAATCTGAATTCTGAAATGCTGGAGTATGGTGCATAAGATTTCCACAGACAATGAACAGATTCTTTTGTATGTAGCTCACAAAATTTTTACAAGGCTTAGCAGCAAACACATTTTCGAAAGTTTCTGTAGAAAATACTCTTGTGGGTGTAAATGATAACTGGCGAGGCCAAACAAAAGCTCTGCTGTAGGCATCAGGAAACCTGTTTCAGAGCACCTTCATTCCAAACATTTCACTAAAAGTGTATGTCACACATTTATCACATGAGAAGGAATAAATTTATTCTGAAGAGCATCAAGGTAAACTTCAGAAGTTAATGAGGAATATATAGAGACTGTTCTGTATATGCCTGTGCTGGAACTCAGACCATCATGTGCATATGCATAAGCACTATGGTATTCACAGTCAGTCCTTCTGTCTCTCTCTTTTTTGTACAGGCAAAGCAAGTACAACAAATTCTGTGTATTAAGATTAAGAATCACAAAGAAGCATGTTGTTAGATGTCAGGTGCAACTGGCTGTTACTGTGGTGGCTTTATTGGGATGTGAATGCTTTCTGTATGATTCAGTTCTGCAAGTGTGAGTTGATGGTTTTCCTTGGCACATCATTTTATTGAAGTATGAGTTCTGTACATTAAATGAAGGAGCTAAGAAAATGAAGTGAACTACATTATGAATAATCTTGTATTGTCATAACACAACTGATATTTTGGCATTTTATGTTGTAGCTTCTAGAAATACTTATGTACACTTAATCATTTGAAGCTTCCCCTGGAGAGAAGGGTCCAGATATTTTAAGGTCCTCAGGAACTGTAATCCTTTTTTGGTCTAGTGGACCTTCTTCAGTATATTTGTACCCCCCTCAATTTCTGCCATTTAGAGGTGATTCCAAGTCAGTTCAGCACTTGTCACTGTATTGATCATAAACAGAAATGATTTAGTGGTACTTCCTTACTTCCTCAACACTGGATTTTTGTGACACAAAATTCTGGTCACCTTGTTTTGAGTATAATGACATCAGTATACTCTTGAAGGATTCTTTGCATGAGAAGCTTCCAAGAATGCATTGTAGGAAGCATTCGGTCTGTATTGGTCAGAAGTAATTCCTGCTTCATATTTAACTAAAATCATATTTTTCAAAAAAATAATTTATCATACAAACTGGATAACTGACATAAAATATTGATATCAGTAGGATATGTGTCTTGTTTGAATATTGGTTTCATGTGAATTGTGTTTGCCAAGATAGGAGGAAAATTATTTTAATGTTTCATCAGTGTGGTTTCTGTTCTGTCATTTTGCTCTGTTTTATCTAATAAGTGAATATCAAGGCCAGTGTGATAAATAATTACGAAGAGTGAATTTGGTAAACTTATATACTCCAAACTCCTACACCTTCCACTGTTTGTGGAAATGCTTGAGCAGCATGAGTTACAGTTGAAAGCTGTACCTTTCATAAATTATAATTTATTATTGTAAAAGATGCTTCTTATATTAAAACTGTATAAAAGTGTACAATGTTATTGTACAGAATTAAATTGTATTTTTATATAAATTGTAATTGAGTTTCATAAAAGGTCCAAACCTGCTGATAGAATTGCATAAAATTGTGTAAGAACATGAGACAAAATAAACATTTTCTAGTTTTGATCCATATGAAAGTTGTGAAGAGTTACAAGAGACTGTAACAAAAGTGAAGGTAAATGAGATATCTTGACATAACACAAAAAATGGTCATAATTTATTTCCAGAGAAAGGTGGAAAAGAAACCCCAGAATTTCTAGGGAGCTCAGACTTCACCCACAGCACACTGTAGTTCTATATAGAGTCTCATTATGTAACGTATCATTACTGTGTGTGTGTATGTATGTACGCATGTGTGCAGCAATATTGTTACCTGAGTAACCATTTGATGTACAGTCACCTCCCGATTATTCAGCCATGGGTTATTCAGTATGCATGTCATCTGTGCATCCGCGTGTGATTTTTTTTATTTTATGTGATCCTCATTTTTGCAAATGTAGACATGAATGAGCTTTTCATTGTTTTCTCATTCTGAACAACCAGTGCAGGGCTTGGAGAGATAAGGACAAGTGGTATGGAAGAAGGGGGTGCTGCAATTAAACCTATTTTGATATCTCTGTGGTAATTTGTACTGAATCACTGGACTTCAGGTGGCAATGAAGGGCTTATGTGGGCTGTATCTCATCAAACAGTTTTTATCCCTATTGTCGCAGTTATAAAACAACCCATGATTTGTGTATCTGGACATGATTTCTTGTTGTATTAGGTGCATTCACATAGTTGCAAAAGCACCTATTACCTTTGTCACGCTTATTCATCCATCTGCATGTATCAGTGCGACTCCCTCTGGATGGATTTCCATGAAATTTGATATTGGGGACATTTATGAAAATGTGTCAAGAAAACCCAGATTTGGTTAAAATTGGGCCAAAATATCCTGTACTGCTTGAAGATCAAGTAAGTTTTAGTGTTGCCAGTGACATTAAATCGCTATACAAGTACTCTCTTTGAGTGAAATAGTATCAAGCTGTTAGGATAGATGAGAAGGTATAAGCATTCCAGAAGTGAAGGAGCAGGACTTGAAATTGGTAACACTTGTTTGATCATGGAGAAATCTTTCATATCTATGTGATGATGATTTTTGGGGATTCAACAGTGGTGTCAGAAATTATCAGCTTGGTGAATGTTCAGAAGGGTTTAAAAATATTGGTGAAAACCTTGAAGATCGCCCGTAGTGTGATGTGGGGAGGGTGAAGTGAAGGAGGAGGATCACTTATGGTTCTGACAGTGTTGTTTCTGAGGAGCCACGTCTTCTGTGATACGATACTGTATCGTTGGCAGAGTGGTTCTTGATGTTTTGAAAGAACATATGCCTTCATCGTCAAGGATCTTCTTGGACTTTTTGATCCTTGAAGTTGAAGTCACTATGTTCTTTTGAAATGTCGGGAACCACTCGCCTAACAACGCAGTGTCACATCCCTGAGAACCTGTTTCCTGAAGGAGTATTATATTAGTGTAGCATGGCAGTGCAGTGTATTGTTACATTGCTTGACCATGTGCGTCAGGGGAGTTTGATAATGGTGATAATAGAGCCTGAGGAAAATTGAAACTGCTGTGAGGAGAATTCTACGCCACTCGCAGAAACAAAACAGTTACGGACGGTGTGTAAGAGTCACTGTTATGAGAAAGTGTTATATAATTTGTGATGTTTGTGAAATAATACAGTATCTTGTTTTATCCATAGTTCACTGTTATTCATGCATATGATCCCTTCATTAGCCTGAATAATCATGAGTTGACTGTAAGTGTGTCTTTGGAGCTGATTTTTACAGCAGTGAAAGTTAAGGCATTAGTATAGTCAACATTGTTATCCTCTGAACTTGTGTGTGTAACATTTTATGTGCTGGTGTTCCAGAACTTGAAGAAGAAACTATAATATTTTGACCAGTTTAAGCCTTGCTACAGAGGATATGTTGACATATCAGTTTAGAATTTCAGATACATATTCAATTCTTTTTTTTTTTTTTTTTTTTCTTTCCCCAGTTGGAATTTTAATATTTACTTATGTCTTTTGTCTCATGGTGAAGTGTAAAACATAAATTTGTAAGATAACTTTTATAAACTGTGAACATCATTTTGTACATGTCAGTTCTAATAGTAAGACAGTAACAGCTTGCACAACATACATATTCCCTTTCCAAGATGTAATCTCAAGGTACTCTCTTTTTATCATACTGAATTTTAACACTCATTGCCAAGATTTTAATGGCTTGTATGAACTTCGGGGCCATTAAGGCGTGGCTGAACACTTAGAATTTTCTATTGGGAAGTCAGTTGCGTGTATGGAATATAAATAAAAAAATAGACACATTTTGATTCATCGGAGCTGCTCTTATGATCTGTGAATATTCATGTTTAACAGTTTTGCACAAACCATTGTTGACTTTGAATGTGCTAGTCAAGTCACACCACATTACCTTCTGTTTCTTCAGTTTCAACAGCCTAACATAATTACAGTGTTATGGTAGAACTGTTAATAACTAGGATTTATTTCTGCCGTTAAAACTTTGGCACTGTCAGTCAATTTACTTTTCTATGTTTCCCCTGATTTCTGTGTGACAAGAAATCTGGCAGCACTGTATCTACTTTAAAAATGTAATGTTTGAAGATTTCGTTTTGGATAATGTTTATGTCCTATTAAGTGAACGTTCTACTGGTCTATATAAGTATTATCAACTATTATAACACTATTGTAATAAAAACTATGATTTATTTTGTAATGTAAGAAATGTATGTGTTTCGCAATACCTCCCAGGCATCCGAATGTTCCACTAAAAGATTTTGTCATTCAGCATTCCATTTTAATTTCCATTGGAGATTTGTTTTGTACAAAATGTTAAAGTCAGCTGGGAGCCTAAACAATCAAATACACAGCAGTACTAATAAAGTATTTTATTTATTTATGTACTGAAATTAAATGAAGAAACTACGGACCTACCAGTGTGGCATATAGTGTATGTCTAAAGCTGTATTTATGTAACACCATCATTACCTTTTATCTACCAGACCTTTTCCTTCAAAAATGAAAATATGTGAACCCATCTCAAAGTGTATTATACCAAACATTCTTCTGTTCTGCATTTTACATCTTTTTTTTTTTTCCAGACACCTTTTTGAATTTGCCCATTCCAATGCAGCTAAACCTGTAGTTTATGGTTCACAAATTACTTCTTCTGTCTGAAGGGAAAGTAAACTATGCTGTTGGAACTGAGTACAGTAAGTAACATGTTTTCTGTAACAGCACAGGTAATGTCATGTGCTTTCCCTCTGTATTTTTTAAAATAGTATTGGCAGGTAAAAATACGCCATTTCACAGGTCTTCGGGCAAACCCTCCTGAAACATTTTGCATACCCTCAAAGAGTTCACAGACCATTTCCCTATGCATATCTCATGTTAACTGTGCACTGAAAATGTGCAAAATAGTATCACTTTATCTTCTGACCCATTATAGTTTTCTCATCAATACTAAACTACATTCAATGCAGTGATAAGTTTTTTTCTGATGTGTATGTGTGTGTATAGCATTACAGCTTTCTTGAACAGCAAACATAGACAGGGTGTCAGTTTTGACCAGATCAGTAAATGTGACAGAAGCTGGTTTGTAATATCCTTTAATAAGTTATTATTGTACAGTATTTACAATCAAAAATAATTTGTTGTATTGGAACACACTTGTTTATATATAAACCAATCCCATTCATTCAATATTCTAAATCCTACTGCTAAATAGAGACAGATTTTTTTTATGTACACAATAATTACATCTTCAGAATTAAATATGAATTATATAAGTGAGTCAGATGTTGAATGTCATGGGTTTTCATTTACAATGCCTTCCATAATGTCATTTCATTTAAAATCCATATTTTTATAGTTACCACTTACTGTAACAATATGAATACTGAAAGATTTCAAGATATGAAATTCCATTTAAAAATTGACAACTGATTAGGCTTACACTAAACTTATTCACAAACATGTCTATGTATCAATGTCCAAAAGTTTTCTTGGTCTTCAGTTTGTCTGTACTGATGAATGTCTTTTGATAAAATAGACTTGTGCAAGTGGCTGTCATGAAATTTTATTTTTAATAACTTTGAATTAGTGTCGATTGGATCTTATTGTGTGTGTCTAATGTCATGCAGTGTGTTATTGCTGGAACTCTTTGCTTCTCATAACATACTGGAACATAGTAAAATTACAAGTACATGCCCCCTTTATTTAGTAAAACACAGTACAATTTCATTAAAATTTAAATACCTTGAAGAAGCTTAGCTGATAGCACCATGTATTATACTGAGGCCATGAAAAGATGATGAGTGTCTGTACTTGAGGCTTGCTCCTTTTTGCCTACTGTTGTAGGCTGTTGTAATATTAAAAAACACATTTTTTCCACAAAGTGTTTCACTTGATTCTTAAACTAAACAGCAGTTATTAACCAACTGATCTTTGTAATGGTGTGTTATTTTTTTTGGGGGGTGGAGGGAGGAAGAAATGTTTTAATGTTTGTACTGTGCCATATGCTTCGACTTGCAGTACCTCCGTGGATCGTTTATATCTGTCGGCACAACCGGCCCTAACCCAAAGGTGCCCAATGTAAATACATCAAATCAAAATGCACCTATTTATTTATAACAAACAAACAAAAACCAAAACAGTACTTACAGAAGGCGTAGTAGAAATAACATACAATCACAATAAATCAAACCATCTCAATGACAAATTAAAGAGGAGCTCCACACAGCTCAACGAAAACTTGGTAGTGCTGTGTCGATACAAACACTCATACCGTAACACTACCAAGCACTTCAACAACTTTTGCCAAAACGAAATTTTGATGTACGTGCTGAAACAGAATTTAGATGCTCATACCTCAAAGCCAGGTTGTTGAGTCCTCAAGAAAAATACACCACTTATCAGGTAAACTCTGGTTGGATCCCAAAAGTGAAAGGTAGGGGAGGAAGGAAAGAAAGGAACAGTCCAACTAGAGGTAGATCAAGGGTGTAGGGTATCGTCCAGTGGATCTCCGTGGAATGTCGAGACTTTGTCACGGCACAGTACAATCTTCAGGCTTCAAAGTTTTGTATGGAATGGTCAAAGGGTGAAAGGCCACACTGTGACTAGCTAGGGGGAAGTCAAACGTGCAAGTCTGGTACAGGCAGTATGTGCATGTGCACATGTGTATTGCTTCCTGAAATGTATGTAAATAGTTGCCTTATAGTTGGTCATCAACATTGACGAAATTAAATAAACATTCATACTCTTGGTTTATTAAAATACATGATGGTTTTTTCCATCTTGCCCAGAATATCAACACTTACAAGCAAGTGTAAACTAATCTGATAACATGAGAAATACCCACCCTATGAATATTTTGTCTCACCACCAAAGAATTGCAATGTTATATGCAGTATGTATATTACATTATGTGGAATTTGTATGTAATTAGATACTATAACTAATGGCTTGTCATTTAACCACATTTTAAATATGCAGGCAATCCTTTCAATGTTATAATTTCGTAGAACACTGTCAGCACTGTGTCGTGTATTAATTGACTGCTTATCTGTGTCATTTTGTTAACAGTGGAACAGAAAGAAGAGAAAGGCAGCAAGACAGAGAGCAAGAGTTCCTGTATATGACAGGAAATAGTGTCATCTGTGGACAGCTGTGTCACTAGAATGGGCACTATGATGAAAGGTTCAAAGCTACATACTTGTGCTAACACAGTACAGACACAGTGCATACCTAGGTTGACACTGAAAGGATTAATGTATCGATGATGAGACAGCTTGATTATTCAGAATGTCTTGAACATTGGTGTTAATTACTATGATTGTAGGATGATTTGCAGGTAGTGTGGTAAATTACATGTTATGTAAGTAACAGGGTTCTACCATGTTCAAACTTTTTTTTCCTAATATCTACTGCTGTGTTATGTGACCAGACTGGGAACTTCATTTGAAGGAGCAGATTTCCCTGCACTCCATTGTGAATGACATGATAGTTTTGTGTTGGAAGGTGATGTCTTTGGTACAACTTTTAAGCAGTTAAATTAAGTATTCTTCAAGTGCTGCAGTTAGACACCTTGGAAACATTAAGCTTTGCAAATGAGTGTAGGGCAGCAGATTTTTGATATGTCTCGGTTGTGAGGATTGCATTATAAGAATAGTTGACGCTACAAGGTACACTGGCACTGTGTGTCTGATTATCTTATTGATTCGTAAATTTTTACGTGTAAGTAATAAGAATATGTTGGCAGCATTGTATTTTCTTTCCCACAGATGCTTTCTGTTATGTTATTTGCCTGCATCTTATGCTTTGTATATGCATTTATAAAAATTTGCACCTCAAATTAAGAGTTCAGCTACATTGTGTGTATTATTAATGAATTTAAACAGTAAACGTTTTCTGCTGCAACTTTAAAATAGCTAGCAGCATGACATTCTAACTTCCAGGCTCAAGCTTTTACACCCCTTGAAGAATTTTAAAACATGGTGTCATAATGATCATTCATGACCCTCCTGAGGTCCAACATAACCAAATTTGGGTCATGACCATTAGCCTTATGTCTAGATTTAGATATGTACCATTCAATACAGAATTCTACAATCTATATTTTAGTACATCAGTCTGTATTTAATCTATCCACAGTTACAGTACAGAGCAGCAGTTCCCATATTTTGGAGATCTGCAGACCACCTGAGCAGCTCTTCCTGGAACTGTGTACAGTCCTATTTAGTACATGTATCTCAAGATTAAGAAAATTATCAGGTGAAGAAAGCAAACAGTGGTCTCTTAAATCCCGTACGGTAAATTTAGTGATTACCCATGATGATATTATCTGCATTTAACAAAAATAGCTACTTAGTTATATATTTCATTTAGCCATTTTATAGTATATATGATATACATTTTTGTCTGTTGGCAAAAAATCATGCGATTAATTTTTTCTTTGTTTATTCCCAGAACTATTTTTTGCTTTTGTTGATGAAGGACTTTTAAATTGCTTGATAGTCTTTACTGGCATAGCTGCAGAAGTCTGGAAATGCAAGGTGCATAGTGAGGAATCTGAATACAAGAGTATTAAGCATCCTGTGACCTGTATGGTGAACCATTAGGGAAAGTGTGTGGTACGTGTGTCACCAGCAGCCCTTCTCATCACTTCCATCACTGCATTCCATGAACCCATTACACACCCTGGTGGGAGGCAGACACTCTCCAAGTGGGCATCGGTGTCCCTTGCACTGTGTTTTACTGTCTCGCAGTGATGATACCTGCTGTGCCATTGCTGCCTGAAGCCAGGGAATGTAATTCGCTACTTTCGTGTACACACCAGGTCTGTTTGCTCGTGCACAGCCATAGCCATTGCTGGTCACACCATACAGTGACCAGTGTCCGTCTTTTTCCTGCAGACACAAATAATTCAATAATGCTTTGAGAGTTCAGTATCATTGGTGCCAGATCCCACCATTGAACATATTGTATTTATCCAAATGTAGGATTAGGATTTTCTCATGAAAAATTGGGGATTGCCTTATAATTGTGCACAAAGTTAAACATGTTTTGAGTAAGTACATTCCTGCAAATTGAAGGTTGTGAATGGGGGTAGTTTTATATGCAGTGTCATCTTATATTTGGGTAAATGTGATAATTCTGAGCCACTTCAATCAAGTTCACATCCTCAAATCCTATTTCCCCAAGATCCATTTTTATATTGTCCTCTCTTCTCTTTTACATTCCTTCAGTTAGCTATCTTCCAGGTTTTTACCCCCACCTAAAGCCTCTTTCATCCTAGTTTCTTATTCAGCCTATTGATTGAAATTTCTTTTATTTAACTGCCCTGATGACGTGTTGAGCTATATAAATACGGAGTTCCTAAGTAGACAGTACCTGTCTTCTCCACTGAATGCACCTTAGGCCAAATACTTTTTGATTACTTATTAGCCATATTACATTCAGTGTATTGTTTATTTTATGCCTGTCTGTAATACAGGCTGCATAACATTGACTGATAGGATAAGCAGTAAGTACTGAATCCGAAAGAATGTGAAAAGAAGTAGTTGTAGCTAAATTTGAAGTAATACGGCATTTTCATGGAGGGATTGAGAAAAATTGTGAAATCCTCAAAGAGAGGAAAGAAGTGTCTTATTTAAGAGCGCCATCAAATGCTAAGTTTATGTAGCACCAGTGGTAGATGAATGTGATATGAATATGCTGCACTGGGGGAATTATGCTGACAGGAGAAAACTGAAGTACTTGGGGGAAAAACAAGAAGTCCAACATGGACTTGCCTGGGTTTGAACCCAGGCTTCTACGACATGAGGCCAGCAACTCGCCGCTTGAGCCATGGCACAGCCATGCCTCAGGCAGAATAGCTATTTTCTGGGTTGAGGGTTAAAGCTGGGACCTCTGGAATATGAATCAGAAATGTTACCCAGGTGAGTGTAACATTCAGGTGTGTGTTTTCAGACACTTGTATTAGTACTTTATGTTCTTCCCTCAGTGTCACGTAACACAATACGTCCTGAATTAAAATTGTTCACACATTTGTAAGAATCCTATCAACTGTGGGGCATTCATATAATCAATGCTGCAATGCATAGAAAGGATTAATAACTGTGTTCAAAGGCCTATGTAGAAACAATGAGTAGTTTCTTGACTAAGAATACGTCAATCAATCACTACTTATAAGAAGTGTTTGATGTGTTAAAAACTTGCTGAGCCAGAAGCAGAACTAATTCAAAAGTGTGGTTTACTAACCTGACACATGAGAGGACCACCAGAGTCACCGAGGCATGCATCACGACCACCACGATCAAACCCCGCACAAAACATGTTGTCAGTGACCCGGTACAATGGCAGGAAAAGGGTCCGTTTGCGGCATTCAGCTGTTGAGATGACTGGCAGCTGCACTTCCTGCAGAGTGTCCGCTGAAATATGAATAACAAGGCTGTTGGAATCAACATATTACATGAGATACAGGGGTGGCATTTCATCAGCGGACATTTAATATGGGTGTCAAACTTCATCTCTCTCACTCTGCGGGGTGAACTGGTATTAAGGGTATTAATGCTGAGAAGCATATCTGGACTAACTAGCTGACTTAAATCCATAGATGGAACCATATTCCATAAAAATACTACTGCTTACAGGAGCCTAGCATGGATCCTATCCTGAGATGGATGAATTCAATATACATACTCGCACTCAATTTTCTTAAGATCATGAGTATTTTTTATTATTCTCCTATCAACACCTAGGTCTTACAAGTAATGGTCTCTTTAATTCAGATTTTCTGGTGTATATGTTGTACGCATTCCTCATCCTTCCCTTGCATGGTACATGCCCTGTCCATCCTATTTGCTTCGATTTTTTAACCTCAATAATATCAGATGAATAATACAATTTATGAAGCTCTTAATAGACAAATGAAGTATAGAAAATAAGTGAATATGACGAAGTAATCTTGGTACAGTACTTTTACTTAAGGCCACAACCACTTCCATGTCCTCATCAGTCTGTCATTTGTGATCATGTCATATGGCACTGCACAATGCAAGTGGTTGACAAAGTGTAATTAAACTAAGATTCTAATGTCACATATGAAATACATGTATGAGATCTTTCATTAACATATCACAATATGGTCATTGGAGTTCTATGTATGACTTACGGAATATGCGTCCAACCTCAAACAGTTGTCCCCACCCAACCACGGTGCAGAGTCTCCCATCGCGGATTGGAGCTGGAGGTAGACACACTGGTCTGACAAAGTCACTGAACTGCACAGGATCCCGCAGTCGGAGTAGTGAAATGTCATTAAGGAAACCTGCATCCACATAACCTGGGTGCAGTATGATATGTGACACAGGACGTAGCTGTTCATATGGTGAAGGGAAACTTGAACCCCTGCGCAAGGCACCCAGCCTTGCCACCCAGTAGTCATCCAAAGCACTGCAAGTAAGTTATTTAAAAATATTACATAATTGAAACTTCCCGTGCCATTAGAGGTTTTCTTATACATTATCTTCTTATTTTGGATGGGAGGAGATTGTATCAGAACTTGTGCAGTCGACATATTCTCTCCAGTTTCTTTTGTAGTATAATACTAACACATGTTATTGATTCAATACTAGACTAACTAAAAGGGCTATGTAAAATATGTGGTTTTTTAAGAACTTTACTTTACATATAACCTCTAAACAGGCTAGAAATACCTGAATCTGCATAAAACATGTTGGTTTGACATAGGACATGTCAGATTAAGTTTAATAGCTAATAGAGAGTTCCTTCAAGTACCAGTAGTTGGTAGTCACTGAGCTGACCAGGAAATTACATGTTGTTATGTACCATGAAGGCTTGTTACTATATCTGTAAATGCCTGCTACTGAGGGTTGCCCTAGTCCAGATAAATCCAATTATGTCTACATTATCTTGTCTTATGGTTATGTTCCCACTTACGCTTTCCTCACCACAAATGGTCTGTTCCTTCTTGGTGAACATATTGCAGCCCAGATACCTGGGGCACAGATTTTCCCTGAAAATATGCCTTACCTGGAGAAACAAAACATTTCTTTGTTGCATATCATATCATAATCATTAATTAAAAATATACATTGACATTTTAAAGCATGATTTATAGAGGAAATGTCCAGCCATCCAGTGGTAGCATTGTTTTATGTGGTGTGACCAAATTTTTCCAAAATTGCCTTTTTTCAATTACTTAGTGCTTCTTGTAGGCACACCTTGCCGTTGGTAAGATAAATAACTAATTGATGCCAGTCAGATAGTGTGGTCTCTAATGTTATGATACCCATGGCTAACAGATGATCTCAAAGACTAGTACTGTGGCTTACTGGTAGAAACAATGCCCTGCTGAGACCAGCCAGCGGTCTGCAATGAGGGTGGCTCCGCACTGGAATTCCCCCTCCTTGTAGAGTGCAGCCTGCCATGGCCATGATCCTGGAGCAGCATTCCCTCCACCCACAATCCTGGAATGACGTGAACTGTTCTCAATGTTGGCACACGTTCTGGACAGAATGTTCTTTGGCTCTTAATGATGAACAGTAAATTGACCAATTTTTTTGATAGTACAGAAATATATGCTATCATCCAGGTCATAATTTTTGGAATGAAACAGGCAACATTTGAGGGACATGAGAGTTTGTACTAGGAATATTAGGAATTTAAATCAGCGCATTTGCTTGGGAAACATTGGTTACAGAGCTATTATAGTTCAACTTCGATGCAGACATGAAACTTGGTACTGCCAACACAGGAAATGGGTACAGACTTCTGGTGCAGATACTGTTTAGAGAGTAGAGCAAGATCAAGTAGGGGGATGACATTAAGACGGATCTTAGGGAAATTAATTGTGAGTGTGGAAATAGAATGGAATTGACTCAGGGTCATGTGTAATGGTTCAATTTGGCATTAACAGTGCTGAATATTTAGAATTGTTTATAACATCATATGTTGTGCATACTTACCTGGCCCACTGGTTGATGGCTTGGGGTCGGATTCCACACTGCAAGTCTCGACAACTGACGTGGACCACTTCTTTCTGGTTGCATTTTGTCTCTTGGAATGACAAGCTGGACCTATGAATATAAGAATTTCATGTTGCCAGCCCCACTGCAATTATTTCTTGGCATTTACTCCCTTTTGTTATTGTATGTTGGGTATTACAGAATGTACTGTAACTTTAGAAGCTGTTTGTTATATGGTGAGTCATAATTCAATATGTTTTTGTGCTGTGTGCGTCCATGAATGAAAATACAATGCTGTTCAGGTCTTTTCAGGAATGCAGTTGGTCTTTGAATAGCACTGAAATATGACTCCTCTTCAGCAACTGATAAGTCAGAAAGCAAAAATTTAGATGTACCGCCTTGAAGAATTTTATTTTAAAGTTGGTATTCATTATTTTCGTCATTTTCATCATCACAACCACAAATATCAACGTCATTATTCCCAGCATTAATCCCATTTGGCCAGCTGTGGTTACTCCAGACAACATTTTCTGTATACTTAAAGACCTTCCAAAAGCATTTTTTTTCCCTGTTGGTTGACACTGTTTTGTTTTAGTGTCAGAGATCCACTTTTTTTAGGATTTTCTTATGGATTACACTTTATGAAAAATATCTTGTGCTTTACATGATTCTATACAAGAAATTGGAATGAACAGGATGAAAAGAAGAAGTATTGTAGAATAGCACAAAGATTATCAACATCAGCCCTGAGAACGAAGATGCTTATGAAGTTCCCTGAAGGTAAAGATATATTCTAATACCCATAACTGGTCATAATACTGCTAAGGATGACGGTTAGTGATTCACCTGCCCCATTACTTACCGAGGCTGTGAGGTGTTGCTGTACATGTCTGAAGAATATGCAAGCTCAAAGTAGTGTGAGCTGTCAACTCGGCTGCTGCTTACTGTGTCAGTAGTTCGGTTCACTCTCTCAAAATCACTGTAAGATTAAGATTCATATAGTGCTTCATATGTAAGATCTTGGGTAGGATAATTTATTCATGTATTTTCTCAGCTATCCTGACTGGTGCTGCATGATTTCTGTCAGTGCCTCCAAGAAAATCCTAGGATAGTGCTTAAAATGGGCCATTATTTATTCCTGTCACATCATTCCTGACTCAAACCACCTTTCATAGGGCAGTGTCTTCCTTGAATTGTTTATATTTACTCAGCTTCTCAAGAAATTCTGTCTTTCAAGGAACCACAAGATACATTACCTGTTCATGGAAGGTAGACAATTGTGTCCTTACTCACTTCCTTTTCCTTGATATATCCCCCATAACAACATCAGGCAAAGGTACAAATTATGAAACTCCTCATTTTGTAAATTTCTCCATCCTGCTGTACTTAAGTTCTCCTAGGTTCAAGTAGCTTCCTGAGCACACAGTTCAAAACTGCCATGCTATTTTTCATTCCATACCTAATGTATGAATTGAGAGTAGTGTTTAACAACTGGGAAAATGCACCACCTGTGCATATAAAGGTTACACCACTGAATGGTGACTCAAATTAATGTAAATTCATATTTATTGATTTTACAACAAGATGAAACACTTTACCTGTATGTCATTGCTTTGCAGACAGCACGTCCAAGGTCAGCAACTTCCCACTCAGACTGAGACCTGGCTACAACTTTGTCAAAGTTCTGCAGGCATAGTTTACCCCAGCGACCCTGCTTCCTTACCATCAGGTAACCTTAAACAACAAGTCAGATTGTTCTGTGATTCTGACCTGTTCATAAGTTTATAAACTGAAATAACAAGTCAAGATGAACATGAATGTTGATTGGTTTAAACTGCATGTTTATGAATGGCTTGATTTCTAATGAAGTCTTCATACTTTAACTTGCTTTGTAACTTATTTAGTTACTTCAAGGCACAGCTGGTCAAGAGATTATGTATTATTAATCTGAAATTTCATCTTACATTTTTATCACAAGATCCTGCCCACTGTTCGATCCTGTCCTGAATCAGTCTTCATTAAAATGTACACAAATACCAGGGACTTTGAAATGACTTACATTTCTTTCAGACTTATCCTTTGAGGGTAGTTTATTTACCTTCTGAGTTGTATGGAAAGTTGCCTGCAGTTTCCTCGTTCTGTGCAATAGTGACACACTGCTTTTCATCATCACCATAGGGACAGTCCCGTGCCCCATCACAAAGTCGATGTTGGTCCACACACACCTGGGAGTTAGGACATACAAACTGCCCTGGGGTACACCATTCTGCACAGGAATGCCATGAAGTCCGTGTGAGATAAAAATAATTTTGTTTATCATATCTCTTGAAGAATGTGACCAAATGAGTTCAGTATATTTTACCAAGGTCAGGAGACTAACAGCCTGCTTATATTACCCTCTTACATTCATTGGATGGCTGTTTAAATCAACTTACATTAATAATTTGCAATTACTTCATGTCATTGTGGAGTTAATAGATAGACCTCAATTATGTTGTGGATTGCATCTGAAGAGCTGGTCTTGTGCATTGTGAAATCCCAAGAATCTGGCTGTTGCTAACCTCTGTACTTTTAAATTACATGTCATTTTGAACCTTAAAACAAGTTTACTGTTATTGTATTACAGAGGGCTATTAAACTGCAAGTATAAACTCATCACAGGCTGTGCTGTTAAATGCTGTTGGCCTTAATGTTCGTGTACTATAGACACAAATTAATTCTTGAAAGGAAATTGCCAGTATAAATACTATACTGTCCTGAGACACATTGTCACAATATTTGCAATGTTTATCTTCTGAATAATATTTCATATATGTCACGAAGACATGTTAATGACCTACATGTATTTAGGTACTGAATTTTGCATCCCTATCTCCAGTGGTTCATTAGTTTTCATCATGAAAGAAAGTTAAAGAAAACATTTATGTGGCTGCCATCTTGTTATATCACACTCTGTGAAAATATTACCTCAAAAAGTGTTGCATATTTTTCAAAGATTATTTCAAAATCCTGAAGTAAGCTGTGCTCGTCTTACCCATTAACAACCTCTTAATTATTTGTAACCCCATTAGAATGGGACAGAGCTTACCACAATGATTCTCATCGCTGAAATCCCAGCAGTCAACAACACCATCACACAATTTGCGTGTGAGGAACTGTGCTTTCAGATAGTCTGCACATGAACAACCTTGCTCATCCACCCCATCACTACAGTCAACAAGCTGATTGCAACGAGATAGAGATGAAATGCATTCCCCATCACCACAGCGGAGACTCTGGTTGCTGGGACAAGCTGAAAACCAAGGAAACTATTATGTGTGCATGTTCAGTATTGTTACTAGGTAGAAGCCTAGGTCTTTCTTGAGCAGTTGGTAGTAATGTAAGTACTCAAGAAAATCTCTGTTTATGTGAAATCAGAGATTCATTAGTGTTAAACATGTTTAGTGCAGTCTACATCTTGACAGCCTATCATCCTAAGATCCAGTTAATATTATCTTCCCATTTATGCTTGATTTACTTTAGTGGCTTCATTCCTTAAGATTCAAAATCAAAATTTCATATGTACTCATATTTCTTCATTCCCTCATGTATGCTACCCTCTGTACCATATCATCCTTTGCATCTGTCTTTAATCACCACCAACTTAAGAAAGAGAGACATGAGTTTGTTCATATACCATAAACTTACATACCTGTTGCATTAGCAAGATTAGATGCTTCAGTACTTGATACTTTTTCACCAAATGGTTGAGGTGCTTTATTATATATTTTGGTTAGAATTGGTATCCCTGCATGACTATTGCTTCCGTGTGGCAAAATTGCTTTAGTTGACAGCTTGGCTTCTTCTGTAGCCATAATGTTTGTTATTTTCTCACCTACATAATTTTCAGTTGTTTCATGGCTTATCTTCTCTTTATCATCATAGACGTGGATTTTAGTGTCCTGTGTAATATTATTAGATGATATTGCTGTGTATATGTTAGCATACTTGCTGAGTGTGTTCACAACTTCTTGAGACATGATGCTGTGGTTTCTGGTTACATTGAGTAAACGTATGATATCATCATCAGACATTTCAAAACTCTCTGGTGGTGGCTTATCTTGCATATTGCTGGAAGCTGTTACCTTGGTGACAGTGAAATTTGTAAATATTTCTATTGTATCATTACTAGTGTTGGCCACCATCTTCTGTTGAAAAAATTTCTTCATTTGGTATAGGAACATCATAGAGTGTTGAAGAAATTTCTTCTGTTGTTGGAATAATTTTCTCAGTAGTTCTTTGTAGCAGTGGATCTTCTGCAACAGTGAATGAGGAATTAACTGGAAATTCTTCATTTTGTGGGGATCCATCTTTGGTTAAATGTGTTCTGACATTTGATGGAACATTAACATTTGCTACGATGGTTTCCTTCTCTGCTGATAAAACTTGATCAGACCTGGAATTTTCTGGTACTGAACTTTCTGTTGAATTTAACTTGATGAATATTGTTCTGGGTATATTGAGAGTTATACTGTAATTATAGTTTCCTGGCTCATACTCTGCTGACATAAGAGTAATATTTTTTCTTTCACTGTCTTCACCACTGACAATATTTGGAGTTGTGGTAGTGTCTATAATTACATCTACTTTTGGCACAAGCAAATCAGTATCTGCCTTTTCTTCTGTTTTCAAATTACCATTGCTGTCCATCATACGTTTCTCTAATCTCAGTTCATCGGATGAAGGTGAATAGGTATTTGTCAGTTTCATCTTTGGTTGTCGCCTTTGTTCCTTAACTTTGTGAATGGAAGTCATTTCCATGACTGCAGATGGCATTGTAATAGGCAGGTCCACAGTGCTGCTTTGATTATTGTGCACGTGCTTGTTTGTAATGTTGTTTAATGCTTGAGATGACTTCAGTGGATTCATAACCACCTTTTCTTCATTTTCTCCAAATGAGATCTCTATGCTTGTTGTGGTAACAGTATCAGTGTTAAGAATTACCGAATGTGGTGTCACCACATTTGGTGGGGAAATTATATTTCTTATGTTTTCTGCAGCACTTTCAGCTTTCTGTTCTGTACTGTTATTGCCACCCTCAAGTTTTGGAATTGTTACAGATATGTTTTGATGCTCTCCATTTTCTGTGGCATTCTTGTCTCTTAGTTGTGGCGTTCTAAGAGCTGTGTTGTTTTTGGTTTTTGGAGCATTTTTTATGATAGAATTACTGTTCGTGGTGATATCTTTTCTCTGACCTCCAACCCCATCTTCAACATCGCTTGCATTTGAGGACGCTTCCAATGTTGGCACAGTGCTGTCCACTTTTGCTATTTGCTTGTGCAAATTATTTCTGTGCCAGATTTCATGAGCTGAGTCTTGGGTAACAACAACAGGAATAAAGTTGGTGAGAGGTGTGTGAATTGTGGTTGATTGAGGTGGCAGGTGCATTGTTGAATGTGGATCCTTGGGTACTGGAACAGTACTTGTCTGTGTTGAATGTGAAGGGCTTATAGTGGTGAGTGTTCGTTGATTTGGGGAAGGTATTTGTGAAGTATATCTTCTGTTTGTTTCCTTTATATTTGTGTTATTCAAATTAATGCTATCTGCAGTTGTATTTTTCTGTACTTCTCTAAAAGGTCTTTGCTGCAAAGTTGAAATTGATGAAACTGTTATACTTTCTACTGTATGAGTGATACTTTTAATTTGGTCAGTGACTGTTTTGTTATTCTGACTCTCATGGTTTGTATATGAAATGGAATCATTCGCATTAACTGTTGTCTTCAATAATAATATTGATGGAGGTAATGTTGTTCTTGTAGTTGTTTGTGTTGATTTTATTCTTGGTGATGATGATGGTGATGATTGTGTTGGTGTTTTTATCACTTTGGTTGTTGGTACTGTTGATGGTTGTGTTATTTTCCCTAATGGTAAATTATCTGTCCTCACTGGTGATAAAGTACTTGATGTTGCTGAAGATGTTCCTTCCTTTGGTGGCAATGTTGTCCATTTTTGTGATGTCAGTTGCATAGATGATGATGTGCTTACCAGTGATACAGTACTTGATGTTGTTGAAGATGTTCCATTCTTTGGTGGTAATGTAAATTTTTTTGATGTCAGTTGTTGTATAGATGATGGTGTGGTTACTGATGATACAATACTTGATGCTGCTAAAAATGTTCCTTGCTTTGGTGGCAGTGTTGTCAAGTTTTTTGGTGTCAGTTGTTGTATAGATGATGGTGTGGTTACTGGTGATACAGTACTTGATGCTGCTAAAAATATTTCTTGCTTTGGTGGCAGTGTTGTGAATTTTTTTGATGTCAGGTGTTGTATAGATGACGATATGTTTACTGGTGATACAGTACTTGATGCTACTAAAAATGTTCCTTGCTTTGGTGGCAGTGTTGTGAATTTTTTTGATGTCAGGTGTTGTGTAGATGATGATGATGTGGTTACTGGTGATACAGTACTTGATGCTACTAAAAATATTCCTTGCTTTGGTGGCAGTGTTGTGAATTTTTTTGATGTCAGGTGTTGTGTAGATGATGATGATGTGGTTACTGGTGATGCAGTACTTGATGCTGCTAAAACTGTTCCTTGCCTTAGTGGCAGTGTTGTGAATTTTTCTGATGTCAGTTGTTGTATATTTGATGTTAATTTTTCTGATGTCAATTGTTGCATAGATTGTGTCAGTATTTCTGATGTTGATTGCTGCATAGATGAAGTTGTCATTGGTCTGGTTGCTGATGACAGTGGAACTATTTTTATTGGTGACTGTGTTTGTGTTATGTTCAATAATGTAAGAATGGTATCCACTGTTGGTGGTATTTTTGATGATGGTTTTGGCGACAGTAGTGAAAATGCTGATGTCTGTTGTGACAGTGAAGAAATTATTCCTGAAAGTATTGGCAACTCGGTAGAATATTTATCACTGCTCTGTGGTTTATGATCCAGTGCTATGCTTCCAGTTTTGTGTTGTGGCTCCTCTGTTGATGACTGATTGAAGCTTATCATAGATCCTTCAGATTTTGTATTGAATCCTGCTAAATTTCCCTCCTGCTTGAGTGATATATCAGCTTCTTTTACACCATTCACTACATCTGATTCGATTGGTTTTGCTAATAAAGAAGAAAGCCCATGATCTCCTGCTTTGTTCTTCACAGCATATTCAGAAATTAAAACTACATCCCTGGGTTCAGTATCATTTTTAATTTGAACCACTACATGGGATGGTAACTTGGGTCTTGGTCGTAGAGGTTTACCAACCCCAGAATTAGATCTCATAGGTATCAAAGTCACTATGGAGAATGGTGTATTTGCCACAGCTTCACCCAGAGGATTAAGTGTTGCCAGTTGTACCCTTGTAGATTTATTCACATGTATCCTGGACAGAGTTGATTCTACTGATGTTACAACGGATGGAATGTCAGTTCCTTTTAATGGTATCTGGCTGTTTCCAATTCTTCCCTTATTTCCCGTGTCACCCCACACTGGTTGCTGGTGATATCTTGTAGGAAATGCTTCTGTATATGAACTGTGTTGGAGTTTCACATTTGTAGTATCATTGGTTATTTCAATCCATTGCTGCTTGTCAGATGAAACAGAGGCAATGCCTATATTAGGGTTTCTTGTATCAGTGTTACCACCATTACTACTGTTAAACATCAACTTCCTGTTGATTGTAAAGTCCCCTTGAAAACTTTCACTTTGATGACGATGCAGTGTAATGTTGGACGCTGTGTTCTTTGCAGGAGGTACCGCCTTAAGTATAGCATCCACATCATGAAACTGGTGTAGAATGGGTAGTTCTGGGACTGTGAAAGGATTAGCTATTGCTCGATGTGTTGTGGGTGGTTTGGAGGTGGTGTAAGTGAGAGGAATGGTGTGCGGGGGTGGAAACGTTGTTGACTTGAGAGGTTGGTGCTGTCTGCGAACGATGATTCCACCTCCACTGGTTGTATGAAGGATGTTGGTTTCTAGATTCTCCCCACTAATGCCATCAGAACTAATGACGTGCAAGGATACTCTGGATATGGTATCATTAGGCCGTGATTCTTGGAGATTTGGATGCAAGCTGAAACTGCCATAACCACCTGTGGAGAAAAAGTAGAAATGTTGCCACAGTTTACACAGTTATAATTTAAATTTCGAGAATGTGACAAGCACAGGGCCCCAAACCCCACTGCAGGTTTTTAATCCCTTGTTAGGCTGTAAATCCACACTGCTAGCCATTATCTTCTCTGTCACAATTCTATCTCAGAAGTAGATTCTATCACCTGCTCCAGGCAGATAGATGTAAAGAAGATCAAATAACTGCCCTCAGTTTGGATACTTGTTATACCATCTACTTTCCAAACACTAGTAACTGAAATGCATACACCAGTCATCTTTCCAATTGTTTTATGTGGCAGTAAGCTCAGTATTTTATTATGTGAGAAAATCGTAACTTAGCATTTATCTGGTTGACATATGTGAGGTGGAGTAAATGCAGAATGGAGGTGATATGAGGCTTATTATCCTGTGTCAGGTGATTTTGTCAGTGCAGATAACTGTGTCACAGAAGTTGCTGACAGTATAATAAATAGTTTAAATCTTAAAGAACATGCATATCTAAGATTTCAAGTGTTCATGCTCTTGAAAATACACATTGTTGGTTACTGCTTTGATATAGTGTGTTGTATGTGTAGGTGGGTTTTGGAGAAACATGCTACCTTCATCTTCAAGGTGGCTGTGAAGATGGATGTAGTATATTCCTCTAAAACATTATTCAATATGTTGTCATAACATAAAGACAACAACATATGTGTACGTTACTTATCACTTGCAAGTACCTCTAGTAATGGGGGTCCAAACATTCAACATTGCTAACACTGTAGCTAAGAAATGGGTACAAAATAGATGTAGTTAAGTTCAGTTTACAGCCTTAAAACCATTTTCTTAAGCTATATCTTCAAATGATCCTTCTACCTCTCCTTTGATTTACTTGTAGTCACATTTACACTTACAAAATCTTTTATCTACTTCTTATCTCCCTCCATCCAATATATAATTCAGCCTATTATAACCTCCTTGACTCATCACAATGTCATGTGAAGTGTGTGAGTTAGGAAGTTCCTCATTTTGTAATTGTATATATTCCCCATTTCATTATTTGTCATAAGCCCATGTTTTTTGGAACACTTATTTTTCAGACACATTGCTTGTATTTTCTATCTTCAAAATAAGAGATGGTGTTACATATTCATATGTACTTACATTTATTATCTTAGCAGCTAATACAGTTTATTCCTTGCTATTTACCTGACAAGCTCTCTGGCAAATTGTGGCTGGGTGCAGGCTGTCCCAACCGTGAGCTGTATTGATTGTCGTTGTACTGGTCGTCATTTGCTTTCTCATTCTCAACTGCAGATGGAGGGACAACCACTACTTCAGCCACACCAGTTCCTATCTCAACATCATCTGGTTTTGGAGAGTTTTTTGTGTAATATGGCAGAACTGGTCTCCATGGCTCATCAGTTTGGATGCGTGGTGGAGTTACAGTGTGGAGAAATGATTCCTGAAAATGCTGACTTGTTAATTCTGTGTCTGTGTAATTAGACTTGGCCCCTGGGACATTTAGACTTGTGGGAACTGGTGTGTTTATTGATCCAATGTTCCAGAAGTTAGAATTCAGACCAGGTGTTGCCTGAGTGTGATAACGGTCATTGTAAGTGTTAGTTTTGAAGGTGAGAGGATTTTCAGTGAAATCTTTAGGGCTTCCCATTAACAGAACATCCTGTTCACCAATCTTTTTCATCAGTGAACCATTTGCATTATGTGAAGTCTTCCCATGTAAATTAGTCACATTTCCACTGGATCTTTCAAAGTTTTGTTCCTGATAATCTTGTTTTATACCTGTAAAATCCTTTCTAATTCCATCTATTGCAGAGAATTTAGTGACTGTTTCCACTCCAAAATGAAATTTTTCATTATTCTGTATTGATGGTTTTTTATTAGAAATATGGGGAGAGTGAGTTTTTGGCCTGATTGGATCTCTGTCATCATTCTCAAATGAATATTTGGTGTCTTCTGCTGAATCAGTAGTCAATTTAGCACCAGTTTCCGATTTCATATGTGCTTTGCTGCCTGGGATATCAATTTCTGAAATAGGTGCTCTCCAAACAGTAGAATTCAATATGTGTTTAGAACTTCCTTCATTATTTCCATCTGCATCATTCCCTATATTTTCTGGAACAGAATTTCCTGATGCTTTGCTCACTGAATAATTGTCTCTTGTATTCCCTATAACAGCGCCTTCTGCATTTGAACTTGTTACATTACTCCCGTCTTTTAATGTCTGTGGAATATCAGAAGGTTTCTCCATCGCTGTTTCTTTAATTTTTGTAATGACTACAGTTCCTTCAATGATGGGAATTGCTTCTTCTTCCATCTCCTGAGTTTTACTTGTTAATTCTTTAGTATTGGTTTGTTTCATTTCACTATTTTCTTGTTTCAAAACTGTTGGAGATTCATGTGTTTCATTTTGAATTGAGGTATCCTCTGTCACTGCCTTTCTTAGCACACCATTGTGTATCTGCAGAGTTCTATTTCCTGAAGGCTTCTTTCTGGCAGTTCCCTCTACAGGACTCATAACTGTATCATCCAATGACCCTGTACATAAGACACATTTTGTTTAAAGTGAGAACTACCTTAAAACCCTCAAGAAGTAACACCACTTGGGGGACAGATATATATGGTGTAATGGAATCTTCCAGCAAACAGGTTGTGATGCTTTGAACTGGCTCATGCTTATTTATTTCGGCAGCATGAAAAGGAAACATAACCTGAATTCTGTTTCTGGTTGTGTGTTTAACATCTCTTATAGCTAAAGTGTTGACTTTCTGCTGTATTTTTAACATTATACAGTATGCATTTTGAAATGGGAAACAAACTTAAAATTAACGTCAATGGTCTATCATATACATTATGTGATATTAAGTAATAGTTTGCAGGATGATTATGAGTAAAGTGTTGAAAGGTGTGTGCTGGCCTGAGTCATGACATTTGGTGCCAGGTTTGAAGCAATATACACGTGCATTTGTATGCAGAATAACAATTGTAAAGCCACCATAAAGTTGCTACTATGCCTAAGCATTGCCCTGCAAAGACACGTATGGCAACAGGTGGCATGGACAGAAAGCTCCACATACTCACTCATCCCCCCACCCCACACACTATCTAGATCTCAACAGTAGATGGGAATAGTGGTTAGTCTTACAGTGTGACTGATTTACCACCCCCCACCCTGAGCAAGCTATGGCAAAATATCAGGCTAGAAGCAGATCATGCTAGAAAAGACTCTAGGATAAAGTCAAACACTAATTGTAAAGAAAATTATGCAAGCTACTTTCTGTGGTCAGTCTCAGTCCCCAACTAGTTTTAACTCATGGCCACTTGTAATCCAGATCTGGTAGGATCACGTGTTAGTACCCAACAGCTTGCTAGGACTAGCTCACCTAGCGAGCACTCTCAGAGCTCACCCTGCACATAGCAGGAGGCCTTTGCCCTCATGAGATGTTATAGGCTTATTTTATTTTTTTTTATTTTTACCCTGAGCAAGAGCCTCTGATACCCTTTAAATAAGAGACTAGAATGTCCCTATTACTGTTCTAGTCATTGTGGCAAAGGAGAAAAATTATGTTGCTGCCGGAAACTGAACTGGCTGTATGATCCGTAGCCAGTCACTTTACTGGCTGTACTGTCATGTAAGGAACTGGATGAACTCACGTTTTATGAATATGCTAGTTGCATCAATCTGGATATTCTTGAAGGCTGTAGTTTGTGGGGCAATCAACTCATTCACTAGAATGTCACGTGCTGTCTCCTCAACATTCTGGAAGTTCCTGCAAAAACATAAATGCAATGAATCTTAAATCTTTGACAAGACTTCCTGTACACTGATGCTTAACTGGAAGTGAACTGCATACAGCATTCAAATATACATATGATCTCTAATTTTTCTTTACTTATGATGCATGTTCTTTACTTTACTTTAGTAGAACTGTCGTGTACTGTTATATTTAGTTATTTAGTGGAACTAATTCCAGATTTTTTTCACATTTGAATTGTCGTAATATGAAATAAATAAAACAAGTTGACCATGGGTACACAGCAGAGAGCTTTGTAGACAGTTGATATTTCAATACATCATACACAACTTCTTACCTTGGAATTTTTCTGCGGTCCAGGTACAGCCTGAAGAAAACAATGAGACTTCCATTTTCAAATTTCTGTATTATGCACTTTCTATACGCAGGTCGAAGCTGACTTCTTTGATACACCCTGTCAACCTTAAAGAAATCAAACACATTATGTAATCATAATGTATTATCAACATGTAATAAAAACAAAAAGATTTGAATCTGCATAAAAGTAAATATTTAGATGTCAGAAAAGAAATGTGAACATTATTAATGTGAAACTATACACACAAAATAAGCACAACTGTGCATCCTCCTTAAAGCTGAGTGTTGGTATGTGCTAAAGCTGAAGAATATTTGGCTCTTGTAACATTAAGTCAACACATTTTCTTCCTAAAATCCAATTACTCAGACCACTTTGGACATAGTTTTATACATTAAAAAGCTCTGTCTTTATCCAAAATACTCTATGTAAACACTCACCATATTTTGATACTTGAGTGCCATTTCCTTAAATGCAGTGCTTGAATTGTTGCCAAGCGATGGCACAAAATTGTCACCAGAAATGACACGCACACTCCCATCAAACACAAGTTCCGCTGCAAACAAGACAGTCTGGAGTTAAAGCTTTGCTAGTAAGTAGGTGACATATGCCTATGCCACATTGTGGCAGCCTCATTTGCTGGCATTCCAGGAACATTGACTTTCAAAGTTGCTCTTCATGAATTGTGACTAAAATACAGATCTGGTTACTCATTTTTAAAACATGACCCACCCAGCTAAAATTAGATCCTAGTTACACTTCTGCACAAGCCATTGAGCATGTAAGACTTTTAGTAATTTAAAAAATGAAATTGAATTTTTGTGACAGCAAAGGGATCTTATATCTAATCCCAGTACAAATAAGCTAAAATGCTTTGTGCCAACAGTAATGCACATAGTGCACTGTTTAGGCTGTACAAGCCAAATAAGAAGAAAAGTTATATTATAGTGACTAATTTTATATTTTTAATTAATTTTGTGAATGTAGGAATGACAATGAGGACTTTAATACAGGTTTTTGATCACCAAATTTTGTTCATTCACAAGATTAATATTTTCAGAACTTCATTCATGAAGTCAGCTTGTGGTCCACATGACAAAGCCCAGTGGGCGGGTGGGGGGGTTGTGTATGTACTTACGTTTGTTGGTGTCGATCCGGAGAGCTGGAAAGAACGAAAGAGAATAGTGTCAGTGACAATTCAGAGGTACTTCAGTGTCCTATTTTGTTACTTTAAATGAGCAGTATTCTGCAATAGATACAAGAAGTAGACAGCAAACTCTATTGTGTTCCTGCGAGTCAAATTTGGGAACAATCTGTTTCTTTCATACAGTTGTTTTTACTATACTCACTTTTTGTGTTCTGTTATCTAAGAAAGGTGGTGTCTTTTTAAATTTATGATTTATTTATAAACAATACAAAAAGACATTACCTTAAAACACCATGTATTTCTACACTGTACATATGTGAAAGCAATGCCATAATATCTATAATCAGTACATACAATGCAATGTTACATAATTTTCCTTGCTGTACTGATTGACAGTAAACAAAGAGTATCAAAATTCATAATTCTATACAGCATAAATACACATTAAATATTCTATTAAGGACTAAGATATATTTGTATTTCTGTTTTGTAATTGTGAACCTTGGTTAGCTTGATATTGTGTATACCGTGCATTGTTTATGATAATAAAGTTTTATATAACCAACATATTGCACATAGATATAAGTAAATAAAATTGTCACTAACCCTACATGTGTTTCGGCTCAAAAGACCTTGGTGTCTTACTCCAAGGGAAGAACAGAAATTACTTCATGATAGTGTTATAGGAAAGTGTTTGTGCCTAACAAGATTTGTGTGATTGGGCAGGTTAGTCGGTGTAGTGGACCGGATATGTGCATCAGACAGGGAAGATAATATGTACATATTTGGGGGGGGGGGGGGGGGGGGGGGGGGGGGTGTGGAATGTTTAAAATTTCGAAGACCAAGAAGGACCTGGAATAGATCATAAGGAAACAACTTGTGAGAACTGGAGGAGGATGGAACTGCATCATGATTGTGTCTAGTGGTGGGCTTTGGAATTGATAGTATTGAACCTTCATGTTTTCACCATATATATTCCAACAATTGCACTATGTTCTCTTATGCCATGGCTTGTTCCATGATGTGTAAGTTAGTGCTCTTTGTTTTATAAAAATGTTCTCTAGTGTGTTCCTGCTGCATAGGTCAGATGTATAGATAGACTAGCCTCATATCCGTGCAGAAGGAAGATTATTTTGTAAAGGTTTAGTTAGCTGAGTATCCACAGCATATCTGTATTGTTTGTCTCACCACCCATGTAGACGGCAAGTCCTGCAATGGAGAGCACAGTCAGCACGACAAGGAACACAGCTACAGCCAGCAGTGCACTACATAGCCTACCCCGGTGGGCACGTGGGTCCTGATACAGCGAGCTGGGTTCATCCCGCCACAGCACCCAGGAAGAGGAGCCACTGCAGCTAGATGAGTGTTGACTGCTGCTCACATAGCTGCCACGGAGGGGGTCTGCCTGCAAATTGGAGATGCTAGAAACAGAATTCTGACGTGTCCAGTTGTCTCATGCATAAATATCAGATTAATGTTGAAGTAGACTTGCAGCTGTACTGAAATAAAAAAACCAATAAGTTGTTACTAGATGACTGAGGCTGCAGTGTATCAACAAGGAGCCAAAATATTTGACATTCTGATGGTGATTATTGTTGATATTATTTTTATATTTATTTTACTTTCTAATTTTGCCATTGGACAGTGTTGTATACTACATTTTAACCTGGGTTACACTTAATATTATACATATTCCATGCAGTTGTTTTACATATATAAGTTATTTATTACCAACTACTGCAAAGTAATTCTATATGCTCCTATATATTTCGACTGATTTTCTCAGCCATTATCAGAGAGTCAATCTCTATAGACGTATGCAGCATGCAGTATGTCACTGAATGGTAAAATGTGCATATATTACAGCCATACTCACTGATTTTATAGTTTAAATTATGTATGATAAAATCTAGTATGTTATTACATAAAATTTTTAGGTATAATATATATATATATATATAAAAGTATGTTTCCAAACATCTGTCTTATAACCACTTCCAGTTTTGTGGGGTGGAGACCCCTGGCTGTGGTACCCGATATTTGTTCCTTATGTGATATATCTGTACAGACTTTTATATGTATATTTTATACCTAAAACTTTTATGTAATAATATACTAGATTTTATCGTGCATGATTTAAACTATAAAATCAGTGAATACAGCTGTAATATACATACATTTTACCATTCAGTGACATGCTGCATGCCGCATATGTCTATAGAGATTGACTCCGCGACGATGGCTGAGAAATTCAGCTGAAACATGTAGGAGCATATAGAATTATTGTGCAGTAGTTTGTAATAAATAACTTATATATGCTGGGTTACACCTGCACCCTCAGGTGAACAGCAAAAAAAGCTCTACTTCTTGCATGCTTCAACTGATACAACTGCATTCCTGACTGCTCCCATAATCACAAATGTCAGTATATCATGTATATTTTCTGCAACAGACCAATGTATGTAATAAAGACTGGTCATGTTTTCGTGGATGTACAAATACTAGAATAGTGTATTCGGTACAGTTACTAGGCTACAGAATCGACGACTGAGGAATTGTGTTACAATTTCTGGCAGGGTCAAGAGGTTTTCCTCCGTAACATCCAGATTGGTTTCTGGGGTATGCCCAATATCCTGCTCAATGGGCACTGGTGGCTCTTTACCCAGGAGTAAAGTGAAGCTTACCACTGAACTCAATCTTGTGCAGAGGGTCAAAATGAGTGGAGCTATACCTCCATTCCATATGCTGCATGGCTTGCACAGGAGTACAAAATTTATAAACGACATTTAGGTATTGAGAAATTGATATAGGTTGTATAGCCTACAGACTGATCTGTAAGCTATACATTTTTTGTGCATTGTTTGCATGAATTAATGTTTCCAGCATTATAAATTTAGTGGTTTTAATCTGGACACTGTCTTCATAATGCAGCCCTCTAAGGGTCTGTTCTTAAACTACACTCAGCTCATGGTATTTAGAAGTTCAACGATCATTCTCCACATGATTGCTGTCATGATCTCGAAAGATGTTCAATCAAATGTTTCCCAAGGATTGTGTAATGTCTGACTTCTAGACTTGCCGCCAGAGAGGGGTTGGGATGGGGTTCTTTCAGTTTTAGGCAAATTTTATGGCGGTTACCTACCATACGGAAATAACGGATTTATGTACAGTGACGTCATGTAACTGCGTAAGTCAAAGTCTGTAAAAGAAAATTATTTCCGGAAATTCACCCCCATAACCAGTTTCATCTGAACGGCGGTGCGTGTATGTGAAATGTTCGAAGTAACTAGAAATTCGCGTCTCAGTGTGATAAATGTGATAATAACAGTGATTTCACTACAAACAAATTGTTCGATTCTTAAAGTTGGTGAAAACAGGTATACTTGCCGTACGTGCAACAAGATCACCAAGAATGTGAGTTAATCCAATTACAACATTTCTCATGGTATTAGCTGACAGAGTATTATTCTTTTACAAAAGACCCAACAGACCTAACAAGTACCTAGAAGTTTCCGCCTTTATAAATCAACTACAGCCAAATCTATGGCAACATTTAATACCTAATCTTCGAACACAGACAGATTAGAAACCTGGGTTTCTCATTTTCCCTCCACATGCAAATCGAGCAAATTACATTTTTGATTGCAGTTACAGGTTGAGATGCCTGAAACGTGACATCTCAGTGAATTTGAACGTGGGAGACAAATGTGAAAGTAAATCTTATTTGTGAATTGGCGCTTAAAATATATTATACGAGACTTTATGGTGGTGTGTACCGAAGTTACAGCATGACATACGTAACTGCTGATCACTGTGTTGTAAAGATAAACCTCTGTTCCCTGGTCGGAGAGCAGCAGTAAAGACGGAGCACGCCTACACGCAATGCTTCGTCCTAGCCACGGCAACGTATCCTGTGAGTGAAATTGTGCGTGGAGTATCGAACGTCCAACGCGATTTGTTGAGTAAACGAAACAATTCTAATGGGACGAATTTGCTGACATTTGGGTGGTATGTAATTGAATGTACCGTTGTTTTGCGAATATTTATAATACTAGATAGGCCTTCCTGGAGTAAATTTCTTCCATGTAAGGAGATTTTGGGACAAAGGACATTGCATTAAATGTTTTGACAAAAACGAAGGCATAACGGGTTTGGCATAATATAAAATTGATTGCCCGCAAAAGATAACATAATGGACAACACAGTCCCTGTCTAGATAATCACAGCCAGACGGTTCATGACCATGTTCAGAAGAGACCATAGTTATCTCCGTCCACGCCGTGAAGGCGTATGGGCTAGTAGAATTGTAGATCCACTCATTCTTAACATTGACATTAGACAGAGTGGTTAGCTTCACGCTCCGGCCGCTTTACGTCCGGGACAGAACCCCGGTATTCACTGCATAGGAGTCTGGGTGGGCCTCAGAGCCGGTCTGACAATCCGGAGAAGAGATTTTTTTTGTTTCTGCCGGGAATCGAACTCTGGATCACCCGGCGCTGAGCCTAGTCACTATACTGACTAAGCAATTCCGGATTTTTAAGTCCTTCATTATGAAATTTTACTAATTTCACTGCTACTGCTTGTTATTTTACTTCTAGGAATTTTTGAGAAAGGTTTATTTTTGACGAAATTCTAACTAGGTAGTTATTAGGTATATTTTCCTGCATTTTTTTTATTGTCATGGTTGGAGAAGCTAGAAGTCCAGAAAATGTTAAGCATAGGCCCAGCAATTTACGCTAACATCGAAGTCTGCGGTTAACAAGTACAAATGTGCCCTGTTCCCTTTTCGTTATGTAACATCTTTAACTGGATGTTCCAAAATATGAGTATGTAAGGATCTTCAACCATTTATATAATTATCAAGCGATGAAGACGTATGGGGATGTGGAGTGATTGCCAGGGTCGGCCCGAGATGTGTGTGCGCCCCGAGCAGGCTAATAATTTGACGTCCCTTCGAACCGATTTTCTTTCAACCACTCCTGTGGCCATCCTCATATTTTCATAAACCTGTTTGCATTTACTGGTTTTAATCACTATATCTAATTTTTCAGTGCACGGTTATTAAAAAAGATGTTTGCGAGTTAATACTTTTGCATTCCCAGAATTAGAACTGTCTGTAGCATGAAAATGTAAATTCGCAGGCTATCACGGAGGTCATTGTTCAGAATGCAGTCTTCTGGGTTATGACAACGTGTAGCCTTGTAGGTGGATAGCAACGTTTCGGAGGGACATAAGGCCTCCACTTTTAGCTTTTGGTGGGTTATTTAACGACGCCCTCAATATCGAAGTCTCTGTAGTGTCCAAAGATAGGGTAAATGAAGAATACTGAATTGAAAAGAATTGCAAGTGGTCGTAACCTGTTTGTTGTACTATCTTAGCATCTTTCTGGAGGGACTGGGTGGAAACAGAAAATCTCAGTCAGGATAGCGGTATCCTAGCCGAGAGTCGAACCAAATACTCTCGGACACAAATACAACGCCATCCTACTCTGCCTCATTTCACTTGTTTTGTTTTCTAACAGGACTGAAATGTAGGCCTATTAGATGCCCCAACAACGTAATTGATTTTGTGAAAACACGCAATGGAATTCGGTTTCTTTCACTGATTTTTAAAACTATCCGAAAATAAATTATATTTTACGTGCCACCTTGGCTGAAGTGTATTCGGTACAAACAGATTTGCACTGCTGTGCGAAGACGCCTGTGAAATTAGTGACACGCTTTAGGCACAAGACCGGAAGGAAGTTGTTCCAAGCCATGTAACTAATATAATTAACTCATGAAAACACGAGTAACGAAATGCACATCACGCCAACTGTTTTTCGCTCGTCAGGTTTACGGAAGTTGTGCCACGCTTCATACTTCTCTGTATGTTGTGGTCGAACTAATTATTTAGCGCAGGGCCCTGATGGTAGGACTCATAGCCAGTATGACGGTCTTCGTGATCATCGAATTTTAACAGAGCCGAGTCACATTTATATTTACCGAAAGACGCATTCTTGTTTTGTACGCGGAATGTGAAGTTAAAGGTACAGTTCTCCCTAGAACACGCCATGAAAGCCCAGAGGGGGAGTAGAGGTATAGCTCTACTCTTTCTTTAACCCTGGCACTAGATGGGGGTGGGTGGTCAACTCCACGCCCCGGCCGCTTTACCCCCGGGAAAGAGGCCCAGTACCCATTGTATAGGAGGCTAATGTACCGTGTTCGAATCAGAGTCCGAAAATTTTGATTTTCCACACTCCTTCTAGGCAATATCCAAAACAGTATCTCAAATTGGCTAGGATCTGTTTTTTTCACATCCAAATTAGTGATTTATAATCATCCCCAATTTGACCTTATGTTATACTTGTAATTGATACAGTGTAGTTAAATAAAAGTAACATATGTTACATTTTCGTTAATAAATCGAGGTAGAAGTTGACCAAGATAGCCGTGATGGCTCTGTTGTTATAATTTTGCTGGCTGTGGTTGCTATAGCACAGCCATGTTTAATTGGTAATAAGATTTAGCTTTAAAAGAAAAAGTATACCTATAAATTGTAGGCCTACATGCGTTTAGAAATCATTAATTATTCAAGGATATAATTAAATTTCGACTGATATAAAATGGGTAATTTTCTGGATTTGCTGTAGAAATTAACATTTTTTTCTTTGCCGTCTTTTACTTCCGTCCAGATGTCAGAGAACACGATGAAACAAATCTGTATCTACTCTATGTTAATACTTTTAAACAACATAAGCCCGGTGTTTATTTTATATAGCACCAGGTTTAGCATTCAAAAATTCTGCTTTCTGTCACACATTGTGTTTATGTGTTTAGCTTAGTTCTAAAAACAAAGAGCGATTATTTTCCTATACAGCATTAACTGATTTTTGTTTGTAGTGGAAATGGATTTTGTCTTTTGTGCTATACAAAATGAATTTTTAAATATAATTCAGTGTGCTTTTTACCATTGTAGGGTTAAAAATTCAATTCCATACCCGAGACATGCACAAGAATGCAGTAAAATCATTTCTATTATTTGGGTTATAATCTTGTTCTTCTTGTCACGTTTCGGAACACAAGTTTGTTGTGAACAAAATTCTGAAACTCTTTGTGGCTGGTGGTACACATTTGTTTATGGAATTTTTCTGGAATAAACGATTTTTTCCCCATTTGATTATTGTTCGGCAGATAAGATCACACAGTTCACATAATTTAGCTTCTTGTAAGCGAAGCAGCGAATGTTTATGAGCATGCACCGAGACTTGTACGGAACTCCCGTTACTGGAGAGGTGACTGTACGCTGCATTCCTCAACCGAAGTAAGAGTCAGTAATGCATGTGTGGAATGTGGCTGTGCGTCGCTTTGTTTCTGGCTTCGATCAGCAAGATGGGTTTGTCCTTTATGGGCGTTCATAATGCCCAATGCTCAAATTTAATTTTCGGTCAGTTAGTTTTATGATGGGGAAGAATATATTATTATAAATTTGGATAGGCATGGGAGGAAGCAGTAATGATACAATTTAAAGCGGTGACTCCTTCCGGAGGGACTGAGATAAGTATAAGAGAAACATTAGTTCAGGTAGTTGGTTCCTTGGTCGAGGTTCGAACCCGGCAGTGGACAAGTGGTTTGATCCGCGGCACATAAGCTAATTATATTTCGAGGCATGCCCCTGACATATTTTAATTTACTGTCATTCAGCAGACGTTATGTCAGCGCTGCTACTTTGCATATACGTGCGACGACTCATTGGAAGCCTTGAGTAGAAATATCGACCGTTCTTTTCTTCAAAGTGGGGGGAAGGTCGCAAGTTTTCTTGCGTCCCAAATCGGCGATAATTTTTTGAGCACACTTCGGGCTGTGTCAACAATATATTTTGGCCATGGCCACTTTATTTTAAAAAGCACATGAAACACAGCTGAAATTTAAGAAGCAACACCACTCAAAACGCACAGTGGTCACTAAACAGAATGCCTCACGAAAGGTTTGCCAAACTTCAGGCGGTTGTTCATTGGCACAGTTTGAGTAAAAATTGCTACAAGAAGATGGATCGACGTCTCAATCGTTACGCGGTATCGGCCATTCCAGCAGACCAGACAATCAGTGCTGAAAGCGTGGAGCTGTACTTTTGCTCTCCCGTTCGTCTCAGTCGCGTGATAATTAAACACATATGCAGATTTGTCTTCACAGATTTATCCAGATATACTGTAGGATCTCACGTAATACTTTATTTTTGGCCAAGTCAACTGAATTGCCTTTGAATGGAGTTAACTTGACAGCAATATGGCCGTAAATATTAAAAAGCCTCTCTAATTGAAACCCTTACTTATCGGTTTAAATTAATCCATAATTGTGGTCAGACTTTTTATTTCACTGAATTTTTACGCACGCCGCCATGCCTCCACAACGAGTCGACCGTGTCTCTTTTCAAGACCGATACAGATTTGACTTCATGTTTAGTTCACGTGAGAATATCTACGGTCCATAATCAGAGCAGAAGCTGGCAATCAAATCATAATCACCTCTTCATTCATTTCTCGAATTGGCTACATCGGTTTGTCCGCAGTAACTATAACTTCAGTACATCTTGGCTTGAACACCCTTTCTGTGTCATCCAGAAAACCACATTATAAACCAAGTTTGGCCAAAATAACCACTTTAACGTATTCACTGATGTCAATACCTCGTCACTCTCGATTCCTGTCAATTACTTTGTAAATATGAGGTATATACAGAATGTGTATATTTGTACCCTCTCGGAATTTCCTCGTATTTTTAACAAATCTGTGTATTTACAATTAATAATTTCTGACCTTTTTTCTTTTGATTCCGTGCTTTCCTTCCCAAACTCAACCTTTTTTAGTCTTTCTTCTAGAGCCCAAGATTTCTACTGGTTGATGTTTTTTCTCACTGTCAGTGTTTACAGAAGCTCCTTGGAAGTCGGAACTGTACCTTGGCTCGTATAGAACTTTCTCATTGTGCAAGTTACAAGAAGCCGGCCAAAGTAATCGACAATGACATTTCGGATTTGAATTTCGTTCTCCACCCACGTGCCACCTCTGGCGTAACCAATAGACCTTATTTAATTTGTTGAAATCTACCCTCTTCGGAATTCTTCTTCTTGTGACTGCAAATACTGTATAATATTTTGATCAGCTCACTCTACTCTACCCAGCAAGACAAGTAATTTGTAATCAGAAACTGGGTATTAAACCGCGACACTGAATTAACTACCTCCTCGTTTCCTTTTATTGATATGCATAGTCACCCTTATGCTGGAAACTAGTTTCTGTGGCGACTTAACTTTTTTCTCTCAACTTTGGTTAAAGGTACCTTAAAGGGAAATATGCGTCTACTGGCATCACACAGCAAATATATCCTTTCTGTTGGATTAAGCAATTGGTTTTGAAGGTAAGCATCATGATCCACGTAGGCTACGTGGTACACGGGTTAACAATGGTAACTTTGTTACCTCGTACTGAAGTCATACCCGGAACGTAATTTTTCTGTCTTACTGGAGTACATCACGGCGACAAAAGATCCCGAACTGGGGCTCGTCAGAAACGTCTGATTGCTGCTATTGTCTGGCTGGCAATACAGGCAGACATAAACACAGACTGCATGCAGGCTCCCTTCTGTAACACTGAACGTTAGCTAAGCAAGAGATAACAGCAATCCCTGTACAGGCCCTGAGGGTTCCAGGAGATTGAGGCTCCCAGATTTCCAGACAATCGGCACCCGAAGGTGGTAAGGTCAGCCCTACACACCGGCCGCCTTTACCCCCCCAGGAAATATTCCTGGTACTAATTTCTGTTAGAGGCTAAGCTGACCCCAGTTTCATAGTGCTGCCGCAAGGATTATGTCAATGAAAAATTCCAATGACACCATCGGGAATCGAACCCGCGACTTTCCGGCTTGTAGCGCAGTGCCTCAACCAACTGCGCCAAGGCTGTTCAGGTATGTACAGGAATGCCGGTGCTGTTTGAGTAGTACTTTGAGGTAAGAGATAGGTTTACGAATATCTGGCTGTACAAGACCTCATTGTGCGAATTTGAACAAAATACGAATAAGTAAGCCGTTAAACTTTTGTCTACATACAAGGGTTTTTGTATATCGCTTGCCAATGTAAGCGTAGGTGACAGTGGTTTTTGTGACAGTTTTACTTTTGAAATAAACCAAGTTACAAGTACCCGATGTCTTATTCATGCCAGCGTTTGTATCTTCATTTGTCAAATTCTCATGTCGAATGTATTTACACGAAAAAATGGCGTAATAATTTTTGATGTGCCTGTATGAATAATGAGGTGTTACGGTCGTTTGGAAGTAATATAAAGACCTCTTCTCACGTGCAGTGTGAGAGTAATTTGTGCCTCTGCTCTTACTTGTCCTACTCCCTCATATTCCCGCGTTATATCCGCCCACGAATATGTTTAAGTCCATGGTATTTTTATAAGTGCCGTTGTGTTTGTTCACAGTGTTGAAGGTTGATGTGTATATATTAAGCATTCTCTCAATTAACAGGAAGAAATATTACATAATACCGCGGCTCACACATGTCACGATCAAATGAAAGAGCATGAATGTGATGGGAAATTTGGTATGCGGCAGTACATTTGATTGTTTTGCTGTTATTATTCAATTATAACAAAACAATGAATGAAATGTTTGAAACACGTTTAGTGCTATCCTTGAACATCACGTTTTCTCATCTCATTGCTGAGCTAAAGCCTGGTTAAGGGATGCAGACTTCGCTTTAAATTCACTGGCTTCTCCAGAACCGCCTTGAAGGCCGTTTCTTGTAGAGAATGTCACTTTTATCCTCCACCAGAACAAGGCAGGCTTATGGCATAGAAAGTCTGCATCATCCGGCATAGCTCGTGACAGCTGCCGTGTTCAGAGACACCATAAGGGGACACTGCAGAACAGAGGGTTCATAGTTCACAGTGCAGCAGCTACACTTACGGTTATAACCTAGCCTACGTATTAGACACTTATTTCTCACATGTATTCTATTTTATTTAGTTATTGTTTATTTAACGGAGCTGTCAGAAATTCCTGCTACAGAACGCTGAATTATAGGATAGTAATAAGCAATGAATTGAAAAGGATACGGTAATAAGTAGTCATAATATGTTGTGAGGTTGCATGGAATGACTGAGGAAAATTACGGAAAACGTCAGTTATGACAGCCTGTCTGCCGCCCGAAATTTGCACCTGGTACCGCCCGAATACGAAGCAGTAGTGGACCGCAAAGTTGGTTAGATCCATCAACGTGCATATAAATATTACCCTCGTACACTCAGATGCTATTCTTTCCCTTCAATATATTTATTGTGTGTGTGTGAAGTAAGCTCTTAATGGAGGGGCTGTATGCCTCTCACCCTCCTCTGGAAATTATGTCACTTATTGCAGTAGTCTACATTGAAACATGTGGTAAAATGATCACGAGTAATGAATTGGAAATAATACAACAGGAAAGTTGTTACCGATTTTGAGATAATATTCTCACCATTCGTTAGAGGGACTGAAGTGAACCACCGAATCCCCAGTCAGAGAATCTGATTCTTGGCTGGGATTCGGAACGGGAATCACCAGGGTACTTTAATGTAGTACCACATTTCCGCCATTATGTGTTAAAGCAATTGTGCCTTCTGCCTTCGCACTGTTTAACGCTCAGAAAAGGGAAACATATTTTAAATTAATTAACTTTGACTTATAACGGGCTCCTGTTATGATCTTTCCGCGATAGCGTTATCTTGTTGATAGCACGGTATGAGTTAGAATATGCTAGTTGATTGCCAATTGCTTGCATTTTGTAACTGTACTTAATTATAAACGTATTGACGAGGTGACTGGCCTCTAGCGGGCAGGTGCTGGGTGGGACTGTCCTTGAACTTCAGTAGACGAGGAAGAGGAGACGGGCTTTGACGTCATCCGCTCTCTGATCGTGCGGATATACTCGTATTCTAAATGGAGACGAGGAAACGAGTGCGGATTACACGCGACAATCAGACATGAGAAAGGAGTTAAAATAGTCACCACACTTACACCTTTGTATTCGAAGAATGTCTGGATCGAATCTCGTCCCAGAGACATATTTTGACTGTAATTTTCATCAGCATTACTAGGTCCATGTATTGTCTGTGATAACACTACAATTGACCAGTATCAATGCATTCCACAAATTTGTTAATTCGTAATAATTTTGTTATTTGACACTATAGCCCTATGATATGCTGATTTGACAAAGCGTCCTTAAGTGTAAAAAGAAATAAAGTTATGACATGCATGCTACCAGTCATTTCAGAGATCTAAAGCTGATGGAGACAGCGAGTATCAGCAACTTTGGTGTTTAGCTCAATCGCGGCGCGCCTAATCCCACAAGAACATTATAGGCCTCGACTGAGGAGTTAACTGGGAGACCTGGAAGTAGATGGAGAATAATAAAATTTAACCTGGGGATATACATTTTCTGGTTTCAAGTGGCTCAGGAAAGGGTCCAACTGTGGCGTTCTGTGATAATGATGGTAAACTCCAACGGTGAATTTGTCGCACAGCTGAGTGACTGATAAGTGCTCTAAGAATATTCAAACCCCAGAATTATTTGACTAGATGATTTAAGTCTGTAAAGCAGACCTATAGATTTTACCCTGCTATTTTAACTGTAGAAGTAAAATCCCGCCGAAAAATTTAGATGACAGAATAATATCAAGCCCCATCTTAGAGGAATAGTACGGCTATGAGCAGTAAATTAGATTGACAGGTTCCAGTGGTGCGGTTTATGATCACAGCACGAAATTATTTGACGAGCTGCATAGTTGTCGATTGCTCTGAAGTTGGTGATAGACCGCTGTTGCACCAAGCTCAGTAAGGCAGAGGATTGTTTTGAATGTCCTTATACAGACAGAGCCTTACAACCTGTTACGATGTGGTATGCTGTTTTTTCCTTCCTGTTCTTGGTACGGTACTCAAAAAAATTCCCACATAGTAAACAACCCGCAGCATTGTTTAATAGCATTACAGGGTTAATTCCCACATTTACATAACCTCAAAGTGTTTTTGTCTTTACACTTATTACCTGTGTAGGCCTACTGTAATGTTTGTATTGCCGATGTCACAGTGTACTCATTAGCACTTCTAGGAAATCCAGGTTTCTTCTTTCGACCTGAAGACTAGTAATTCGTAGGGACGTCTCCTTTAGCTTTCCTCTTGCCTTCAAGGCAAAACTCAGGCAGAAACTTAAAACTGGATTATTTCTGTCTCCGTTCACCTCTCTCCCAAACAAGCCCTTTGGCTTGCTTCGACGCTAGAGCTGTTAATACAGCGTCACAAATTATCTTAATAAGCAAAGAATCCAGCATAACGCATGTCGTTGACAGAGCGTCGTTAAATTACTTTCGAATCTACGGGAAATGTATTCACAAAACTCAAAAGTAGAAAAACTCTAAGACCGGGGATTTAAAATAATAGGTATGTAGAGTTATTTGATCAATAAACTTCTAATGACAAATGAAACAAATTTAATCAGATACTGTGCGGTGTGTAAATATTACTTAGCGCATCTTGGAGAGGCCGGAGACTATTTGGAGGGATGTCGAAAACAGCATAATGATGTGCTCAGATAAATGACAGCGTCCTTTGGCGTTGGAATGTCCCAGGTTTCATTTAAGTTTTGTAATGGCAAAAAGGAAATACATAAACAAAAGAATTATCACTTGAATCCCAAAGCAATCTTGGCATGGACTGGTTCTCGAGTTCACGGACTGGCCAACGCACTCTGATTGCCATGGCAAGAAAAAGAAAGGAGAATCTTGTGCAGCGAGACGAAACTGATTATTGGCTTGGAGTGGTTATTGGAATTTCTTATGACGGGCGAGTTGATTGCGATAATATCTCGTATCTTTCTATATGTTATGTTGTAAACACGTGTTTCTGTAAACTTAATATTATTCATTCCGTACATTTTCTTTATATATTTACAGTCTGGCAAATATACACTTTATTCATATTAATTGTGTAACACGGTCCTACATGTTTCGAGCCTCAATTCTGGCTCATCTTCAGGGACTCATTATTTTATATTACACATTTTACATCAATTGGTACAATTGTTAAAATAGTTAAAACTGAGTAACATGAATTTTTACATGAATTTAACATGAATTGAGGCTCGAAACATGTAGGACCGTGTTACACAATTAATGTGAATAAAGTGTACATTTGTCAGACTATAAATATACGTGTTTCTGTGTTTTAACCTTATCTTTAAACTATTCATAAATAGAGAACTAACGAGTGTATATTAAGCCTGGAGAGGATGTAGGCCTCTACAATTTTGTCTATGCTTCGCCACATTCTGTATTGTTGATGCATTTGCCGGACTGGTCAATAAGCTTGCACGGTATATGGTATGGTTGCCGTCCCTTTATGTTGTGCGTTCTCAAAGAAATATAGCTTTAACCAATTCTATGTTGGTAACCGTCACCACAAAATTCTATTTGAACTAGCTCCTCAGAACTGATTGAAATTGAGATTTGCCTCTCCCACCCACCTTCATACATGAGCAGCAGGACTGAAACATGGTGGTGGTGCTTAGGCACAGGATTAAATTTCACATATGCAGCATATTTTACAATCTTCAATGTTCACATCCCGTTGTCTTGTACGCTGATTTAGGCCTACTTAAATAGAAGTATTGGATTCTTATCTGCACAAACATATTTATTTTATTATATACAAATGTAATAATTATAACAACAGATGATCTCTTATTACGACACGTTTGGCCTATATATGTCATCTTCAGGCTATTCTAAAACGTAATGAGGTTTTGGTTTGTGTATTTTACTTACAGCGTAACTGTTGTTGATGTGATATTTGTACTGGATTGTGTTGCCTGTTCGCTGAGGTTTGTGTTTTGTTGTTAGCTTTGTGTGAGTATTGTGTCAAAAATCGTATTTTTGGTGACGGTGTGGTTGTTTTAAGTGCTGGTATTCTTTGCTCACCAAACATTGCAAAATGCTGAGAATATTCCGCTATGCTAGTTGCTGTCCGACACTAATACTTTCTTTCATCTTTTCTCTTTTCCACTTTCTTTGTTTCGTCTCTTCCCACCCCGTTTCCTCTCTTTAACATGTAGCTGTGAATGTATTAGACTCCAGCCAGTGGGTGAAGAATAGCGGCCACTTCCTGTTATGCGGGTTGCAGGATCCGTTGTTTAAGGTCAGGCGTAGACCAGTCATGATTTCTAGAGGTGTGAAATAGCATGCAGTAATCATATAATAACATAATTCCTGGCATTATTATTATTATTATTATTATTATTATTACTATTACAATGTGAGGGTGTGGAGTGGATTGGTCTGGCTGAGGATAGGGAGCAGTGGCGATCTCTTTTGGACACGGCAATGAACTTTTGGGTTCCATAAAAGGCGGAGAATTCCTTGGGTAGCTGAGAAACTATTAGATTCTGGAGAAAAGCTCTGTTCCAGTAACTTAGTTATAGCTTACGTTCAGTGCATTTTAGAAAGCCCGCTTTTCCGTCCACATGTTTAAGTAAAATCAGCGTAACTGATTGGAATACTAGACATCCCCGTTGGTATGCAAATACAAAAGTATATTATACTCTTATCAATCGTACAGTCACAACCAACACATACGTATTATAAGTGAATGTGTTGGTTGTGACTGTGCGATCGATAACTGTAAAATATACTTTTATATTTGATTTCAGTGCAGAGGTCTGTTGGAACAAAAGAGCAAGAAAGAAAGTTTAGAGTTGTAGGCTAAACAGTGTGATATTGTGATGTAGATAGCTTTGTAACAACATAATGTACTACATAATTCAATGAGGTATGCCAACTCACAAAGGGCGCCTTAGGGAGAGATGATTCTTTCCATACGTGGAATTCTGTTACTGTTGCTTTTTGTACTGTCTTTAGCTTGAAGTTCTGAGAAAAAGGAGTTCGTTATGCAGCTGTTAAGAGGAAGATTATTGCTAGGAGAACAGCTACAGAAATAAGCGTGAGTCTCCGTTAATCGTGAAATATGCTGTCATTATTTATGCACAGAGTGCCTGGTTGGCAGATGGACCACCGGGGATCATCTTCATCAGCACCGTGTCTACGCGGGCTGTGGAGCACAGTCAGGTATACAATGTGTACGGGGGGTTTCGCCCAGTCATACAGCTGTTAGAAAATAAAGCTAATGAACTCCGCTAACAACTTTTATTAAGACAAGAAAAAGTTAAATTTTAAACATATAATTCAAAACCACATGGCAATTGCAAAAAGAAGACATTTGTGTAATTATTTGTTTCTGTATTGGATGTTCTTTCAATGAAATAGAAAGAATCATTTGCATTTTTGTAATACCTTATTTACAATTTAACTTGCGTGTTAGGGTTTATTTAGTATGGTCATGCAGGAATAAAGGTAAGGTAAAGTTCATCCTATAACAGATTAAGAAGACGCAGAGGAGGAGTAGAAGTATAGCTTTACTTTTTCTTTAACCTCGGCGCTAGAAGGGGTGGGTGTTCAACACCACGCCTCCGCCGCGTTACTCCCCCCTCCTGGAGAGAAACCCGGTACCCATTATACACGAGGCTGGGTGGGCCCCAGTGTCGTGTGGACGGGTGCGGAAAATTTCGCCCCCACGGGGATTCGATCCCCGGACCGTCCAGCCCGTAGCGTCATGCAGGGATGGCGTAGTTTAACACAATTATTTTCGTTTGAAATGTAGCTTACTCTTATTTCCTAAACAGGACAATATGGTTACGATTTTGCCGTCCTCACTTTGTGCCTGTTTTTTCGCTTAAAATTTTGCCACATTTTATCGATTTTCACGGAATATGATTCGAAAGTCACGTCGCTGATGATCAATCCGACGTTATTTATTTTAATTTCCTGCAATCCATAACAACAACGCCAGGGATGTAGGAATTTTGAGGCGGAGGTGAAACTAAAGTCACTTTATTAAGACCCTGAAATGCTGTAGGGAAAGAGAGCTTGAAAAATGAACCACTTATATTTAAATATTTTTGTCTAGAGTGCGAAATAAAAATGACATCCGTATCACATCGACGTAAATCGTTAAGTGTTGCGCGGAGTTAAGGATCCCGGTATCCTAACCACACTATTCAGATATGTTTCACGTCGCGAGACTGCTTTTACCCTCCGAGGAAAGAGCTTCTATTAACTCCTTGAAAACTGGTGGATGCCAAAACTGCTCCGGACACAGTGATGGAGAAAAATATACTTTTCTAGAAATCGAAACGTGTCCACAAGCAATCACAACTTTCAGACTGTTAAGCTTTCTTTTAATGTTGTAAAGTTTACAGAACCCCTGTTGTTTGTAGGACTGGTATCCAATCTACCTGAACTCCTGGAGACATGCCTTCTGTAATTCTTCTTTTACTCTCTCTGACCTTCCCCCGTCCTTAGCCCTTTATTACATATGATATAAGGTGGGGGGGGGGGGGTACTTTATTCCATATCAAAGGGAATCAAAATTAGCGGAGAGCTTGTGGGCCAATATAAACCTTGCCAGGTTACCCGCAGGATGTCTTTGGAAGGAGTGGCCATTCACTTGCGGCGTTATTTGGCGAGGAGATCGGCGGAATCGACATAGACTGCCGTTTTCCAACAGTTAGAACTATTCTGTCTTTCCAACAATACTATTTATACGTTTTTAAAGGAAAAATAAAAAAACTCCACAGAACACGGCCACTCTTCAGCAAATAATTCTTACTCAACGAGTCAAGAAATTCCAAGTATTTTATAGAACCCGAAGATTTATTACCACATTCACAAGAGCCTGCAACTCGTTCCTATCCTGAGCGTGGTAAATTCAGTCCACAAACTCCGGTACTATTTCATTAAAATCTATTTTATTATTATTATTGTCTTATATATGCCTAGGCTTTCCAAGTGGCTTCTTTGCTTTAGCTTTTCCAACCAAAATTCTATATACATTTTTCTTTTCTCCCTTGTTTGCCGTAACGGAAGAACATCGATGTCGTTTTGAACAAGACGTTATGTGTTGCACATACGGCTTAAAAATCCTGGCGCCTCCGTTCAGCCTTCTGATTTTTTACAGGTGAACTTTTTTTTACTTAACTGCTTTGACACTTGCTTTGTGTGAAATATAATAAAAACAAAATATTTATAAAATCCGAGAATATTGTAGTAAGAAATCAGAATTCTGGTCACATAGGCTGTGGCTTGCGAATCCGTATTTAGGCTTTTATACGGTATGATTTTATACTATATAGATATAAGTAGCTTCATTTAGAGTCTTGTTGTGTATTACTACGAAGCGCTGTTTATGGGAGCGGCTGTCCGTATTGTTTAATATGCTAATAGCTTTTTAAACGTGTGAGTACTACTATTACGTAATTTTGCAAGTTTTTAAACACTTAATGTGTCACGGTCGAGCAATATGCAAGTGTCACGGTCGAGCAATACGCAAGTTGATGTTAATTGTCCCCTCTTATTGTTGCTTATTTATAGGTTAGGTACATGTACATACGCGTTGTGACTTTCTCTTAATAAGCCCTTGCATCTGGAATGCTTTTTTCCCCCTTTCAAATTAACACGACTTTTTGAGTTTCTTAAATGAACCCATGTTAATATAATTTGTAAAACAGTCACTTCGTTAACGTGCCCACGCAGTTTGGCAGACCCTACTGAACCAGTCTGTATATACACATACATAGTGTACACACACGCATGTATGTGAGTGTGCGCGCATATAGGTATGTAAAATGAAGTGCGTTACAAAAACTCTTCACGGTTTCCACCTGCAACTTGAATGCGCATTTGAACACGGCGTAGCCCTGCTATTCAAATGGTTGGCAACGCTGTGTGCAATTACGGAACAACAATTTCAACAGTCTTCATAACTTGTTTCATTACTGAACACTATTTATCGTAATTTTCATTGAAAGTGTTTTGAAATATCGTGTTGTAAAACCTTGCTTCTGGCATATTTTTATCTTACTTTCAAACTTCCATGACCCCTTAAATTTTCTGAATAGGACTTACGTTTAAAGAACTTTTTCCTTTTTGCATTTAAGCTTAAATAATAAATGTACCCACGAAGTCTGGCAGACTCTTCTTACATTTAAAGTAATGAGAATCGGCATTAGTGAAAAATGCGCATATATATTAATTTGTGTAATTTCTGAGAGCTTCGCGATATCGTCTTAAACGCCTTTGACGGAAATTTGGCATCGTAAGTACTTGTTATCACTTACTAGCCTTATATGAATATCAAGTCCAGTGGGGATCTCAAAACTGCAAGGCATGTAGGCCTATTAGGCACACTCCCTTTTTAAGAAGCACCGAATCGACTGCACCAAGTCCTGCTGTGTGTCGCACTCAGAATGACCAAGTAATTTCTATTGTCCTGTTGGCTACAGCCTTCATTGTAGGTTTTTTTTTAAGTTTAATAAATTTTGCCCCCCCCCCCCCCCCCCCCCCGCTCATAATTGGTGCCTTTGCAATACCGGTCATAATATGGTTTCCGTTGTCCGCTGTTTCATTCCTCGGTTGCGACGATGTAGCAATTGTAGTGGCTCTGTGGCATCGAAAAGTAGAGCGCCCTTACCGTCGCAAATTTGTACGACGGAAAGGGAGCTTGGTGATTTAAGTTCTTGTGACCTATTTTAAGGTACTACCCCATAGGGGCCGAAGAAAAGTAACTCGTTCCGTGCTTAACTCCATGGAGGTGTAGGAAGGCGGGCGTACAGGCAAAGTACCTCTAAAGTAGGGGATAATTGTCAGTTTACCCTTCCGGCAGTTGAATCATCGGGAAATTTATCGACGGCACATATTCGATAGGTAGCTAACTGGGTGCCAAAGCAGGTCTCCATATCGTGGCTAAAAGAAGCTTCCTGACCGGAATCTAGCTCCGGTCGTCAAGCCCGTATCCTGTCGCTTGAGTTAATAAGCCACATAGTTTTCCTTACATGTGAGTTTCAAACTGTAACTGGTTCCTGTTGATGTGGCACACCCTAATGCACGCGGCCAGACAAGTCCGGTTCCTGAGAAGTCCCTTCCTTCTGCAGGTAAAATCGCTTCAGTGGTTCAAATCTGCTTTTGAGTGAGTAGTGTCAATTGACGAAATAGGGTTGTCAAGCAAGTGTGTAAGTCCTATCAATTAATTTCAGTTTTTACGTAACCATGTCAGTTGGAGGTAGGCTGTAATCTTTAAAGTTTTTCGGTTACTTACAAGAGTTTGCAATCCCCATTTTCACAATGTTAATTTTATTAGATTTACTTTCCTTTATTGAAGCAAACGCAAGTTGTACATTTACGAAATTTGGGACGTATTTAATTGAGAGTAATCTGTAGGCCTCTGTGCTGACCTTGTTACATTGATTCACTTGTAAACACATTTTAATAAACTTTTTCTAAAAACATTATTTTAAAAATGTGAATTCGGTGGAGTTACTAACTAATCCATGGAGCAGTGTCCTACTTGAGAAGCTAACGATTCCTACCCTAGTCAAAGAAGTCCACGGAGTTCTGTTTCAATGAATGAGGTGACAGAAATTAGTTTTGTGTGAGGAGTTTTCACGCCTGGAAACCGAGATAAGAATGGTTAAGTCGGTATAGTGACTGGGCTATGGGATGGACCAAAGATCGTGTTTCGATTTCCGACAGGAGAACAAGACGTTTTTTCTTCCAACGCCTCCAGATTGGCTTTGGGGCCAAATCATTCGCTTATCTAGTGGGTACTGAGAATAATTCCCCATGAAATGGCGGCCAGGCTATGAAGCTGATCACTGACCTCTATCTAGTACCGAGGTTACGAACGTGTGGAGCTATTACTCTAATCCCGTCATGTCTTCATGGCACGCAAAGGGACAACTTTGCCTTTAGGGCGGTGAGGATTCATACACGAGTCTTTTGGGTCATAATATCGTGTAGTCTGTCGGTAGGTACCAATGATTCGGAGGAGCATTCTGCCTTCATCTTCAGGATTGAGAGCAGCATCGTACACATCTACCAGTCTACCAGGTGTCTTAACCGTGAAGACCACAGTCCGAAACTACATGTTATTATGCAGACTTAAAAAAAACAATAACATTGGTCCATGTTATAAAGACAAATTGTCAGAAACCCTTTTTTATATTCCGAAGTCGAGAATATTTGAACCTTTAAATAGCGGATATGGTCCTCCAGCACCCATTCATTCTTAATGTTCAATCCACTTTTGATTAGTTTTTCTCGTGATATGTGTTTTTCTTCGCGCTGCTGCCTTCTATTCCAGTCGCGTTCGTTTCACGTACCTCACATTTTCACGATGAGGCACAAGCAGACACGGACTGCAGCTGTCACTTGGCAAACACCTCTAACCCTGTCTTACTGTGTGCTGATGGTCATTGTGTCATCGGGTACTCTTACGAGACACTTAGTTTGTTTGTTGATTGAGCAGCTGATTGTTTAGTTATTTAGGCGTCTAGCTGGATAGATAGTTATTTAATTAGCTGTGCTATAAATGTAAGTAGGGTGGGGACGGAAAGTACGACATACAGAAGTTTAGTGGGTAGATGTCTTAGCGAACAGTCCAAGAAGGAGAAACGACGATAATATTAGTAGATTTAATGGATGCGAGTAAGATGAAAGAGGCTCGTGGTTGTGCCGAATGAGGAATTTTTATGTTAGTGATGCCGAAGATTCGAGCTTCAGTACAAGAGTTTTAGTCTAATTAGATAGTGGCCTGGGACCAGTGTAATTATTTGTTTGCTATACTTGAATATGAATGATATTTTCTGGGATATGAATTTATGTATTTGCGTAGTTACAAACTTATCTGAGGAGCCTGGTGTTTCGACCTTCAGAGGGAAGTGCAGTTTTCGCGGAAGAGTCCCTACAAGGCTTGTGTAACCAGTCATGAAATTATTCGTAATAGGTCTGATAACCTTGAAGGCCACAAATTTAGAAATTTAGGAGTAGCCCATGGTGGAAACCCCAATTTGGGGTTCGGTGGCTATGAGTAAGACGACTGGAGGGTTACGAAAAACATACAGAAATAAACTCTCAGTAGGATCCGAAGACACGATACCAGAATTCGCTTGATATAAGAAAGTGGGCAATAAATGGGATCCGTTCTTTTTTGATAACGAACCGTTCTCTGAAAGTTTTGCTTTGTCGTAGGCAGATCCGTTGTGCAGATGTTATCAAGCAGTCTCGTGCATGGAACACTGAGGGTCCGGCGACATGGAACGCATGCCCGTTACCATGACGAACAGCAATCTGATGAGCATAGCGGGATAAAGAAAAGGACACTAATGCTTCCTTTAAACCGTTGGCGTATATCGAATAGTGGGGTCAACTACTGGTGTAATAATGCTAACAGAACGCTAGATACCGGTACCAGCATGCAATGTGTGTATGGAGTACATGCAAGTTCATTTCAGACTTGACAGCTTGATTGCAGTGGGCAGATTTTCTATTTTTCGTCGTGTAGTGACAAATAGGTGAAACGATCCTTTACACGAGAATTTCATCCGCTTACACCATTGTGGACGAAAAGTCTGCAGACAAATTTGCAGAACCAATAATTAGACCAAACAATGTGGACCAAAAGTCTTGAAAGCAAAGACTCTAGTACTACTTACTTGTCTTGTGTTAACATATATTTTTGAATGCGATATGGGTTTCTTTTTTGATTAAGTGTACATTCTGTATTTATTTCTGTTGATAATGGAGAAGGAGGCAAGAAGGAGAGGAGTGGGGAAACGAATTAAATTTAATGTACATACTTAAGACATATACTTAATGTTAATATTAATAGAAATAAGACGTGTGAGATACTTAAGACAGTACTTAAAATTTGTTCAGGGAGCCATTACTAGCTGAAGGTTATTTTCCCTATCCTTGGATCTGACAAATTGTAGGTGATGTTGTGGCTGATTGAGCTTATTTCATATCGGAGAGTAGTCAAGCATTTCTACAAAATGTGATGTTGGTCTCTACGTGAGAGCTATTCGACGCATTTGATTTTAGTCAAAATTTGATATAACTACTACTTTTTATGACATTGACATTACCGTTTCAAATTTGCGCAAAATGGTTCGTTACATGAAAGAGTCGTGTATGATATAAAATGTAAATATACTGATCATACAGAACAATCTTCATTTTAAATATCTTTTGTTTACGGTAATTATTTAGCTACTTCAAGAAGCAAAAAGTCATGCTTGTAAGTTGATTCCGAATTGTCAGCCATGAATTTATTATTGAGTGCTGTATCTTTAGTGTTGTTCATTGCGTCAATAACATGCTTAAATATGCATTAGACAAGCAACAAACCCGACTTAATTTGTACCATACTTTGCCAGTAAAATGCTGAGTGCAATTAAAATTCCTAACCCTTCGGAATTTATCCGTCACCTGTTTAAAAGTATGGATGTGATGCCGACAGCCCGGCAGTGGCCCCCCCCCCCCCCCTCAGTTCTGGAAAAGAAAATTCTTCACTTTGGAAACTGCATTTCGGAATGCTGTGCCAAAATATCGAAAAATTCAGGGCGTATAAAACATGTATTCACCAGTCTTCGTTTGCGCTTGGTTTAAGTTTGAATGTTGGCTGCAGCAGAGACTACTAGCACGACAACTTCGTTCTGATTGACTATTGATAGTTACTGAGCATTTGAAAGGGCGATAAAGAAGCGTCGTAATTGTTCGTTTGCAGCAGGCAAGCTGGAGCGAAATTCTTTATTATTTTTTCTCTGTCTTCCCAACCTTCTTTTCGTCTCATCCTTTCTTTTTTTTCTTCCATCTCATTTTCATGTCCTTCCTACACCTTCTCTTTTTACGAATTGTTTATTTTTATATTCGAATCTTTTCCACCCTTTTTTTCTTTTCGCTTTTTGTCCTTTACGCTTCTCTGTTGTATATGTTTTTTTTATATTCACATCTTCTCACTCATACCCAGTGGCTGTAGGTGACGAGGGAAGGGCGAGACAGAAAGTTTGGCCGATGGAGTAAACAATGTGCCAGCGATGGCCCTGGGGCCCACCAAGTCTCCTACGCAATGGGTACTTGGGTATCTTTTCCCTGAGGTTAAGTTTGCGGAGCGAAAACCATTCAGCCATATAGTGCCGATGTTAAGAATAACTGGAGGTATACTACCTTCCTTCATGGTTAGGTGCTAAATTACGCACTGGGACAACTTAACATTTACCTTACCTAACCTTACCAACAGACATGAGTCGTGATAGCACAGAGGATGCTGTGACTAAACTACAGGCTGGATGACCAAAGCCAAGTGCTTCGACTGCCGACAGGGGAAAATAATTCTCCAGTGCGTCCAGACCTGCTCTGGGGTCCACTTAGTCTCCTACAGAATGGGCACGGGAGACTCTAGCGGCCAGAATAGCGAATGGCTATAGGCTGGATGGTTCGTGATTCGAAAACCGGTGGGGGCGAGATCTTCCGCATATGCCGCGACGCCCACCCAGCCTTCTATACAATGGGTGTCGGGGCGGCCAGGGCGTGGCGTTGACCATCCACCCCATCTAGTGCCGAGGTTAAAGACAGGGTATAGCTATTCGTCTACTCCCCCCCCCCCTCCCGTGCCTTCATGACATGTTGTGGGGTAAACTTAACCCTTTTTTACAGGGGACTCTCTCCCGATGGTTGAAGTGATTGGGGCTTGCAGCTAATCACTTACCTATCTAGTGCAAACGTTACGAATGAGTGGAGCTATCATCCATTTCCCCATATGCCTTTACGGCAGGCATAAGAACAAATTTACAGTTATACCAAAAATAAACACTTGTAAAAGCGTAACATACTCGCACAATGTTATAAGGTTTCCGTAAAATACAGGTCTGTAAATGCATAAATTCCTTATTTTGAATTCAAAACACATAACTGTGACACATCTTGGTGCCTGAGTCTTTCTTGCAGTGAACTGTCACTGACCGACCACCTGTCGCAATGCCGGCAACTTCCGTGTGACGCACAAGCCACCGTCCGTGCTTAGGGCGGCAGTGTGTGTGTCCGTTCGCACCCCACTAAGGTATAGAAATTGAATTTGAAATATACTGCCGTGGCATATATTTACGGAAATAGGCATCCAGAGAAGCACTTTATTTTTGTATGTGTTGTTAGCGTAACCGTTGAAAACCTTGTGGTGGGTGTGTACGATCTCCTGTAACATCGAAAAGGTCTGCGTTTTACCCACAGCGTGTTCCTTAAGATTCTCGCATTAAACAGTTATTATTTTTATAAACAGCATGCGCTGATTGGTCCTTGTAGTGAGAGAAAGTCTGTTCTCAGTGAAGTAAGAACAGCAACTAGACTAGGGGCTGGACGGTCCAGGGTTCGACTCCCGGCGGGGTAAGAGATTTTTCTCTTCTCCAAAACGTCAAAACCGGCTCTGGGGTCCACACAGCCTCCTACTGAATGGCTACCGAGACTCTGGGGTAACGTTGCCGGGGCCTGAATTTAACAACTCACCTCCGTCAAGTGCCGAGGTTAAGAATGTGTGGCGCTGTACCTTAACAACTGCGTCTGTATGCCTTCATAACATGGACAGGCAAAAATTTAAAGTAAGAACCGAATTTTTATACGTAATTCACTTGAAATTCAGTCTTCACCAATTCGATCAAGGTTTTTCTTGGATTTCATCGGTCCAAGAGTTAGAATTCAAATTTCACGTGGCAATGCATGCTTCTCATACTACCATCTCAACGTGATCAAAATTTTATCATAATACTGGCCTGCAATTACAAATTTCAAAATTTAGTCCAGTTTTTTTCACTTAGGCCTACTGCCTCTTCTGTCTACTGTCCATCATCTTAGCGTCTCATCTTCCCAACCCCCTACATTATCTCCAGCCTACTTTTAACACAAGGACGAGGGAGCACTCTTTTGGAAGCTTTGCAGTCGTAAAATTTGTCCATTCCCACTCCGTGATAGAATTTGTCTCTCACTGCACCCACTACTTGCGTTCTTCTTCTTCTACGTTTATTCTCATCCTCTCACGTTTCAGTTTTCAAAGTGTTAACACAATTTTATCAGCAAAGGGTGAGCACTGTAGGCACTGAAGTGCACAAAATTGCGCACTCAAAATTGTTAGCTCTGCTCTGGTCGGACAAACCTTCCCTTTCTTCTTCAATCTAGAGCTGCAGAATTCTTCTTCACTGGCGCGGCGCTAGCGTACTTTCACCTCGGCAACATAAAAGGCCAACAATTTACGGAGGCAACTGAAAGAGGTTGGCCACGCCAAGGTCAAGTAAATGATCAGACAGGTGACGTAACCGAGGCACGCAACGTTTAGAAGCCTCGGTCTGACCACGGATGGTTGATTTTTGAACTGCACCTTCTATAGTTCAAGTCAGTGGGGCTTGCTCGGGTTCCATTAAAATTGAATAATAATAATAATAATAATAATAATTAAAAATAATAATTATCAGTCCGGAGGTAGACAATCATGATGACATGGTTTTTTTTTCAGATGTGGTCAATTAATTAGTACGTGCGTTATAATAAACCACGACCACATCCTCCCCAAATCACGGTTATCCAATCATCTGATGCTATGAAACCTACGCAGTCGACAAAATGCCATCAGAAACTCTTGCGAACTGTAAAACAGCCTATTGCCCCTACTGGACTCCTTACGACGCATCGAAAAGTCTTTACGGAAATGACGCATTCCAGAGTTACGAAATATGGATCTCGGGAAGAATATCGTCTGTGGACCTGGATTTTTCTCTTCATTTAGACGAAATGTCTGAATTAGAGAATTACCTGTTCTGTATCGGTTATTTTCAGTTCAATGAACATAATCGCATTTGATTCAGCGTCGGAGGAAAATTTTCCAAGACGCTCACATTTCATTGTATTGCAGCCATACGAATGTTTGAAATCACAGAGACCGGTATCATACAGAAGCTACACTGTATAACATTTTGCCTATCAGTTCTCTTACATTTGTAAATTTCTGACTGGCAAAGAAAGGGTATATTCTCATTCACACGCTTTGATATTCCAACTAGATCTCTTTGTACGCAGTTGACTATTTGTTGTATGGAACTCAAGGAATTATGCTGCCATTTGGTCCAGAATCTTCTGTCGTCCAATTTGCTGTCCAAAAATATAAAGTTTAAAATATACAAAACCATAACTTTCTCTGTTGTTTTATATGGATCTTGGCACTTCGAGAAATAGAATAGTGGGGGGCTGGACTAGATTGGTCTGGCTCAAGATGGGGACAGTTGGCGGGCTGTTGTGAATGCGCTTATGAACCTTCGGGTTTCATAAAATGCGGGGAATTTCTTGACTAGCTGAGGAACTATTAGCTTCTCAAGAAGGACTTTTCTCCATAGAGTTAGTTAGGCTATTTATTGTTTCCTAGAAATCAAACTGATTTGCACTAATTAGCCTATCACCAGCGACTTATATTGTAAAGAACATTTTTGTCATGTTACTGGCGTATAAAGTAGGGGACGTAATAGACAACGGTGACCACGCACTTAAACCTGTTTAGCATGGACTCACATGACGCTATCGAACCCACAGCTTCTTTAAAAATTAATGGTTTTATTATGTGTATTATACCGCGATATTGCTCACAGAAACCTACACAAGTAATATGCCTTTCATTGCGAACGCATTATCACTTAAAGCAAAGTTATGGCCATTATGGCCGAAACAGTGATTTTGATGTAACATGTCGTAGGTTACATTCTAATTTTTATTGTTTCCTCAACCCGCAGAGTAGTCTCTGCTGCTGATCCTGGCGGCAATTTAATGGCGTTAAAACGCGGAGTCGCCTTGTGCTTATGACGGCTTTACTCCAGAAAAACGGCATAACGAATTAGCAGCACTGCTGCTTTTAGGCTGTGATATTTTAAAAACCAGCGCCTAGAATTTGTGACCCAGCATTAATGTAGCCACCGCACGTGGTTCCCAAGGCTCTGAAAAATGCAAACAACTCACCTGTCTTCCGAGGGGAGGCGTTCCGAACGGAGTGGTCTGGTACACACTGCGTCGGGTTGCATTTCGCCCGTTGCTGCTGCTGAAGATTGTCTCCATCTTACACCCACTTAAAAGATATCCGCGTATTCAAAAACGATCCTAGACTCTTCATTACTCATTTTCGTTTTGCTATGTCACATGTTCGAACGACACTTCTTTTGTGCCAGGAACTGATTATTATATAAGCTGTGCGCTATACCGGTGGATATAAACAATGTTATATGAACAGTTCTGTAAACTGATTGTACCGGGTCGAATAAATTGCGAAACTCAAAATTTTTAATTTAAAATATCATTATATATAATTTAAACGCATGTTTTGAACAGAAACCAAAGACACAAGAGTCAAGCTTGTACATAAATTTTAAACTGTGTTCAGTACAGTACGCCGTAAAGTGTTAGTCTGTTATGAAAACATGTGTAAAGGCCCCCAGTTCTGTCACCACATTATCGAAACCTCCCTACACCAACCACCTGCCTGCTTATGATAGCAGGAGCTCTTATCCGTGGCAGGCGTGAAGCCATTCTTGCTTCCTCACCGACACCGTAGATACTTGTCCGTCCCTCAACCAATCACGATGCGAAATAAAGCATCTTCTGCTACCTGGCGACGGTAGCGCTCCAGCGGCAGGTTCATTGCCATTGACCTCAGAATTCTGCTCTTGCCGCCGGGAACGCTGAAAAGTAACAAAAAATATTTTTTGTCAATGTTTTGTTTTTAAAACAACTTCGTCATTCCAAAAAGACAATGGAATGCAGAACACACTATCTCTTTTATTGGAGCTTATCTGAAAAGTGCAAAATATTCTGTATAATTCATTGGCGATAATGTTACTTTTTCTTTTGTTTCTTTCATCTTCAGAGCTTTACATTACTGTAAGTTGCTCAGCTGGTCCAGAATTCCCCCCCTCTCTCTCTCTCTAACCCTAAAGTTAGTTACTGTTGCATCTTGTCCTTCGTCCTTTTACTACATTTAAACCCTTCATCCGTACTGTTCCTTGAAGGATCATTTTAGTATTATCTTCCCATCTAATTTTGACCTTCCAAGTAATCTCTTTCCTTCAGATCATATGACTAAATTTTATACTCGTTTTTTATTCGTCTAAGCGTGCTACTTCTTCCGCCTGTTCCTTTCCCTTGGAATTATCCGCCCTTAAAATAGGAAAGGCATGAAACTTACCATATTCTTCATGATGTAATTTTCTCCACCATCTTGATACTTCCTCTCAAATGCAAATAGCCTCCTCAGCACTTTGTTCTTAAAACCCCTCAATCTGTTCTTCCCTTTCGGAGGGATTAATTCTACGTCGGTATGAAGCACTAGGCCAAGTATGTTTTAATACTCTTAATTCTTATTGGAGAGAAATGTAAGACTTTCCTTTGCTCAGGTCGCCCGTTCCAAAAAAAATTCGTTCTACTCTGGGAGATCGTGTGTGATACTTCGTAACATTTTGGAAGCGGTTAAGAAACCAAAAAACTGTAGGACTATTTACTGTCAGATGTTCAACTGCTGTCTGCGGTTTTTGCAGTCACTTTTTGGGAAAACAAAAAATCGACATAAAATTTGTTTTGAGATGGAAAGTGACTAGAATGCAGACGCAGAATAATATGAACTGAATTGTAAGACCAGCGACGGACTTCTGTACACAAAATAACAAACTTCCATATTGCACACTAGTAGCATAGGTGCTGCTATGATATCTCAATAACACCAAGATTCGTTTAGGTTCTTCTAAAATTAACGCGAGTGGAGGACAAATTGCCGCAAAACGGTGAATTCCTTCTGACTAATAAAGAATGCGGCAACACAGACGTGATAATGGTTGCGTGAAATTGTGGATGAAGTTGTGGGCTTTCAGGAAATCGGACCTCAACTCGACTCTCTTGTCAGCCTTCGTCAAGCAACGGCAGGTCCACTGCAGCTTGTGGCACGGTTGGAGCGCGGTGTATTTTGTGCAATTTCGCATCCAAAGTCACGATGTTGATTTGTTGCCGAAACATCTGGTAGGACTATTGCAGTTTTAATAAGCGCCGCTCTAAGAACTTCAAATGTCGCAAAGCTTTAAATCTTTAAATATTGCTGAATTATGTTAGATACAATTTTTGTAGATATATAAGTATGACTTCCATATTGTGCGCTCACTTTATCCACTTCGTACAAAGAGATAACCTATACACACCACCTGATACGAACACGGGTAGCGCCACTTGTCTCTCACGCGTAAGTTAATCAGCACTCTATAGGCTCTGCAGGAGCCACGATGTAGTGCAGTACGTCTTCACCAGGGGTCACTACTGATTTGTAGGGCTACGGGATAAAACAGCAAATGGCCGGCAGAGGGCAGGAGCTCGCTTTTCATTTCCAGTGACGTTCAGGAAGAAACTTTGACTCCAAGCTTCCAATGAAGTGCCCCAGAAAAGAAATGTAGTATATTTATACTGTGACTTGCAGGATTATGAGACCGTGAAGCCTGTTACGAAACTTACGCGACTCAATATTATCTTAGCAATTGACAACATTTTTAAAGAAAGCGCGCGCGCGGGCACGCGGAAATTCACCACCGTGAAATCCTGAAATATTGTGTAACTTAATTCTCTAGCGTAATATTATAATCATAATACATTTCGAATTTTGTGTTGTTTCCTCTTCCAAGGAATCCTACCGCATATCTACAAACAGGGTTCAGAAACCCGAAGAATGGGAGGTCCTGGACCACAATGGTCTGTAATGCTATACAGACAGATGGACGGGCGGGCTGGCGGATGGGTGGTCCCTCTACCTTCAGTTCGCCACTCTTCTTGCGCCATTGCCTTCGTTTGTTGTAGAAACTTGTAATCTTTGAATGCGAGATCAGGTCATTGCAAATCCCTTATCGACGTAGGGAGACGCGGACACACATTCATAAATTATGCGTGAGTGGAAATCAGAACCCCAAAGGCACAGGGATCGGCAGGTATTTGCCTAACTTGCTTCAAGACACACTGATTCCTGGTGCTTCATATTGCATAAACAGGCCAAGTTCCCTGTACTTAAGTATTATACTTTTGAGGTTAAATTGAAGAGGTGGAGGTAAAGCACCAAGCTTTGTAACACCTCGGGTATTTATGGAGCAGAGCATTTCATTAACTGTTCCTGCAGCATTTTGACGGAAGGAGATGTGACTGTTTATTGGGAAGTTGTTGTTTGGGTCTCTGAGACGGTATACACCGTGTAGTAAAGAGAAATGTCCATTACGTACATGCTAGGACTCGAACCTCGGACATCTATTCATTAGCCAGTAGCAGACTGAGAAGGCAGCCTGACCTTCAGGCGTGTATCACGCCAGTTGCCATCGTAAGTCCCTCCATGAAGCAGATTCCTTCTTGAGAATCTACCAAAGAAATTACGTCTTCCATGGAACAAAAAATTTCATTCCTCTCTTTGCAAGAGCCCGACATTGGTCTCTGTACTGAGGTTATGGATCAACTTTATTCCGTACTGTCCTATGTCTGTAACTTTAATTTTAATATTTTTTCCCCACCTAATCCTAAGTCTTCCAAAGGTTTCTTTCCTTAATCTTCCTGAACATTACATTTCTATGTGTTTTTCTTCTCCTCTGTGTGCCACAATCCCCACCCACCTCTTTCACATTATAATAGGAGGAGGGTACAAATTAGGCATATTAAGGTCATCAAGATGAAATCTTTTGCCACCTGTCACTTTAGCTTAGATATAAACATTTCTTTCAGCACACTATTGTCATATACCCTCAGTTTATGTCCTTTCCTCAATGTGGGAGCCCAAGCTTAACACCCATAAAAGTTATAGGTAAAATTATAGTTCCGTATGTATTGTATGTTTACGGATTTAGATATGAGACCTGAAGTACAACGATTCCGAACTGAATAATAGCAAGCATTCCCCGATGATCTTAATTTCTTCTTGAAAGCAATTTTTAAATTTCTGTCGTTCTTAAACAGTGTATTCGAACCTTGATTTCAGGCTTCCGCCGCGATGTTGATGAGATCTGCGCTCTTCTGGGATATTACGTGGCGTCGTGTGGTAATTGTTTACTGACGTTTCGGGACAGCGTATCGGTTCCATCCTGACGGGTCAAGAGTCCGAGTAGGAAAGAAAGAAAGCCAGCAACATATAACGTAGTTTCCAGAATCTACGTTAAATGTTGCTGGCTTTCTTTCTTTCTTTCCTACTCGGACTCTTGACCCGTGAGGATGGGACCGATACGTTGCCCCAAACGTCGGTAAACAATTACCACACGACGCCGCGTAATATCCCAGAAAAGCGCAGATCAGTGTATTCGGAACTTGATACATTTTAAAGCATTTTTACTCAGGTACCATTTTGTTACGATTTTATCCTAGATTGTGGTACCGAGACATGCATGTTTAGGCCTACTTTCTTTTCGATGTTTTCTTCTAGAGCCATCTCCTAACAAGCGTCTAATAGAGCTTTAATCTCTTCTGCTCGTCTTAAATCTTGTAAGGGCATCATGTAAATAACGCTATGGTCCCAAGCAGATCCCTGTTTCAGATAATTCCGAATATTAAAGCAAGAATACGGGCTGGAAGATCCGGGTGTCGATTACCGGTTGGGCAAGATCTATTTCTCTTCTCCAAACGCCCAGGCCTTATCTGGAGCCCACCAATCCTCTAATTCAATGGACAGAGAAGTTTCTTTTTCGGGGTGTGAGGCTCACCACTCTTTTCCATCTAGAGCTGAAGTTAAGAATGAGTGGAGCTATATCTCTACTCTCCTGTACGCTTTATGACGTGGACAGGAGCAATTTTACCTTTACCTTTTATAAGATAAATATTTACCTTTATTTTACAGTAGGTTTCATTCAAAATAGTTTTAATTCGCCATCCAAGAACTTATACACGTGGGTGAAATGTTTGTGTGTGACAATGTACACGTCATGGTCAGCTTCTCTGACGGCCATGACACAGGTCGCTTACGGACCGCGCGAATTATTACAGTCACGTAAAGAGCAGAGCGCAGTCAGTGTGTGAAAGTGACAGCTTAGCGCTCCTGAACCGCTGTTTGTTCTGGCGCTGACACTTTACAGAGCATGTTCTCGCATACTAAGTGTTAAAAGAATTCTTCGGTGTAAGTAGGGGGAGACAGTAAACTGAATCTTGGCTGTAAGTGTGAACTGACTATTCAGTAGGCATCAGGAGAATTTCCCAGAATGTAAAGCGGCCAGGTCATGAAGCTAATCACATACCTTCGTCTATGCCTTCATTGCGTGCACAGGGATAACTCTAAGGTGCACAATTTTACTTCAATTTGTGTAGTTCACTTCATTCTACGTGCTTGAAACTCATTGAATTTTAACGTAATAATCTGACTGAAAAGTCATGTAGAATAATAGATTTCAATAAATATACGGAATGTGCAGAAGATGAAATGACGCTGTTAACGAGAGTAAAAATACGAGTATATGAATAAAATATGTATTAGCCGAGTTTTCTATTAAATGTCTTCTGTAATTTGCCACCTAGGGCAGTAGCCCGCTCGCTTTCTTGACCGTATTAATTTGAAACCTTTCTCGGCAGTCTTTTGTGCTCTATGTCGAGAAGCGCACACTCTCACTCTAAGGTAAGAGGGCGCAGTCAGTCTCACTTATTTGCATACGCAGTCCCGTAATTCATTCGTAGGCAATGGTAGCATTTAGCACTGAATTATTCGAGCACCGTTCAGTCGTGAATGTTTAATTTGTGCGTTCCGGAGAGCAGAGTGTAGTAGTGGTCACTCACCTCCAATTTTAAAGTTTGCTTCGACATGAAAAACTACTCGGCCGAAAGTACACGTAGTTAACATTTATCATTTAGGCAAATGACATTTTAGAGCTTAGAATTATCAAAATAAACCTTCAAAGTACATATTCGTGAAGGGATAAAAGCATTATTTTTTGTCTCCTATATTTTTCGCTCAATGTTGTTCATCAACAGCGAATTTAAATAGAACTACTAATGATTTTCTTAAAATTTCTTGTCTTCTGGTTATTGCACGTTGACTTGGAAACCTACGCAATCCAATTAGTAACCTAGATACGACTTTACCATTTATTTTCGCCCTAAATTTAAAATATAATTTCAATATTTTCTTAAATGTATAAATTTTATTATTAGTGTTTTGTACTAAAATTCGTGTAAAATGTATTTAAAATTGAATTTTCTGTGGTTAAAATGTGCAATTTTATAAAAGAATATCCAGAATCTGCCTGCCGCAGACATATCTTGGGTGTAGTGTTACACATCAGCCACTTCTTCAAGACGCATGTTTCATATTTTCCACTATCACTCCCAGCGTAGAGGCGCCGTTGAAACGTGTACAAGCCGCTCATGTGTGCGGGCAGAATGCGTAGTAGTGTTTGTGCGTCAAGGAAGAGAGTTAAATATTAACACACAAGTGATTTTTAGGTGTATCCAGGGTAGGGTGTAAGTTTTAGGTTCTTTCATATACACTTCTCTGTGCTGCTTCTTTCTTTTTTCTGTTTTATATTGTTCTTGTTTCCTGTGTGTTTGTGCTGACTTTATAACTGAAGTTTATGCTGTTCATCCAGCAAGTATATCAACATTAACTTTATGTATTTCAATAAATTGAATTGAAATTAACTGCATTATTAATATATTCAGGAACAAATTATTTCCTTAAATTATTTCCGTTGTAACGATAATACCTGATGTGATTTGTTTTTATCATTTGTTTTTTGTATTTTTGTGGCTTCTTATTGCATGTATTTCTTCTTATGTTTCCTGTGCTGTCTGTGCAACTGGTTTTAATGGCTGTTGAGCCAGCACATTAATAATATAAAATTATTATTATTATTATTATTATTGATTCCTGTAAAGTTTAATAACCGTGGACTGTGTCTTGCATACTGAAATTGTTACTTAACTAACATATTCTCACACGTATATTTCTTTGGCGTGATTATATCGCCGTTCATTTTTCTGTATGATGTTAACAAATCAGTTTTAATTTTGTGATTTTCAGTGTTTATATCAGTGATTTATATTATATGATTGGAACTTCCAAATATGTTACTTTTCCTGGAAAACCAGAAGTTTTTCGCGTCATCGAATGTTCAAGTGATTGTTTACTCTATCAGCCTGATGTTGACTGTAAAAGCTACTGATTTTTGACTGATAACATTAAAATTAAAATGAGTGAAATCCTGATTATAAATACTTTTATTCTTGGTAGTCTCCCTTCAATATGAAGTGACTGTATCAAACACTTTGGCGTGTTGCATGGACTATAAACTTAATTTTAACAACACGTGGCTTTCTTCCCTCACACTTTAAAACATTAATGGGTTTTATTCAAATTATTACAGTTTCCTTCCCAACGTCGACAGCTTAATAGTTTTCTACCTTGTTTTGGTGTGATAAAATGTTTAATATGCTTCTAATGCATGGATCTCAATAACTACGACTGATCCTAAGAAGACCCTTGTTTTTGAAACATTGATTTATTAAATGTCTTAAATTCTGTATATTAAATTAAATCCAGAATTGCCATGACAAAATTAGTATTCAACAAGAAGAAGGCTCTTTTCACCAGCAAATTTAACTTAAATTATGGAAGAAACCAGTAAAGTGCTACATTTGGAGCATAGTCTTTTATGGTGCCGAAACTTTGACACTTCAGAAAGTAGATCAGAAATACCTGGAAAGTTTTGAAATGTGGTGCTGGTGAAGGATGGAGAGGATCAGTTGGACCGATTGTGTGAGAAATGAAGAAGTATTACACAGAGTCAAGGAGGAGAGGAATGTCCTACAAAGAGTAAAAAAGAAGAAAGGCTAACTGGATTAGTCACATTTTCTTTAGGAACTCCCTTCTAAAACACGTTATTGAAGGAAGGATAATTGGAAGGATAGAAGTGACGGAAAGACAAGGAAGGATACGTACACAGCTATTGGCTGACCGTAAGGGAAAGAGAGGAGACTATAAATTGAAAGAGGAAGCATTAGATCGCTCTCTATGGAGAACTAGCTTTTGAAGAGGCTATGGAACATTCGTAAGACAAACTACAAAATGAATGAATGAATGAATGAATAACTGTTGTCATTATGCTATTGTACTAGAGCGCTTGAATTTTCATACTTTACCTAGGCCTGTTAGGCGCTGTCACTTGGAAGGTTGTTTGTACATTTCCCGTAAATATTTGGAGTCTCTGCAAGTTTTGTTAGTCGTTTCTTGAAACAATCCCCAATCCTGTCGCTTCTCGGAATATAAGGAACTTCGCGAGAGACTGAAAAAAGTATGCTACTTTAAGTCGCATGAGATGAAAGAAATTACCTTTGCAGATTGGAACCTGGGCTTCTCTTTAGCCTCAGTTCATTTATAGCTTCTCTTTCGTGTTATGTCGCAGCAGCATGTTAAAGAAAATGACAGTATAATACATCTTGCTGCATAATCAGTAAAGTCTGTCCTCTTGTGGTCTGCATTAAGCACGTTTTAAAAATTAATATAAAGTTACTTATTTTCTGGTCCACTTATTTCACGGGCTTTCCTTAATTTATACCACCAGTGGATACTTGGATTTGTGCCTTCTCTGACAGACTGAAAAACGTCAACACTTTAACTTCTCAGAATCAACACTGTAGAGGATAGTATTCCATGTCTTCAGGCTGGACGGCCCTTGGTTTGGAAATGAAATTTAGCGAATATGTGTAAGCCAGTCTATGTCCTAAGTTTTGAAAATGCCAGTTCGTATTTACTTATTTGGATAAAACTTTTCTGAATTTACACCCAGATTAATGAGGTTACGCAGATATCTACTGGAGAACATAAAACGCCTAAACAGGCTTGTCAGGTCTGGCTGAACGTCTCTGTATATTTCGCAGCAGCTTAATGATCTCAGCCTGAAGCAGTCTGCCTCTTCGTTTCGCAGAATTACAACTTTGTGCACTGTTACGGATACCCTGCATAGGCACTCTGTTAAGTCATGCGACAGTTTGAAATATCAGCAGACCCTCCTCGCTTTCGAGCGTCGCGGGCGAAGTACTGTGCCCACTCTCGCACATGGCGGTGCATGGTCCAGGGTCCGTCGCTTTCGCTCTAGCATAGACTTACGATGTAAAATACATGAGGCCGCAACTGTCCGTCGATCTCACTCAGCAGCTACCTGGATATCTTGCAGTCCGGAATGTATTTCGACTATTATTTTCACAGTTTTTAAAACTAATTTTTTACCCATCTTTAAATTATGTCTTAAAATGTTGGTGTACCTTCTGATAAAGAGCCTACGCATAAGCAGAAAAGGAAAGTGATGCACCTGTTAAGAAAAGTGGAGATGTTTGGATAAGTTAGACAGGGGAATAAGCACTGCTGCATTCGGACACCACTGTGGTAAAAATGAATCGACAATTCCTTTTATTAAGAAAAGTGAAGAAAATATCAGGAGTGGCCTTAAGGCAAGTGCTCCACCGGATGCAAAGACTTGTGTAAGCAGTTGTGATCCCTTCCTGGAAAAGATGAAAGAGGTCTTGTGATTGGCTGGGAGAAGGAAATGGAGAACGTGTTGGCACAACACGATGGTTTGTGTAAGGACATGCAGACGACGACAAAGCAGTCGACGACCACCGTTTTCTTCTCGAAGTCTTCTGTCTCCCTCTCGGCCATGCCGCCTGCGTCCTTCGATTACCCTGACAAGTTTCAACCAAGAACACCGACGTCGTTCAAATAAACACCAACACAAATGTTTTCTTGTTTATTAATAAATGATTTACATCTTTTCATATTTTGCTTGTCTTTGGTCTCCCTAACCGCATTTCTTCCATAAGGCCTAAACTTCACCGCTCGCGATTTCACCTTTTGCGGGATTTTTCAAGAAATTAAGGCCCGCGAAAGGCGAATGTTTACTGTATTCATAAGCAGAAAGGGCCATATGAACAAGATGGTCACATGGCAGTATATATGACTTATCATTCTTACAGACAGAGTGGGAATGAATAAATGAATGTATACCTATCAGTCCTAACTATTGCACCTTATCTCATTTTCAATTTGATTAAATGTTATAGTATAGCAGTAAGCATTGTCTGTCTTCTCGGAATAAGTCTTTCCAAGACACAGGTTTCTGTATGTTAACATTCTAATTTCAGTTTTAAACAATTAAAGGACAAGACAGTAGTCGTGTCTTGGTGCCTTTTCTTCTCAAGTTTTCCTCTTCAGATAGCACAACCCTCAGTTTTAAAAGTTATGGAGCTGTTTACTGCTTTAATGTTTCATAACTTTATTTCACCCTTAAAATTTATGTATGTTTTTTTTTTATTTTTATTTTTACAAACTTCTGTTCTTTCTTCGTACATCAACCGGCAAATCTTTGTAACACGTATGACGCGTGTTGTCTGGGAGACAGGAAACTAATTGTAAAGAGGCTGTAGCGTTAATAAGAGTTTTATTATACATGTACATTGAGACAGTTTTTGCTTAATGAATGTTTTATTGTACTCAAATTGCAAAGTTTCTTAAAATCACTTGCTTCAATTCATTACACTTCTATCCACTTTCAAACATAACATTAACGTGAGCACACAAGATGTGCTGGAATGCAATAGTGTTTGATAGTTCTCTCCTAACTCAAGAGGCAGGGGCTCCAGCTAAACGCTTGTACGTGCCACTATTGACTTGTAAAATAAATAGTTGACAGGAGCAGAATTATGGGCGGAGTTCAGAGTAGGTATTTTATTCACATGCTTTCATTGCGACTTTTTATCACTGTTGCTCAATTAACGTTCATGTGAAGTAATGGATCAACACAGTCGAAATAAAACTTTCCCAACTTATTCATTTGTAGAACTCATGTCAAATAATTTAGGAATCTTTTAAGTGATTTTTAGATACTGATAGATGTAATCTCCCCATTTTCTTTTCATCCATGAAAACAAGAGGTATACAGGGAGCCCTAGCTTCCTCCTTTCGTCACTTAACAGAAAACAAATATAAGCTCTCTTTGTGTTATATTTCACAGCCAGAATCGAACACTTCAACAACATCAATCCATTTGTCTGTGATATATAAAACTAAACGTTTTGGAATGGTATTAACTAGAAGCTAAGCTACTATACATGGCAGGACGACTGATGCGCACTTTGGCTAACGTTATCATTGGCAGAGCTAGGCAGTTAATTTTGTTACTCAGCTGTCAGCTCTTCGTGCTTCTGATATTACTTTAAAAATAAAATTATCAGTAATTAAATTCGCACACGATAAAGTATTGGTCTCGCAAGATGCACTAAAACCGAATCTGGTGCTGTAGGTATAAGAAAAGGAAGTGACAATTACATAAACCAGGTTCCCCTAAAATTTAATTTCCGTCAAAATATTAATTACTGAATTTTCAGAATTTCATGGCTCTTCAGTGTTAACGCGGATCCTCTTTCTTGGTAAAGGCATCATGTAGACGTTAGCTACATTTCACTGGCTATAGGTCAGTAAAGCTAACAGATCAGATTCCATCGATCCTGCAGTATAAACTTCTGCAAATGCATTTCATGGTTTTCCTCATTACTATAGGATATATCGAATTGGATCTCGCGGTGCACGTTGCCGTTGCTTATTTGACATTCTGCACTCCCAATTTAAATAACAAATCCCCTTCCTCTACTGCAGCAAAGACCTCAGCTACTACCGAAAATAACAGATCATTTCCCAATGCTTTCATGTCTCTCCAAATTACCTTTACCAGAAGAAAGAGTGGAAACTGCCTGGAAACTTTCAGTGCCCAAAGTTACGTATCCTACCTCCGTAACAAACACAAAACTTATACTCACTCTCTACTCTTCTCTTTCCTATCTCTGTCCCATGGTAGCCACTTTGCCTTGAATAAGTTATTAAAACAGTGAAAACATATCCGAAAATTTAGCACTAATTCGGCAGTTAGAAGTGCTGACACTCAGAAACAGGATCCTCATTGTCACCTCTTTTGCGATTAATACACTTCATTTATACTGTAAAATGTAGATGAAGGTCCGTGTTATGCTATTCGAATATCGACAAGGTCCTATTGTGCCCTTTCCTAAATCAGGGTGACCAACTTCAGAATCGTGACCTCGCCTAAGTATATACCCTTTAAAGCAGAAGAAATATTAAGAGAGCCAGCGACCCATCCCACAAAATACAGTGCTCTTCAAATTTTGTGGGACTCAGAAACGAAAGGAGAATGAGGGAGAAAGGGCGTGGCACATATTAGTTACAGCACATGAGTTTAATTCTAAGTGTTGGTGTATTGGTGTTTTCTTTTGTGGCGATGCGACTTTAAAAATTCGAAATCAAACAGATATATTCTGGCAAGGATGGAAGTACGCCTGTGTACTGCACATGTATAATTACGTCTCCTCTGAAACTATCGCTAAAATGAGTTCGATGTCGTACACACTCTGAGCCAACAATGTTTTGAACTCACAAAGGCAGGAAACGCATTTCTTAACTTGAAGTGACTTTCTCACTATCAGGGACAAAATGGTAAAGATTGTAATGCTCGTGGTCAAGAAATCCAGCTTAACTTACTATTCACATTAGAAATAGTCATTATGGAATTTTAAATGTTTAGTTACTGACAACTCACAAATCACATTTTGAGGAGCACTGCACATGATCCACACCCATGACGTTGGAACCCCATGCGAATTAAAAGAGGAGTTACTTCGACACTTATGTCAATGCAGAATTATGGCACCTTTTATGACTGCATCCGGTATTCTCACTTTCCGTTACTGCTGCGGTATACTAAGCCCCTACACTCTTTCGGTTCCACTTTTTGTAGGTCCACTCTGCGGTCCATCATCTTCTTCGTATCATGCTGTCATAGGACATGGTAATCGTGCCTATAGGTTTTCCAAGTTTAAAGGTGAACTCCTACTGGTACCCTTACCAGAATTGCGACAACCATGAGCCACAACACAACATTGACTGTTCTATGCACAAAGGGCAAGGCCTCGTCTGCAGTAAGTCACCCTGTATAAATACCTTAAGAATACTTTTTGGATGATAGCGCGTTCATTATTCTTTGGAATGTCTGTGATGATAAGCCGAGGAAGGAGTATGAAGAAGGTCTGGCCGTTGTTGTGGTGACATAAGCTTCTCCCGATCTTTTAAAGAAGAAACCTTCGTCTAAATAATCAGGATAATCCATCATGCTGAAAGTATATTTTGCATAGTAGATTGCTGCAAAAGCTGAGTAGATAAGTAGAATTGCAGTGATGACTTGGAAAGCGGCCCAGAATTTATAAGATCCTTCGTTAATCAGAAAATCATAGTAGCTTGATACTGCATCTCCCTGCCGGGGCTCTGCCACTGCGTTAGGCTCCGCAGAAGGCATAACCTCGCCTTCTCGCGTCTCATCGCGTCCTGCCATGGACTGACGGCCGTTCCGTGAGGTTTCACTTGTACCTGAACTCCTGCCTTCATGTCTAAGACTTTCAGAACCGTCTCTTGTCTCTTCTGTATATCTAGAGCCTGTGTATCCGTAAGGGACCAAGTCTGTTCTGTAGTTTCCATTTGTTCCTGCTCTTTGAGATCCGCTGTTGGATACCGTAGCGGAACTGATTCCTCTGAATTTCCTTCCATTCGGAGCTGTCATTTCCAAATTGTCACTCACTGGGTAATTTTCTACTTGACTACTAGACTTGTTATGTGATTCTTGCAGTGGATTTGGAGGATTACTGGACAATGTATGGCTTTTAAATTCTGCATAGTCTGAAGGATCGACTCTGTCATCGCAGTTCACTCCTTCCCCAGCTTCTCTGTTTGTTTTGCCTTCTCCTTCTCCATACCTCATGCCTGAACACCCATTTCTTCTATAAGAAATTCTGTCGTCAATTCGAACGCCTTCCCGACCTCTGTGAAACTGAAAAGATCGAATTTCGTAAGAACTTCTGCCCCTTCTTCTGGAAGGCTCATATTTTTCCCCATTATCAGCCAAGAATCTGTCGTTCTCTAATGAATGGGCTGCGATATTTTCTCTATTCTCCGCTTGCATGTACACACTTGTGCCTTGCATTTCACCGTGTACTCCACTAGAGTTCTTATTATTGTCGGTGGACTGTTGTTGCTGTTTTTGTGCTGACACGAGGGAATTCCTTGATGTGTCATAATTTTGCAGGTCGTAAAAGAAATTCGTGTTTGGTAACCTCGCGACGGGTCTGTGAATAACAGAAACAATAAAAAGATTATTCTTTACTTTTATCCTTCCTATCAACACACTACATAACGGATTTCATAATTTAGAATTTCGAGACACGCGGTCTATAAGAATAACAAATTTTCGTTAATCGAGGTACAAAAGCAGGAAACTTTGTGTGATTTTTATTCATTCAGTTAACACTCAATAACAGATAAAACTCTTTCCACTTTCAAGGAAGTCAGCTACTTATTCAACTGGTTTACCATTGCCTTGACATATTTTAAGATACAGAATTAGGCTATATCAGAAAAGCTATTTACGTAAAAGATTAACGTAACAAGTGAGCTAATTAGGGAAAAGGCAGGCAAAATATTTGTGACTGCGAAGTTGAATAAAATTTTGTAAAGAAAGTAACAAATATTCTGGCTTCATAGAAGTCAAGGAATTTATTAAATAGCTGAGCGTAGGCCGTGTTATAGCTCAGACGGTTAGTCGCCGGCCTCTCACAACAGACGCCCGGGTTCGATCCTGGGTCATTCAGTGTGTGATTTGTGGTGGACAAAGTGGCAGTGGGACAGGTTTTTCCCCGAGTACTTTGGTTTTCTCCGTGTCAGTTTCATTCCACCGGTGCTCCATTACTTGGAAAAACGGAAAAAAATTAATCATCTTCATCACAGGGTTGCACAATATGCCTCAAGGCTGCAGCGCTTCCGTAACATCTGCTGCGGGTTCTTCACCCTCAAAAAATAGCTGAGCTACTATCAGCTTATTGAGAATGACTCTACTCCATGGGTATAAATACACGCTATTCCGTCTAACACAACACTTCTTAATTTATTTTTACACTACATGTTTCGATCAATATCGAGCATCAGGAGGCGTTTTTACAAATCCTTAAAAACAAGGTAACATGTTGCTATTTGTGGATTCTCTCAAATGTTACAATGTACGTATATATTACAATAAAATCGTAACATTGATAGTACTTCATGTAGCTATTAAGTTGTGCTAATTATTGTTGTATTTTATGATTGTTTATGATGCCAGTTCCTAAATAAAGGTTAGAAATTGACTTAAAATTTAAGTAAAAAGTTTTGTATTTAAAACCTTATACGTTGGGTAGAGTAATTATCTGGCCACTTATCTTGACTGTTGTTTCGCTTTTTAATTTTAAAATTTTTGGTTTGTTGCGCAGGTTAATCTTGCTTGCTTGGATGTCGATGGGATTACTTGATGAATGCTCCATGAAGTTAGTTGCAGAGAATAGTTCGAAGAGAATGTGCTATAGTGTATAGTAGGTGCTTGTGCTTAAGGGGGAATATTAAATCAATAGGAAACAAATTTTCCCGGTCTGCGTGTAACTTTTACCTGTTGTTGTCTGTCCTCGCCGCATGCACCAGCACACACGTAGTCAGCAGGATTGTCCACCTGTGTCTCGTCCTATATGTCATTTCTGCAAAGCAATGGCAGTGGTGTTAACTTCCTAGAGCGAAATGAGCAACGGCTGTGGGCTATTGTAAGTTGCTATACGGTACTCTTCTCAGCTGGATTATGAAGTGTTTATATCCTGAATGCAAGACACACAACCCATCTGTAAATTTTATCGCAATATGATTTGAAATCACTGTAATTCTAAGGAAGGGCGAGGTTAAAATTTGTGAAAAAATATTCTTTGGGAGAAAGTTCTTGCTTGTTTCTGATAGGCAAAGAATTTTGCTGTTAACATTTTATATACATGTGCAAGGTGTATCAGGTCTCTTGCACCATATACTTACTGGATACTAACCTACCTTTCTGGTATTTATTTCAGAAAATGTATTTATTAAAACATTAATTAAAACTCCAAGGAGCAGAGTCCTTCTTAAGAAGCTAGCAGGTCCTCAGCTAGTCAAGAAATTCCCCGCGTTTTATGGAACCCGAAGATTCATTACCGCATTCACAAGAACCGCCACCTGTCCCTAACCTGAGCCATATCAATCCAGTCCATGCCCCCCATCCCACTTCTTAAAGATCCATTTTAATATTATCCTCCCATCTACGTCTGGGTCTTCCAAGTGGTCTCCTTCCCTCAGGTCTCCCCACCAAAATCCTGTATGCACCTCTCCCCTCCCCCATACATGCTACATGCCCCGCCCACCTCATTCTTCTTGATTTGATCACCCGAATAATATTTGATGATGAGTACCGATCATTAAGTTCCTCATTATGCAGTCTTCTCCACTCCCCTGTTACTTCATCTCTCGTAGGCCCAAATATCCTCACCAGCACCCTATTCTCAAACACCCTCAGCCTATGTTCCTTCCTCAATGTGAGAGACCAAGTTTCACACCCATACAAAACGACAGGCCAAATTATAGTTCTGTGTATCTTAAACTTTGTGTTTTTGGATAGCAAACTGGAAGACAGAAGATCCTGCACCGAATTATAAAAGAATTCCCCGACTTCAATCTGCTCTTAATTTCTTCCTGAATGGAATTTCGATTCGTTAGGGTTTTCCCCAAATATTTGAACTGTTCTACCCTTTCCAAGGATTTATTATATATCTTTATGTTGTGATTTTGTCCTACATTCTGATCTCGAGACATGACCATGTACTTAGTTTTCTCAGCATTTACTTCTAGACCAATCTCCTTACTAGCGACTACTAAAGCTTCTGTGTTTTTATTAAAACAGTATACTAATAAATGTACTCATTTTGCTTTTTTGAATGTTTTTTTATTTTGTTGTAAACTTAGTCTGATGAGATATTTCTTTCTATAGACCGATGTATTATTCGGATTATTCTACTTAAAGTTATTACAAATATATTCCTACAGAAATGAAAATTTACATAAAATTAGATATTCTTCCGTTCTTTCAAACTTTATGTTTCGGACTTACAGCAAATAAATTGCCATATGTAATACAATTTCTCCTAGAGGATTCCATAAAAGATATTTGTCACTTAGTACTTTGTGCGTACAAATTGATGATGATTAAGGAAACAAAATTTTTGACTTTCAACAATTTCGACTCTTAACAACGCTGTGTTAGCTCGGAAGCTGCTTATGAATATTGGATTTTAAATAATGACTAAGGAAGCTGCGTTAATGTATTTCACAGTAATATGACATCATTTTCAAAGTAGTGAGCTCTGTGTGTGTGTGTGTGTGTGTGTGTGTGTGTGTGTGTGTCGGTAGAAGCTAATCGAATTCAGCATGGATATTTCTCTGTAAGCCCCCTTCCCATGTCAGTGTTCATAACTCTAGGCCCTAAATCCCAATATTTCGGGCGTAAAACGTTGAGAAGCGGAGTTCACTGATGTTCTAAATTTTATATGGTGGTGCATCTTTAATAAATATGTGGCTCTTAATGTAATTCGTAAATAAAATCTAAGTCCATGGAGCAGAGTCCTTATTGGAAATCTTCAAGTATCGTGGGTAGTGAAAAAAATTACCGTTTTTAAGAAACCAAAGTTTTCATCGTGCTAATATGAGCTATCTTTTGAACGGTTTCCACTCACAGACTAATCCAGTCTACATTCTCACGTCTAATTTCTTTAAGATCGAGATTAATACGACTGCTCTAGCTATAACTAATTCTCCCACAGGTTTTCCGACCTTCTCGTGCTGTTTTCTCCAGCCTTGTCTTGCGTCCTACCCCTTAGGTACTCCTCACTTCTTCTCAAGCATACTCACTTGGTATTCTTCCATTAGGGCGAGAAACCAAGTTCTAAGCCCATGCAAACCAATTAATAGAATTGTAGTTTTGGTAACTTTTTATGTAGGGCAGGGGAAGACTAAAGGGGAATAAATTCTAGACCTATTGCCATGCATTTAATCTGCTGTTAATTTCATGATGAATGCAATATTATTTTGTTACTGACATTTTCACACAGTCTTTATTACGTCATTGCGTTTTAAATATGCCTATTGAACGCCAGAGTAGTATAGTTTTCCTTACCAAAAAAAGCGCCAATACAATAAAAAAATGCTTTTTGTAAACGTCTGATAATCCTTGCAATCTAGACTGGTGCAGTTTTACGGAAGCCTCAAAACGTGTTTCCTCTTCATATTTACACAGAAAGTAAAAAGTAAGTAAATAAATAAATAAACATTTTGCATAATAACAGAACCCAGACCGCAAAAGTGAGATCGCCGTCCCACCTAGGTCACATTTATTTATTACAGGGTATACACAAAATAATGGTGCGGTTTCCATACTAAATACATAGTAAACCGCACCATTCTTTTGTGTATGCCCTGTATTTATTTAACGAAGCCGTGTTTACTTCAGACTATAGTGTCGAAACTTAGGACGATTAGTGCATAAGGAATTGGAAAGGATGTGATCTCATTTGAGGTGCTATCCCGTTACTTTCCTAGCAAGACTGAGGAAATATAAGAGGAACCTCAACAGGAACAGTCATTGCCCATTGGAGATTCAAACCAGGCACGTCCCAAATAGCACTGAATGCAAGACACTTTATCTTACTCGGTGTGCAAGACCCTGAGCCGGCCATAAGGTTACTCTTTAAGTAATATTTACTGACTATAACTGTTACTGATGTTTCTCTATGTTGCCCGTGAACATTTTCCCAGAAAATGAAACATGGAATAAATACACTATGAAGCATGGTCCCTTTTAAGAGGCCGATAGTGCTTCAGCTGGTCGAGAAATTCACCATTTTTTGTAGAAATAGAAGATTTATTGCTATGCTCATAATAGTCGGCCATTGGACCCCGTCCTGATTCAGTCTAATTCAGTCCACTTTCACATTCTTTTTTGTTTTAAGACCTAACTTAAGATTACTCTTCCGCAAAATTTAAGTTCAGTTCTCCGACATGTTCTCTAAGCTTAATTCTTCTATTAAAGTATATTTGTTGCCACAATGTAAAATTTGCTTCTACTTACTAAATGCGACGATCCATTAAACCTACTAGATTCTACCATTAACCAAAAAATTATTTAGGCTTACAGGTTTTGTACGATCGCCATGTTACAAAATGCTTGTAATGTGCGTGTCATTAGAAAACGGACACTTTAAATCAGAATGCCAGTAAACAACAAATGAAGGGGGGAGAGTAGTGAGTATCAAATATCTGTTTTGATTGCATGTCTGGCCTCGCTAATGCAACACACGTAACTTTGAAAGCATAAAGTTCAATCCAATGAAACCTGTCTGAAACGGAACCGGGCATAAAGGAAACCCGTGTTTAGCGGAAAAGTCTTACAGTCACAGGGATATAAGTTAAAGTATCTCTATGAAAATATGCCTTGCTGTAGGTTGCAGGCAGGCGTCACTGTAATATGACTGCACATTTCAAATAAGTGTTTATCCGAATGCAATATGTGCCTAAAATAAACAAGGGGGAAAATAGAAAGAAAGAAAAAAGGAAAAAAAAGAAAGAACGAAAGAAGGAAGGAAAAGGAAATTTGAAGAATTAAGGACTCGAACTTGCATCTTTTATCTCCGAAAAATACTAGTCTCATGTGGGCTAAGAGTTAGTAGGCTCTGGATATTGAAACGTGAATCTAAACTTGGCAGCGGAACATAGACAAGCATCTCGGGAAGTTAATAAACTTTATCGATATTTATGTTTTAATTAGATGTGCGCGTTCACACACGCATGTTGAACACAATAACCAAACACAAGTACCTGAACAAGAAATTTTATTTTGTAAACACAGAAATATTACATCAGGAAAAAGAGTTTAAAAGTGACAGTGACTTCAGTTGCTCCAAAAATGTATCAGCATGTAGATGATTAAACTCGAGGTGTAGATTAATTTGACCCTTATCAAAATCCTATCAAAACCGAAAGACAACTAACAAATAATTCAATATAGTCTTCTCGGGCGCACAGCGGCGTCAAAAGAACGCGCCCGAGAAGACTATATTGAATCATGTCGCCGCGAAAGTTTTAAAACTTATAACTAACAAATAATCTTCTCTTACTACAAAATCCTGGAATAACGGTCAGAAGGCTTGAAATTGTTGTTGGATCTTCTCATAACAGCAGTCTGGATTTTCCCGCCCCTAATATGCACTAACACTTGTCCGGATATTCAGTTCCTTTTTTTAAGTTTATCATCCCGTTGTATTAGTTACAAAATAAAGAAAAGAAGAGCCGTGAACACAACTGTATATTTGTGATGACGGCTCATTATTCCTTTATATTTAGTTTCTTCTTCTCATCTAATCACCTAAAAGCCCTGTTTTACATGAAACTCAAACACAACAAGGCGACAGGATTTACACAAAATAAAGCATAAGTAACGTAAAATATTTAACTCTTTTAAGGCCTGTAATTTTACTAGAAAAGTTGTTGTATAATGTATACTCGATACCGATGTCAATCGAAAAGGAATTGTTTACCAACACAGAAGACGCTTGTCTCAGTCTGAAATTTGGCTTTCCGTTCTTCTGGGATATTGTGCTGCGCCACTGGGTAGTATGAAGTTTCAATAATCGCAAAGCGAAACGGCCCAACATCAAACAAGAACGGATAGCTCAACTGCATCGCTGTGAAAGCTTCAAAATTCCCAGCACCCTAATCTTTCATCGACTTAAGTCCGTTTAAATTGCTCAAGTACCTAATTAAAGCCATTCTCAAACACGGTATAAAGCCTATATGAAAACTGTCGTATCCTACTTGTGAGTTAGTTCCAAGACGTTTTAACTTTTTAATCAATGCTATCCAGCAGCAAACATCATATATATAGCAATTAACTCGATTACCGAGTATCATATATTAATGTTTTATCATTTACCTAAGCTTAACATATGCGTAAATTTCTTTCTTGCTGATAAAGGTAAAATTCACTCTATAACAGGCCATAAAGGCCCAGAGGGGGAGTAGAGATATAGCTCTACTCTTTCTTTAACCTCGGCGCTAGATGGGGGTGGGTGGTCAACGCCACGCCCCGGCCGCTTTACCCCCGGAAATGACCCGGTACCCATTTTACAGGAGGCTGGGTAGGTCCCAGGGCCGATCTGGACGGGTGCGGAAAATCTCGCCCCCACCGGGATTCGATCCCCGGACCGTCCAGCTCATAGCGAGTCGCTATACCGTCTGAGCTATCCCGGCCCACCTCTCTTGCTGATATCTAATAAAAAGTTCTCCCTAAATTTTCTGTAATAAGAAAGCTCTCGAATAAACTTCAGGAATTGTGGTAACAATTAATTATAAAATATTTCGATAAAGTGAATACGCAATTTTTTCCACTGATACGTCGTATCGATGTATCGATGTTAACCAAAACGCATAATGTTTTTCTGCTCTTGTATGTCCGTCCTGCCGATTATCTGTGAAAACAGCAGATATTTGCAATAAATAAATATATATATATATATATTTATTTATATGAACGTATAATAAGGTACGAGAAGTACAAACAGGGCGCGTGGAAAGTGTGATCTGAGAAAGAGATAAAGAATCATGAGTGTGAAAAAACTTTCACCCTTCAGTGGTGACATAATTTCCATAGGTACTTAATATCACAAAGAGACGTCCACGTTTACAATTCAGGTAGAAAAGAAAATACCATTTTCATACTAGGTTCAAATGTAACATTTAAATGTCTGCACGCGGAAATAGGGCAACCGTTGACTTTCAGTATTGTCACGATATGAACCGAATTCTAACAGTATCTGGCAGGATTTTCCTAATTTGAATTGCAGATGCATTGAAATATTGTTTGGAGAGTGTTACCAGGAGAGTGTTAATGTGCTGTTTATGACAGCTAAACATGGTAGCAACATGTGACTGAGAAGCCATGTGACTAGCGAACGGACAGACTCCGATCTGTGAAACCGAGAGGGCTTGTGTAGAGGCAACACTTTCTGAAGTAATATCCCATTCAAACCCAGCTTTGCTACCAGCGGCTGTCCTGACATGATTTTGTGGTTTAAGGTATCTTTAGGTGCCACGATTATATGTTGAAATATGAGAAGAATGCCTCCTTCCAAACCTCTGATTTCCAATAAGACGTGATTTAACATATTGTTACAACAGTGCTGTAAAATAATGGAAGATTCAATACATCAATCCTAGGCTAATTCATTCCGTGGTGAGATCTTGGGTTCTATATTCAAGTACGTGTGCTTGTTCACATAAGCAATATGCTCACCGACTCTCTGCTTGTGATTTAACGAAGTTCGGTGACAAATGGACCTAAACCACAGCCATCAATCAATCAATCTCATCTATCCATCCATTTGTCGCAATAGGCCACGGCGGCTTATAGCCTACCGCTTCCTGGGACTCTAATTTTGTTTTAAGTCATTTGGTGGGACTCCCTGGACGGGAGGATGTCGGCCTGTCGCATGGCACATTACAACACATTACAACAAAAACACAGAAAAAGGGCAGACATTCTTGCACAATAAGGCCCCGGTTAGGATAAGAAAGCATGATTCCAGTTTTCGAGCTGTTGAACGCGCAAACCTTATGATCTGCTTCAATCCCAATATAATATAATCACATTTAATATCATTCTTGGGGTGCGACAGAAAGTACAATATAAGTTACGTGTTTTCTAGTCTTGACTTTGAATATTTGACCTGAGAATTTGTCTGGTTAGACAAATCAAGTGTGTCGAGATAGATTTGAGAGACATATTTCGGCGTTGAAGTGTCATCCTCAGGCCCAAATATCAAATACATACACCAGCAATAAAACCCTGTAGGACTTGAAATTTTATTTATGTTTCTTACTTGAAATATTCCAAAAAATCTAATTTTTAAGCGGGATATTCTTGACATATGCGTAATTGGATACAGTAGAAACAATTTCAAAATTGATTTATTTTACATTCTAAGACCTGGATGCAAGGAGAAATGTTTTTTCGACTCCCGGTAGGGGCAATAATTTTGTAACTTCTCCAAATCGTCCAAACCGTCTCTGGGATCATCTTTCCTCCTATTCAATGTGTAATGGGGCTCTTCCCACGTGGGCGAAACAACTGGAGCGAGAAGCTTGCTCCACTCACTTCCACCTACTGAAGAGTTTAAGAATGAGTGGAGCTATAACTCCTCTCTCGCGTATGCCTTCATGGCTTGCGCAGGGGCAAATTCGCCTTTACTTTTTTTACATAGGTATTAACATATTTCTGTTTTAACAGTTAACAATTTTTACACGTCCTACATATGTTTGTATGAAGCATATTACTTTACAGTCCAATTACTTTAAGCAGATTATATTTAGATATAAAATACCAGGCTTAAATCTCGGTATTAAACATGTCTGTCCTGACTGTTAATGCATGAAATGCTAGGCTATGAAATAGTAAACCCAACCGTTCATAACGTATGATTAAACTAGTCACGTAACAAAACAGTACCAGTATGTCAATAATATTGTTGCTGTTTCTGAGCTAACACATAGCATTTTTTCTTTGATATTATGAAAAGACCTTGTTTCCCTGCTTTTGCAGCAAGTGATTTGCTTTCTGAGGCTATGTTCCACGTGTTATTTTGCGATACGTGTTTGCCGTTGGGATAAGCCTATATTTAAGCACATTCACAAAGGAGGCTCTGACAGTTGAGTCATGGCCATATACTCCTCTTTGAAAGAAATTCCACTATCAGGATTTTAAGTTTTGCTAAACATTAAACTGATCTGTTGCATATTTGAAGAGTCTTAAATAACCAGTGCAGGTACTAATGGGTTTACTTACTTGGCTGTCGGTTGTGTTTGAGGAACCATGAGTACAGCCTCCGTGTCCGGCACAGTTCACTCAGCGAGAGTCGTCGATCCAATAATTAGCCATTCCGGACGCTGTGTCTCCACGCACCTGCGGTTCAGAGTAACGGGTGGACTGACAGTTCTAATTCTCAATGCAAACTCACAGACAGCTCCTGACCTCCATGACCAACGGGAAACTAATATTATTAATTACACAATGGAGTTAACCGCAATAAAACTTTTTAATTTTTTAAAGCTTGCCGTAATGAACGAGTTTTCTAGTCATTTATCACGGGCAATGCCTTTTCGGGATACCTTATGCATTTGCTTTCATTCAGTGACTTCAGTGGATGTGATGAGTCTAGCAAAATTTCAAACTCTCAGTAATATGAGACTTAGTGATCCATTTCCACACTTTTGTCTACTGCTTACAGACTTCTACAGCTGTAAATCTGTCAACATTTGACTCCAACTCCTTGTATAGTCATCATGTTTGTAATTGTTGATATATGAGAGAGGTTGTCTCTGCGCTCGCCATTGACATCACACTGGGCTGTTTAGGGCGGGTTCCACTAACTCGTAACTTCGGTATCAGATGCAGGTTAAGTGATAAACTTCACGTGCTGGCCCCTTTACCCCTGGCGAAAGAGCACCCGATGCGGAGTAACTAGGAGGATAAGTGGGCCCCGGAGTCGATCTGGACCCTTTCGAGAAAAAAAATCTCTTCTTCCTGCCGGGAATCGAAGGACTTAACTTTTCTCTAAAATCTCATCTTCAAGTCTCAAACTCTCTAGTTCTGCATTGCACGTTTCGACGTTCTCGGAGCTTCAGGCACTGATCATTCCTTGACGCGGTGCCGCACCCCAGAAAATGGAGAAATCACCATTTTACTTCTCTGAATTTGAATTTTTTAGCGTATTTTTCTCGGATGGTCGAAACTGCAAGTATAAATTCTGTTAAACTACCGTTCAACGGATGCTAGATCTTTTGCTGTCCTCGGGTTCCAATGCATAGGTTTACTTGCTATTAGAGAGGACAACTTTTTAGCGTTTTATAAGCCTTTTTTTTTTTGGGAAACTTCTGAATTTTCAACACGTTTGGAAGTGTAACCCTCCCTTAGCTGATAACTGCATATAGTAGCAGAAATGGACAAACCAATGATTTACATAGATTTCTAGACAATCGGCACATGAAGGTGGTAAGGTTGTCAGCCCTACGCACCGGCCGCCTTTACCCCCCAGGAAATACTCCTGGTACTCATTTCTGTTAGAGGCTGAGTCGACCAGGGCCATAGTGCGACCGAAAGGATTATGTCAATGAAAAATTCCAATGACACCATCGGGAATCGAACCCGCGACCTTCCGGCTTGTAGCGCAGTGCCTCAACCAACTGCGCCACCGCGTGCCCCCTGATTTACATAGGTCAAAGTAATAATAAAGTTGTCCTTTTACACTCTGCAGAGGCATACAAGAATATTCGAATTATAGCTTCCCCCATTCTTAACATCGGCATTAGAAAGAGGTGAGGGATGACCCACTTTTTCCGCCCTCTTTACTAAAGAGGGAGTCCCAAGTACCAATTGAAACTGAGGCTGGATTTGCTCCAGAGTGGGTCTCTAATTTTTGGAGAAGGGGGTTTTCTTAGCTCAAATCATGTGTCAGGATTTTAACTTAGGTTTACAAGCCTGACTATAGATCTGATAACCTATTGGATTTGCACATTACTGCATTTATGTGCAAATTAACGGCGATTAACTTATTCCATAGAGCAAAATCCTTTGTGTGATACTTGAAAATTCTCATCAGGACGAGAAGTGCTCCATATTTTATGAAACTCTGGGACTTTTCTCCATTTTCCGAAGAATCCGTTACTGGACACACTCCAAGATAGATAAATACAGCCCATATCTTCATAAAGTCTGCTTCAAGATCAAATTTGACATATTTCTCTTACTTAAGCCTGCATCCTTTCTGTCGAAATAACAATTCTTCTGACCTCCCTAATACGGAACTTAATGCAAGAGGGTACATTACAACAAGACCTTGTAAATATTCGTAGGTATGGGGTTAGTGTTCATCCCCCCCTTGCTTGTTGGACGTCCACTTTAATTGTGAAAGTAGTTTGCTCTTCTTTAGATTATATTCTTAAAATATTATCTCAAATTTCTAACCCAAGGCTAAAGCCAGCAAAAATATTAAGGTGACATGCCCACACTCAACGAAACAGAAAACATAAACATTCAAAAAGTTCGTTTAACATTTACCACTTAAGGAGCTGGGGGAGCGGGGGTGTAATTACCTTTGGAGTCAAGAGTAATATTTTGGTAATTGTCCGATAATATCGCAGAAAGATAGCTTGCTACTAGAGAATTCTTTATAACGAATTATATGAGATAAACAGGGCATTGGATTCCTTTTTTAGCATGCTTTCCTTTTAGAAAGAAATGCAGACTCAATGGGTCACCATGCTGTCTGTGGGCCTGTGTATTTTATTCATTTCAATTGTAAACCAAAGGACTGGTTTTCAAACAACTTGTTACTGACATTATGCCATTTGGGGAAAGCCTAAACTCTTTAATTTTTAATTTCCTGTGATCACTAGACCTAATAAGAATATGGTGAAGGCAAAAATATTATATGTGGCAGCACAATGCAGGTCAATGCTTGGTTTGGCTGCAGTCGAATGATATGTTTATTTGATTTCAGCAGTATGTACCTATTTATGTAGTGCGACTTAGGTTTGAGCGGTAGGATAGTGCCTGGCATTTGAGTTCTGCCTTTATATATATATATATACATTTATTTATTTATTTACTAGGTCATATATATATTTTTTTAGGACTGTGGGAACATGCGGATATATTTTTCACGCTTCAGAATATTTAGATGTTTATAACTGTGTTGGCCCTTCTAGGGCCGAATATTTTTCGTTTTGGGCGAATTACTTGCTTTGCTTCAAATTACTGACAAGGTTTAAAGATCCAAACGTACTTTATATACAAGAAGTTTGTGCAAATTTTTAACATGCCAGCATCAGCAGTGACTCGTCAGTAAATAGAAAAAAACAATTCACTCAAGTATATGCCAGCAAAACAATGACACAACATTTTATCATTGTATAAACAGCTTAAGAAAACGAAGGTTTTCTGAAATCAATGAACTGTGATGATCGAAGGTATTCATTTTTTAGCTTTTACAAGTTCAATTAAAACTAAGTCATAAAATACCACACCATTACTGAAGGCACCCTTCAATTTGCGTTATTGTGTGTCCAAGACCTTCAAAAATGAATGTGAGGCCCACTAAGGGAATGTCGGGAACAAGTTATTAGTATCTAGAACTTGCCTAGCATACAAGCCTTGCTAGAAGGAGCCAGTCTATTCTTATCGAGCACAAACATTGTAGATTATCTCAGTGAGCGAAAAGATGACAGAGATTAGATTCTACTCAGGAATAAAGATTTGGCCTCTTGCCTTCCCTGTGTCTAGACGGACACTCAGAAACCTACTATGGATAATGTTACAAGAGTGAGGCAGAACCATAATTCAGAATGACTTTTTTCCAATGTCACATGATTAGCATCTGTTAAACTCTCCTGCACGTGTGGCGGCGACAGGCACTGCACTAATTTTTGTGGGTTCATTCACCGGTGCGGCGTTGACATTCTTCAGACAAAAAATAACATTTCTTTTACACACGATTGCAAGAATGAGTGACCGAACAACCGAGTGACTGACTGACTGACCGACCGACAGACCGACCGATGCATGTAGTGATTGGCTGAAGACAGACTGGCAGATTGACTGCTACTACAGTACACAGAGTTCCTTGATCACTATCCAGAGGTAACACAGTTGATACAAAAATCCCCGGCTAAAACAAAACCAAAATTTTCGGTGGAGTTTTAATGAAATTATATTATTGAACTCTGTCCTGGTCCAGTTCAATTCAGTTCAGTTCTAAGACATGTCGCCACGTCACTGGATATCTGCTTCCCGACGTTTCGAGAAAGGGTATTGGTCTCATCTTAAAGGTTCGAAATAGTCAAGAGGAATTCCTTCATGTTTCTTGGACACTTGACTCCTGAAGATGAGACCACTACGTTGTCTCGAATCGTCAGCAACTTCATATCCCAGAAGAACTGATACCTCATCCACACCTCTGCGTAAACATAAAAACTAGTACAATTCATTTCAGTTTGGTGTAAGTCTTGACGTTCCTGTGAAATTTGTTTTAATATTAGCAAGCACTCTACTTTTAAAGTCTGTAAGGGTCAAAATACACGTTTCTAGGTATATGAAATTTATTTGAAAATACGTAATAGTACACAGCTTGAAAGAGATATTAAAAAGGTTTGATACTGGATATAGTTGTCGTCTTGTTTCTACAAGCTATTCGACCGTGCCACTTTCTGACACAGCATAATGTTATATTTTATTGTAATAACTACTCAGATGTCTTCTTTTCAATGTAAGGAGATAAAGGAAGAAAATAAGGAATATTCAAAACCCATTGCTTTCTTTTTAAACAAAAATCCAGAAATTAATATTTAATATAAAAAGTGTAAATTGTAGGCGTTTACCAGCCACAGTGCAGTCATGGGTTTGACTCCAGGAAACTGTCTTTCCTGCATTGGAATAAAATTTAAAAAGTCGGTAGATAGCGTATCTGCGTATACAAATAGCTCGTTCATATTCTTTAACCTAAGTTACAAAAGGGATTTCGTGCTCGAAAATATCGGAGTTTAAATTAGCGACTTCCTTGCGCTTCTGTGTTTCATGATATCGTAAACATCCAGTGAAGGTAATCGGAAGTGTAGAAACGTAGACCAGTTTCAGAGTTTTCTGTTGTCAGTCGACTGTGAAGAGACTTAATGGCGACTTCATCAGAAGAACAGCAGATAAAGTATGCAATGTAACTGTCTTCATTGCTGAAGCTTTCAATGTCAAATCAGACCAATCTCGTCTATAATTATTCAGTTATTTTCATTTCTTAATTTTTCGTTCCACATATTCCAAAACCCTCTAAGGCCTAGCAGGAACTTCGAAAATCAGGAACTCCATCTCCAAGCAGTTTAAATGAACAGGAACTCAAACAGATCACACTACAAAAACTTTTATTTTATTGCATGCGTTTATATTACATCATTACGACAAATCTCGCATTAAACGAGTACTATAAGTAACAGAGGAGAAATAAAGGAAGATATAACAAACTCTATCAACTTTATGCCTTCAGATAAGTATCAAGTTTACTTTTTTGCCAGATATTATTCTTATTGTGTAAGCAGATTGCTACTTATTTTCAACAATAAAAGGAGAATTTGTTTGTGTGGATGTCCATACACAGTGGCGTTTTTACCCGTAGGAACGTCCCTCTCAACTTGTCCTTCAGCACCATGGAGCCAGTATTCACAAACAACGCTATACAAACCAAGTTATTGCGGTGAAGGCAAGCATTATAACTGGTGTAGAATAAAATCTATAAATATTCTATAAACAAGCTTTAATTATGTTAACCGTTTCTAATAGTCTAATCTGTGTAGTTGAGTCATCGTTAAAATATTAAGCAACCTACAGAAGGTATTTTTTCTGAGGTTTTACACTTCAGATTTCATGAATTCCATATTACTTTTCACCGTATGTTACTTTGGCAGGTTACGAAGGAAAGCCACGTGGTATGGCAGGATGAAATGTCCCTGGAACTGGTCCATCCGGAATTGTTTTTTTTTTTAGCATAGAGTTGTACAGTTGTGATCGAAAAGTTGTGATGAAAGTTGGATCACGTTTGTCTAGATAATTTTATATTTAGAGGCTAAGGGACTTCTTAAGGCTGCGGCGTATCACCAACCCTTTTTAAAACATGTATCGACCTGAGCCTTAGGTATTTATCCAAAAGTTGTCATAAAATGGAATTACGGATTGGCCAAAACTTCCATCCCTAAAATTTATTTTTCGGGCGGTTAAGTGACAATAGTACAGGATACAGAAGACGCGGCGTACATGTGAAGGAAATGGGTGAAAAGTACACGAAATGGGAGTTACAGAATAATTTTTAAAAAAAGCTGAAAAAGTTGGACTTGAAGACAGAAATTATGACTGAGGCTGGACGAATTAAGGCGGTTAATAAATTTGGAAAAAGCAGTACAAATATTTCAGAGGTAGAAACAAGAATAAGAGATGGAAGAATAGTGGGTCGTGTGTTAAACTTTGTTTTGTACGGTAGAAATACTCTCAATAGAACAAAAAACTTATTTACCAAGCCTTTGTCCAAAGTATTCTCTCATATGGTGCAGAAACATGGACACTAAGCACGCAACACACTAATAAGCTACTTGCACCTGAGATGGATGTGTGAAGACCCGCACGGAAGTTTAGAAGAGAAAAGTTTCTAAATGACACCCGTTAGAGCATCTATGAAGTAAGAAAGAATGTATTCGAAATAATTGAAGAAAATCCGTTACGATGGTTTGGGTATATGAAGAGAATGCCAGGAAAGAAATTTCCAAGGAGAATCCTAGATTGTAAATCAGAAGGCAAATGGAGGGAAGACACAAGAAAAGATGGATTACGACTAACCATAGACTGGTAGAAGAGGATACTAGAGAAGAGGATGTGGAGAATTAGTTTTGGCTGCAGGAAAACCATTGCGCCGTGGTAAATTATTGGATGAATAAATAATGTAGTTGTATGGACTGCAGTTATTTTGGTTCCTGTATATGTCCTACTGAAAGATTCCGATCATTTTGTCAGTGATGAGTCACTTCACAACAGAACTATATACAATCCCTCCTGGAAGCTGCAGACTTATTAGGATCGTAGAAATAGGAGAAATAATGCTTATGTATATCGATGTTTAGTTGTCTCCAGGGCCTTCGTGATCATCTCTGTGGCCAGTTCAATTTCTCTTTTGTTGAACCCGTTGCCAAGAGATCTACTTGTCCAGTAACTGAGGGGGTATCTGATCTTGTGTCTTGCAATAGATTTCACAAGCAAAGTAGTTATATAAGCGGCGAAATATGCGCTGAAATACATGGGGATGTACCACAACTTCCGCCCTACATAGTAATATGTATAAGGCTTCTTATTCCTGTTTTCTTCTGGGCCAGGTGTAGTTTCCATGGGTTGGTATGTGCTGCTTGGGGGAGGCATATAATAGACAGAGTGGTGGTAATGTAAGTGATCGTGTGAATATGGTTTGTGTTCTTGTGAGTTAGGATCGTAATCGACATATGCATAATCTTGTAAATTATAGTGGGGAGGGTTTCCTTCACTGTGGTGGTAATAGGGGTACTTCGGCCGAGAGAGGCTATACGAATCTTCCATTAATTCTGTTGAAGGAAGAGTCTGATCCACGCGCGGTTGATTGGGCGGGGTTTTCTGTTCTGTGTTAGAAGGACTGTCAGATTGCACAGAGGACCCAGGATTAGGCTGAGGCATGTGGGAATCTGCTGGAGATATATCTATTGGACTGCCAGATTCGAGTGAACCCGAGGGCTGATTTGGTCTCATTTCTGTTTTCTGCATGAGTGAGGAAGTCAAATTAGGTGGCTGCAGTTGGTACTCTGAAATTGGGCGTTGCCGTTTGTTGCCGACATATCTGGGTTGGTACCTCTCTTGCGCCCTGTACACAGGATACCTTCGGAACTGCTGGCTGTAAGGTGGGCGATGTGCAGTTGAAGGTCTGTACTTTGATATCTGTGCCGCTGGATACCTCAGTCTGGGTGCAGTTCTTGGAAAACTTCTGCCCTCTGCATGGTTTCCTGAAGATGGAACACATTTATGCACTTGCCCTTAAGCAATACGCCAGGAAGATGCTTAAAGGACTTAGATTGTACTGATAAAATTTCTAAACACTTAGTTCAAAGCAGCATGTGCACGGTTTTGTGGACGTGTGGTTTCGGAGGGACCAGTCAGTTCACATGTTTCATTTTCGAAGTACTGAAACTATATCGATTAAATTTGGTATGTGGGTCAACATTAAAACTTGTTCAAGTACTTTTATTCCTTTTTAGTGTACGTAACACTGATTTGACACTAAGCTGAAGTGGAACTTCAATCGATACTATGTTTCGAACAATAGAAAGTTACCTTCAGTTTCGGTGACAATGTCGACAGCGGAAGATGCGGCATGACTGTTCTCGGACCATGGCTCTACCCTGCAAAACATGATGTTATAAGGCTGTGGCGCTGCTCCATTCAGTGTTATATTCACGTGAAGTAATGCGAAGTACGGACTTAACATCTGTCCCATACATATTCCCAAACACTTAATGGATTTTGTTTAAAACTGGGCACCGTGTCATTCTGAGGATTTTTTCTGGCTTATTCAGATTAACATCTCAATTAGGACTCCACCACTTCTTTCCAAATTCCCTTCAGTTCTTTATTTATTTGTCACCCTACTAGTAGCTCTATACAACCTTAGAGGCTGACAGCGTCTAAAACAAACCACAAAGAAGGAGAAATCAGAAACAAAATTTGTGTAAAGGGTTACTTGGTCCAAATATGACGAAAACCTACGAAACATATTTCTCAAGAACGGGTTTTGTAGAAGGGTACTTCACAGCTCACGTGTATATTTTTACATATTTAGCCACCGAAGCTCGTTATACTCCTACATGTTATTACAGCCGCATGAAACGTACCTGCCAGTTCTTCTATTCAATGGGTAACCGGGGCCTCTTTTCCCGAGAGTAATGTGGCCCGTGCATGTTAGCTCACTACTCACTTCCACCTAATCGTTATATTAAATTTACTTGTACTTTTACTATAAAATTGTTATTTACAACTGAGAGCCGCCACCCCAATTCCCAAGTTCCTAGCTTGCAGGATTTTTAGGATTAATCACCTTCGTAAGCAGAAGATAATTTTTGCATTCATTAACGATAAACAATAATGGATACAGTATTGCCAAGAACACGATGGGAAACTCATCATCTTCTGAAACGAGGGTACGTAAGTGTTTCTTTAACTCCCAGGTCGCAGTCTCCAATTTAAAACTTTATAAACGTAACGTTTTCTACAATGGCTGTTCCCGTATTTTGGATATATGTGACAGTTGCGACAAAGAATACTGTGAGAGAATTACGACAAAGTGATTCCTTCTGCAGACATCCATTGTTTGTTCAACAGGATTTTGAGTAGTTGCCGCGTTTAAGAGCAAAAAGTGATTACAAATTCACGTGGAACATGAAAATGAAAGTAGTTGTCTCGAAGATAAAACACAGGCCTGGAAACCTGTGCAGTTACAACTCATTTTCTTTGAAGTCTGTTGACAGCTTAGATGTTTTGCCAAGCAGTTTTCCTCTCGCTTTTTTTAATGTACGAGGCCTGAGAGGCAACATGATGGAAGTAGCAGTAACATTTTCTTCATTTGGAGAAGTTACACTTGTTTGCCTCTTAAAGCCATGTGACTGTCCTTGACCTAGCTTTATATATACGCTCTGCTCTGGCGGCTAATATAATAAATATACCTTACAGCAGTTTGCCTATTCATGGATCTCAGTGTTATGACAAACTAAAAGCACACATTTCGTTTTTCAGGAAAGACTAACTTACACCACTTTGCCTTTCATCGGCGCATACGTATACAAAATATACGCTGATTGTACAAAATTAAGAATAGTAACGACAAAAGCAAGAGCAAATTTTGGCCTGCCAGGGCATTTAGATGTGCTGGATCTATCTCTCATTACGAATGATTGCGTCAATAGCGTTTAACATTTATATATTATGTGAGGAGGTCGCCGAATTACAAAATTCAAGAACTCCTGGCTTGGAGTTAAAAAACTGCTAAGTAATTTGTTTCTGCTTCAGTGTTTCTAACACTGCTAGATCATGTTGCTGTTAAATAGGAATTAATCGTTGACTTTTCTCATTTTTGCACCAAGTTCTGATTTTTCCTTTCTGGGCGTTAAAATGTTTATATTGTTGTCCCACCGTACCGAGCGTCGCTGGCATCGTATTCTCGAGGTCCTAGCCCGCACTCGTCCAGAAAACCGACTATTTTGTGATTCTCATGTTTTTACTTCTTTTTTCAATGCAGACGTAAGTATCTTACTTCAATACACAATATGTCCCTTGCATCATGTCCCTGAGTATGGCAGCTTTTACGGGATGTCCCGGCGGATGCAGGCTTTCTATGCGGTGAAACTGCCTTTCTCAGGGCCATAATAAATTGGACACTTCTTAGATGGTTAGGTGTATGCCCTTCCTAATTCAAATCTACAATTATTATTTTGTCTAATTCTACTACGTCATTATGTCTTCAGGAAATTTCAGAGGAAATTTTTACGGGACTGTTAAACATAGGGACCTAATCCACTGAAATCACAGGCATAAAGCATTATTGCATGGACACACTCACAGTCTAACCTAATGGCCACCTTGTGGCTACAGATGTACAAAAGGTAATTTAACGGGCTTAATGCTGTAAAATTGCCTCTTTACTTTTCTGTGTTTTAGAAATGCTTTGAGTATTGGGCCCTCAAATTTCATAATATCCTACTGAATTAAATAATGTATATTATGCTAAAATTCAACATTTCACCAACTTTCTCTTAGTAGTCTCATGAAGAACTTGTATAGAGCGAAGTCTTTCTTGAGAAATTAATAGTCGCTCGGCTACTCAAGAAATACTCCGTCCTTTATGGAACACAGCAGTTCATTACAGTGTTCACCAGAGACCACTACAAATCCTTTCCATAGCTAGATGACTGTAGTCCATGTCCTTGCGTGCTACTGAACAATAGCAATTAATAAGGAAATCCTGCGCATAATATCTCAACTTAAAACTCTTATTCTAATATTATCCTGCCAAAGACGCCTTAGCATACAGTTCTCTCTTTTTCATTCGTGCTATATGTCAAATTAGGAATCATATTTGAAAAGAATTTCGTATAAAGTATTATCTATTAACATACAGTCCATACATAAGTAAAATATTAAAGGAATAACATTTATTTTCGCGATAACTGTCATTTTATATTTGAAGGCCCGTGTAGAGTAGGCTTCGGTTATTTAAGGTACCAGGTTCAAGCATCTATTCTGGTAAAATATACATGATACAGAGAGACACGCAGACAGAAATGTGCAGCTCGAATTATGTACACGAACAAAATGAGCAACTGAATAATCTTTGTACTAAGTTCCAGAAATAATCGCTGCTGATGCAATCGTGCAACATTTGAAGGACAGTCTCTTGAAACATAATTCACTATCATTAATGTTAGGTACTGATTTGAGCTCTTACATTACGCTAGTGGCATTAGAAGTTTTGTACCTGGAGTTGTTAAAAGTGCGGTTCATGTCCCTAAAGCTGTTGCCAAGTGGCAGCAGGTTGGTGGAAGGTATCAGGAGGAAGTGGCTTGTCAGTAGCACGGCCAGAACCTGTGGATATTTCAAAGACTTAAGGAAAATAGATCTGTTTTAACCAAACTTATTTGTTTGCAGTACTAAGCTGGAGTTTAGTGTTACTATTTTTTAAAATTTGTACAACTTCCATGATGAACTTTAAAGTTTCAGAAAGATTACACTTTGTGTAAGTTTTAGCACCATTCGCATAACTGGAGTTTGTTATTTGAATGCGTTAAGTTATTTGCTCTCTGACAAACATGCACGTGTACTTACATGTTAATGACGTGAGAAGAATAGGGAAAGCACGCACATGCATATTCTCTTAAGTCCATTCAATAGGATACACAAACACGTACAGGTGCTTGCTGTAGGACAGCTGTAATATGCTTTGATTATTCCATAAAACTCAGTTTATGCATCAGAAATATCCTGATTTTCTACTTATCACGTAGTCTCTTATCCAAATTTGCTATGTCCATGGCGACGCGAGAGAGAATAGATATTTTAGATTCTGTTACTAAACAGACATTTAAATTTTTGCCAGTTTAGAACAGTGATTATACAGACTGGTAATGATGAGGCAAGGTCATAATTTAGTGTTTATTTAGAAGTTAAAAGTACTAACAAATAAACTTCTTCAAGAAACAAAAGTAGAAAAAAGCTACAAATAAAAGAAGCCTTGGGTGAGGTTATTATGACTTACAGGCCAAAAATAAAATGAAATAAATAAAAATAGACAATCTCCCTTTCCTTCGAGCGCAGCTACCGTAAATGTCGGTCGGAATTAACCCCCAATTTACGGTCGATGTTGTGATAACGTGGTGAATGTAAGGACCTAATACACAACACATGGCGGCCATATATTAGTAGAACATTGCCGAAATAATGACCGACAGCAGGACATTTAAGTGCAGCTAGGAGAAAACCTACTAATTACCAATTTGTACATTGTAAATCACACGTGGGATATTCTGAGTGCGAAGCCGGGCCTCTAAGCTGAATACTTGGTGCCTAGGTCAGAACTCGGAATACTTTCGTATGGAAAATTGTTATATTCAGTAAAGTAAAACACAATATTTTTGTGTAAAGAATTACACCCATCCCGTGATGTGCTCTTACCTTTGGATACATGTCTGACAGACGTGCAGGTTCTGCTCTTTATGAACAGGCAGCTTTGCTACTGGCCCAGGCGAAACATGTGGGCTTCGTGCTCATAGCGGGCCTGGTATTTCACACCCCCTCCACTCCTATGGACACAAATGCGGCTAAATGTTACAGTTATGTATTGGCAGAAAGAAACAATCAGCACAAATACAATAACTACCTTTCACTGGTGTGAGAAGAGAGGTGGGAAAAAATGATGAGGAAAATATGTATGGACTTAAAAAGAGGATGGTTATTATTACGTAACAAGAAACTTCGTAATTCACGTATCTCATCTAATAGAATCCGGATGGTCAGGCGAACGGTACAGTGGGTTAAGAATGTGGCTCATGAAAACAGACAATGACTGCAGTGGCTCTGACGGGGAAGAGTTTTGGGAAAACTTCGAATAGGAAATCTGAAAATAATGTTAAACCGTGTCGTAGGGAAATAGGATGGAAGACGAATGGAACTTGATCAGTCGTTTTATCCAGCAGTGCGATTTGGAATTAGAGTGATAGAATTTCAGGTTCTGTTACTAGAGAGCGAATTGAGTCCTATTTAGTCATGTGCATGTCGTTAGATTGAATGCTTTCTGCAGTAACAGCAGCAAGCGACCACACTTCAAAGGCTTTAATAAGTAGACGGTTTTTTCTGTGTGGTTTACGTGCGCTGTGTGGTCTAAGTTATATCTTGCACAGGCACAATAGACACCTTCTTTCTACTCTGAACGAAACCTTTTGTCCATCAAGATTATATAATATCGAACAGATATAGAAAGATGTTCCTGAATGATGAATTGAGAGGAATGTGGTATAAGTCATCGTTATCTATTTTTAAAACCTGGAGGAAAGCAAGGCAAACTGTAAGTAGAAGAGTCCGTACAACACAGGAAACCGAAAAGCGTACGTCTTCCATGCAAGCCGCTGTGGTAAATCCACCTAGCTCCGTATAGCACAGCACTGTCCAATGTCCGCCTGTCTCACGGTGACGTCTTAGAGACTAGGTTACATGCTTCTAGTATGTTAATGTGAAATATGGGCAAGAGAGAGGCAAAGGGTTGGGAAGGTGGCTGAGGTTTGGTGGTTTGCGATATTGAAAGTGTAATTATGCCTTATGTAAATAATTGTGAGAGCAGTCATTATTACTTGATCTTTAGCTGGTTTTTACCTCTCGCTTCTTTCAATAAGCAGTGAATCCTAGCAGATTGAGGACCCCACACAAATATTTTGATAATTTTTTTTGACATTATGTTAAAAATTATTTAAGGATCTGTTTCCTCACCGGTCTGTTAAAAAATTGAGAGGTCAGTAAAGTTTGCGTTTTGCGGTGTGTAACAGGGCTGAACAAAGTGGTATGGTGCGGTGTGTAACAGGGCTGAACAAAGTGGTATGGTGCGGTGTGTAATAGGGCGGTACAAAATATTTTTTATTACTTAATAGGACAGAAAAACGTGATACCACGCAGGATGAACAAAAGATAGGCCTATTTTGCAGCACGAAACGTAGTCGTAAAAAGTGATCGTCTGCAGTATGAAACGGCGCTGAACAAAGTGATAGTTTAGTTATGTGACAGGAGCATATGCTCTGATATTTTGTGGTACGTGAAAGGAGAGCACCATGAGATAAGTAGCCGTAAGGACCACATAAATTGATATTTTGCGGTGTGCAAAAGGGCAACATGATCTAAAGGGACTGCATGAATTTTATTCATTTCTTAATCTCTTTTAGAAAATATTATTTAATTAGGCATAGAAGTTTGATTGCCTGTCACAGGATATGAATTTAGGACGACAGCATGGCTCGTTTCCAATAAAGATGTTTAACCTCCGTGGCCGTATCAGCTCTGCTGTCCATCTGTCTCTTGTTCAATGGGCAGAGGCAGACATGTCAATTGATAGGCTGTCAATATTCGAAAGAAGTAACTAGGCTTAGGATTATATGCATTTTGCAATATACAAAACACACAAAGTTTCTTCGCTACCTTAATTGGCGGCCTGCAGGTAATTCCGCGTTTCAGTTAGGAAAGCAAAATGAAGGAAATTATCTTACTTTTATCATTAGACTTAGGATTATATGCAATTTGCAATATGCAAAACGAGTATAATCCTAAGCCTAGAAATAACGATTGAGTCACAAAAGGAAACCCACTCTAAAAAACAGAGAGCAATTACTTACGTTACAAAACAGTTTCATATTTATAATTCGAGGTAAAGGCCTATAATTTTCGCGTATTCTTTGACATTTTGCGTCAATCATTAATCTTGATGGGTATGCCTAATCTATGTACATACACACACGTTGTGTACCGCATTTTTGAACTGTGCTGGTATCAAACTGCACAGACATGGCTTATTTTCGCCTATATTTTATAATATACGTATAGCCTATATTAGAATGAAATATTGCTCAAATAGAAGTGACTTATCTTAATTGTAAAGAACACTTTCAGTAGATTTATATAATTGAGCAATAATTCGTGAAAACAGAACTTTAGAAAATCCTCTTTCATTTTCATATAAATTAGGTGTTATATTATACATAGGCGGACTCTAATGACTTATGTCTGACAACTTGTGTCGTAAATTCCTTCCTGTAATTTTTAATACAATCTAGCTGCATAGTTTCTATGGTAAAACATGACGGCAGGCACGAGCTTTCCGTGATGCATCCGGTTAAGCACTTTTTGCAAATAAACATAAAACAAGGACAAATATTTTTCAGGTTTATTACAAAGTATAGAACACTTGAAAAGATTTACATGTATAGACGTACTGTTTTTTCTAAAGCTGTTGTGACTTGCTGCGTGATGTCCTGAAGTTCCATCTGTTCAGAATTCAAGTCCCTTTTGTCACTCATAATGTGGGAATGTGTCGTAGGAAAGACGATCTTATGCCTGGCGATTGATCTCACGACCAAAGCAAATACATAGACCATGAAGTACACACTGAAAAAGAGCGGTATATACCACAGTTTGCGTCCCACGTAGAAATACGTGTACGGATTCGTCTCTCTGCCTGTTGCTGCCGGGTATTTGCGTGCAGACGATGCAGTGTTCTGAATGTGAGGAGCGCTCTCTTCTTCTGGGGATATCTGACTCTCCAATGAATTGTAGCTGTAAAAACGTTTAGATTTGGGATCTTCTTGCGGATCCGTTTTGTTTCCTGGTAGAAGATTTTGATAATATTCTCTGAGTAGTTTGTAGGCATTTTCTAGTGTTGTGGTTTGGAAGGATTCTCTTAGAGTATGAGGATTCTCTGTGGTCGTAGGAACGTATGGTTCTTCAAGTTTATAAGAATTTGCGAAAGTCGTTGTATTGAAATTTAGGTTGACCTTGTAGGAATTTTCTGATCTTGTTAGCTGGAAAGAATCTTTCATTTTTTGCGGTTCTTCAAATATTGTATGCTGGTATGAGTCTTTCACAAGAGGAGAGAACTTATCAACTGAATGAGGATGTTTTTTTGAACTTATGTAATGAACGTTTTGCCCTTCCTCCTTCAATTCTGTGTAGTCTTCTATCGGATAATTTGGAGTCTGACCACGGGCAAAAACACGAGGAAATTCAACATCATAAGAACTAGGCTCATATGAGTAACGCGGTTGTTTTAATGTGGACGTAAATTCTGTTGTGTCAGGTTGATCTGACGTCTCGTCGTGGACTGAATGTTCCGTCTCAGATTTTTCTTCCTTGTCGGCTATATACACCGGTTGCCTGAAGAAAGCGTTTATGAAGGATGCTAAAGGATTGATTCGAAGGAGGCCACCTGAAGAAGCCGAGCTGATTTTCTTGTAATTCTCTGTGCGAGGTACCTGAATTACACTCTGGTTACCTGAAAATATTTGAACAACGGAAAACGTGTTTAGGCGTGTTTGAAAAAATTGCGAAAAGCGATTATTAGCTTTGTCGTGTCTGTCTGTCCGTCCGTCCGTCTGTTCGCCTGTCTGTCTTTCTGCATGGAACAAGTCGGCTACCGCTGGACGGATTTTCATGAAATTTGATATTTAAGGATTTCTCGAACATCTATTCAGAAATTTCAAGTTTGATTAAAATCTGACAAGAATAACGGGCACTTTGTATGAAAACCAATGTACATTTATAATAATATCTCGCTGAATTCCTAGAATCAGAGATGCATTAGAAAAATTTGTAGAGAACATCAAAACACATTTTATGTTCAGTACTTTTTTCAAAAAATTTGCCTTTTTTTGAGATGATGTGAAAAATAATGTGAAAAATGCTGTAGAGCCAGACAGGCTCATTATTATACCAAATAATGGGATAATAAAAAGTACATAGGCAAAGCTGCAGGAAGTCCTTATCTTCCCGATGACAACACAAAGAGTTCAAGAAAATAAAACAGGTTATGTCGAATGATAGGAAAGTCCAACACTGCTATAATCACGACCAATAACAAGAATTTATACAATGATATACAAGACGTGTATCACTAAGCTTGAAAGACGGTTACGTAGATTATTCCCATTACTCATATTTTACACATTACCAATACACTGCAACCTCTTTAAATTTAACAATTTTATTGATATACATTTTATTATCCCATTATTTGGTGTAATAACAAAGTTATAAACCTGTACTCTAATGTGAAGGAGAGGCCTCTACCTCAGTCCTTTTCTATTATATAATTGTATCACTACCCGATGATGGCCGTAATTACCAGCCGAAACATTTCGAGGTAAATGTGATGAATCAATGAATATACAATCATTTATTGTGTTGTATTATTCGGAGAATCAAGAAAACAACACTAATTAAACAAGTACAACGGGATGATGTTACCCAAACGTTATTTTTCACTTTAGTTATTTGACAGCTCATCAAATGCTTAGGTAGAAGATGTCATGAATGATAAATCTAAAAGTGATGGACAAAGGACATGGAAGCTCTTTTGACTACTGTCAGAAACTCTTTCTTCGCCTAGAGAAAAAGAGGAAGACTATGAAATATATTGGTCAGTCCCTAATTCACTGAGTAAGGAGGAGAAATTAAAAATCACTACACAGCTGCAAACAGCAAATGTTGGAGAACTGAACGTTCAAGAATCAGAATGATCTGTGTACATATTCAGTGACTCTAAACGCTTTACCATTGTCCTCCGTGACAACTTGGGCCTCCATCACAGGGTAGTACACGTTGTAGATGTCACTGGTCTCTGTTGTTAATTCAGAGCTCATTGCCTGACGGTCGTCATATGCTTCGTCACCGGTTTTCGTGTCAGTACTGCAAAAAATGATAAATCATGTCTTACTGTACTGTTCTGTGATTTTAAAATAATATATGATATGGAATTAGCAGCATGTGAGCCCTTAAATATTTTAAGAAAGGAGTATAATTTACAAATTAGCCGCCTGTTTATTCTCAGAATTAAAAATAATGGGTGTATAGGCCTACAAGCCACAACCTCCAACATGACAGGTAAAAATCAGATATTGCGCATTGTCGTCGTACTTGTAAATTTTAAAAAGAAAATAATCAACGCCACACAAAACATATTTCTTATTTATTTTCATAAAAGATTCAATATTCCCGATATGCTTAGATGTTTAATGAGTTTTCGGTATTAAGAGAAGTGTTTTGTGCGGCAATCATATTATTATACTGCTTTAAACGGAATCTTACCCTGATGTGTTTTGTGTTTCTCGATCGTTTGTCATCACATATTTCAGCGCTGTGCATCGTGATTTATAACACGTTTCCGGTATTTTTAAGTACGAAATAGTATTGACATTTTTGAAATTCTAAATATGGGTTAGAGAGTGCCGACATAGACGAAAAAAATACCCCACCGAATTTTAATGTAAACATTACATTTCAAATTTAGGGTTGGGACCTTATGCATGAGTACAATCATGATCTTTCACTTTGCACATCAAATGAAGTTGCTTCGTTCGTAACTCACTGTGTATTGGAGAAACTTCCCGTGCGGAAGACTTTGGCGTAATTAGAGGCGATCAGAGATGTCATATCGACCGTTGGGACGCAGTGGCTTGCCAGCAGCACGATGAGTACCTGCAACGAGGGTAACAAGCATAGATAGTTGTACCGTTTATTTTAACACACTTTTCAAACAAATACTAGCATGTCCGTGCAGAAGAGTTTGTTCTGATTAATGTTTTTTCCACGCATCCAAAAAGTGTTCAGGATTTTCCCGAGCTATAGAGTTTTTCTTGTGGGTTTCCCCTATCCCAGCAACGACGGTGGTTTAGGTTTTCTCGGAGTGTGACAGGAAGTGCATGTCCTAATGGCGAAAGGAACTGACTTCGACGTGAACCGTACATGAAACAGTAAAGTTAGTAATTTTACCAATTTTCCTTCTTAATGATAAAAACTCATATTTACATTTTCCTATATTTTTTTAGTTTTCAAGATGCAGAGCGTGATGGAAGAACACTGCGGATAGATAGACGGATGAATAGACAAATATACAGGTAAAGAGATAGATAGATTTCCTCCCAAAAATAATACCAGCATATAAGCTCTACGAAGCAATTTTGTCCCTATCTAATGTAGAGGTAAATTTGTGTATGTGCATGACATAAAGGCGTGTGGGGAGTGGTGGTATGAATCCACTAGTCCTTAACATCGAAATTAAATGGTGTAAATTCTCAGCTACACGCTCCGCCCGCTTTCGCTCGTAGAAAGAGCTTCCAATATCCATTGATTAGGACGCCATCTAATGTAACACTCTGAAGTATTGTCCAGTGATTGGTTTTCAAAAATCACTAAAATTGTCATGTGGAAACAGTTTTATAAAAATGTATGAGAATATGTATTGTTGTAACGCAAGATTTAGTTTTAGCTTTCTATTTTAATTAAATAATTAATAAGCCATTACAACCAAAACAAGTTAAAATTCGTAAGAAGAGAGATCATAAACTTCTCTACGAAACCTCTATGAAGAAACAAATTTCAAACGTGCATACAACGCAGATCTTATAATTTACATGCAATAAAAAGCAGGCATTGAAAATATATACATTACTCGAAATTGTGCCCAGACCTATTTCACTAGCTTCCACAATTTTTGGAGTTTAATTTAGATCTCATATTCTTACTTACTGTGGTTGCCATGATAAGAGGTGTTACTTCCCCAAGCTCACGCCAGGTTTTGGCAGATTTGTGCAGTTGTTTGTGTGCGTAGCGGGACGTTTGGTTCACACTTGTCAGAATGCAAAGCGAGTCACACTGCGGTACACGTGTGTTTGTTCCCGAAGTTACGGTAAATTCTCTTTACTCGTGACGTAGCGAGACCGATAAATCACTTGCATTTTTAACCATATAAAGCATAAAATCGGAAGAGGAAGTCAAGGTGTGATTTTTCTCTCACTAAAGTCACAGGCTCTGAGCTTGATGATCGAAGTTCGATGCTCTCTATATTGCATGCTAGTATTTAGCGCGGGGATGAAAATGAAAATAAGTAAGGGGTAAAGCAATACTCACATAACATCAAGCTTTTTATATTCGTTTCAAAAACGTCCACGGTGACCGAAGATATGAAGGTACCCACAAGAGAGTAAATGTTTTTAGCAGGTAAAAGCTTTCTTGTTGTTCCGATGTGAGCCTAGCAGCGGTTGTGCCGTGCCGATTGCAGCTATGTACATTGATGAGAGTTAAGCTGGCAAGTTACGTTCCCTACAATATAAAATATATGCCACAATGTCATAATAACTTTCAGAACCACCTAACGTCATGTCCCTCGAGGGCGCTAAGTTGTCCACTTACGAATTTTCTGTTTTTATTCCCGTATGAGATTGCTATATTTCTAATAAATTGGTGTTTTATAGAGTCGGTATAAGCCAGTCGGTATAACGAATAGATTCTGGGTTGGACGACTGAGGAATCAGAATTATATTGCCGGCAGGGTTAGAATCTTTTCTCTTCTCCACAGATTCCAGAGAGTTTCTGGGTTCGACCCACCCGCTGTGCAGTGGGTACAGTGTTTTTCTACATGAGAGTAAAGTGCCCGGGGATTGTAACTAACCACTGACCTCCATGACTTACTGCTTATTTAAGCATGGTACAACTTTACCTTTCTTATTGACATTATATTTATAGACACCGAAGGTAAAAACGAAGGATTTCCTGTGAGATAATTGCCATCTTGGTGTGATGATTGCACTTCCAGTTCGTACACGCAGTTCCAGGCTCTAATTCTTGTCTCGGAGTCTCGCTGCCCTAAGCAGACCCTCGTATGTGCCTTAAAATAGGCCATAATCGCTTCCACGTCCTTCCCCACCCATTATTAACATTACATATCTGTAGCTATGTAATATTTGCAGTTGATGAACTGTCGTCAAACCAAGAAACGGCCATGCGTGGTTCAGCAGAATGCAAGAGGTGCCTTTAACGACGACTGTTTACACAGATTAGACGATTTGTTCTCCGTAACATATATTCTTTTTGAAATGTCGGCCAGAGTCCGCTTCCCGACATGGGCAAGAGTTTTCTCTTCAATGCAACATCTATAATGACCGTGAACTGAATCTTGTTTCCTACCAATGGGCAGTAAGAGCCGATCTGTCAAGCCGATTACTGCTTCCACATAGAGCTGAAGATTAAGAATGCTTCGAATTTTACTACCTCCCATACGAGGGCTGTCCAAAAAGTATCCGACTATATTTTTTCCCGCGGTAAGTAATGGCGAAAGGGTGGGGAAACTGAGCGTAGTGGTAGAAGGGACTTTCATGCGCATGCGTGATTTTTTGCTGCCTCACAACACCGTCGGATGCGTCTGTCGCTGCCAGATAGCGAAGTGGTGTAACACGTGTTCGTCGCATTCTCGTTTCGCTCAAGATGACAGAATGTTTGGAGCAGCGATACTGCATCAAGTTTTGTCAGAAACTTGGGGATACCCAAGCGGAAACAATCCGCAAAATTCAGCAGGCTTTCGGTGATGATGCAATGGGGGTCACTCAAATTAAAGAGTGGTTCAACCGCTTTAAAGATGGCCTCATGTCGGCGGACAGTGACCAGCGTTCCGGAGACCGTCAACGAGCCGAAATGCTGATGTCATTGACAAAGTGCGGACATTGATCATGGAGGACCGTCGTTTGACCGTCCGGGAAATTGCTGATGAGGTTGGGATCAGCAGAGGTTCCGCAAACACGATTTTAACTGAGGATGTGGGCATGCGAAGAGTGGCGGCAAAATTTGTGCCCAAGCTGCTTTCGCCGGAGCAGCAACAACTCCGCCTTGAGGTCGCGCAGGACATGCTGGAGTGCGCCAACAGGGATCCTGAGTTCCTGAAGACTGTGATCACTGGTGACGAGTCGTGGGTGTACGGATATGACCCGGAAACCAAGGTCCAGTCATCACAATGGAAGCATCCAACATCCCTGAGGCCCAAAAAAGCACGACACGTTCGGAGCAATGTGAAGGTGATACTGACTGTTTTCTTCGATTACCGGGGTGTTGTGCATCATGAGTACGCACCACTAGGCCAAACTGTTAATAAGGAGTACTACCAAGAAGTCCTCCGTCATCTTCGTGATGCAGTTCGGCGCAAGAGACCGGAACTGTCGGACGCACGCAACTGGCAGCTGCATCATGACAATGCCCCAGCTCATTCATCACACCTGATCCAGGGTTTCCTGGCTAAGCACGGCATTCCGCAGGTTCGCCAGGCTCCCTACTCTCCTGACATGGCTCCTTGTGATTTCTGGCTGTTCCCGAGATTGAAGACACCGCTAAAAGGCTCCCGTTTTGACAGCCGCGAGGACATCATACAGAACGCGACGGCGCAGCTGCACACCATTCCAAAACAAGCCTTCCAGAATTGCTTCCAGCGATGGAAGTACCGCTGGGCTAAGTGTGTGGAGTCACAAGGGGCCTACTTTGAAGGGGATTAGGTATTGTAACCACCCAGATACAGAACTTGTTTTTCCCGGCCCAAGGTCGGATACTTTTTGGACAGACCTCGTATACACTTTAATGCACTTCTTACTCATAAGAGAAACTCTTATTTCTATTTCATTGCTCAGATCATTTATTTTTGTTCCAGGTTACCGTGTGTGGGATGAAGAGAGCTGCAGTGTTTACAGGGCCGTAAGTGTAAGGTAGGAGAAGAGAATGTCTTGTTCTGCTTGATGTTGAGAAGACATTTTACGTTCCAGGTTTTTTTTGTCGTCGTTTTTATGACAGAATATGTGTGAAGTTATTAGGAAGCTGACGGATGACCATTGCTAGAAGGCACTGTCCATGGTTTGTCAGTCTGTACGTTGAACTTATCGCTGTCTAGAAATAGGAAATTTATAAAATAATATGCCCTTAATATGTGGAGTGGCACAAACGCATTCTGTTGTACGTAACACGATATGTGTGGATTTCCCCATCTTCTTCCATTGTCGTTGTAGGTCAAAATCAAGTTGCGAAGTATGTGTTAGATAGGCCTAATATTCGATGTTTTTATTCTTAATACTGGCACACGAATTTAAATAAAATAAATTGTATATTTTTCTTATAGTAGACTATTAACAAAATGCACAGAATTGTTAAGCCACATCTCATATTTAGAATTTATTTCTTTCCGTGATATTGGAATTTACATAAAAAGCTAAAGGTTATTTCAAAGGAAGGTAATTCATAGGTTTCTTCTACGTTTGAATTTTACAATTTCTTCATTTCAAGGTCAGACTGTTGCTGTTAACATGCTAATTTTCATCAACACATTCTTGATTAAACCACCTGCTAATCACGGGTATTCCAGCGACCACGAACCACATGTATTTATCCAGTGGTCCGTCACAAGTGCAATAATTCTACGTTGTGTTTTCTACATGACCAACAGCTTGGCTTCTCAATCGCCATCTTGTAAGTAGAAAATGTCCTAGACCTGGTCTATCGCTGAACGACTCAGCACAGTTTTCTTTATCTAGTGAATGAACCAGTGATTAACAGTTAATACTCACCTTTTACCTCAGTGGATAAGTGGCAGATCTGAAACTATTTTCAGACGTAAATTGTGTATTTCATTGATTTATGTTTACTCGTAACTAGAACTTGTCATTCCTTTAACTTTTTTCTTCAGGCACGTTTCTGACGACGATATTTTAGGCGCCATATTGTCGTAAGATGTTATATTCCATATCTAACCCATCATGGGCACAACTTTTCAAATTTCAGAGGTGTCAAATTTTGCATTACAAATTCTTCGCTGTAAAATTTTCCTTTAATTTCACACTTTCTTTCTAATAATTTAAATTCGGTTCGGGTAAACTCTGTAAATGGGGACTCAATTTCAAAGTTATATAAGGAGTAAGTCACATTAGTTGTGATAACTCAGTAAATTATGTATACAAGTGGATTTGGTTTAGGTATTTTGAATAAATAAGAATGGAGGATGGTTCATATTTTAACTTAAGCCAAGGGAAGTTCAGAGGACGCTGAGCATGCCTTGAAATCGTCCAGTGGATGCAGGAACCCGAAGGAACCCACGTTGCCGGCAACAGTGTAACTTTTACTTAATGAAAGACTAAAGCCAAAACGTGTCTCTTTCCTTCCGGCAAAAGGTTTCTTTTCAGCGAGATTTCATCAGCAATACTAATGCTGAATTACGGCATTGTAAAAAGTGACAGTCGTCAACTTACCAGCAAAGACGTCTTTAATAGCAGTCACAATTAAGACAAAATAACTTGCCTATCACGTGGAAGGTGTGTAAAAAGAATATCTATAAAGAAACCTGTTAATGACTGTCGCCAAATAAAGTAAGTCACAAGTCAATGCAAGATATAAAGAACAGCCAACGGAAAACCTAAAAACAATTTATTTAGCTTCCCATACAGTAGCAGTAATTAGGCCTAGTGAACCGTTGTAAATGTGAATGTGAAACTCGGTGTAAGAATAAATAAGGAACAGGCCTAAGTATTTTATATAAAATATTGTACTCATAAGATAGAAATTTCGAAGGTGGCGATGAAGGACAAGTTCGGAGACAGATCATTAAACCTTTCATTTAACAGAGGATATAGTGCATGAAAGTAATGCACGTAATAGGCTCAGTTCCATATTTATTTACCTATTTATTTATTTATTTATTTATGTCTTCTATTGTATCGTTGTCTTGACGTTTCCAAAGCCCTGATGACTCGTTCAGCAACGTCGTCACTCAGCATCCTCGCCGGAGGATTGGTCAGGAGATCGTAAGTTACTTGCCCCTTGTGTCTAATTATTGATCTGATCATGAGTATCAACACGTAAGCGACGAACACAATTCCGGCATACAGTGGAATGTAGAACAACTTGAAGCCAACACGGTAGTGGCCGACCACTGGTTCCCACTTGGGAGGGGAGGTGGAGGCGGTGGCGGGTGGTGAAAGTGCTCGTCCGAATCGTAGGAATGGTCGTAGTGGTAGTCGTGCGGTTTGTCCACCCCTGTATCATGGTAAGGATCCGTGTCCATGTAGTCATGTGTCATTTTATCTGAGTGTGGCATCTCTTTCGGGTATTGTTTTACTTTGGATATCTCGTGAATATTAGAGGATATAGCTTGGGGTGGCTTTCCACCGGACATTTCATATGTGTGGGAGTTCATATCAAGTGTTGGCTTTACCTTATCTGGGCCCAGTTTGAAAGGATATATCCGCGGTGCGATCTGGTGTAGTGCGGCTTCCTGTTTCCTTTCATCAAATCCGGGTTGTCTGTAAAATGTATTTCGGTCTGCGGATTGGTATGAGATGTTGGGACGTTTTACTTGTAACGGATGGGAACTGGATGGTCTTTGGCCAATTTGTTTTTGTGATGACGGAATGTAGAATTCTGGTCTTCTGTGTACGTCGGATATAACTTGTGACTCTTTAACTGAATGACGTCCGAGTTCATCATTTCTGTGCTGATGTTTGGCTGAGAATATGTGTTGTGTTCTCGCTGGTGATCCAACTCTGCTTTCAAATCTAGAAGTGTTTCTGGTAAGAGTGTACAAACCTGAAAACCACAAGAAATTATGCTTTCCCACTATATAGGTTGTTTAAACTCTTCCAGCTCTGCAAGGATCCTTCAATCTTCCATGCTTACGAAATTATTTAATCACAAATTAAAATTAAAGGGGTCCATCTGTCAGTGTTTAGAGCGAAATGCATTGAACATTAATGCAGCTGGTACACGTAGATACCACTTCTTTGAGTTCATTTTGTACTATTGTGCAAAATGTCACCTTAAATTCATTCAAGTGAAACAATTTTAATAATAATGGGCAGGAGTTCAAAATTTTAGCCTAAAAATGTATCTAAAAAACTGTAGAATCACGAACGTGGATGCTGAGTGCTCACGACACAGTAAAGGAAACAGCTGGGATGAGGTTTGTTAAATAAACGTGGAGCGAGCAGGATGTGAATGTAACTTTCATTCGGGAAATCTCTGTTTGAATCGCAGGAGAATTACCGAATTGCTTGGCGTCCCGTGAAATTTATATCCAGAAAGGTACCTTAAAACAGGCCACAACAGTCTCCATCCAAATTGTTATGTAGATTCACTCATTCTTCACGACCGTCCTCCCGTCGCCCCTCTGAAATTAGAAGAGCTTCTTTAGGTAACCCAAGCGGTTTATATTACCTTCACTGTCAGTTGGTGTGGCAACGGTAGTCTTAAATTCAAGATGACGGAGATCCGTAGAGACGTCACTGATAACTGATTTGCTGGACCTGAAACATACACGGCTTGTGTATGTGAAGTTAGTTATGAAGGATAGGATGAGTTACACACAATGTGTGAAGCCTTGTAGCCTTTCGCCATGTTATTCTTACTGAGAGTATAAAACTAAAATATAAAAGTGTCCAGCCGAAATCGGAACCTGTACATAGGATTTACAAACCCGCTTATAGCTGCTTAGCGGCCGATGACCGTCCCGCTACGTTGTACTCCATTTCGCGTGTAAGAACTCCCTGTATATGCTAGTTAGGATGGATTTCAGTGGCTACAATATAGTCGTGTAACTCATATTTACGACATCTTGCACAAAAAATAATCGGTGGAACAAGGTGTTAACACCAGAAACACCAAGCGTTATCCAAATGGTACGAACCAATTTATGCAGAACTGTCAATAAAGCAGCCCCGCCTGAGTCTTTGGAAGACTTTGCCACATCAAAATTCGAAAGATTCTTTGTTACTTCAAAATATAGGACATTTGAGATCCAAAAGGCAAAATATTAATAACCTTATGGTTAACAATTACAGAGAGTGACTATATTTATTTCCTGACATAACCAAATAGAGATTCCTTCCAAAAACTCATTTATTTAAAATAATAATAGTACCTCCTGTGGACTGTATTTTCAAGTAACTGACATCTCACTCTCCAGTGAACGAAATTTTTAATTGTTATAGTGAAATAAGGTATAGACATTCATATCAACGTGTAATTCGAGATTTTAATCATGGACTTCGAGCTTTCCATTGAAAATATCATCTCCAGATGTGCACATGTGTAAAATTTCGCAAAAGCAAAAGGCAGGAGAATCATCTTCCAGGGACGAACTATGAACTTTTTTCTCTGAATTATGGTACAAATTCGATATAAATTTTTACATTTGAATTAATTGTATTACATGATTTATTTATTTACGTATTTATATAATTAGGAATATTACACGTTTAGGTTGTTTGTTTTTGTTACGGCATTCTACTAGATCATCGTACATGGTTAACTCACTACTGCACGTGACACGGTCATTACATCAAACAACTGAAGGTTGGAACGATACGTAAGCAATGTACGAGGCAGTCTCACAAATCCATGTGCACAGATAACGAGAGGGAACTTTCGTGCTAAACTCATGATTTTTGAAGTACTGTAGGAATGAAATTCTAGAACTGGATGGCAAGAATAATAAAACTTAAAAACACACAGACAAAAAGCATTTACTTCGCTTCAAGAAAGTACACATGTTAATTTTTCGGGAAGCACCCAACTCCGTTTGGATCCGCCATCATTTTGGGGCCATGGGTGACTGCCCAGCTTGCCCAACTATAAAGCTTGCCTAGATGACTTATGAGCTTAACGCTATGGTTGTTGGGAAAATATTTACCCGTATTCATTTGATTAGCATTTAATTGTAAATGTACTGACCTTGTTGTCATGTTGTCCCGGGTCAGGGAAATTTTGGTGCAGTTGAGGACAGGGAATGACAGCGCAAGCCCATCTTGCAGGCATACCACCATCAGCGTCAGCAGCTCTGGCTGTTCCCCGTGAAACAGCACGTAACACAAGATTGCGAGTGAGTCGCTTTAAAATAACACTCAAAATGTGTAGACGTACACTCTGAAGGCCCTAAACGACTGAGAAATTTCAGAAGAAGCAAGGACGTCGGAAGTGTGATAAGGGGCAGAGTGGGGCTGTGAATACCCCTTTGCTGAATTGCAGTTGGAGGGGGTAAAGCTTATGCTTTCGCCCTCAGAGTTTTGAGAGATGATACAAAACTTGCGCGATGAATAAATTCTGTAAATTATTCCAGGCTCCCCTTATTTCCCCTTTCCGAGTTCCAAATACTTTCTCAGAACATTGTTTATAAAGGTCTCACTGTATTTTCCTCCTTTATCTGTGAGACACAACAAGTTCACAACAACAAGGAAAAATACAATATTGTGTATTTTCATTTTTTGCTTTTTATTGGAGACGACATTCCAAGAAAAATTATATAGTCACTTATCATTTTTGGGAAAAGTTAGGTGCGTTAAATGTTTGGGCTGACTTGGAAAAGGATTTTTCTTCTTTACTCTAAACAAATACGTTAATCATAAAACCCAATTTTGAAAATGAATTCTAAAGAATGGAATCCAACCTCTGTTGCGGTGGTTTCTTTGTTGAAAAACTCTGAAAAGGACAAAATTACAATTTGCTAGACCAAGACGTTACAGGAAATTTGGACTTACAGAGAAAACGGCAATTTTTAGTTCTCATAAAACACTCGAATTATCTTACCTGCGTCTTAATTGAAAACAAAATTTAAGTAATAATATTCGACAAAAATACTTGTATAGGACTATCACAGAAGAGACACGGCAATAGTCATACGGAAGCCAGGATACTGGTGTCAGATGGCTTTATATCCCTGGCCCAAGGAACTGTTGATCTCTTTGTGCAGAAGTCACTAATTGATCCGTGATTGTAGGAATTAATAACCGCGGACTCATGCAATCCGCGGTCTGTAAAGAATTGTTTTATAACAAAAACACATTCATCAGTCCGCAGACCAACTACTGTGAGCCATTGAAAGGTTGGTACGTTCCTAGTAGTTTGTGCAAAATATAATTCTTACTAATGAGAATTCGGTGACGTAATATGCTCTTACGAAATTTTATTTAACAAGTAATTGTCATGGTCATTGTATGCTAAACTTGTTTTTCTCAAAGAGATGTAATTGATAAACCATCTAAGATGAAATAAATCGTCAGCCAAGATATAACTATTTTTGCAATATTCTTGTGAACTTTCACTTTGACACATTAAAATTAGCTTATCGTTTTTGGGGGAAAGTATGGATTTTGAATTGTCTGGGATAAGAGTCACGAGAAATTCTTTGGTTTGGTTAATTTAAAATATTCATTAATTATTAACGTGTAACTAACAGGGTATAAATTACTTTAAAGATAGCAAACTACACATTAAAATAAATTACCTTCCCCTTCATTGTTGTGATCCTATATGGCACTAACCCTTCAAAAATAAGTCATTTCCGAAGTACCTGACAGTCTACAATGCAATTAAGTCTAACGGAAATCTACATGCTCTTGTAGGAGATCAGCCAATGATTATTAAAAGGAGTTACGCTTCACTGCTATAATGTAAATACTTGCGAAAATATATTATATTCCTTCCCCCCACCCTCAAAAGAAGGAAAAATAAAAGCACTCGATCAGTTACTGCAACAGTGAACTGCAGCTCATTTTGCTTGTACTTACCCGCACACTCATGGCAGAAGTACAGACTGTGCTTCCGTCTTTGTGTCTGTGAAGTTTCTGTAGCTCTGCGGACACGTGTGTGTGTGTGTGTGTGTGTGTGTGTGCGCGTGTGTGTGCGTATGGACATAACGGACTGGTTATTTCACACTTCCACGCTGTAACAGTTCTACGGCCCCTCTTCCGTATCAAAATCAATTGATATTTTATCTTAAAGATCATAATTGTTGGGCTTCAGTTTGCACTTTACATTTTGTCCACACACATGGGTCCTTAGCGGATTTGTACCTGTCAGTGTTTTCGATGTTGAGTTCTTGCAGAAAAGTATGCAGTGCTGACAGTGTATCTTATTGCTGTGGAAGACCAGACAGACATGGCCTCGTCACATGATCACTCGTGCAGCTTGTTTAAATAATAGCGAACCTTTACGAAAATTCAAACGTATTTTAATAAGTTACTTGTTTTGACAACTTATGTGCGGACTGACGAGTTCACGAGTCGTCTGTGGATTAGTTTAACCCTCAGAAACGTAGTTAACTTATATGTGAGTTTACGTCCGGCGCTGTCGTTTGATACCTCTGCATTTGTGTTCTTTTTGGTTCTCACAATAAACTTCGATTTTTCCTGAACATTTGGTGACTACTGTCTGTGATGGCGATGAGATTTTTGTTCAACTTAGAAAACTAATGTTATGAAGTTTTTGATTAGAACCGTTTTTAAGGCGAAAGACAAAAAATGAAATTTCCGCTTCCCTGTTCTGGAGCTCCTACTTCTTACCAATGCAATATTTCGCTGTCATTTTATCTTGGTAAGAAGAAGGGGCTGACGGAGCGTATTTCGTATAACATTCTGAAGAATAGATGCAATTTCTCCCACTCTCCCCTCTGAAATAATTGCCTCTCTCTTCCCTTATGACTTCCCTTCTCTTCGCTGGCTCTCTCACTTGTTTTTCGGGTGAAATAGGCCTAAGCATACTCTGTAGGTTTAAAATACATAGATATATTACGAGTACTTTGTGGATAAGTTATTAAATTTATTCATAACTGGTTTAGATGCACTGTATTATTCTGCACTTTATGGGTCGCATCACTTTTAATTACTGAAGAAATTTCTAAAAATGATTAAAAATAAAACAACTGCGTTTCAGAAGTTTATTTATTTATTTGTTTATTTACATGTATTGGTATTCTGCTGTTTCCAAAGCCTCCGCGACGCGTTCTGTACTGCTGTCCAGCTCTTGCTGCTGTCGGGACTTCAGATCCCTACTTTGTGAACTGGTATAAAAATTGAAAGGTACAAGAACCTTGTGCCTGTAAATTGCTTTCAGCAGTAAAAATAGCATTTGTGCAATAAAGATGCCTGTAGCGTAGACTGGTACAAGCCATAATTTGCGCCCCAGATAGTAGTATGTGATCACTGGTTTCTGTTCCATTGGCATTGTGGAATTCTGTGGTGCTTCGGTCATGTTATATGAAGGATTTGTGGGAGTTCCATACATGTATATCGGAGGGTGAAATCCGTACGTACCTTCTACAGGGTATAGGTGATTTACGTGCGTGTCCAGTGATGCGAATGGGGGAGCTCCGTACATATTATTTGGAGGGGTCGGCGCAATTCCAACCATATATTTTGAGGGAGGTGTGGGACCCTGGGTCATATCTGGTGGTGGCGAAGTGGGAGGTCCGGCCATATCGTTTGCAGGGGGTGTGGAAGATCCAACCATGCCGTTTGAAGGGGGTGTGAGATCTCCGACCATATCTTTGGGTGGGGATAGTTCTTGAGACAGAGATGGAGGTTCTCCCGTGTATACATATGGCGACGGATAGCGATAATTGTATTTGGTTGGTCGTTGAAAAGCAGGTAGCTCGTGGTCGTCGTAATCGTATAAATTATGGTAAGAATAATGCTCGTTGGGATGGTGATGATGGATGTGGTCACGATAATGATCGTGTGGGACCCCTCCTTCATATTCGTACGACGGTGGGTGGTGATAGTGATTTTTACTTGGTGGTTGAGCAGCAGGTATTTCATGGTCTTCGTGATCATATGAATGATGGTGAGAATAATACTCGTTGGGATCATCATGATAGACGTGGTCGTGGTCAGGGCCGTGTGTGTCGCCGTGGGAATTGTGGTCTTTAGTGTTGTCGTATGTGTCATAGTCTTGAGTGTCGTGGACGTTTGTGTCATATTCCGGGTAACCATCATCGTCAACAAATCCATCTTCTGACGAGCTATTATGTTTGGGTTTGTCTTCTGATAGCGGCACTTCATAAGCATCTTTTATTGTGATATCGGAACTCATGTGTTGTTTGTGTGGACCTTGATATGATGGAAAATTTTGAATTACATTAAGAGGCCTCTCAACATTGTATGGCGGAGACTTGTCAGAACTGGCATTTGATTGAGGATAATTCAGAAGTGGTGGCTTATATGTATCGTCATGTAATGGAGGTTTATACTTATCTGCAGGTGGTGGAGATTTAAAAGGCTCCATAGGTGGTTGTGGTGGTGGTGGTGTTGGTGGGTTTGGTGGTGATGGTGGTGGTGTTGGTGGTGATGATGGTGGTGGTGTTGGTGGTGGTAGTGGTGGTGGTGATAAGTTGGAAATATCCATAAATGACGGAAATTTATAAATGTTCTTATGTGGTACAGGTTTATAAGTTTCCATAACTAATGGACTTTTGTTAGTGTCCATAGGCAGGGAAGGTTTATAACCATCCACAGACGATGGAGGTTTGTGAGTATTTGCAGGCAATGAAAAATTGTAAATATTCACACTTGATGGAGGTTGATTAGTATCCATAAGCGATGGAGGTTTATAAATGTCCGTAAGTGATGGAGGTCCGTAAGAACCTTCCGGCGATGAAGGTTTATAAGTTTCCATAGATAGGGTTTGATAAGTATCCATAGGCGATGGAGGTTTATAAATGTCCATAAGTGATGGAGGCCCATAAGAACCTTCCGGTGATGAAGGTTTATAAGTGTCCATAGGCGATGGAGGTTTATAAATGTCCATAAGTGATGGAGGCCCATAAGAACCTTCCGGTGATGAAGGTTTATAAGTGTCCATAGGCGATGGAGGTTTATAAATGTCCATAAGTGATGGAGGCCCATAAGAACCTTCCGGTGATGAAGGTTTATAAGTGTCCATAGGCGATGGAGGTTTATAAATGTCCATAAGTGATGGAGGCCCATAAGAACCTTCCGGTGATGAAGGTTTATAAGTATCCATAGGCGATGGAGGTTTATAAGTGTCCATAAATGGACGCTGATCAGTATCCACAGGCTGTGTAGGTTTAAGAGTCTCCATCAGTGATGGAGGTCCATAGGAATCTTCGGGCGATGGAGGTTTATAACTTTCCAAAGTTTCGTAATTATCCGCAAGTGATGGAGATTTGTAGGTATCCTCAGGCAACGGAGGCTTGTAATTTTGTATAATTGGTGGTGGTTTGTACGTAGCCGGAAGTAATTGAGATTGGTAATTATTCACAGGGGATGGAGATTTATATATGTCCACAGGATATGTGTGGGATTTGTTTCGAAAGGGGGGTTTCAGAGGTTCATAGAAATCCAGAGGTGCAAATTTATCTCCTGACTGTTCAATGGATGTCCCATAAGAATTAATGATTGCTGGAGGATTGTAAGAATCCGGACCATCATATGGATCCTTGGTTTGCGAATCTTGAGACAAATTCAGAGCCAAGTCGGAATATTTTGAAGGTGGAACGTAATAAGCTGAATTTTTAAACAAGTCATGGGATGGGTTATAAGAGCCTTTAGGTGTTGTGCTTTGTGAACTATTAGTCGACTCTTTTGAATCTTGAGATTCTGGATATTCCTGACGTCGGCCGTGTTTAAACATTTTTAAAATATTTTCGTCCAGAGCGGCATCGAATTTATAAGTGTTTGTTGTAAATGTTTTTAAATTGTAGGGGTCGTCTCTCTGAGAAATTGGTGTGCGATGATTCGTAGTTTGATTTGATTCCATGGCAATGTCATAATGATGTTGTCTTACGGGTTGGTTTGCAATGAGGTGTTTCATTTCAGTTGGAAGTGTCTCTGATTTCTGGTAGCTGAGCTCAGTGGGTCTTTCTTCTGCGACGTAGACGGGGTGCTGGTAGTACTTTAGATCTGACGGCGTTAGTTTGTGATTGATTGGCAGGTAGATAACCGGATATTTTGAGTCTACAGACCACTTTCTGGCATCGTCATGGTTATCTGGAAAAAGACATTTCAGGGACTGAAAATAACCCGCCTTGTGTTCGGGCAGTACCACATCTGATCCTCGGCGCGGAGGCATGATCCTGAAAAGCATTTTTTTTTTTTTGATTTCCCAAGTCCCCCAAGAAAACATCGAAATGTTGTTTTAAGTCAAAAGCCAACAAGTGCACAAGATTATTAACAGGTGTAAGATGTATTTTCAACCCTTACATATGTTCCGGCAATTGAATTGCCATCCTCAGGGGGTATTTATCAAGGAATTACAAGGGTTTACTTACATCTTACACCTGTTAATAATCTTGTGCATTTGTTGGTTTTTGACTTAAACTTACGATAAAATGCACGGTACATACAACATAAAATCGAAGTATTAATTTATTATAAGCCACGATGTTTTTCCTTGCAGTTTACCGTAATTACATAACCGCAGTCATCTTCTTATCTTGACACCTATTTTCGTCGTTGCATAAGTAAATCTATTTGTAGGTGATAGCTGCATATTGGTAGTGTCAATCAGTGGAGGATTATCCTTGAGAAACAATTTCAGAGATTAGTCGGTTAGCCGCACATGGAACAGAATGGATAGCTGGAGTGTCGCTTGCTAGAGTTGTTTTGTTGACAGTAAGTTTGTTACGGTAACAGCTGAACGACCACGTCTTTCTCAGAAGCTCACATTTTAGTCTGTGTTTGCATTCTAGAGATTTTCTGTTGTGAACGTGAAGATGGTAAAAGGAAGAATTACCTACGCTGTTGACCCGTAACTCAATTTTTATAACTAATTTTGTGAAAATAACTAACTTATTAGTAAATCTGGACAATTTGACGGGGTGAGGGGCGTAGGTAATTACTGTAAATGTGACTTTGCCTGCCTCTTGTCATAAAAAGAAGTTCTTCAGTTGCATGAGATCACATTTAGTAAAACTGCAAGGTCGGTCCCTCAGCATAAATGATGATAACTGCCACGTTATTGTCGTTCAGCTGACAACTGAATACCATTACGCACTGTAGGTGCTACAGAATTTCTGGCCGTGAATCAGTCTACTTCCTTCATCACGAATCTTCATGCTTGATAAAATCATATTCAATAATTTAGTTGCAAGCACTTCACGATCAGACTACACAGCAATGAGTGATCCTTCTTCTTGAAAACTGAGACAATTAATAGAAACAAAAATCTGATACAAATACCGTGATTGTAAAAGAAACACTCAGACAAGTCGTGAAGGCACATCGGAACCACGAGAATTACACTGCATTATGGAACGCGTGCAAATAGTAATTAATTATGGAGGGGATAATATCCTACAATTCCTACTTCAGTATGATACCAGTTGTGCTAATGAAGAACTAAGCTGTAAACTGTCGAAAACATGAAAATTGAAATTAGATATTTCAAAATAGGCTCATTTCCCTAAGCCCTTCCATGTTCAGATTTCAGGATAAAGCATTCTTTTCTTACTTAATTTTAGAACTCCAAAGCTAAGTGTGCCGTATGCTAAAAATAATTTTCTTAAAGTGCCGAAAGTTGATGGGACAGTTTTCCTGTCCCTGGAAATGTTTAGCATAATCATTACACAGTTAAGGATTACAGACTTCAAAGTGATATTCTTTGCTCATAAATCGTTGCGACTTGACTCACCTCGAGTGTTTGAAACCATTTCTGTTTTCTTCCGAAATAAATTATTGTAGTTGAGATTGGACCTCAAAGAGTCGTTAGAATCATGTAGATAGCTCTGCGCTCTCTTGCTGCTGGTGTTCCATGATTCTTCATCTCTGCGAATTAGTTAATCCGTATTTCAGACTTTTGTCTCGATTATGGGAAAATGAAATGTAGTTTTTAAAAGCTATGGAAAAATTGCTGCATTCTAGAAATATTTGACTATGGATGGTGAAGAAAAGAACTATCGAAATCCAGGTGCACATAAAACTGAATAAGTTGACGCCTAAAGGCTGGGAAGTAATGCAGTCTAATTTATTTTGGGTTAATAACAATAGATCAGGAATTGACCATCAGGCAGTGTGCTTCTTAACCGGTGGAAGGGACTCTGACCTAGCAAACCACAGGCTTCTATGTAGATCGTCAGTAAAGAAATATATGTAAGAAGTATACATACACACAAGCTTCTGGTTGGAGCGCACTTTCGATTACGAATGTTAATTGAGTTGTTTAAATAACTACTATTTAAATTATTGGTGGAAAATTACGTTTGGACCGCTGCTCTAACAGAACTTTTTCACAGACACGGTTTGTGGAACACCGACACACGCAACCTGCCTAATGAATTTGCAAAGAAATAAAACAAAGGCTTCCGAAGTGTACTATTTTTACATGTTATCGTGAAAATATCTGACTTATAAAAGGACAGGCGAACAGAAGTAATTATTTAGATAAGAAAGACGAAAGGAACACTTTCATTTTTTCCAAATCACAATATACACCTTAGGATATTTAGATTGTAGAAATAGTAATATATTAATGTTACACACCTGCTGTCGATATTCGTCCTTTCAAGAGCGGTAGCACTTCCAGTTCGCCTCACGGTTGAATAGCTTGAAGCAATCAGCTGGGGCGTAGCGCCTCCATCTTGTATCCACATTAAGACAAAATGGGTGATCAGAGATATAAAAAGTCCCTGTAAAAGTATCACATTCAAGATAAATATATTTCTTTCTGTATTAGACTTTTGTTATGGAACGAAATCGGAATCTTTATTTCGAATGTTTGGTTATTTAATGACGCTATCAACTGCAGAGGTTATTCAGTATTTAGTGAAGTTGGAGGCTGACACGCAACTGTGGGGAACTGACGTATCCGTCATACTTTTTGACTGTGAGCACTTGATATTTATGACTTTGCATAACAAAATACGTGGGACTCGGCTAAAAGTTCTGTTTATAAACCTACAAATCCAGGACTAATGTCTGAATATCCTAAGTGGTTGATAATGTGATATATTCCTGTATGGTGCATGATATTTCAAAAATCCCCTCCCCCCCACCTTCCTGATATAAAGATGCATTTTACAGTAATGATTTCTAACGCATTAATTGTCCAGTATGGAAAAGTAACTTCTGTTACCTTTTCATCCTTAGGCATTAAAGCTGTATATATATATATATATTATATGTTATATTGTATATATTATATGTATATTTTCTTACTCACATTCATCACCCCTAAGACACAGTTTACTCACAGTGTCTTTGATGTAAATGTTTTACCAATTCCAGGTAGACATTAACAGATACTATGACATAGTTTCGTAAAGAGTACTTAAAAATAACGAACACTTTCAGAATGATTGGCTGACTGACTGCATAATTACCGAAATAGCTGATAGCAGAATTCAGACATGCAGCGCTGTTAATAGAATCTTTCTTCTCTGTCTCCCAAATAGTTGCTCCCCAAGAGGATTCTGCGCGTTAAATTCAGTGCTGCACATTGCGTGTTCCCCATAATGAACTACACAAACAGCACAACGTAAACTTTTTTATTTCTTGGCATAAAACACAAATTATAAAAATCTCCATTTGCTTCTTTATTTCACTGCGACAGTACACCCTCTAAGAATCAAAGTTTTTATTTCGTAATGTACCCAAGTCTTCACGTATCTATTATCCCTTAGATTTAAATACGAAAATAAAGAAATTGTTATGCCTAAAAAACAACTTCATAACACCTGCCAAAATAATAGCAGATAGACGAATCTTGTTTCTCTGTGTATTCGCTTGGTCGTACAAAGTTTTAGGTACCGTAGTTCATAAGCATGAAATGTTTTCGGTTTTTACTTGAACAGTGCTTGAACCAGTTTTATTCAGACTGGTGCTCGTTTGGGGTAAAATTCTATATGTGCTGATTTCTCTGTTGTTCCTTGTATACTGATATTTAGGCTCCTTAGATACAGCAACGTGCAGCCCAGAAAGTTCATAATCGACATGCGCACGACCTTCTCTGAATTCTTCCATCCTTTCATATGCTCTAGTCTAGCCAATCGTCATTCTTTCGATGTTGAAATGTTTCGTACTATCTACCCACAGAAATATGACAAAAGATCTATGATTTCAATTCGCTGTTTCGGTGAAGCAGTGATGTTAAAACTTGTCACATTACAGTCGCTACCCGTGAGACAGTAAGAACAAACAAATTCAAAAGATGTAAGACTTACGTTGTTGAACACACTCTCTGTTATACTGCTGCCAACATAGTATTTTGGTTAAATAAACTTGTTTTTTTAACTTTTCCCCTCTTTTCACGAGAACTTACTTTGGTAATTTATGCAGTTTATGTAATTACATCGTATTCACACCAAACAGACATAAAAATAACCTATAAATGGACAATCAGATTTTTGGATGTGACAGTTTTCACCGATGTTACTAAATTATTGTTTACTTACCCGAGAAGTCATCGCTGTAGTGACAATGCCTATCGATCGTCTCTCCATCAGTCGGTCCAGCTAACATATAGCGGGTCTATTGTTTCACACCTCCCATTAGACCTGACTAGTGTTACATATTGCAACTAACTACAATATTTAGTGCGACTGAGCCAAAACAAACCTTCTTGTGTGTGTGTGTGTGTGTGTGTGTGTGTGGTTTTTTAGTGATTAGTAAGCAGTTGTTGATTAAGCTATCTCTTGTATTCCTTTATTGTACCAACCAAATGCACCACATCAAATACATGTCTATAGTAAAGACGCTGTTGCGCTATGTTTCGGTAAAAATATAACATCATTAGGGAGTACAGTGTTCCAATGTTAAAACCAGTTGCAAATTATGTTTATAAAGTTTCATGACCTTTAGTGTTATCTGCAGTTGTTACCAATTGTGTATGTAAGATATATATGTGCGGTTTGAAATCTTAAAAATAAAATATAGTTAAAAACCTTTCTTATACGGTAGATATAATTTGTTTACGGAAAAAAAATTATAAACGTTGTGGTTGGCCGTTAGGTTCTTCTAGTCTGCGGCCTTATATATTCAAGCATCTAATACGGTTCTAAATCTAAGTTGACCGTGATTATGTGCTGGAGTTGTGTTGTTTACGGGACTAAACTGTGTGTTGTACACAATTTACTCCGGTAGGCAACACAAAATTTTATGATATTTAGACCAGAGCTTTGCGGATACATGTGTTAGCACTATGGAACCCCGAATCCACTGCTTCAAAAGTTACTCAGTGTGCATGCCAACAACAAAGTATTCAAACGTCTATTCCGCACTGTGGTATGCTTATCATTATCTGCCTTGACCAAACGTTCTGTTGCGATGGTCCAGTCATAACGGCAGTATAAAGTGCTCTCCAGCAGTTTGCACGTATTTTTCGACTTTAATATGCCCCTGTTCTTGATGTGGAATCTTTGAAGTCACATATACAATTTTCTGACATATTGGACGGCACGTGCTGGACTCCTGTGGCAGAAAAGAGCATTCAGGATTGCTTAACTTAAAATTGTTCTAATTGATAAAACGAATTAGGAACAGGTCAGAAGAGTGTATTAATTTACTTTATTTCTTTAAAATTGCATTGTGTATAAAAATGTTACAAATGAAAGCGGTAGACTTTAACAAGATCTCAGTTTCAATTCGTGTGTCAGTTTTGTACTATAGTGTAAGTCGTTTATGAGAAAATTAGTAGTTCGTTTTGAGCCTCGTGTAAAGTAGGAGTTTCATTGCATAACAGCCGATAAAATCAAATTCGTTTGAGATTGCTGATGCAGCATTGCATCCCTTATCGCAGCCACTTTCTTACTTTCATACTGGTACAAGCGAATAGATGTGGTTTCCTCGTAATATTAATTGTATATACACGTAAGCTTTCAGGTTTTCACGGAAGATGTTCATATGATTGTCGTCTTATGGGTTTTAAACCATATAATGTGTTTTATTTGCACCTCCGTCTTCAGGGTGACTTCACAATAAAGATGAAAGTAGTGCGTTTCTTCGAAGCGTCGGAACAAAGAAATCACACTACACGGCATAGAGACCCACAAGACCTAATTTGTGTAAGGGACTTATAAGACTACAGGCTAGCAAAATTTGTTTGTCTCTCTAGAAACCTTTTTGCAGTATTCTGTAGATGAAACTATCTTTTGTAGACCAGAGAGAATGCAGCTCCTTCTTACATGTGCAGAGGGAAAGAAATATGTCCCTAAAAGAGCTGGCTCTTGACTCTTGGTTCAATTAACAACTTCCTGCCACCTGCTTACGCCATATTCCCGTATCATCTAACTGGAAGAACGTGAAAGGACGTAGATAGCTAATTTCACTTGTATCTTTTCTCCGCCGCCTCCAGAGCCCTTGCCACGCGTCTCTCCGTTTCGTTGGCGTCCAAGTCATTCTTCCGGCCTGAGGCCCAGTACTTGAATGGCGCGTTTACTTTGTGCCTGATGATGGACCTGATAATGAGAGCCAACACGAACGGGATAAACAGGAAGCCGAAGTAGGCAGGGATCAGGTACAGCTTGCGGCCGATATGATAGTAGGCGTAAGGCTTGCGCTTAGGGGGTGGAGGGGGAGGAATAGTCATGGGTGGGGGTGGAGGGAAAACATAGGGATGTTCAAAATCATGTACTCCATACTCATATTTTGAAGGGGGTGGTGGGGCTGCATATGCTTCTTTGGAAGGTACATTGGAGCTCCGTATAGTAGGTGGTGTGGAGATCCATATGGTTCTTTTGATGTAGGTGGGGGGCTTCCTGTGTTTCTTTTGGAAGGTACATTGGAGCTCCGTATAGTAGGTGGTGTGGAGATCCATATGGTTCTTTTGATGTAGGTGGGGGGGCTTCCTGTGTTTCTTTTGGAAGGTACATTGGAGCTCCGTATAGTAGGTGGGTGGAGATCCATATGGTTCTTTTGATGTAGGTGGGGGGGCTTCCTGTGTCTCTTTTGGTGGGGGTGGGAATGCTAGGGCTCCATTAGTTTCTCTTGCCGGTGGTGGCATAGAACCAAGCGGGGGCGGAGCTTCAAGCATATCTTCAGGCGGCTCTGGCCTAACACCATTTAGTTCTTTTGGCGGAGGTGGCGGAGCGCCGTTTGAGTGGTTGGGAGGAGGAGGAGGCTGGAGGTAAAAGTACGAATAATCGTGAGAAGCATACTTATGAGAATGAGCGTGTTCAGGAGCATGTACGTGTTCGGCAAGGTGATCATATTCATGAAAATGATCGTCGTGTTCAGGAGCATGTAGGTGTTCAGCATGATGAACATATTCATGAGAATTATTATGTGCGTGGTCATATGAATTTTCTTTTTGGACGTACGAAGAGGGGTCGTAATCTAAAGATGTATTATCATTCATATTCATAGTATAGGAGGAGCTTGGCATGTCGTGATTTTTGCCATGTGTTAGTGGAGGATACTGAGATAAGTCTTCCAGGGGCTCTGATGGGGGGGGCATTTTGTTCTCGTATTTTGATAGCTTCTGTGCTTCCATTGAGGGTTTGTAGAATTCTTCTGGAGACAGAACCAAAGGTTTGTGTGTTTCTTTCGCTGGAAAAGGCTGATAAAATTCCATTGCTCCTTTGAAATCATATTTTTGTTTTGGAGGTTGATATATGTCCGTATGTGGCTTAAAGGAATCTTTCAATTTGGGATGTTCGTACATGTCCACAGGTGGCGTAAGTATATCTAATGGTTTTGAGGGTTTGTAAGTGTCCATGTGTTGTGTAAAAGAATCTTCTGATTTAGGGTGTTTGTACATGTCTGTAGGTGGTGTCAAGGAATCTTCAGGCTTTTTAGCGTGATAAATATCCATAGTTGGTTCAAAGAAATCTTTTGGTTTTGGGGGTTGGAGGATTTCCGTAGATGCTGTAAAGTAATGTTCTGACTCTGGAGATTGGTAGATGTCCGAAGATGGTGTAAGGGAATCTTTTGGTTTTGGAGGTTTTTGGGTGTGCTCAGGTGCCTTCATGGATTCTTTTACTTTTGCGTAATGGTATGCACCCATCTGTGGTTCATAAATGTCTTTAGGTCGTTGACGTTGGTAGGCGTCCAAATGGCCTTTGTAGGGTTCATTTGGATCTGGGGGTTGGTAATTGAGCATAGTGGATTTGTAAAATTCTGTCGATGATGGAATTTGGTACTGGTCCATATGCTGAATGACGAACTCTTTTGGTTTTTGTGGTTGGTAGTTAACAGTAGGAGCCTTGTAATTTTCTTTCGTCGGTTCCGATTGATATATACCTCTGGGCGGTAGCGGTGGAGACTTGGAGGAAGCTGGTGTAGTAGTGTGATAAGAATCTGGTCCGTTGTAAGAGTCTTGAGGTAGTTTAAGAAAATGCGGCTGCTTGTCCAAGTCATTTCGATTTGAGCCTTCACCTTGTGTCACTTCTTTGGGCTGAAATGTTTCCGGTGCCGTATGGACATTACCTTGTCCATTCCTTGAGTAATTTGCTGTAAGGAAAAGTGGCTGTGATCCTGACTGTTCAGAGTTTATTTTGCTCGAGTCTTGACGAAGAATACTGGATGGGGGATGACCACTGTCGTAGCTGGGGTTGTTTCTTTCCTGAGCCGTGTAGACTGGTCCTCTGTAGTATTCCATATCCTGTGTGAGGTAGCCGAGGGCAGACTTGAATTTCGTATTCCCAGAAGACATCCTAGCTTCAGTTATTGGACGGTCCCCCTCGCTGCTTTTGTTTGCTGGAAACAGAAAGATTTTAAATGAAACTATTGTAACTAAAGAAACATTTACTCTTTTCGTGCGTCTAAGCAGAATTTTTTCCGCCTGTCTTGGATTCTATGATTACGAAGATTGTTTGTGATTAAAGTGCGGAGTCAAACTTTCTTTGGTCATGGATGTCCGTGTGGATGCCGGGGCTCCTTTCTCCACAAGTAAGGCAGTGGAATATTAAACTCCCACTAACATACAACCCTGATAATCCTAGAGCTTTACGTCGAATTTCCCAGACATCTACATGATATCAATGCCTAAGCACTGCGATAGTTTTACCTTATTACTCCCCACCCATGGCGCAACAGCCCCTAGTGGGCCAGGGCCTTGTCATTATCGAGGCTTCTCGACCACACTCAGACACACCACAATCGGTAGGACTCCTCTGGACGAGTGATCAGCCCGACGCATTGACCTCTGCCTGACAACACACAACGCTCACAAAAGACAGACATCCATGCCTCCGGCGGGATTCAAAACCGAAATCCCAGCAAGCAAGCGGCCGCAGGCCCCACGCCTTAGACTGAGAGGCCACCGGGACCAACTTTACCTTATATTCGCAGGCAATATGGATTGACTGTTGTGAATAAAGAGTAACTATCAACCGACGGCGAAAGTGAGCGAGTTACTAAACATATAGTTGTTTTGTAAGACTGTCGCTTAGTTAATTAACCAACTAATTATCCATTTAAATAATCGCTTTGTTGCTTAACTTGTTTTCTAGTTAACTGTCCAATTTTATAGGTTTTTTTTGCTAGGTACGTAATTGTGGAAATAAATAAAAATTCAGCCCGTTAGATAGTTTGATAGCTATCCAGTTCCATGCCCCATTTCTGTAAATCATTATTCAGTTCTGTAACTCGGCTTATTATCCTCGAACCTAGATTCAATATCAGGGTAAACCGGCTTGGATTTAGATTACAGAGAAGAAATTGATGTTGGGGTAACTCTCCTCCGCCACCTTTCATTATGAGCAGCTGTAATATTTCACTCCAGACCTACCTACACCTTCTGTAACACTTTTCGCGTAGACAACGAAGCTGCTTTTCGTTGGTTCTCCCTTTGGCTGAACTCCAATCACGACGCTTATATTAGTGTCATACGGCGCGTCGACACTGAGGAATGAAAAAACACACGACTTATTAATTTTGTGTTAAAACTCATTTTATTGCAACTTTACAAAATATTGAGTTGTGAGTGTCTAAAGTCAAAATAGTGCAGAGATATATATTACCAAGTAGTATAAATGATAAACTGTGTACGTTTTGTCGTTACTCACTGACTAGGACCAATCTTGACGGAGGTACTGCTGTATGCTGTGCCGGAGTGAGACACTTTGGAGTAATTTGAAGCCAGGATATCACCGGACAGAACACACTGCACCCACATGACGACCAGAGCAAGCACATATTCCTGCAAAATCGACGTGTTACTTGAGTGTTTTCGTCTTCTGCATGACACCGCGTGTATCGGTGTAAAGAAACCAAAATTTTGGAGGAACGTAATGCTTCCAACTTCAACATAGTCCACTCTTCTTAAACTATTCTCAGGATGGCAGCAATACGCTCATCAGAAATCTTGGTTCCTCTATTTCAGTGTTTCTCAAACGGTGTTCTACGGAACACCCAAGGTCCCTCGAGGTGAAAATAAGGGTTCCGTAAGAAAATTAATTACAGTATAAAATGACAGTTTAAACGCTTTATTATTTTAAAATGGACTTAAAATAATTTTTGACACTGGGACACTCATTCGGTTATTTCTCGATTGTTGCAGTAAAATAAATATATTTTAAAAGTGATTTTTTCCCCTGGAACTCACATATTAGTTTCTGGCTATTGGTGTTAAACCTGGCACACTGTGCTCCCTGAAGATGGTATGCTTGTACCGAAACGTGTCGGAGCTACGTGTTTAACACTCATGTGTAACTAACAATGTGCATTTTGTTGGTATAATAAATTGATTAATTTAATTAGATTCTAAGGTTAATATTTCTTATACGTGAAATGTGATTTTTATTTTCAAATGTGGGCAATTAAATAGTTTATCTCATAAGTTTACAATTTATTCTTTATTAATCTTACCTACTTGTCAGATGGAGATGCTTCAAAAATACCCTACGTTCTTAAATGAACGAAAGGATATACTACTACTACATCTACTACTACTACTTGTACTACTACTGCTGATACTACTACTACTAGTTACTTACTTACGTGTGGTCTAATATTTTAAATTCCGTATGTAAGAACTTTATTTTGCATTCCGAAAATACACGTACTTTTCGAATTTGAATGCATTCCATAGCTACATTAAATTGGGAATCACTGCTATATACTAATATACATGGCCTCATATCACAGAAGAGGGATGGCGTGGCGATGAGGTTTGGAATTTTGTGCCTCAGAACTCGGTCCGGTAGCAGGCTACAGTGAACACGGTACTGAATCTCCGGTTTCTATAACAGGCGGCGAGTATGTTGACTTACTGAACGACTGTTAAATTCTCAAGAAGGACTCTGCTTCGTGGAGTCAGCTATCCACTCGACATGTAGTGCAGAGTGACCAGGCATTTGCCCTAACTTGTTTCCTTTTGGTACATCTTCATGGCATGGTTTGGGTCGGGTGTTGAAGTTTCAGTTTAGAAGATGAAACACGGGACCTGAAGATTGCATAATTTATTCGCCTGTTCTATGAAATACCACGAGTATTACAATACATTTATAGTATGAACTAAGAGAGCTTAACCTAGTGCACAAAAATATTTAATTTTACTTTGATGGTCAGAATTCCAGTGTATCTTCAAAATACTCTTGTATTTGTTTGCTGGTTGCTTTGCAATAGCCAGTAGAACCAGGTTCTCTATAAGCATGTGTGTCTTGTTTTATGTTTGTGTTCGATGCACTTTAGCTGACTTAAATTTGCCCCTTAGAATGTATATATACAAACAGTTAAGAACAACTAAATTATCTCAGTTTTATTGCCTACAATAGCACTTTCAGTCAAACTACCTACGTGATGATTCTTCCTTCTCCCATAATATAAAGGGTCAGAAGCCCTAACACCTTCTAGGAAAGAATTTTACTCATCTGAAATGGAAATTACATTTTCACTTGCACGGACATATTTGCAACTAGATTACAATTTTCATTAAGATGGCCGCGCATAAGTGAATGACCGGCCGCTTTGTGAGTGTCACTGATAGGTCCATAGACGAAAAACCCGCGATGTCATCATCAAAAGCTGAACACATAAATCTGTATGCGTACAATTTGTTAATGCAGCAGGGGTTTGTGTTTGTAGCAGTCTACGTGTATCTGATTTTGAGGAAGCCTTTTGAAAGTCAGCAAGTAAACACTACGGATAAGGTAGTTAGTTACGTGCATGTACCCGAACCAAATCGTCTTTCTAGCGCTTCCTTGCTTGTCGTGCCATATTTCATCCTATGTGTTTCCAATTGTATGCTACCCTAACCAATTTTTCTGCATCCATTCTTTCCCTATGTTTTTTATCTGTCCCTATTGCACTAATTCCAGCTAATATAGCATTTGATGTCATTAGGCCCTGTACATGTAGTCTATATAATGTTTACACGTACCGGAGGATATTCCACTAAGGTTAAAGTGCCCAGAGTTTGAACCTAATCAGGCACCTCCATTTAGTACCAAGGTTAAAAATTATTGGAGCTGTACCTCCTTACGACATCACGGTGTGGTTCTTACTTAGGTTCGTGGACAATTTTAACTTTGTCTTTATTGTATGCACCTATATATGTATACATTTATTGAAGCAGTATTAAAAAGTGTTAGGCGGACTGTCGTTTATTTAAGCAGGTGTTGTTCAGTACCTGAAACCTGAATGTTGTTACTGCGTGAAAATTTTGATTGTGGTCTTCTGGCTTATGACACCGTGTAGTCCCTTAAGTGCTTATTAACGTTTCGGATAAATGGCCTATATCAATCTTCAGGGTAAATTTGAAGGCAGCGGGTTCCTCCGAAAAGCTGGTAACGTTTGGAAGACTGATCAGTGCCGTAACCCAGAAGGCAACAATCTAACGTTCTCTATAATTTTAGAAACGTACTCGTAGACATCATTTTATTGAAGCGTGAATTACTCCGCCGAAGCCTATAGTTTGCCTTTAACTTTCTTATTTTGTCCGACCATCTGGACGTAATAGATACCCTAGCTATTATTTTTATTATTATTATTTACTTCCTGTCGCTCCTTGCGGAGCATAGGGCCTCCTTTCAGAGGTTTCTTGGTCTATACCCTAGATAGGTAACTTGGTATTTCGTGGATTACCAGATTGATTGCGCTGTGGATATACATGCACGTGGCTTCATTATTTTAAGCTACATTTTCAAACTAAATTTTATCGAGAACAAATCATATTTTACAGGGATATTCCGAAAATCTTACCTGAAGAAGCATGGCTGCAGCTGATCTTCCTGCCAGGTTGTCTCCCTGTATTTGACTACCACAGTACTTGCTGTACGTATGTATGTGTGGACATAGCGGTGCCCCCTTTTCCAGTCAATAGCCACCAGTGAAGGTGTCAATCACGGAACAATTCGTAGCTGTACCAAGACTGAAAAATCTGCATTAATGATTCCCTCAGCTTTCGAACCTTTCCATGTTTATCCAATGCATAAGCACTTTCATTTCGCAGACCTCTTCTGTTTCTTTCTTTCCTCTTCAACATCTTGACGCCACAACCTTCTTCCGAGTCTTGGCTTCCTCTATATCGTATACCGAATTGTGTAGCACGAATACTGATCGCCATCACATATGGAATTGACCGCCATATTATTTGTTGATGGACGTTATAACGTATAAATATGGGGTTCTCAATAGTATTCATACTGAATTTCACAAGATGTACAAGGATTGTTCATTTGAGAATACTAAAGATATTAAGAGTACATAATTGGGAAAGGGCGTTTGTGTGTTCTTCCGTCAGTATGTTTCGTTTCTGAAATTAGGCCTGGTTGCATTATTTTGATAAAATTTGTTTTTGGAATTTTGCATTTAAATTTTACCAACATCAAAATTTCATTTTTTGCACCTGTGTCTTTCATACCTGGTATGCAGCTCCAACAGAATTTAAAAAGTCCATCCTATTCAAAGAAACTACAGAATAGCGAGGCAGGAAGTTTAGATTGCTTAAGGCATTTAAATTTTACAAAAATATTTTTAATTATTTTATTTTACAAAGGATAAGGGAAATATCTGTCTGGTATACCTCTCTGTATTGATTATCTTAATCTGCCAACAAACTGAACACCGACGGTGGAAGATAAACAGCAGTGAACACATGAACACACGTATGGATTCTGCAAGTTCTGCTATTTCCACTCAAGTTTAGGGAGTAATTTTTGTACTTAATTTTTATCGCTTGAAGATTGCCGGTTACTAAGCCGACAGTTCAAGAGCTGTCTTATGTGTTTGTCTGCATTTACTTTCCGTTACAGTTTGTTTGTCTTTGAGTACAGGTACATTTACACTTGCTAATTTCACTGTTAAATAAAACGGCCTGCAGTCTCTCTCAGCTCCACATTCTCTGTGTTTTTATGTATCTGCTACAGTCCGAATCGAAACGTAATATACTCCTATAGAGATTTTTAAGTTGCTAAAGACAACGTGTAGGATTGATACCATGGGCATGGAATCTGACAAACGCCATTAGTTCAACATCATTTTCTTAGTGCTACGGTCTGAACTGGTCCTTGGATTCCTATATGCTAGCATGTTCAAAGTCCTTACAAAGACAAGTGGCACTACTCCTTGGATGAGGGAGCAGATAAAACCAAGGCCTCTGCCATCAGTTCAGCAGTGGCATTACAGCTCGCCGAGTTTCTTTCTTCCACTCTTGCAGAATTTAATCCGCATTAAATTACACGTGGGAATCCTTGGATGGGGATTGGACCATACCAAATCCTCTGCTGTCAGTTCAATAATTTATATTTTTATTACGGCTAGATTAAGACTTACATATTCCCTATTGCTGAGATTTGCTGAACCCTCGTTAACACAAACGATATAAATGTTTGGGTGCGGAGTCAGATCCCTACTGCATGTTCAACAGTTTATTCTTAATCGAATTCTGAAATCATATTCCAGCCTTTACCTTGAATTTACAAACCCACATTAGGCCAACGAAACAACTTCTTGGATGGGGGTTCAGATCAACATTATGTCAGAAATTTCTTATTCATGCTAGAGTGTGACTCGCGCTTTAGCTTCTTATATTATACGACCTGAAAATGTTCTAATTTCTTATTAAGACGGCAGCTAGATTCATTGACTGAGGGATCAGATAATCGAGAAGGCCTCTACTGTCAGCATTATTTTCTCTTTCAATATTTAATTCCAGCTACTACTGACATCCATCCCTCTGCGCACCGTAAGAACATAGGTTTATGTGCATCGCTGACCACAATTTAAAGTGGAGATCCCAGTCCTAGCCCTAGAGGTCAATTACTGCTCTGCTTCTGGAATCAGCATTTGTATTATTAAGTAACTTTGTAAGAAAGTATGAAATTATTAACTAGAAAGTACCGTCAGTAATGCACAAATTTAATATATGACACAAAGTCTCTCCCTGATGATGGTGATATATATATATATATATATGCCACCGAAACAAGTCGGAGTTAAAGTGATCCTCTAAGGACTTTGTATCATATATTAAATTTGTGCATTACTAGTGGTACTTACTAGGTAATAATTCAATAAAATGCACGGTGTAAACGACGCAGTGAAAGTATGAAATGTTCGTAGCGCGTAACACTTCTGGTGCATTCGTTCTGTTATTGCCCTGAAGTTAAATTTTTAAATATTTTGCACAAGAACACCAAGCTTTTTAACGCTCACTATAAGATTTCTCCATATCTTGGCGACAGAACTGTAATTGACATCGAGATATCGCAAACGGGGAGAGTGGCAATTGATATCTCTTAAACGTTGATACTCGACGTTTAAAATTGTGCGTGCTTGATGTTGAACTGTTTCTTCGGCCTCAGCGCGTACCTCACAGAGAACTCAGGCTGTCTTAATTATGAAGCCTAGTGATGGCGAGAAATCATAAACGTACCTAGGCCCTCAAGTAAAGAGTCTGTTACTTTTGTCCGATTTAATCGAAATCGGACTGTCGACAAATGTTAGTAAAAATCCCAAGTATTAAATTTCAAGAATATACATCCACAGTGAGTCACTGTTCCACACGCATGGACGGACAGGCATGAGGGAGCTAACAGCCGCTTTTCGTAATTATTTCAGGAAGGCGCCGAAAGAGGAATGCTTTTATGTTTCTGTCTTTTTTTTTTTCTATTATTGCGTCTGTGTTGCGAGTTACCAAATATACCGTGGTCAGATATGTTCATACGGAAGCTGTCTTATGTTGCTGATGCGAATTTCCACAGCTTGTAGCTTATGGTGAAATTAGTCAAAAACCGTCCTCCGCGCACGCTCGATAATACGTACATGTTGCACGCAGTAAGTGTCGCTGTGGGTTGTAGCGGGGCTAGTTAAGCACAGTTGAGGTCAGCAAGCACCACGGTGGGCCAGTCGAGTGCAGAGCTGCTAGCCTTCTCGTTATGCTTACCAATTTATTTAGCGAATAAGCCTAGTGATTATGAACTGGCAATTCCGCAGAATGTACGTGACGTCCACCACGAATTTTGTTTATTCCATTGTCTTAAAAAATTCATATTCAGTACCTGAAATTTTAAAGTACAGTAAAATTATCCCTGCGCTTAAGATCACAGCTAAAAGTAAAGTACAGGAAGTGGAAACAAATCTCCAGGTATTCTTAACTTTGGTAAGAGAAAGAAGTGAGCCATTATCTTTATAAACCTCCCGTTTTACCTTTCAGTAAAAGAGCGCCTGGAATTTTCTAGAGCAGGGGTTCTTAACGTTTTTTTGTGACATGGACCCCTTTGAGAGGCTGACGAAACCTACGAACCCCTTCTCTGAAAAATGTATTTCAGTGCATAAAATAGAGATAGTGAGATTTATTGAAGTTAACGAACATTTTTGGCGTCTAGGGGCCATAAATCACTCTGTTGCCTACATTCGTTATTGAAGGAAAAGCTGAATTTCTGTCAGACGTTATTGAAAATAAAGTTGTAAATTTTCCCCATCCAAGTTTACGGACTCCCTGAAATCTATCCACGGACCCCCTGAAAGGCTGCTCTAGAAGTTGTTATGGCATCACAATAGGTTTGGACACAAAGATGAGAAAATATCCACACACCCATCGAGAATCTAATCCCGGTCTTTCAGTCCTTTGCTTGACTGAGCTATCACGGCTTCACGCCTACAGTTTACTTCTAGAAAGTCGGCAGCTACGTACTGACGATTGTGTTGACTTATATCTTATTCAAGCATTGTCAGTTCACAATTTGCATCAGCATACCCTCTCAGTTTATTTACAATCCGGAGCGCAGTAACAAGTCGTTGGATACTTCTCTCTCACAGGGTTAAACGAGATTAGATAGGGATAAATGGCGCACTACACTTTCTTTTCACTTATCCAAAGAAGAAATTTATTTGAGCCATGTCCTTTTGTGGTGTGAAGACTCATATAATGCAAAGAACAAATGCTGACTTTTGTGCATTGTAATGCATAATTGCGTTACTAATTCCTAATAATCATACGACGCATAATAGTTAAGAGTGAGAGAAGATAATAATGTTTTTTTATTTACGAGAGTCATGTTGAGACTAATTTAATAATAACAATAATAATAATTTAGAAATTTCGATTCACCTATCTGACACGGCTGATACGCGGATTGTTCAATCACAACACGTTTGGAATTGGTTTGGACAAAGAAGATGATGCCGTTAGAAAGAGATTCAGTGATCACAGAGGTTGGCAGAATCTACCCGCCGATGTGTTAAAGCCCATGGTGATGATCTTTAGGATGGTCTTCGAAGAGATTTCCTTTACAGAGACCTGGTACTTTCCGTCATTTAAAATAAATTTGTGAACAATCCTTACGCAAAATAACGCCATGCGTTGGTGCCAGGAAAGATGTAAGTTACAAATTTTATTGTGTGTCTAAGCAAAGCCGAAAGGACCCTGTGACCCAGCCTATTTGAAATGCCAGAACTTGTGGAGGTAAGAACGGAAGTGTAGGAGCAACATCTAATGAAAGTGATATCAATAGACCTACATATATACAGGTGGAATTATGCAGCAACCAGTGGATTGTATTATAGCAGATGGTTTTATGTAATTTATTCTAGTGCACATCGCTTTATCATACAAGTTATTTAAAATAAAATGTCACATTTCAATCTAATTAAAATAATAATTCACAGCACAAAATTATGTTGAATTATCCGCTTTTACATTCCCATCTCTTTCAAAATACTTCGCGTTTTTCTCACTTTCCATTCTTACATCTTGATTATCACTGTTCGAGTCATTTGTGGCATTTTCGCATGTTTGTACTTCAGCACTACCCACTGTTACGCACGTTTCGTCACCAGTTGCATCATAACCAAAATTCACATTGTGTTCCCCAGTTTCTTTGTTTTTTGCATTATTTTCTTCGGCTGATGAATAGTATTTTAACGCCGACGTCTTAATGGGAATTGTTTCGTCCTTACTGTTAATATTCTTTTCGTTATTAATTTCTTTCATTTTGGACATGCTAGTTAAGTCTGTTTCCTCCAGACCACCGAGTTCTGATACAGGGGTTTTCTTCGTTACAATGTCATTGCCTTCAACCTGCAAAAAAAAAAAATCAGGTGTTTATACATATTTTTACGTTGTTCTTCAACCATTAAAGTTTTTCTTTAGACCGCGCTGTCTCTCTCACACACGCGCACGTTCATGCGTATATAAATTATGTGTACACACACACACACACACACACACACAAATATATACGTGCATACACATAAAAGCGTTCCAAATCCTGCATATTTCCCACCCCTTAATCCCCACACATACGTTCCCTAAATTACGTGCTATGGAAGGTCATGACGCAGATCTCTAAGCACGAATACAATGTCCGTCTGCACTACATAACGTCCAGCAATTATAATAAAGTTTCTTATGCCTTTTGTTAAAGGTTTAAATCGAAATTCTTAGGAGTAATGTAATTTTGCTCTGTAGGTAAAAGTAAAGTTGAATTTGTATCTGTGCTTAGTTCAGCATCACACAAATGAAGGCATGAGCTAGTGGATTTATAGGACCATGCATTATTAACCTCGACACTAGATGGAAGTCGTGTTCAGATTTACGGCCGGGCCGCTTTACGTTCAGGGATAATGTCCGCGCTGTCCTTTAGGTAGAAGGCTGTGTGGGTTCCAGGGTAGGTTTGGATGCTTTGGAAAAGAGGAAATCTCGTGCCTCTGCCGTGAATTGGACCCAGATTTTTGGTCGTCCAGTCCATAGTCTAGCCCCTGTAATGACTGAGCTATCCAGGCTCCAACTTCTGCTCTGGTTATTGTGCCCCAATTTCCTTGAAACGTATCTAGTTTTATAATTGTACGTCTTAGTAAGTCCTACAAAGTTTTGTGTAAAATATTTCCGTTACACGGCATACTTAACGAAACAAAATAAAATAATGTAATCTATATGACCTATATTTCGTCCTTGCTGTGTGCTACGTTTAGCTTGTGTTGGTTATATGCAGTTATTATTCACGTGCCTCTGTCCAGCTGATACTACACGTGTCGTTATTCAGCTACGTTAAAGTAAATATGTTTCAGCAAGATATAAACCTAAAGTCGTAGAGGGTTACAAAATTGAAAAACAAAAGTACATTGTGTGAGCCAAACTGACTTATTGGAGCCATTATTTTTCACCATGAGCCTGAGAAGGCTCTCACAAACCTGGACAGAAGAACATAAGTGAGTTCGAACCTGCAATATCTTGCGGAGGTAGAACTTGTTAAACAGGAAGTACAGGAACCCCGTGATGGTGCAGGCCACCGCAAATATGCGGTACGTGGGGCGCGTATCAAACGCCTTCATCATGTAGCCGCCAATGAGGCTGCCTGAACCCTTGCCTGCAAAAGACATTTACATAAATCAAGAGATTATTTAAAAAAGAGAACTCCATTTCCGAAACCTGTCTGTCTAGTCACTGATGCTATCCAGAGAGGTGTCATTAACACATGTGGTAGCAGTGCCATTGCTTTAATATACAGCTGCTTTAACGTTTGCTAAGTCATGACTTCACCTGCAAGGTGCACTTAATACTTTTGTTCTCATAATAAAGAGTTTACCTAAATATTAGGTAACCGATATTTGTAAGCGGTATGCTGTGTGTGTTCTGCGAGAAAGTGACAGAAAGTTTGAATTTTATATAAGTAAACTTCTAATATACTGCAATTTAATAATCGACAGCCTAAATAAAGACCTGAAATTCGTATTTGCAAACTGAATATTTTGAATAAAATGTTATTAAAATTGGCATCCAGGTGTCTGGACTACATAAACTGCTGCACTAATCTGTAAGGGCCTGAACAGCCACCTCTTCACTTGTCTGTCCTTAACCCTTAAAAGGATAAGAGCCTTAGTTAAGAAATATGTTAGGCCTGTCATGCACGAAAATGCAGTTGCTACTCCGGCTCAAGATTTTGTAAGAAACAAAAGTTAAAACTGCGGAACGCATTGCCTGGCTTGAATTTTCGCTCTGCCACTATGATTATTTCGTTGCAAATAGACTGCCTTGTCCAGCATGTTTTATTCCCTATTATGTAGAAGTATGTTTCGGTGCAAGGACCTGTCACTGTGTTACATAACTAAGAGCCTGGCTATTGATAAACCTTTGGAAAATATCAGTCTGCCTAGTAACTTTCCAATCTTCCTTTTATCCTTTTGATCCTGTTCTCAGGTAGAAAAACAGGTTAACTTCTAAGTCTGAAATCGAGTTTCTTAACAACAATTAGAATCATAATCTTCTTTCCTTATCATTTGAGAAACTACGGAATTTTTACGTTTTTCATCCCGTTGTGTTAGATGTAATGTAAGAGAAATAAATGCCGTCAACACAAATGTACACAACTACTAGTTGTGTTGATGGCATCTATTTGTCTTAAACTATGGAATCTAAGGCTCTCTTTCCAACATTGTTACAATTCCAGTGATTACAGTCAACATCGAATTCTTCTTCTCTTGCATCCATATCTGTAGGAATTACACAGTCTTTTTCCATATCAATATTCCGATGTTTCCTTCGTCTTTGCGATGACATTAAGTTGTGATGGTTCACGTGATTAATTGTTTCATACAGTATAACATTTTAGATTGCTTTAACGAATAACCAAACCAAGCAGACTTACCCCCGCCAAAGTAGATTCCACCTAACAGACCTTGCACGCTGGTGTCAGTGGTTGTGGTGGACAGTTTTGCTGCGTAAGTGACAGCAGCGGTGAAGGAAAGCGCAGATGTCACGCCTTCCATTGCCTCGAAAATTAGACACAGCCACGGGTTGTAGATCAGGGAGTATCCTGCAGCACACAAAACACGATGATGTCGCGTATCTTGCCTTGCTTCAGCTGAATTTGGTCTAGGGACCACGTTAACACTTCCGGGGGGATTGCAACTCTTACCTGCATGAAACACTAATCGAACTGCGTCACACTTCTCAGAAAAGTCTCGTAATTAATTGTGTAATATATATAGAACTTATTAATATCTGTACTTTTCAAGTGAAATATTTTTGTGTAGGCTGTATATGCAACGAAATGAGAAGAATTATCTTTGGTAAGAGTAGGTTGCCAAAAATGTCATGACCACGAGAACTTTAGTATCTGTACTGTCGCTGGGTTATATTGAAAACGGATTTGATTGTAAACAAAAGGCCATCAATGCCAAAGATAAATACGCAATCATAAATTACGCACTGGGAAAATGCGTACTCCAACGCGGAACGCAGTGTAACCCTGTTTCGAGCTATCCGGTAACTGTAGCCTGCAGATTCCGTTAATCTACCATATATCTTAAAAGTAACTGAGTATCTGTTGACAGAAGACTTTATTCTTTGTACTTACCGTGATGGTTTTCAAGCAAAAGAGGTTGAGCAACAAAGTGTTTCTACTTACCTAGAAGTCGGATGGCATAGAAAATGAAGCCGATGAATAGAATATTAGCATGTCCTATCTTGTTGATAATCGGACCAGAGAGTACGAGGAGCGGAATACCAGCAATGCCACCAACTGTGATTGTTAGCCCCATAAGAGAGCGCGAGCCCCCAGATCCTGCAGCAGCCAGAAGAGGAAGCTCTCTATATAACCCCATGCCGTTCCTGAAGGGTACAAAAATGCTAATGTATAACTGTAACATTTAGGCTTAAAACAGTTCTCAAGTTTTCGTCAATTGGCCAGAATCTTGCCAAAGATTGCCACGTTTTTTCGGCCTGAAGTGTTTTGCTTGATACAAGGTGTATCTAGGAAGTTACTCAGACTGATCACAGTGCAATGACTTCAGAGATATTATCTTTCATCTCCTTATAAGACAGCGGTAATTCTGTTATCATCTTACATAACTTTCAGTAGTTCTGCATTTTACAGATAGTGTATCAGTTTGTATGTTTCACTTGTTTCTTACAATGACAGGTATTTTCTCCCGTAGGTTTCTTTCGGTTCTCTCAAAAATAGCGATTTCTCTCCAGATATGAGCTGAATTATTTGTGTAATTGAGAAGCAGTGTGTGTTATTGGCGGTAGGAAGTGAAGAAGCTGTTGAGTTTAGGCCTATCCACTGACCAAGCACGAAGACGGCGATAAAGAGCACCACCATCTCGACGTTTCTCATCACGGACATGACATCGGACACGATGTTACTTGCTGGCGGCTTGAACTCCAGGTTCATGGTCAGCATCAGCAAACCGCTGGAGATCTTCAGACCGGCATACAGGTAGAAGGCCGGCCTGAGAAACAATAGAGACACTGAAATTAATAGAGGATAAAGCTGATTACCAGGAGGCACAATACTACTCACAGATTTATGTTCTGTTGTTGGCAAATGTTATTGTATCGAACTACACACACTGCAGAAATCAGATATTTGGAACAGTCACTCTACGTCACAGCAACAAATAACCAAGACATAGAAATATTGGCTACAGTACTAAAGATCTTCAAACGGGAGGAGTAACGTGATCGAAACATAATCGACATGTAACGATGTACGTAGAATACATGCAAGAACGACAATGTTACCCAAGGTGGGGAGTGAGAACAAAATATAAAATGTATAGGAATTGCCTAAAATATATAGTTATTATTTTAAAGTTTGTAGCACAATACGTATGCTAAAAATGCTAGCCTACACATAAATACCTATTTGATATTTTAGTAATTTTAACTTACGGTTGAATATACTATCCTCTATAGTAACCAATAACGTGGAACCTTCCCAAATGTACACAGTTTACCCATGAAGATGGTCAAAAATAGCTGAAAATTGTATGGGTACGTAAAACACTATTGTTTCATATATTTGATGCATTTGTGTACTCTGTTGGTTACTTTACGAATTAAAAAACATGCAGGTCAAACTGTATTACAAAGTAATCATAAGGCCTTCTGTAAACCTACTTGATTGCATGGAAAACGAAAATAATTTTTTAATTATTGTGTTAAATACACGTCATGTATAAAAGTGTTTTAATTTGTATATCTTATTTAGGTGTTAAATACGTCACTTTAGCAGCTTGATATAAGTTTTCCAGACTTCAGATTCCGCCAGAGATTGTCCTCTAAGCCAACGCGTTCGGACCGTCTCTGGGAACCACCTAACATCCTATCCTGCGGGATGGAATGATTTATCTCCGGGAATGAAGCAGTCAGTCTGTTAAGCTGATATTTCACCTTAATCTAGTGCCGAGGCGTACGAGTATGAAGAGTAAAGCGTAGGAACCCTTGCTTTATTCACCCGACATTTTACCTGAAGTCGGTGTAGCCCTTGCCTCTGCTGGCGTAGTCCATCAAAATCCCGGATAGCGGGGAGGAAATCATACCACCGATATTGGCGTAGACTCTTTGCAGGCCGTAGTCGGCCTTCTGCTCTCTCACGATCGCCATCACTGCGCCCTCGAACATGGCAAAGGCCGTCGCTCCGATTATGCCTATGAAGACTCTGACAGCCATATAGCTCCAAAATGTCAGGCGGATGTCATATACTTCTTCCTCCTTGAGGTTCGTACAAACCTCTGCCCGCGGTGCTGTCAGCAGGCACCGAGCCCGGCAACTGGACAAAACTACGTTGTGGTCAAGGTATATCGGTACCGATACGCTTACTTCGCGATCAGACTGTAACAGGAGAAGGCATTGGCACGCTACTTTCTGACCATTCTGTAAATTAACAGATAAGTGGTAACTCATTTTCTGAGCGCCTTGTACTTGACAGGGCTACATTTTCAAACCACTCTAAAAGAATAAGCAAGCAGGAGCCATCATTGTGAGGAATTTTGGGTTTGAAAATGTTTATGGCTCATATTTTAACACCAGTCTTACACTAATTTGCCAGTTGCATATGCTACATGTAGCGTCGAAAAGGTGGGATGATTGTGAATGAATGGCGAGGCGTGTGAATGGAAGCGATCGTGGCCCTTTTCTGTGTTGGCCAAATATCCCAGTGTGTACTTGCAAAGACAGAAATTTATGCACAACAGCGTATCCCGGTCCCCTGTTCTTGATTCCTGTAGATTATGGTAAACATAAGCCAAATTTCTTCGAGGATGCACCGTCAGACACACACACACACACACATACACACACACACACACACACTTCACTAACAACAGTTCTGAGGGAGGAACACTGCAAATGTGTAGACCCTATCATGGATTGCCTCGCTAACTTTCAGTGTAGGGACAAGAGACTCTTCCTCTTTCCAACGCATTTGTACTGGTTCTGGTGTCCACCCAGCTTCCAAATCAACAATCACTCACCTACTTTTAATGCTAAAGTTAAGAATGCATGGAGCTATACCTCCTTTCCCACATATATCTGCATGGCTTTCTACTCAGAAAAGAACAAGAAACGTACCTCATCATTCCCACTTATCTTAACAAACGTCACGGTATAGTACTTAGCATCGTACGTCGTTGTTTTTAGTTCGAATCTCGATCCGGCCACCGACTGTTTTGAGCGTCTTTCCGGTTTTCCTCACTCCCACAAATACAGGCCTAAGACAGCACCCAAATTTCTCCCTCATTCTTCCGAATTTAAATTCAAATGCTGCCTAACATTGCCTTTGAAGTTCAGAAAGAAATGGAGAACTGACCTACAACAGCAAGGAAAAAAAAAAACACGACAAATTTTCGGACTTACCTGAGTGTATATATCGCTGCATGTCGCATTCATTTCAGCTGATCTATTCGCGGCTTTTGAACCAATCTGTTTGCTGAAACCTGTTGCTAGGATCATGTTAGTGTCTTTCTTATTAGCAAGAAATAAACTCGTCTTAAATCGATTTATGGGCGTTTGTGTATTTGATACACATTTATCCACACTAACGTTGGTGCCAAATTTGCATTGGTAAGTCATGTTCACAAGACCGCAGGTGAGGTTGTACATTCCGTTGGTAGGAAAGAAATATGAGTTGTTCGAAACACTTCTAACAGAAGTTCGGTAGAACTCATTGTCCTTCCAGAAGCGGCGGCTCCTCAAGTCCCGGTTATGAACAACTGATGAAGGCATTTTTTCCGCTGTTAGTGTACAAGAATAGGTTTCCTGTGCATTGTTAAGAGAGGAACTATTAATCATGACTTCATAATGGCGGGTCTGAAGGATGCGTTCTGACATGCTTTTTTCGTCGTTTAATAGGGTGGATAACATTGGAGTTGCTTGGCTGTCAGTTGGCAAGTCGCAGATGAATCCACAAGACTCCAGCGTTGTCTCAATCTGGGGGAAAAGAAGCGCCGCTTGTGGTGAAAAACATCAAGACCATTTGGGAGGCTAGGCGTATAGAGGAAGAGGTATAATATTAAGGAAAATCCAGAAAGAACCAGAATATTTATTTTATTCAGCTGGCTCAGAAAAGGGCTCAAATGACGGGCTGTTTGTGCTGTGTTATAAAGGAATATCGTAGAAGTATGGAATATCTTTATCAGATACTGCAAATAGTTACTTAACGAAACGAATTGTGTCATTATCTCACAAACATGTGTTTTAGAAGTGCAAATGGTTTCTATTAGTGGCGTTCTGGGTTCTCTGTTTGGCCCACATCAAGTAGGCCTAGATGGTTACAGACTGCACTCTATATTAATCCCAGCCTTACAACGCACAATAGGTTTACATTGTGCCTCCATTCGAGGTATATTTTAAAACTGCTGTTACTGCCTTACAGAGTTTATGTCCATTTTATTTTCGATCCATATTATACACGCCTAAATATTGATGTAAACTAAACTTCTTGCTTAATGGCATATATTTACATCCATTCCCAATTCGCACCGCTTCAATCCCACCTACATTAAGTGGATGCGTAAATATTCTAGGCTTACACAGTGTGTTAAACTCCATATCTCATTATGGTCTCATTTATGTACACGTAAATATACTTCTCCTCTTATCCAATACATTTACTGTATTTAGGTTATTTACCCTTCTGTGAAATTTTATTAAATACTTTATGTAAATCTCTATTCGACGCATGTTTCATATACATAATTTTACACGAGTATTTGTGCATAGGAAACGACTTACATGTTACGTTCTTTGCCTGTTCAAGAGTATGCGTATGTGAAAACAAACAGTGTTTGTATGTTTCTATCAGTGCAACAGAACACTACGTCTAGCTTATATTCACATATCGGGCCGGGACGGTGCAGTCGGTGTAGCTACTCGCTATGGGCTGGAAGGTTCAGGGCTCGAAACCGGTCACCTCCACACTCGTCCTGACTAGTCCTGGGCCCTTCCAACTTCCTGTACAATGGATACCTGGGCTCTTTCTTCCTTCTCGTGTATATAGCGGTCAGGGTGTGGCGTTGACCACACATCCCGTCTGGCCGTGAAGTTAAGCATGGGGGTAGAGCTATATCTCCTCTCCCCTTCTGTACTTGTCGTGGCTTGTTTTGGGATAACCTTTACCTTTATAATGAGATACAATTATGGACCTATACGCATACCCGTGGACTGTGGAAATTCTATAACGTACCGGTGTATTAACGTGCCCATCTATCTGGTCGTGATTTTGTTGTGTGTTTTTACACATTTCATGTAGGCATGTATTTGTGTACCTTCTCAGTTTGCACTGCACGCAAATAGCTTGTACATCTGTTCTGTGTAATTTCTACAATGCACATTACTTATCTATTGGGTTCTCATTGTGGACACATAAAGGAGCCTATGTATGTGCACTTACCAAAGTTGTCACATATTTTGACTTGTTCTTTATACTGGCAATAATATACAAGTATGTATCATGTAGCTTACATATATAAATGAATGTACTTGTGGCCTTCTGGGTTATGACACCATAGCTACCTTCAGTTGTTAAGAACCTTTCAGGCTACTGTGAAGACAGAAGGAAGAGAGTTGGCAACCACCTACGAGACTAAAATATATCGTAACTATGCCATAATTCGGGTGGTTAGTTGTTGGAGTCTCGCGGGAGAGGCCCGGGTTCGCTGTTATTTGCGTTAATGTGGGATTTGTGGTGGACAAAGTGGCATTAAGACAAGCTTATCTCCGACTACTTGGGTTTCCTTATCAATTACCATTACACCCAGGGGTATAACCAGGGTTAGGCGAGTGGTGCGGCCGCCCCGGGCAGCAGAGTCCAAGGGGCGAAAAAATGGGCAGCAAAATGAATATTTAAAATTAAAAAATGAATATTTTAAATGAAAAAAATTAAATTATTGAGAAACATAAAAGGGCATTCAAAAATTAGTTGTGATTCTTTTAAAGTTATTAATTTCTCTCAGGGACGGCCATGTTAGAGCTCGTCCCGGGCGTCAAGGAAGTTAGATATGCCACTGATCCACCAACGCTCCATGTTCATTCGGGGGATGTACAGAACTACAAATTTAATACTACTGCACTCTACTGCGTATTGCGAATATTTACGTCCATTCTCTAGACTGACCATAGTATACAGGCTTACACCGTGTTTGCACTTCTAATATATACCCGTCCACAAGCATATGCCTAATAATTTACAGTATATTTAGAACATTGTTTGTGGATCAACATTATTCTTAGATAAATAATTGTTAATGGCGTCCATTATCTACCTGGTGTATCTTCCCTTGCGTGAGAGAAGGCACGTAGCTACACGGCGGGCCTCCGCTCACGCCCAAGTCCAGGTACCCGTCCTGTTCCAAGCCACATCCGACGTCGAGGACAACGCGCTCCGGATAGGTGACAGTAACTCGGCCAACTGGCACCAGGAGTAGTAGTAACGAGGCGGCGCCTCCCAGCGACGAGAAAACTGACAGCAGAATCTGCACATACAGAGCAACTAGAGTCTTCCGGCCACAGAGTTTATCTGCATGATTTATACGTAATTTGGTGTTACGTATATTCACTGAAGGCTGCAATTTCCGTCCTCTTGTGTTTACTGTATCTACTACTTTAATTCGATCTTGCGTTCCGCCCTACTCCCAAAAAATTCATTGTACCTAAATTTGAATGCTTACATAACATATACGTATGCCATTAAAATTTGTAACTTTGTTGTGAACGTCTTTACTATTCGACGAATAATGAAGTGAACAGAAAAAACGTATCTATAATCTTAGTATCTTTATTGTTAATCAGAATTGTGAACACATTTATGACATATCAGGAATGTAGCGGCCTAAAAACTAAGATGGTTAATGTTAAGGAGCAGTTATAATCGTAAATTAATAAAATAAGTCACAATTATCATGTATCGTATAAATTTATAATGATTGTGTTTAGGAATGGTCTATTACGTTAAGTTCTCCTAAGAATGGTGTATTGGAGTGTGTTGTCAGTATCGCCATGTCTGCTTGGTCGTATGAAATGGAATGAATGATATCACTTGGTTGTAATATTTTGTGTAAACTGTAGACAATGAAATTTTATTTTATGCCATCTTAGTAATCATGTCGTAGGTTACAGATAATTAAAACTAATTGCATATTTAATGAGCCACGGGCTTGTAGTGTCTCTTATAAGAGAGTCAAGATCTAATATTTTTTTCGCCTGAGCAGCTGAAAGCTGCCGAGGCTGTCTGCGGGCATCTTAGTTTTTACACAAGACTCTTGTATGATATAAAAGTTGTTTCATAATTTTTTAAGTACAGTTGTACGCGGGCCGTCTGAATTAAGCTTACCGACCACGGCTGTTCTGATCACCACACGGTGATAACCTCTAGTATAAACCCATAAATAACAAATTCGATCAAAATCCGTCAAGTAATTTCGTGTCTGAAACGTGAGGAAGAAAAATTTACCCTTCATATGCATTCATTGCATGCACTTGAAAAAATGCATGAAATTGTGAAAGAAGAAAATAAAACAGCGGATTTAGGAACTGTGTACTTCTGACCGGAATACGCTTTCCATTCTTGTATCTTATGCATTTGCCTGACGTCACTTCCTGACAATCAGTTACACAATGTGCTGTGTTGGCGCCTATTGACCTAGGGCGGTATCCATCAAGTTTTGTTGCCATGGAATTGCATTTTATTCTTATTCACATGCTGTACTTTTGTGTGACACGACCGACCCAATTAGAATAACCGTGGCCACAATGATTATTTATAATATTGTTCTTGATCAAGGACGCCGCATTTACAATGGAACCTCTGATCTGCTGAGAAATGTCGCCTAGCTTGTAGGCTTAAACTGGGAGATGACTACAGCAGCAACATGATTAGCAGCAATTTTTTTTCTTGGCATTCTTTTGTCAGTTCCTTCCTCTCCCTTTCCTTTGCTTTATTCTATCTTAACCTCATTATCACCTTGGAAATTTACATCGCACTTGAGAAGTGTATTATTGAAATAAAAATAGGTATTCGCTGTGCTGATGGTTATCTGCAGAGACACTGCAGTTCAATGCAGACATCCTCCAGGTGTATAACCTCGCGGAGAGAAAACAGGGCTGTACACGGCTTTTGAATTTAATATACAGACCCTGCAATGCAAGCAGTTTTATAATTCGGCAATATGAACACTACAAAGACTAAGAGCCTTTTATTTATTTAATCAAATTTTAAGTCGGAAGCTCCAATAAGAATGCTAGTTCATAATGATATTTGCATCCTGCATGACGTAAACAACTTTTAACAGACACTTGTACGAGTATTTTGTGAGGAGTAATATGCACATTACCATCATTTCCGTGCTTGTCGCTCTTGTTCATTTGAAAACAATTAATAAATTATTATGAATACATACCAACAGAGGCCATTCTATCTACGTAATTACTGCTATCCGTGACACCAACACACTACCATGAGAACTTACTGGGTGTTAGCGATACAGGCAAAATCTTAAACTTGATTCTTAATTGTTATGTGGTAGTAAATTCTATGCAAATTTTATTGAGTACTTTCCAAAATTGAAGCCAACAACTTGGGGATCGCACAAAAGCTTTTCGTTTGGTGACAGTAATTAATTAGCAGACATGAAGTGTTTTATTTAACGACCCTGTCAATTCCTAAGTTCATAGTACCGGTGACAGGTGAATGAACTGTGAGTACTCGGAGACACACCTGTCCGTGTGCACCACAAATTCCACATGGAGGACCTGAGATCGAACTCGAGCTTCCGCGTTGAAAGGTCGGCGACACAGACACAGGATGGATGTATTACTCACTCTTTATACATTTGACAGTTACAAACATGGAGACGGGCCGTAACTGCGATTACATCCAACAAGCTAGTGTAAGCTTTCTAGTATAAATTACGTAGAACCTCGATTATTAATTACGTAGTTATCGATATATGCTACGGTATAGAAGCGTCTGATGTTCATTAGACGTCGCAAATTTCTCTTAGAACTTCCTGTGAAGTATCTACAGTCATACAGACTGCCAACTCGCTGACAGTAGTCACATTCTCAGTCACTGTGGCGTTAAGCAATCGTCTGTAGGAGCACTTTGCAGCCTCCTAGCTTTGATGATTGGAAAATTGTAGCTATCGCACAGTGAGACTGAAGCCTTCCTAGTCTCCTGTAACGGTATTCTAAATCATTAAGAGAAGCGGCGCGGCTTATTGGACGTGGCGTGCATTCATCTTAATTCCTCTACTAAAGCTCACCACAAACAAATATTCTGCAATCAAAGGCATCGTGCGACCATCGGGATCGTCTGGTAGCATTCTACCGGTAGTCTATCATTATTATTTTCTTATCAATCAACACTTGTAACATTTTTGTTATATGAGAGCGTAACAGCAAAACGACCTTCACATTCCTTAGTAAGAATGTAGACTATGGTTACTGATAAGCTGTTTGTTACTCAGTATCAGGATAGCGTGACACATAAAGAATCAGAATCTGTTCATTGCCAGGTATTTATTTTGGTTGGCAGTGTTGTGTTACTCTATTGAAAATCTTTCTTTTGTGTGTGTTGTATGATCGAGAGGCAAGAAACTCATATTTATTCAATATAAGAGCCAAATAATTTAAGAGGTGTTCAGATTATCAAGGACAAATGTTCATGTCCTTCCACTAAACTGGTATCCAAAGTCTACATGCATATAATGTTTATTTACCGCTCACTCCATAGTTTACCTTTTCCTGCTCGGCAACAGGTTTCTAGACTTGCATTCCGGAGGCACGTAAATCGGATCTCAGCCAAAATTCTGACTGTTCTTAACAATTTTCATAGATTTACTCAGTCGCGGCCTAGCCATTGGGATTTGTGGTTTTTACTTGGGAAATCCACGGTTCAAACCTTGATATGGAGACTGGATGTCCTAGCTGAGGTTCTTCGTGGATTTTCTTTCCTTTCAGGCAAATTGTGGCAAACTGCTTTAAAGGGCCACGGCCGATTACTTTCTCATTATTTTAAAACCATATTTCAAAGTCATCCTTTCATCTACGCTATGTAAGATAGGAAGTTGAGAAAGGTCCTTGAACAGAACACAGACGCACAATATTCGCTGGTGAACATTAGACAAAGTATCACTTTCGTCCAAATCCTTACCTACCCAACATACCTGATCATGTTCCATGCTTCCAGGAACTCTGCAATTGAAACACCTTTGTTGCTAGCCCAAGAATCTGTCAGTGAATACACTAAAAATCATAAGATTCTCCAAGGGTGAATATCCCAACCCGAACCACTTTTAAGGCCATACAATATAAACCGTTGCATTTTGTTTCGTGGCCCGCAAACTGGTCAGTGTTCTTAAGACCTACTCCATGAAAACCCCCACCTCCAGAATTGAGGGGATTATGACGAATGTCTGAGCCCTAAAACTTACCCTGAAATTGCCTATTCGGTCCGCCACCATGCCGGCAATTGGCGGCATGACGACAGCCACAATTGGCGTCACGGACGACATGATAGCTGTCTCCTCCTCGTTGAGTCCCATTTCTCTCATGTGGATAGTGAGATACGGGTACAGCACGAACAAAGCTGCAACATCAAGATGGATCCACCACTCTAAACGTACTCAGATTTCTCTTTATGGTTTATTTAACAACGCTGTCAGTACCTCAGGCTATATAGTGTCGAATGTTAGGATGATAATGAATTGGATAGGTTTGAAGTATAATGAACTGGGAAAGAAAAACTGATTACCGTCGACGTAGGTAATTTGAGGAATCGTCGTGCAGGTGCAATTTCATAAAATTTTCCTTTAAACGTAGTTTTAAGGAATATGGCTCAATATTCTACCAGATTCAGAGGTACCTGATACGATTTTGAACGTACCATTTTTATTGATAGGCGAAGAGGGATATCTGATGTTTGCATATTTAATAAGGACACAGTTACCGAGAAACAAAAAACTTCTTCTTATTACAAGTGGTCTAGGGCTGGGAGGAGCGTTCTGATGCATTAGTTGGTTTAACTTAAACTTATGACAAAATGCATGGTACATATAATATAAAGAATTAGACAAAATTTAAGTTAATGTACGAAATTTTATTTTGAGACTTTTATTCAATACTGCAGGATGAAGAACTTGGTAGGTTCAATCGACAAAAAATAACATTAATAATAGCGCGAGATATTAGATTTCTCTCAACAACTTTGAACTGTAGGAAGTTAAATTAAACCGTTTAATTTCAATAGCCATCTGATTGACTTAACGCGGTTTGCTACATTTCATGCAGCTTACTAACATAGATCTGTTATTTTTACGTTAAATGCGCCACTAATTATTTTTGGTGAGTTAGACGTCGCCAGAATTCTTACGAGTTTCAATTCTTAGCAAAAGAATTTAATGCTTAAAGATGGATATTAAACTGTGTAACTTTTAAACGAAAAAAGAGCAAAGTGGCTTAAAATGTTCACTTCTTAATTTCGGATAAAATGTCATAAAGCCATGAGTTTTCATGGCGCAGAACCGAAATGGTGTGTGAAGTTTCACTGTCGCTACCTGCAGGACACTTTGTCTAAATGTGGAATTTAAAGGTATTTTTCTCTCAGTTTTGTATAAAAGATAATTGTCCTAGCAAAATGGATTCTGCTTAAATATACATGCTATCGAGGCACATTCTAATGGCGGAAAATATTGACACACTTTGGATAGTATCTATGTTTAAATTAAACGAACAAATTTTAGAGCGATGTTGTCTTGATTAGTAATGAAATTAAACCTCAAGAACAAAGAAAATCTTAATTTTATTCTGCATTTTACTTTCTTATATTTTCCTTCATTTTTATACATGAAATGGCAAGCTGCGATCTTTCAAATATAGAAACACTTTTGTCCGATATTTTAAAGAGTTGTGGGGTTTTTCTCACTTATTTTCAGAATTCAGAACTGCCCAATGATGTAAACGCGAATTGTCAATTTTAGAAGTACTAGAAAATGGATTTAAAATTTATTAACCAGGTTACATAAAGCTAAAGATGCCAGTTTACACTGACTTTCAGCTTCAGTGAACTATTCAGCGTTTGTAACTTCTGGTGTATTTAAATCACGTGGCTTATCGACGCAAGAAGTGCTAATATAAATCTGTGTGGAAGTAGGAAATAAAGAATATTAACTATTTCTGTGTTACTATTTTAACACTTCTGTCCAAATTGTGTGAATTTTTTTTTGTTAACTTCTTCAACTGGTGTGCCTTAGCATGACGAGTGTCTCGGGACAGAGGTCGCGCTTGGGATAAATGTTCCTGACTAAAAAGTATTAGCCTACAGGCGCAGCAGAATAGGTGAGCTTATTGCTACGGCCAGTTACCTGCATTAGGGAAGAGAGGTTTTGAAGCTTCCAAAAGTTTAAGTACTTTATTGGGGGGCGTAGAAAATTTATATTAAGAAGTAAGCATCCATAGCCTCTTGCAAGTCATAACTCAAACTCATACGACATTTCTTGTTGGAGAACAACTGCTACTCCTCAATACTTCAGTTACGTAAGATCCACAGTAAGTTTCAAATTTTATCGCGGTATTGTAGGTACTATCTCATTCTTCTTCAAGGTAACTTATCAGGGTTGCTCAATTATGGCAATATTGGTGTCCCGGTAGCCCCAAAGGGAAAAGGGAGCAAAATAACGGAGGCCTGGAATGTGCAAGGTGATACTTGAAGTAACACATATATATGATGGTAATCAGTCATTCAGGTTTTTCTACTTACTCGAAGAGTGGACGAAGAAGAGCAGTTTTACGGGTATGAGCTCCTTTCTCCGAAAATCTTCGGCGAAACGCCTGAAAAAGATGTCGAAGAAGAACATGTTGTTTGGATGCCACTGTCTTAAGTTGTCGCAATGCACTTATCTCTCTACTTCCAGTGATCAAATGGTGGCATTTTATTACTCCTCTTCTTTGTATTTGCCTGCTACATAACTTCGCCTGTGGAAGAAAGATGGAAGACAGAATAAAGTTTATTTATTCTTAAAGATTATATTTTCTAACAGATTTATCCCAACACAATCGTCTATGCTTTCTGGCTGTATAGGTTCATGATATAATATTTGGTTCTGTTGATGAAAGGTTCATTGATTTTCTGTTGGAGAAGAATGGTAACTTAATTTATTTTCAGATACAGGAGGTTTTCATATGATCTTCCTTAAAGTGTAAATTGTTAGAGGCTTGGTAAGTAAATAAATTTCTCATCCAATAGCTGTTACTAATTTATCCTGCCAGTACAGATTTTTGTATATTGAGTATATACTTCTTGCCATTCAGATGTTTTCATTTATTTGTGTTTAATTTAGGGACATTAGCAGTAGCTTCTAATGGAAGGATGATAGTGAATAATAAATAAAAAAGTTATGAAAGGAATCGTTGTAGCCACCAGTTATTTTCATAAGTAATGGAAAGTGAGAATAACAAATTTCGTTTCAATTGAAATTCCATTTCTCTTCGCAAAATGAAGGAACACAGTAGGCTACTTAAATGCATTTAAACGTCTAGTGATTAAAGATTGATGTATTTCTTGGGGCGCCCTCATCAAATTGTTTTTTAAAACTGAAGATGGCCACTTCTTTTTTAAATTAGAGCCTCCTTTGCTTAATTCACACTTTCTTGCTAATGACTTAACAGGCTGTACATCCTGAAGTTTCTATAACATTAATATACTTTGTCTTTTCGTAGCCTAAATATCACACTCCCTGCACGACAAAAACAATGTTGAAAAAACCACACACAAATTGTAATATCCTGCAAAGGCATCGCACTCGTTGACCGGGATTACTACAGTTTTCTTAAAATGTGTTTTTTCTATAATGAAAGCAGTTACAGATTGAAAATATCTTCTCCTTAGAGCTGCAGGTTTTTTTTTAATCTTGGACTCCGACTCCTCTACTGCCGATATTTTCTAAGTCATCATTCAGAGAAGCAGTAGGATTCTTTGCCTGATGGATCTGGCATTGAAAACCCTCATGTAATTCAGCAGTACTGATGTGGCATTACATCCATATTCGACACTTGGTCTCCTCTACACTCGACATTCTGTACATAACATGATCAGTAATAGGATGTCCTTAACTGGAACACGCACTTTCAGTACTGTAATATAACACTATATATAACATCCTGTCTCTAACAAACTCTACTGTCTTAACTGCTAATGTAATTCCCTTACGTGAAACAAATCCTGTTCCTAAATGACGATTGACATTAACTTTTCTGCGGTACCACCTTTTTCCCACCTGACCTCCTATAGGCCTACTCCCAATAAATCTAAGTATACTTGGCTAATTCTCTTAAGTCTTCAATGATCCTGATCTATAGAGACTTGTTACATTCCAAGTTCATTGTTTAGGTCGTTCCGAAGGGTCCGAGCAAGTCAGACGTCCTGTGTAACATTTCGTAATTCGTGGAGTTTTTGTCATGTCACGAGTATCAGATAAGAAGGTCAGATCTAATGTCCACTGTGAATAGTAAACTTTTATTCTTCAGTAAGGAAAACCTTTATTTCATCCAGCACCTATAAAAAGCTTTGCAGAAATTTACGTCTGTCTAAGCCAATTTGCCAACGAATTTGCGGCAAATATTCGTATTTATCGATGAACACAAGCCACAATTATAACCAGGCCGTGTATTCTAGCACAAAAGTCAATTAGTTTACCCAACTATAATCAAAGATATATTTATTATCATTATTATACAGCAAAGGCGAAGAAAAGGCATTTGAAAATGAGCATTTACTGATAGATAATGCGAACTATTATATATTTAACAAGTTAATATCTGACTTTAAAACCCCGTACTAAAAAATACAGAACTCTTTAAATCCAAAGAATGTAAATAAAAGAACTGTTACAAAATTAGATTTTCCTAATCCAGGTATAATATATAGAAAAGAAGAGACTTCAAAAGCGACAACAGTGATGGAGAAACCGAATAAACAAAAATATATATACCCTTTGTCTCATTACAATCAAAAGAAAAAGCTGCTGTGCCATAAGAGTGGATTACCCTTAAAGAACTTAAAGCAGATTGTTAATAAACACTGACAAATAAGAAATGTGGAAAGAAAATCAATTTAAATGTGTAGTTGAAGGAAATCCTTAAAATGTTATACTATAACTTCATAATTAATATACATTACCTACTTTAAATTTTAAACGAGGCGAGTATTTAACCCCGTGTAAATTAAAAACACAACTATTTGGGCTACAAAATAGATGACTTAGTTTTAAACACTTTAGAGTTAATTTTATCAAATTCTACTTCACTTCCTCTGAAATGCGGCCCGGGTCACAACGACATATTAGAAAATTCGTAGTGTAGTCAACAGGAAACATCTGTTCTTGTATTTAGTTCCAGGTTGGCGAATTGAAGACTCATTTGAGGAAATCAAACCTCTTACCGTTTTCTTGCTTCACCCGCACTTCCTAGCCATACAGTCCGGCAGTGACAGGACTCACAACGAGCTCCAGACATACTTGGCATGAGTGATAAAATAAGAATGTAGGCATAAAACCGAATAAATAGTCCGCCTATGTACATACATTTTAGGACATGCTTTCATTGCTCTTTTGAATAGGCTACCTCTTTCACGTTAATGTTCATCTATTTTAGATAGCACAAAAACCTACTCTTGTAAAGTTGGTCACAGTAGTGGTAAATTACTACACACGCGATACATGTAGAAATGCCAAATAAAATTCATGTCCAGAATGGGAGTTGAACTTGCAGTACCAAAACTGTATTTTACATGTGCCTCGAAGTTATCCGGCCTTTATTGATGTGAAAAAATAAGTTTGATTTTAGTCGAGAAAAATTAAACGATGTTTTATGTGTAATTCAAACAAAGAGCGGATAAACCTGTTCCGTGGCATATTCGTCTCAATTCAAAGAAAAAAACCACGCGCGGAACGGTCGCTTGAGGTATGTAAAAATCCTGCACAATTAAGCAACACAGACTGGTTGTACGCAGATGTCTCTCTTTGAAGAAGTTGGTCTGCTTTTATTATGTCTTAACCTTTCCTTGTGAATTCACACACAAATATTGCATAAGGAATAACAAGAACTTCGCGTTACGCCATAAATTTGAATAATGTTTCTAAGTAACCTTGACAACCACTGAATAAAAATGTACGTGACAGAAACAAAAAGTATCAACTTAGCAATTACGTTCTAAATGCTGCTCCATGAGTGTGCATAAATTAAGAAGGAACAGAAAGCATTTATCTAGAAGCCTTCTTATCTGCAGATAATATTTGTCTATTTATAGAGAATTTACATCCAGACAGTACCTGATTCGAATCTCGGCCAGGAGAGTATGAATACATTTATAAATCTCTTTGCTCATACAATTTATTGTTTCTGCAAGTGAAATGTTGTTTTGCAGGTTCACATTGTCTCTGAACAGCAATTTCCTATCCCTTACTTCACGCACTGCTGACTGATAACAGGTTGAACGACAGGACGTCATAGAAGCTTTCCCGATTCATTATGAAACACAAGATATTCGTGCTTCAGTCTGTACCATGCACTGTGTGCGAATGATTTATTTATGACTGCCTGTCCCTGCCTGTACAGGATTCAGAACTGTTGTTGGCGGAGTTAATTAGCAGCACACGTGACAACTAGATCCGTCATTGACAGAGATGAAGAACGGAGGAAGAATAAATTTGAGATTCTCACTACGGCGAATATGAAGGTCTTGGAATGTGACGCCGTATAGCCTTGTAAATATGTACTAACGTTTCGGAGAAATTTGCTGCCTTCGTCTTTGGGACAGCAACGTTCCTCGACGAAGAGTATCTGCCACTCACATCCCAGTAGAGAGTAATCTTCAAGGAAAAGGCACGGAGAGATAAAATGTTTCTTTGTGTTAGCTAAATATGTAGAATATAAACCCCAAAACAACTTTAAAATGTACCGTTAATGAGATCCGTATTTTGTCCCATCTAGGCCTAAATTTTCTACTTGTCACAGTTCCTTTAAAGCTCAAGTTAGTGTCGACGGGTACGGACCAAAATTAAATTTATCGAAGAAGCTTTAGTGTAAACACTCAATACCAGATTTACCCACATCGCTTTAGAGGTGTGGAGCATGAAACGTGTTGACAGAAATCGTCATTTAAATGGGTGGGATATATTTACATATAGGTATCTGTTAACTGAATCCCCGGAGGAGCAGTTACGCAACATTTGTGACGCGAAACAAAATTCTCCTACACTCCGGCTCGTTTCTTGCCACAGACTGGTACAGATTATTATAGGTTTAACACCTGCTTCATTTTCTGGGGGGTCTGGCTTCAAATGTGTGCCCGAGAGCCAGTAATATGAGTAGGACATCTGATGTGAAGGTACCGCTTTGTGGCTCCAGATGCAGATGAACTGATAGCCTGAATTGGCGCAGAATTGGCGCATAATTAGTTATTAGGTGTTATGTGCTAAGTGAAAAGCACCTTATATGACCTTCTCTCCTTTCGTCTCTCTGACTAGGCATGAGCACCCGTTTTTCAGATATTCATGAAATTCGATGTAGCAGTTATTTTACAGTTGTAGAGCAAGCGAGAGTTACTGGAGAACAGGCTCAGTGGCAGTCATACTTTGCTCGAGGGTGTATACGAATTTGTCTCTGTATGGGCTGTCTCCACCTAATGTTCTTGGACAGTTGTGGGTGTCGTGAAAATCAGCCCAGTAAAGGATATGCTTTACTTACGGGCATGAATGTGAGTTTCGTGAAAATCGACGCAGTGAAAGCCTACTTAGGCGCGAAAATGAATTTGTATCTTTATTCTTCACATTTGTTGCCTTGAGTGAAGTTTGAAATAACAGATCTGCATATAGGGCTGTTGGTCTTTGTGGTTTTTGTGAAAATCGTCCCAGGCAAGGCTGTACTTTTTTTTATGAGTGGATATGAAATAACATTTTTGCGTGTTTCGTGAAGCCATATGATATTCTAAAAGGAGAAAACGCCGGAGTGAAGTCCATGTACTAAGCCATGGAGTGCGTTATTTGTAGTCTGTTTCTGGCGAGCTTTCCTCACTCTGCCCCAGAAAATTTCTGGCAAAAAAGACATTGGATTTTCCTCCCATATCATTACCTATTTATAATTAATTTACCACATCCCACCTCGCGCGTCGTGACCTCCTCAGCTTACTAAATGTAATTTATTTGCGGTTCATTTTACGTTCCTGTCAATAGCTCAGACTATATAGCGCCAAATGATCAGATGGTTAGTGAATGAAAGGAAGTGGCAAGAAACGCTCGTGCCCTAATTTAAGGCACAGTCCCTAAACTTTCCAGGGCCGTCGAGAGCGGGTTCGGGCCCCGGTGAAAAATTGTTTCTGGCCCCCCAGCAAGGGCTGACCGGCTAGAAATCTTTACACTAAATCAGAAAACCCAACTGTCAATTTCAGAGTAATTTGGGATTGTTCTGAAAGAGTTAATGTTTACCATCAACAAATAATTACACAACCGAGAAAGACAAAAACATGTGCAACATAGTCGGGCGCTGGACCCCTTTCCGGACCGCCGGTCCCGGTAATTTGTATCGGCTTCGCCACCGCCCCACCGCCGTCGCCACTGGAATTTTTACGGAGAAACTGAATAATATAACAAAAGCAACTCACCTAAGGTAGGCAGGCTTCGGGCTGAGATTTAAACCCAGGATATTACGAACTGGAAAGAGGCGCGCTGAACATTCGACCGCGACATTTGTTTGGGGAGTCGGTCAAGAATCGATTAAAACCCCCTAAATTTACACGAGCGGGATGTGACATTGACGCTGACTCTGCCTCCTATTAGGAAGGTAACTAGTTCGAATCTGAACCAAGGATCGACAATTGCACTGAAGTCATTGTGGATTCACTAATTCTCCCCAGACAAAGGCCAGGACGTACCACATGATAACCCACGGTCACTTTCGTTCTTTATCGTATAACAGATTCTCACCACAAGCTATTTAATTTCAGTAGTTGATACTTTGTTACAAAAGACGTGACTATCCTAACATTTTGTAAACTTACCTCTTCTTAAAATCATCCTCTAAGTCCCGGCGAGAGGAGGCAGACGTCTGCTTGGGCAATGTAGATGGAATGTAACTGACGACTGACAATGTGACTATAGTCGCTCAAGCCGCCCGCCCTCCGGTGGTGAGTCAAATAACCACTGCCTCATTGAACGTCTTTTTTTATGTTAATGTTTTAATTTACAAAAACACGAGCTAGATATGGTTGGTACTCAGTCAAGCAGTAATAATTAGTAGAAAACAGGTTTCGGGTCCCGCCTGATATGTATATTTCCTAACACCTATATATTCCTCAACATGAAAATTAAAACTGGTTGCATAAGGAAGGTATGAAAACAATATGAATGACTGTTGGTATTGCTGGTTACAACAGTTTGCTGTTGGATGTTGACTAAAGTACTGCTGTGTGAATAAGACATCTCGGCAGGTTATAGCAATGCTTGGAGAATGAACTGCATGCGGGTCATTGCGCTAAAGTTTTTGTTCTATCAGACGCCACCAACTAAAAATAATGTTATCAAAATATTCATTGTAGAATCATTTCATACGTGCTTCAGACTCATTAGAATTGCATGGTGCATACTGAGAATTATTTTTTAAATTGTGTTATCTAAAGATATTTTAAATTGTTAAGATTTTATAGGATTAGTAATAGATGAATTAACAGGTGTGGAGCATATGTGGTATGGTACTAACAGGGGAAACCGGAAGTCCTCGGAGCAAAAACCTGTCCCAGTGCCACTTTATCCACCACAACTCCAACACTGACTGACTGCTCTTGGATCAAACCGGGCCTCTGCGGTAACAGGTTGGCGAGTAACGACATACTTGGAACGTTAAAATTTGTAAATAAATTTCTTCAAATGAGAAAATACACTATTCATATTTCGGTTCAAGTATACTCATTTGTTGTGTTACCAGTAGCACATAAGACTTCGTCATGACAATCTTTACCCAGATAAATCTCATATATTCCATGAAATCAAGATTTTCGGCAAGAATAATTTTCAGCCAACATTATTCCAAATAGAAGTGAGAATATGCAACTCAAAAAGAACTGCATATGCACCGCGACCAGACGTACTGTGGCCGGTGGCTCTTTCACCGGTGCCAAAATTAAAGTCTGAGATAGGGCACAGTTAACTACATTTTCACTCTGTATCGTAATATTTGTTTGCTTTTCCTCCCCAACCAATAATCTGTGGTGATTAGCAATAATGCATAGAATTCTGACAGTTATAAATTTGTCTGTGTTTTTTTTAATCAGCCCAGAAAAATTATCTCATTAATGAAGGAATTAATTACCGTCAAACAAAACACTAGCTTCTTTTGACCGTAATTAATTCCTCATTATTACAATCAACACAATGGAATGACACACACACACAAAAGTAAAATAGATCACAGCTAAACTGACTGCTTAAAGTATAATTCCTCTTTAAAAGCTAACAGTTGCTCAGCTAGCCAAGAAATTTCCGGTGTTTTATGGATCTCCGAGGTTCTTTACCGTGTTTACAAGGGTCCGCCATTGGTTCTATTCTGAGCCAGATTAACCGAGTCGGTATCCTCGAGTCATTTTTATTTAAGGCATATTTTAATATTATCTTTTCATCTACGCCAAGGTCTTCTAATTGACCTTTTTCTTTCACCATGTACTTTTTTATCTTCTCTCCCATGTGTACTACATGCCCAGCCAATTATCTTGATAATCATAACATTAGTAAACAAAGACTTTGCTCCTTGGTGAAATAATCCGCAATTACAGTGTTGCTCCTGATCATAAATATAATTTTTATTTTCTTCCATTACCTTAGTTTCTGGCTCGTTATGAGAGAAATAGTGAGCATGGGAATATTTTCTTAAAAGAAGTATTTTTTTTATTGTATAGCTCGAAGTTTTATTTTGTTTGTGTTAATATTGCTGAATGTGGGAGCAGTTGTTAATGTGTCACGAAAAAAGGCGTACTTTCAGAATTCGCGAAATTTTCGTTAATCGATAATGACATTCAGAACACAGATCAGCTGCTGAAGGGCACTTGGTTACGCAATCGACCTACCCGAAAACGTTACTTCACGATGCGACACAGAGCAAGTGCTAAGTCTAATCACTAGTACAAACACAAGAGAGCTCTGTGTCTTGTGGCAGGCAGGTACCGAATTTTCCTTATTTGAACTTCGGTGTTTGTCCTGTTTTAACCGAGGATTAGCTTATGTTGTTCAGTTCACTTTATTTGTGGGTGCGAGTCTTCCAATAATTTCTTAGCATTAATTGCAGTTTACACAGAAGCGTTTTTGCAATTGACCGATATACGGAAGGAATACTTTCATTCAAGAACTCTTAACAGCGAACATGTGCGTTGCGCAAGCCTAGAGACATGCTTCAGAGTAAAACAGCTTTTAAATTGCAAAGCGAACCTACTGATAAATAGTAATTGATACTCAGAGTAATATAATTAATAATAAAGGATATAGATGATAAAATATTAGTGTAGTGATATATGTTATAAAACGTAGCTTTCAGTATTTTAAACGTTTATACTGAGCCTCTATGTATACATACTAGTTTGATTTTCAGTGGTATGATGCCCGAGGAGAGGGCATAGCTGAATTATTTCAGGCACCTAAATGTATTTCATTTTTACATATTGGAAAAAAGTACGCAATTAAAATACTTTCAAATGCAAAGTTTTTCCTGCTTTTCATTAAGAAAACACCAATTCTTGAAGACGTATGGGGGAATAGAGTGTGAGTTCCACGCATTCTTTGCGGCAGCGCTTCATATCTATAATGGAAAGTGTCCTGTTTGAATCCCAGTCGGGACACCTACCCACGTGACAGGTTCTTCGTGGTGCTTCTCCATACTCTCAAAGCAACTATCGAAATAGTGCATTAAATTTGGTCACGACCGCTTCGAGCTTTGGTACACTTTGGTACGTGTTATCCACAATTTGAGCGGCCAGCTTAACGTATCCATCACTTCACCTTTTGAAAAAGAGCCCTTCGTACCCATTCAAGAAAGACAGGTTGGGCCCCAAAAGCGGTCCGGACAATGTGGAGAAGAGGAAATCTCTGATTTCGCCCATAATCGGATAAACATTTGTATTAATCAAAGAAATCATATGAGTTTAGACAACATAGAACGACACCGCCTTTGAAGTAGGCGTGTTATGACTAGTGTCTTGCTAGAAAACGAAACTAAAACTTACAAATAACATCAGTATATATAAGCCTATCATTCCAAACAGACACACGTGACAATCAATAGTGCTGAGGTCCTGGATAATACTCACATAAATAACTGACTTCCCAGGCCAAATGTTCCCACTCCCAAACTTCGATTTTCGCCAACACATTTGCACATTGCCACCTAGTTTTTTATAATATGGACATACTTTGTCGTGTCTAGCGCAATTCATTTTCATTCGTCACGCCATATACATGGTCCACTGGTAAAACTCATTGAAGTTTGTTTGTTTACCGAGCGGATTAGCACAACGGTATTGCGTCTGACTGGTAGTCTGGAAGGTATGTAGTTCGAATTGCAGCCTCTTACCTCTTGTTTAAACATTCCTCTTTGTTCGAGTTTTGAGGTATTCGCAGCTGCGTAGATGAGGATCCGATGACGCCGCGTCATTGAGCAGTTGGTTGCCGAAATAGGCAAAGTATTGGTAGACATTTCGACCGTTGAAGATGGGGCCATTACGTCATGCTTCTCAAGGATTACAGAGCTATGAGAGCTTGAAGTAAAGTGCGTTGGCATGCTCATGAGTGACTCTAAACCGAAGTGGCATTTATAACTAACTACGCAGTTGAGAGAAGGCTTCCTGGACTGTTGGCCCTGAAGATGAAATTACTACTATCCTTCGAAACATCGGTAACTGTCTATTATTCCAAGCGGTGAAACTTCCCACAAGACTTGAATATTCAGCATCACTGCCGTGAGAAACTTGCATCACGCTTTACATCACTGAGTGGTGCGAAATGACGGAGGTTCTCTCCATTTTCGCCTTTCGATCAAAACGTATCTCAGTTATCGCTTTCTGGTCGATTGATGGTAGCGCGTGGTTGTGCACGACATTAGCCACCCTGACTTCCGGACTCCAACCTCCTAAATTTTTATCTGTGTTGCTACATTCAAAATCTCTTGTAAGGTCGAAAGATTGAAACGCGAGATATTTTGCTCTGTCGCATTTTGGGTGCTGCAAAAGAAGTGTCGAGAATAATTCTAATGAACTGATAACAACTACACTCCAGGAAGCATATTGAGGCTGAAGGTGGTCATTTTGAAAATGTATTGTGAATCCAGAGATAAATACTTCGTGTAAGTGCATGTTTGCTTATTCTTACTTTTTAATATTGAGACAGTGACAAATCCATAGGGCTTGAGGATATATCGTATGTTAAATGACATTTCATACCGGGAATGACCTCAGGAATAAGATCATAACATTAAGATGTTAAACTGTGTGTTGCAGTAACGTTTTATAAATAAACACTACGTGTTACTTGTTAGATTTCTTTCTTGTGAAATAACTTATGCCAAAACACTGTTTCGAAAACACTGTCGACGTGAAAGTACAAGCTAGTGAAAATCTAATTATTTCAGCAATAAGTCACCAACAAATGCACAAAACATTTGTGCATTTGTTGGTGACTTATTGCTGATTATAGAAATGCACGGTGATTTAATATTAAAGTTACTAATTATCTCAGTTTGCACCTGTCTTTTCGATATTTGCATGTCGTACCATATATACACCAAAATTATTCAAGTTGCTTTTCACACAAAAATGTTGGCAATCCCTGCTTTATAGAATGCTATTACTTTTACTGACTGCTGCTTCCTCTCTGACGGATCATTGACTTCAATGCCATTATAGTCGTAGGAGTAGAATGTGAATTGATTCCCGCAGAACCGGTTATTGTAAAACCTTGGCAATTGTTAGTAAACGAGAGGCCCGGCAGACAGAAGTAGGCCGTGGCATACTTCGAAAACAATTCGCTAACAGTGAGGCAATCGCCCCAAATTACTGCCACCAAAGAGAATAATATTGACATTAAAAACAGGAGAAAGGGCGGGAATTTTTTCTGAAGTATGGCCATATGGGTGAGATGAAGGATAAAATTCATGTTTTTTTGGCCTGCTAGAGAAGTGATTACAAAATTTTAAGCGTAAATCATTCAGAAGATATAAATATATGTAAGTATATTTTTACATATAAATAAATATTTGCATATATTTAAAACGATATAATAATTTGGACATCATCTGTTACTTGAGCGGTAAGCTAGAAAATGCTTTTCCTTTTAATTTCCACGCGTATCTTGCCAGTTGAATCCAAAACCCTTACTTTACGTCACACGTATTAAATTTCTTCAGAACTGCTCAGCACAAAACAACACATTTCAAGGAACTGAGACGTCACTAAGCTGCCTAACTCACCGTCTAACATTTCAAGCAGTTTTTTGGCATGGAGTAATGCCAAATAAATTCAACTAGGTTTTTGTGACATATCTTGAATCAATCTTTTCAGTGTTAAGTCTTCCGAGATGAATCACAAGAATCGGCCACAGCGGAAAGAAAAATAGCGAAGCTTAATATGCCATTAGCATTACATTCTCTCGTGTGTAAGCCGGCATTATAAGGTGAATCTTGTTCTTTTCTTTTTCATTATGTAGTGGCGAGTTATATAAAAGTGGTTTCTGTTGTTAAGCTTTCTCCGAAGTCTGCTCCGGCTTTTTGTTAAATTAAAATCTCCGCTTTATAATAGTTGACTCTGAAAGCCTTTTAAGCTACTACTTCCCCCCCCCCCACTATTTCTGCTGACGTTTGGTAACATTATTTTTATCATTATCATCACTATTATCGTCGTCATCGTCACCACCATTATTGTCACTACTGGTGGTAGTGATGGTGGGGGTGGTAGTAGTATAAGTAGTAGTAGTAGTAGTAGTAGTAGTAGTAGTAGTAGTAGTAGTAGTAGTAGTAGTAGTAGTAGTAGTAGTAGTAGTAGTAGTAGTAGTAGTAGTAGTAGTAGTAGTAGTAGTAGTAGTAGTAGTAGTATAGTAGTGGTAGTGGTAGAAGTAGCAGTAGCAGTAATGTTGAGGGTGGTGATGGTGGTGGTAGTAGTATATCTAGTAGTAGTGGTAGAAGTAGCAATAGCAGTAGTGTTGATGCTGTCCCAACAGCCCCAAAACATAAACAGAGCTCAGTAACTGTGAAAGCTTATAAAATTAAGACAATCTTTTTTGTAGAAGTAACAAGTCTCCTAAAAAATGTCTATGTCTTTGCACACCAAGTTCGCAGCTGAACGGTATCTAGCAGAGGGACAATTTTTACATGAAACGGAAGAAGTGGAGAGTTTATAAAGTTATGATTAAGAAAACGGACACCTGTGATATCCAGAAGGGAAAGAAACATTTTAGTTCTGTAGAAACAATTAAAAACCAGTGCATCAAGGTGGTACCTTCTATCATCCAGAGTGTGTAACTTTAAATACTGAAGGAAATCCTCGTAACTGACATGGTCATCGGGAAAGAAATGATTTTGACATAGAGCTAGGAACTTAGTTGGATGCGTTCCAGCTTTTGGCGTTTGTAGTCGTTAAATAACTTCATACAATTGAGGCATACTCGATTTTGGGTATAACTAGTGTTAAATAACAATAATAATAATAATAATAATAATACAGAGCGTTGATTTATCTTTCTTTAAGTCGTATAACTCATCCATGTGTGCAGAGGACGCTACAAAATCACCCATTTCTGAAAAGCCATCATCTAAACTTTGGACTGCCCGTCATAGCTTGACATAGTTCCGCTGCCACCAACGTCTCCCGCGGGGAGAGTTGCTCAACGAGCGAGAATGGTACCATCATTATACCTGCTCGATGTGTTGGCAGACTTCTGTATGTGATTATTACAAGCAGAAGTCTTCGCATTCAAACATGTTTGCACGTAATTTACGCTTTGAAAGGAAACTTTTTTGTGACGAATTATTTTCTATAAAACTCCTTTAGAACAGGGCTTCACAACAGGTGTACAGCTGCCGGAGCGCAAATTCTGTTTAACGTCACGTTACATATATTACTATAGCTTAAGAACCGTGCTATTTTATTAATGTCAATTTTTAGTCTTTTGTTTTCCCTTACGTTGAATATTTTTACACATTTCCAAATGTTCCGCCAAGAAAGTCAAATGTAATTACTTTTGTCCCGCCGTCATTTACAGTACTTTTTTTTTCCTATGGCTCGACAGCCCTATATGGGCCTGAGCCTCCTAGTTTCGTCGAGGTTTCATGATCACACATTTGACACACACCACAGTCGGTAGGACTCCTTTGGACGAGGGACTAGCTCGTCGCAGAGACCTCTACCTGACAACACACAACACTCAAAAGAGACAGACATCTATGCCCCCGGTGGGATTCGAACCCACGATCCTAGTAAGCGAGCGGCCGAAGACCCACGCCTTAAACCGCACGGCCACTGGGATCGGCCATTTAGAGTACCTACGATTGTTTAAATCCAGCTTATTTTGATATGTCTTAAGTTTTAATAACATATTTATTTTCACATTGTAAATAAACATAATTAAACATCATAGCAATAATCATATGTGTTAAGGATTGTTTGAACTGAATAATGTAGAATCCCAGACCACGTAAAGCAAAACGTTCTTTACTGCCCATAAATAAAAAAAAATTGCTAATTAGGCCTACTGATTGTTTAAGAAGGCAAGATATTGGTGGAACTTTCATTTCCACCCCTTACTCATTTTTAGGGGCGTTCGCAAAATTGCGAAAAGCGACTATTAGCTTTGTCATGTCTGTCTATCTGTCTGTCCGTCCGTCCGCAAGTCCGCATGGAAAAACTTGGCCCCCACTGGAAGGATTTTCATTAAATTTTAGATTTGAGTATTTTTCGAAAATCTGTCGAGACGTTGCAAGTTTGATTAAAATCTGACAAGAATAACACGTACTTTACGTGAAGACCTTTTACATTTATGATAATATCTCGCTAAATTCTTTGCAGAATAAGAAATTTTTCCACAAAAGTTGTAGCGAAAATCAAAACACACATTTTATGTTCAGTAACGTTTTTGCGAAAATCTTACCGTTTATGAAATAATCTGGAAAAATATGGAAGAGCCGGTGAGGCCACAGATGACTATATAACACGGCGCATATGCTTTGCATGATGGACAACTAAGGCTTCAAACACAAAATATATAGTACTTATTGATTTTCCACGGTAACAATGGTTACGCGAAAGCGCCTAAATATTACGTTATACGTACATTGCCTCTCTTGTTCAGTTTGTCATTCCGTCTTAGTCACAATTATGTGGAAAAGCTAAGATACAAAATATACAATATTTGTACATTTCGGTTATTTTTAAATTAGCACATTTCACATAGTGGGAGTATTTATCATTGTAAAATATTACTCGCTGCAATATTTTGTCTATTTCCGTTTTAAACAAAACATCCATAAAAAATGTCTCATATTTTATCAGAAACTACGAACGTGAGAGGATCCTACATTACTGGCATTGCTTGCACGTCACAAACAAGCACTGCCGTCATACCGATAATGCCAGATATTTAATAATACCAACATAGGGTGCCTAGCACGATGTTTTTACTGATTTTCAGGAAAATGTTTTGTGATCCATAACATTGCGGTACAAATTTGAACGAGGGGACTAACAGTGACACGCACTCGCTAAACTAACGGCGGGTAAGATAAAGGTAATAATGTACCTCCTTATTCATACTTGTATACGAACTGTTCAATCAGAATGTGTGATTTTTTATTCTAACCGTCTTTGTCAACTGTCTTCTAATTCGTACGGAGACGATTTAAGGCTGCAAAGAGGAAGTAGGTAGTTGTGCATTTATAAAATTTTGGGGGAAAAGAGTCAAATCTGAAAGAATGATGTAGATTCGTGTTCATACATGCAATAAACTTTTAGTAACACATACATTTGATTCTGAAACCTCCTCTGTCATGTAATCCAAGAGTGGCTGATAAACTTTTTTTGAATTACACCTATAATTTTATCGCAACAAAGCCTTTACTTCCCACGCTCTTCCTCTCTGCACACGCACACATTCATGTCAGCACGACAAAGACGTTTTCACAATTTATGCTTATATTATTCGCTGTCATTCTACCCAAAGAACATCTTTTATAAATGTATCGTCTTCTTTCATTCACGTACGGGCCGTGAGAAATGCGACACAGCAGCAAGGTGGTTCACCTGTTTAAAAGTGTACGTGATATTGTTTTCCTTTGGCATGCAGATTGTCCGTGCTGGTTATTCTTTTAATTGTAAAGCTACAACCGATCATTCAGCTTCACCTAGAGCCCGGGTTAAACATGGAAGACACGCACACACTCCCCCCCCCCCCCAAGTCTTTATGGCACAGGAACTTCTTTATTCTAATATTTACTTTTTATATTAATAAACATGATATCGAGAAATATTTTATGCGCAAGTCACAGATGTAACTGAGAGCTCAAAGTTTGTACTGTACCAATTTTTATAAGCTCGTTTTCGAAAACTTTAATAAATACAGTACTTATTTTGGCCTCTCGTAAATTATGGGTTTTACTGGAACAAAGCGAACAAAGATGAAATGAGACTGATAATGCCTACTGCTACTGTAGTCTCCCAGTCTTCTTGGAAAACCGTTGAATGCTTATGACGTTTGAAAATTCACAATGTGTGTGCTTTATGCACTGAGCAAACGGGACTGAGGTCACTGGTTCCGCTTGTGCGTCATAGCTGTGTTGCTTGCTTACCTGCCAGACATTTTTCATGGGTTCTAAGAAATTGAATTTTACGGACACATTGTAACTTTAGGTAGTGTGCTGTGAAAGTTCAATTTGAATATTTTTATCCCACTATTTTCTTAGCAAAATTTTAATAGAGAATAAAATTCAGTGACCATTGTCCTATCAGTATGATATTTTGAATTTACGTAATTTTTTACTTCTAAAGCATCTTCTGGATAGTCTAATATCCAGAATTTTCAGTGAATAAATGTGTAAATTGTGAAGGTAAATTTGTTCCTCTGCTTAAGTGCCATGTTCTGGCAGAGTGTAGAGGGCATAGACATTAAGCTGCGAGGGCAGGATGTGAGTGTCCAGCTTTACGATCCGGCCTTTTTTGAACAGTGTATAAGCAGTTGGGTCGTGTCTGTTTCCTCGAGATACATCAAACTTAGTCACCCTTCACTTTCGAGACACCGTAACTTTATAGATTTCACCACGACGTCAATAGCATCTCCCTGCATAAATCACGGCATTGCTTCTTATGTAACGTCTAAAACTGTCGACTACTACATCTACCTTGCGTTCAGATATTTGCCTAAGCGCTTTCCTTAAACATTTGGCCATGTATAACTCTAAGAGCTTTTATAACACAACGACACAAAAATCGAAATACCTATATAAGACGTTAGCTCTATGTCGATGGGTGTTGTCTCCAAATGTAATAGCAACCCTTACCTAAGGTCCTATGCGGATATTGAGTATTGGGTGTTTCTTAATGGACGAGTACAATAACAGAACAAGGTCATGCACTGACAAAATTAGCTTCTTGACAACACAGACAACTGGACAAAACTGCGGATCAGATGGCCGCCCGACCTTGTGATTGTTTTCTGTGTAATACTTGATATGTTTCTCCTTTTGGGAACCTGTTACAGAAACAACCGGTCCATTGCTATGCTTATGTGCACGTCTATTTTCCTTTAGACCCTGACATAAAGCATTTCACATCTTCAAGAATTATATTTGTAAGATACATTTTAATTTCATACTCGAATCTGTTTCTTCACCTCCCAAATTGTGTGAAGGATCTCTGTCTAAATTTTCTTGTTTTAGCTTTTTTTTTTTTCCATGTTCTTGCCCCATCCTTCCTGACGCATGTCTCCCAACAACACAAGATGAAGAGTAAAAATTTTGAAACTCTTCATTATTGTGTGTTAGTCACTTGTCATTATCAGCCATCATTATTCGTGATCATTCCGTTGAAGTCCGACCCTTGAAACTATGTATTTTTTCACGACGTTCATCTCTTGTTATTGAGCAAATCTCAAACAAGTTAGCGAACGTCGGTGAAATGTTAAGTGCAATAAACACACTGAATGTTCTCAGGTAAATTTATTATTATTATTTTTTGTTCCGTATCAATCAACAGTAAATTCAGATGAGTCAAGTCTTCTGTGACGTCACGCCGTGTCAGTTCGTAAATATTTACAGAGGTGTCGAAGGATTGCATTGCCGTAATCTTTGGGGTCAAGCAGTCCTAGATGCTATCGATGTCTGATTGACCCTGAAGATATAATAAAATTAGAGCCATCGAAAGTCTGTAACTCTTTACCAGCCGACGCAGCGTCAACGACCCCGACGGCTTGAATTTTCAGCAACACCGCTGTGATGATTTTAAATCTCACAATCGTGAGCTGCTTTTGTGCATTCAGCTCAAATCAATCTTTATCATATTCTCAAAAATGTTCAACACAAAAAATCCTACATAACAAAATAGGCGCCTTTTTAAAATAACTTACTTATGTTTGAAGCATTTTAACGGATTATTGTGCTCTTCGAACACATCGACTGAAAGGGTTACATAACGAGTTTATAGTGTGCAGTGCTCGTAGTTAGGGTGGTTAAGGTGAGAAAATTGAGGCTATCTTTTCGTCATAAAAATTGCATAAAACGTTTTGGTGTGAAATACTAAACATAAGTCTCTACTTGGAAGACCTATGTAGGTAAGGAAGTACAAGTATATTAAAGGTTATCTATTAGAGAAAAACGAGTGTACAATGAAATTCTGGGCTAGATTCAGCTGGCTCATGACAGGTTCCATTGGCGGCCTTTTATAATCACTGGTAAAAGTTCGGGGTTTCTTATGGCAAGAACATCTTAATCGGCTAAATATATAACTGTGAATTTAAAGGGACACTGACCCTTGGATATAGTTGAAGCAGCTGTGTGATGTGACGTGATTTTTCGTAACAGAGAGATTAACAACTTTAGTGTAACTTTTGTGGCTTTCATTTCTGTTAGTCTTGGGGAACTGAAACACAGTAGTTTTATTTCAGCCCTTTATTTCCAGCAGAGGCAGTGATTTTTGCGTTCGCAGCCAAGTAGAGGTAGGCTCTGGAATTTTCCCGGTATTTTATCCAATAGGCGACGATAACTCTTTCCTCGGAGGTAATTCGACCAGAGTTTAAATACCATTCACCTCAGTTTATGTCGAGCTCATGAAGGTTTTTCTCCGCCCCCCTTTAAATGTCTGAGTCCTAATTAAACCTCCAGGGTCAAAATTACCTTCATTGGCTATCAGTTGTCACAGGTTTGTCACTAAAATATATTACTTTCAGGTATTTAGTTTTTGTTTTCTGTTGGTCTATCCTCAGCATGACGTAGTGTCTCGCCAACCACATATTTAGTACCTCGCCAGTAACTGAAAGTAGATCTTAATTCTATCGCGCAGGTATGTCACAGCAATTTCACGCTCAGAATGTAATTTTGTTTACAAAAATCAAGCGTCAAATTGCGCCAGCTTTCACGTTGCACTGACATAATTTCACTCGCTATCTTGAGAGCCAATCTACAGTTTTTGCATGGAGATCCGCGGGGTACGCGCGGTGAACGAATGCAGAATGGCTGCAACAAACAAGTGAGCCTCGCTAGTAGTACATGACCCCTTTATCGTTTCTCACCTTAAAGTTCCGGCCTCTTTTTCCCCTGATCCCATGGTAGAAGGTTTTAAGGTGTTGAAGAGAATAATCGCAAAGGTGTTTCCAGCAATCAAACCTCAGTCAGCTGGTTGTTCTGCTGAGGTAAAGCACTACGGTTCCTTCTGTTTCAGTGACCTAAACCATCGCTCTGTTGCCATAGGTTATAACAGGAATGTGTTTTGCTCGGTTTCCACGAAAATGTTATTCGAAACGGTTGAAATGCTACGTGGGTGTGTGTCCAGAGACAAGCACAGTCCATAAATTAGAATTACTGCACTAATTGCACTACGGTCTAGCCAGTCATCTTACTTATACCGGTGAGTAACTGCTGAACCAGATCACTAGGTAACTGAATCGTTAACTACCTAATCAGCTAATTAATCAACTGTAAAGCTGACTAGCTTGAACATAAATTGTAACATAATAATCATTAACTAACTAGGCAGATGCCGATCCCAGTGGCCGAGCGGTCTAAGGCTTGGGTCTGCGGCCGCTCGCTTTCTGGGATTGCAGGTTCGAATCCCGCCGGGGCATGGATGTCTGTCTGTTGTGAGTGTTATGTGTCAGGTAGAGGTCTCTGCGTTGGCCTGATCACTCGTCCAGAGGAGTCCTACCGAGTGTGGTGTGTCTGAGTGTGATCGTGAAGCCTAGATAATGAGGCCCACTAAAGGCTGTTGCGCCATGAAAAAAAACTAGGCAGATAAGCAAAAAACTGTGTAGCTCCGGCTTACGAATTTTCTTCAGCAGATGATTGCCGTTTAGCTGATAAAGAAACTTACTGGTCTTATATAACCTGAAAAATCCATACGTTTTCACAAATATCTATGATTGGACCTTTACTAATCTAAGCTAATCAATTTACATAATTCTTATTTACGATTCATTTTAATATTATCCTCCCGACTGGTGGAATTTTGTGTCTACACCTTGCGTCAGTGGATCTATAGCTTAAATGGAGGAACCAATAATAATTCTAGCAAGCTGTCGCACGAATGTCTATTTTTCTCCATGTGCCCCTATATCTTATGTTGGTTACTGTGACATCTGCTTCGTAATTGAGACCTCCATAGAATCTTTGCCTATAAATCGGCAGCTCTGACAGGTGTTTCGTGGTTTTTTTATCCCGCCAAAGAAGTGTTTATTACGCTACGACTGCCTCTCTGATTATTATTACTGCCATTAACCTACCCAGACGCTGTATAAAATTAACAGTTCATATGGCCGAAAAACAAGATACAGACGTACGTTACTATTTATACAAATCGATATTTAATTTCAGATACTGACAGGTTTCTACATTTTTGTCACAATAGGAAAATATTTAATTTACAGTGCATTCTGGCGTTACTGGACCGGTCTTAATTTCGTAGGGGATTTATTAGTTCTGAATATATCAGAATTGCCCATGGTTTCCCACTTGATGCAGCTTTCTCAGAAAGTACCACCCATGCCAGTAAGAGTGCGTCGGATTAGTAGCGGAATCGTCATGTCGAAATATAAAGCCTTTCACTGTAATTGAACTTGTAAGCGAAATGCTTATGAGGTAAATAAATTCCGAAAGAGTTTACGCAATTAATCAGCGAAAAAATTTAGCGCCCCTGCCGGCAGCGGGATTGTAACATTGATTTGCCGTTAACGGAGTGCAAATTATGGAATCGAAGAATTTAGTCGTGTCAACATTGGGCGATATTCATAACGTTCACACCGAATTGCACAAAAATACTCACTTAATGAGCGCAATGAAAGAATTAGATGGACATAGATGCATACAAAAGCAGCAAATAATCTCCTGTATATAATTCTTAATAAAGTGAATTGTGGTGGCATAGGGTGGAATGCGGTGGTTGAAGAAGGGAATTTTGCTTTAACAGTAATAATAAGTTATTTCGCATGAGTAGTTGCCTTTGGGAAGAAACGATTGTTGGCGTGTAAGTGATACGTCCAGGATGACAGGATATTAGCAGTTGTTACGAAATATTATGTCTTGGTGGAGTACATTCCAACCTGTTCCCTTCATATAAACATCAATATTATTTACATACTCGCCGTGAGGAATTTCAAGGTATATTCTTGTCGAAAAATATTGAGTAAAGAAACTACAACAATTTAAAACCAGAAACTGGTTTCAGTTTTAACGTGTAAAGTTTATGTTACAAAATAAAGCATAATTAATCAACAAGCTGCAGTTGCTGTGAAAACCCAAGGTCTCTAGGATGAACTCAGAGGTAGTGTTACCTCAGTTTGCTGTTAGTAAGATTTCGTATGGCATACGTCAGATGTTTTGGTGTAGGGACTGTAAAGAGACATGTTGATTGGTTAGTTAGTTTAAATTAAACACAACTGCAACGCCACGGCCAACACATTAAGCAATTCAAACTAGAAATTAACTGCTTCGAACTGGGTAATAATATCCGATTTTGTAACATTACCTAAGCATATTCTGCAAATTACGCTCTGTGGGATTTCTAGTGATTTTCATTACTGCAGATACAAAGCTGTTGCTACAGAAGTATTTGCAGTATAGATATCACATTGCAAACATCGCAAAATGGTCTCTGCTGTGTTCGTTTAAAGTCAGATCGTAGGAAAACATTTTATTAAGCTATAGTTTGTACGGTGCAACAATTATCTCTAGGGTTAAGCGGTGGTAAACTTTTATTTGGGCTATGTAAGCAAATGGTTATACTGGATTTATAGGATGAATAATAAAGCCTAGCGGATACTTCACTTACCACCAAATTCAACGTTAAAAATTCTACATGGTGCTCACATTGCTTTTATGTGTTGTGTGTGGATCTCAAAACAAACAGCGACTTTTGCCTTATACAGCACTAACAGATTGGTTTTGTATAACCAAGGTGGAGAGTGTTTACTGCGCAGTAGGCAATAATCCTTCTATAAAACAGACAAGTTTCTTCTTTAAAGGGTTAAATAGGGCACAGACACAGTCTTCCATGCCATATCGACGCATAAATACGGGAATGAACAGTCACTTATTACCCATAGTGCATTCATTTTTGCAATATTAACTTAATTATACCTCAACCAATGGAAAAACTACTCAGCATTCAGTCTAGAAGTTTAACATGGCGAATATAACCTCAGGAAAATCAAGGCATTTTGTGTTCTGAAAATTTTTAGTAAAAAGGAAAAGAAAAGGGTAAATTCGTTAAATAATTTATTATGATAATAACTAAAAAAAACCTTGTGTATGCCTCCATGGCGAGGGACAAATTTACCCTTTTATTAACGAGTCACTCTAACTTCATAATTTAAGGCTGCGCCTCCATCAGAAGAGTGAAATTACGGCCGTGGCGTAGAGATCGTAACCAAGCAGATTATCTCCTCAATTACCTCATCACAGAGCAGCGTGTTGCAACAAACACAAGATGAATAGTTATTACTCGGGATTTGCGTGTGAACAGAGCCAGGCTGAACTGGAAGTTTACTTGACTTTACAACTCTTATGCGTGGGTGTTGGAGGAGACATGGCTTTACTAACTCCCTGGCTAGAATAAGACAATAAGGTACTCTTTATTCGCTATATACCACGTACATTCTGGCCTTGTCACGCTATACCACCTAATCAGAATTCAACAGTACTATCTCTCTAAATACGGGCCGTAGCCTTACATATGGTATCTAATGGAGACTCTTAGTAGTTATTGTTGGTGCCAAGCCTTACATCTAATATTGTACAGCAGCAGAACGGAGAACAGAATCGTAATGTCCGTGTCTTCGGATACTAATACATCTGTTAGATAGGCGATTCAATGAGGTTAACTTACGTAGACGGGGTTTAGGCTGTACCCAAACAGTTACTATTGTCTCATCGAAATCGACTCCTTTTATGCAAAAAATAAAATCCTCTTAGCTGCGCTCTATTTACGTAATCAGATGTAATTACGCAGGTCTCGTGACATTTTATTTGTAATTACCATCGATTTCGTAACTGTAAACTAAGCACTTTTCCTCGTAACGTCTGGTTCTGAAGTCTTACATGCAAAGCCGTTTATGCCACATCAGTTATAAACACATTTGCTTAGGTAGGGGTACTTGAAGAAAGTACAGCATTTAACAACTGGACCCTGGAATACACAGAAGGAACGGTGAAATATTTAATATTATTTTTTACTACTCAGGTCCAAGAAACTTTCCACCAACGTTCCTTTCATCACTGGCCATTTTACATTCTGATTCAGCGTTCCACTAATGAATAAGGCTGCAAATTTTTTACCCCGTGACATAGAATATAGATTTTTCCAAGGCTTTGCTTCCTTTTACTGGTAAAACAGCATACACTTTCACCGTACACGAGTAAAGTTAATTCCATTCACACCCACAAGGATAGTACGACCTTCTCCATGCTGATTTTCACGAAAGTCACAAATGCTCAACAACAACATTTTCAGATCTCTTATATCGAAATCCACTCAAACTAGAAAATAAATGTGGAAAGTATGGACAGAAATGTATTCACGCTACTACGTAAAATATGGCTTTCACTCCTCCGATTTGTACGAAAATCATATTTATTAAAAATATTTTGTGGCAGTCTGTTTGGTCAAATTTATCCATATCGGGAAAAATGTAGAAAATAAGGACAGAATTTGATTCAATCCTTAAGTACCGTATGGCTTTCACAGCACCAATTTTCACGATATTTAGAATTTCCCAACGGCGTTCCGTGGACTTTGTGTACCGTATTTCACACAAGTCGATTAATAAATATGGGAAGTGCGGGTAGAAAGTCAATTACGCCATTAAGTATAGTATCCGCGAAACTTGCGCTTTTTTTTGACAAATTTTTTAAATAAATTTATATCGAATTTCTTGAAAATCCAACAACCGGTTTAGTCGTTGATAATATGTTACAGAAATACAGAAGGATGGACAGACGGAAGGAAGGACGGACGTGTTGACTACATAAGGCGTTTCTAACTACGTAAATAACACCAAACAAAGAAAGTATAATTCATGAATTTCCTTTAGTCGATGTTTGTACCCAATTTCCGAGACAAATATATTTTAGGTCAGGGTTTTATAACTATATATAAATAGCCAGTTTTAGTATCTATTATTAATGCAGTATTATCTCATAGTTTGTGATAGTTTCGACTTTCAATGATCATCTTCACCACTTAGATTTGAAAACGACACCCATATGTGTTAGAACAATATCTAAGATAAACCTGCACGTTGAAAGCACACACATATTTGTTGCTGAACTTTTCTTACATCACTAAGTCCATTTACATCATATTACTTTAGGAATTTCTGTCTAGCAATAAAATCAAACTGTGCCTGACGGTGTTATTTTTATCTCATGCTCTTTAGGGAAATTTCATGTCGCCTAATTTCATATTTCTCCCGTTCTTATGTCTTACTTCAACAGAAGTTTATATAAACTAATAAACATTTTCCTTCTGATTGTTGAGCTGAAAATAGTGAATTATGGGTTGTGTTCCCCTCCTTTGTTAGGAGGAGTGCTAGGTACTGCTGTGCTGTGGTCTGGTAAATTTGATCTTGTGGGGCCGCAAACTATCGAAGTGTCTCGCATATCATGTAAAGATACTGGAATTATAGCAGATAATAAAACTGGATTTACGTGTAGAAGGTAATGTTACCATAAAATAAAAACATCAAGTGAAACTTCACCGACGCACTCACGCTCGGTTTCCCAATTCTCATTACAAATCGGGACATTCTTTCTTGGTTATGAGAATTAAGATGAGACAAAATCTAGTAGACGGCTGATCTTCATGCCACACTACGAGTATGTTCTATTTACCTGTATGTATAATACATATTACTCTTCTTTTCTAAATATACAATTAATATATAATTGGAAATTATGTAATTATATAATACATATATATCAAATTTATATCTTGCTATCAAACTTTAAAATTAGTGACACATATATAACAATTTCTTCTTTTACTGACCCATGAGTTGCTCAGGTTTATCCAATGAAATGAGAGTTTGGTCACGTTTGTGTTTGCGGTAAGCTTCAGACGCTTTCGAATCAAGCAGTTGTGGCGTGTTTCATATCACTATTTCAACATTAGCTTTGAGGGACAGACAAAAGTCTTTTAAAACCATAGAACCTCCGAAATACACAGCGACTTATCTATCCGCAGTTTTATTGAAACCGAAAATTCGATTATTTTGGGACGTTGTATTATGTCGCTGGGTAAGTAGTTCCTAACGTTTCGAAGGATGGAAGTGCAATCATCTTCAGGGTCAGGTAGTCCAAGAAGGCCAAGTAAACTACTGCTCTCGGACTGCTTAGCCCTGATGAGGATATTACTATTCTTCGAAACATCAGCAACTACTTACCCAATAACATAACGTAACATTCCAGAAGATTCGACTCTGCAGCAAAACCGCTGTTAGAGCCTCACGTCTCGCATTTATCGAAGCAGTATGCAGTCTGAGGCTCAGGAAGTGACGTTGGATGATTGGCTGTAATTTTCCATCTCTCGGGGCAAACGTCAGCTGGCATAATAGAGTAGGTCATGACTGGACCCGCCTTAAGTTAGGTTCTTCATAATGTCAGTGCTCAGAGAGTGAAGTGTTCGGTGTTTGAATTCGAAATTGGCACGCTGACTTAATTCGAGTTCGCACGTATCGTTCCACTGTTTTACATTAATTTCAACTATAACATTACCTACTTTGTTAAAAGCAGCTCATCTTATAAGGAACGGGTATAGTGAATAACAAAATAAATAGGCTTATATTGACTTACTATTGCAGTCTACAAAATTGATTTGAAATAGAGTACTTCAATGTGAGGGGTATTGATAAAAACAAAAGAGGGGACATTGTACCTCTGTGCAGTGTGACATCTGTAGCGTGATTAGTTTTGTAAAGTTGTATTTTTATACATAATATTGAGGTGAAGGCCGATAAAATGTGTAAAGTAGCAAAAAACGCATTTGGCATGTAAGGCTTCTTATATTCCATTAAATTACACCTTTCCACTCTTGTGTGAGAACCAAAGCAATCACACCCGTTGCCAAAGTATTCTTAAAAATAAGTCCACAAAATTACTTCCCATTATACAGGTTCTCAAATAAAAACTTGGAAGTGCAGAATGTTTAGTTTTGGTTGCAGGTAGGATCCATTGCCTACGCCCTCACCTCTGAGGTATAAGATGCCTCACCGTAATTTTGGCTTCACATCTCTGCCCGCCAGTTTCAGTATTCGCTATCACCTTCTCACCAACTGCTGCTTCCTCTTAAAATGTGGAATCCTAGCTTTACCGCATTTTTAAAAATACAATTCTGTTGCTCAGAAATTTGGTCCTTTCACCACCAAGTACGTATATTTCTCCTAACTGAATTATATGATAAATACTATCGTCCCGCATGTAGCCAAAGGAATTTTGAGATTAAGGTGGGGGCTGTGGTTTGCGTGGAACTATGTGTGGCTTGGAGTCCCGCTAACCTTAGTTATAACTGTCGTCACAGCTGCTGACCGACATCTTGCTGTTTGATTCTTGGTTCAACATACTGAATTATGCAGCGTCATGTTTGAAGTAAGGATGAAGCAAGGGTGGCCTTGGTTCGTCCGGTGTACTGTCCAACGTACCGTCCCGAGATATTAGGTAATGCATGAAAACTGCAGTCATGATAAATGATGAACAGCGGGTCTTCCAAATATGAAACTAAGAATCAAGCGGTAGCATTTAAAGGTGCAGGATGTTTACAGCGAAGGCTTAGTGAAAGGAATTGTGGGCATTTTTTATTTACATACTGCAAGACTTTTAATGTACTTGAACAGTTTGAAAAGTAGACGGACTTAATTTTCGAGCCCAAAAATAATAAGAAGCATTTTTTGTCATGGCTCGACAGCCCTAGTGGACCTATGCCTCCTCTATGAGGTTCCACGATCACACTCAGACACACCACACTCGGTAGGACTCCTCTGGACGAGTGATCGGCCCGTCGCAGAGACCGCTACCTGACAGCACACAACACTCACAAGAGACAGACATCCATGCCTCCGCCGGGATTTTTTTTTTTGGTATTAATTCCTGGGTTTCCCCTTTGATCCATTTGTACTGTTGACATTTTGTCCTGCATGTCACCTTATGTTTTATGCTATCGTCCATACATTTAATACAATACAAAAATTCATGCCCCCGGTGGGATTCGAACCCACGATCCCAGTAAGCGAGCGACCGAAGACCCACGCCTTAGACCGCACGGCCACTGGGATCGGCCATTCGAACCCGCAATCCCAGAAAGCGAGCGGCTGTAGACCCACGTCTTAAACCGCGCGGCCACTGGGATCGGCAATAACGAGCATTAATACGACATATTTTCCTCCTAGTTTAATTGTAGGTTACTATTTGTTCGTGTTTTTCAAAATGTTTTGAACTATTCTCAAAATATTTATTCAATTTTAAAGCTATTTTCACTTTACTGATTATTCTGTCTTTGTGAAGGTTTCGTACAAGACTTTTTAGATTTATATACAATTGATCCTATTTACTGGAAAAATGATCTTCTGTCACATCGGAAAATTTAGTGCTGCTCTTAAAACTTGGCAAGATTGTGAAAGAAAGTACCTGGGAATTCATGTGAGTTTTGGTAGTGACCAGTATTATTGCAAAAGTCTTCACATTACAGTTAGGCTTACGTTATTTCTTTGGGTATGTTGTTAAATATCCCTACTGTGAATATAATGTAGTCGTATACAATTATTCTGTTTAGGGAGCGATTTTTTACATACTCGATTAAGTTAATTTTGAGCTCCATGTAAAGTAATTTATATATATTACTAGTAAGTACAAGTTTAAATTAAACTCTCTGGAAAAATATTGGCTTAAATCCCAAGTACTAAGTTTAATAAAAATACGTTTAGTAATTTAGGAAAATAAATATGCCAACAGCAATTACTTCTCAACTGCGACTTCAATTTCTGCAAAAAATTTATAAATTTTCAGTCACGAGCGACAATAAGCTAATTTACTATCTTGTTGAATCGAATAATTATTGGAAGTAAACTGCATTGAACCTGATCAAAGATGAGGGTGTTCAAGTACCTGTCATTTTGAAGTTTGAGTTCGGACTTGCACATTTGTATTCTGGCAAATCTTAGGTACAACACTGATGTAGGCAGCATACTTTATTTTTTTTTTTTTGTGGTGAGGGGGCCCCGCAGTTGATGCTACGGACGCACCGCAGCCTTAAGGCTTATTGTGCAACCCCTGTGATGAAGATGAAGATGAGCAGTTTTTTACCAAGTTTTACAAGTAATGGAGCACCAGTGGAATGAAATTGACAGGGGAAAACCGACAACTCGGAGAAAAACCTGTCCCAGTGCCACTTTGTCCACCACAAATCTCACATGGACTTGACCTGGGATCGAACCCGGGCCTCCGTGGTGAGAGGCCGGCGACTAATCGCCTGAGCCATGGCACGGTCAGGGAGCATACTTAATGTAAGTATATTAATCTGTTGTAACATACAGCTCAGTAAAATGTTATTTCAAAACACTACCATTGCTAGAACCTTAGGTAGCTATAATTAATATATATGTCAGAGGCACTCTAGTGTCGCAAATTTATGCGTTTTTCTATTACGGTTTTAATAAAATCACTAGTAATGACGCTTATTTAATGACACAAATTCTTTAACGTCTGTCACTGAAATCAGAAATTTAAAGTGCAGGAGGGAAATTCCAACCGCTACGTGAAATGACGACTGCACCTATCTACTGAAGACTTGCGCGAATGTGAAATATGGCTGTTTGATTTCGAGGTACAAAATTTAAAGTAATATCCACAGCAATATCGAAGACAGAAAGTTATGCAGATGACCAGAATGTAGTAGCATGCTATATGTAGAATACAGTTGTGTTTAATAAAAAATGAAATATAAGTGACTGTAAACGATAGAAACCTATAAGCTGTAGGTATTAATGCCTTTTCTAAATAACGTCAGCTGGTGCTTAGGAAAACCACCAACTAAAGCTGCATTTTATATGTAAGATTCAAAAGTAACAATGTTTTGAAATCAATGTTGATTTCAACAGCGTAAGTTTCTAATAAAGTTTTGTAGGTCAGGAAACGTGAATTTTATGATAAAATATGGTAGAAAGTCTGGACGTCAAACAGCCCAAACACCGCAGTCATGATCCATTTCGCGTCGCTGACAATTATCCCTTCAATAGCCCTACACCTTTAATAAATTACGGTAGTTTACTGACCTCAGCCACTTACGAGTCCCGCAAGAAACTCGCCACAACACATTACACATTATTTCATCAGAGAACCTAAACCTTTTTTAAGAGAGACCATCAACCAATTCCAGTTTGCAAAGTTGTTTTTAAGTGACAGTGACTTGTTACTAGTTCTGTCACAGACCTTTAACTAGTGCCTGTTTATATGTAGGAGTAGCTGGGGGTACAGCAGACATTTATTTTTCATCAAGAAATTTCCATACTCTGGGCACTGGAAGTCATAAGCACTTTTACCAACGCCCTTATAAGCCAGAGTTTTGTACTTACCAAAACATGTGGAGGCAAACTCGAACTTTCTGTGCGTTTTGTTTTCCAAAACAAATCACAAGTGCAGAACCTACTGAATCAGAAGCTCACAACAGAATGTGTGTCAGTGACCACCGTAACTGATTCAACAGTGGAACAGAAGTAAGCTAGGGAATCGAATGATACCCCCACCCACCTACATTTCATTCCACCATCATCACATAACATTATGCAAAGTGGGGGGCAATCATTGCAGAAGGGAGGGGAGAACGCTATTCGGTGCAGTGACTGTAAGAGAAAACACTTTGCAGCAAGTGAAAACAGTAGTCTGCAAAGAGAATTTAAAATTGTTTTGTGCTGAATATGGAAGAAACGAACCCAGTCAGGCTCATCGTTTGCTACAACATCTTCTTTCAGCTCGTAAAATTATATTATTCATGAAATCACGGAATGTTTTCTGATATAAAAGAACTCGAAGATCCACCACCGTGTTAATAAGAGTTCTTTAATTGATCTTGCTCAGAGCTAGCCTCTTTTTTCTAAGATCCATTGTAATACTACTTTCCTACCCACATTTAAGCCCATTTGCATGAAGTTTGGCAACTACTATAGGTTGTGTGTTATATGTATGGGTGATTTTATGTCATTTAATTGCCTTAAAATATTACGTGGAAGATAAAAGCTGTGACGTTCTTCAGTGTGTAATTTTCCATAATTCCCTTACTTCACTTCAGGCGCCACCGTCGTATCTAGGAGATGTGGGTGAAAAGTGATATGCTGTTCAAGTATTCATGGCAAAAGGTAATGTATTATTGACAAATTTTTTTCAGTGCTAATATCATTTTGCACGTGTCCATTTACTTATTTTGCACAAGCATGTAAATTCTTTAAAGCCGTTTATTCCAAATTATTTATGTGGTTATTCTTCTTTCTGAAGAGTTATTCAAGCTTCAGTAGGCAGCATGTTTCTTAGCTTGTAGTCCTCTTAAACCCCTCCCCTCTCAGGAGCCAATCAATTTTCATTTTTGATAAAACAAAGGTTTTAAAGCTTCTTCAAGCCATAATTTCAAGGACACATCCTCAGCCACACGAGCCAAATGAGTTTTTGATGGTAATCTAAGCTGCAAAAACACTGACATTTGACAGAAGAAACGTATTTCTCTCACCGACACGCTTTTAATCACTCGTCACTTAAAGATCTCAAATTGACTTGATTGTTCTTTTGTTCATTTCGATGCTGCCTTGAGGTACTTGTAGTTTATATTATACGATTCTACATTGTTTTTACTTTTATATTTATTTTCAATGAGTTTCATAATAATAATAATAATAATATATTTAAAGTTAACAGGTATTCCAATTTGATTACCTAGAATATGACTTGCGGCCTCTTTATATTTCAATATGAATACCCTAATTTTCCTATTCTGCTCTCTGACCTTCAATTTTACCAGACGACATCCCTTTGTGTTTTATAGCTCATATTTATACAAACTAATAATTCCATTAACGTGAATATCCTTGTATTATAAAAATATCTTTTTGTTACAATTCGCTACATTACCTTCCTTTTATACATTGTATAATTTTCGCCTCACGATGAACTCTTCCGTTGAAACATGCAGCGAATTTTAAAAACAGGCATTGTTATTATAATGAAAAATAGTTGCGCTGACTGAAATATTCTTTCCCATATTCCTGTCCTTCAGTTTCATTAGGCATTCAGAGTTGTCACTTTTAAGTCAGAATAGCTCCTTCTCGTTACTGATAAAACTGAAATTTTTCCACGCTGAACACTTCATGTTAGTTCAGAGAATTCTTGAATCAACTACCGAGATAGCCACTCAGATGCAGTTTCTTTCTTTTCCTGAGATTTTTCTTTTTTAAGAAACCCTCTCCCTCCCACCATACTAGATGTTGTTGGACTTCTGATGCTCTAGTCTGCAGATTGTCAGCGGAGAGTAAAAAGGAAAGTCAGTTACAAATACCATTCACATTTCTAATTATGTAATTACTTATGCGGAAGTTGGTAGACCCATAAGCTGACGACCAAAATGCCAAGACAAGCAAATACTTCGTTTAGCTTGTGTTAGAGTAGCTGAACATTACACGAGGTCGCACAAATAATGTGTAGGCGTGATGAAATGTACTGCAGGATACGACTGAATGGAACGTGCATAGTGTATGTTCAGTGGCGGTATTTATTTTGGTGTGTTTACTGCCAGGCAGAATTTTTTTCTTTCTCGTTTTACTTAATGGCATTTTATCTACTGCTTCGGTTATGCCTATACAACATCGGAGGACGGGTGTAAGAGACTTCGGCACGTCATGGAAGGAAGTGGTCGTTGCTTATTTATGGCACTATCCCAGAAATGTTTGCAAGGACGGAGGACCTCTCGAATAAGAATATGCACTGCCAGCCACTACAGGAAGACGACCCAGACAGATAGTTGATTTATCGATCTCTTCATTAGTTAGCTAACACTCTAAATTTGTTGAAAGTAAGAATGGCTTTGTTTAATTTGTGTGCTTAAGACTTGTGAATTACGTTCATGAAAGAGCAGATCATTCTGCACTTAAAAGTCAGCGGGTGAAGATCCAGCTCTGCACTCCAAACAACTGACTACAATAATTACACTATACCCTTTCAGCGACTTTCGTAAGTTACGTTTCCAATTAATGTGGGTCTTGTGTGTGAGAGCTGACAACGTGTAGCTGCAGGATCCACATTAGCATTGGACCACTGTGAAAGCCTGAAATGTTCTTCATAAAATCCTCATCATAATTTTTCTTTAGTTAGGATGCGATTAATCACTGTATTTTTTTAAGTAATCGTGATATGCAAATATGTCGTCTTTTTTCCCCCACTAGTTTAACTCTGATAATTAGCTTACAGAGATGTGTATAAACACTCAACTGCTAAAAATCCCCCGTTCTTCATGGAACTTAATATTTCTTACAGTTTCTTATTATAAAACCAATAATTCGCCCATACAAAGTATGTATATAATAATAATAATAATAATAATAATAATAGAGTATTTTCTACTACATGTTTCGGCCATCGACCGCCATCTTCATTAACACCAATATTTAAAAGCTGATAAAATATGATACATTTTAGTGATGAAATAAATGATATAATAGTAATGTCGGAGTCGTTTTAGGACGTAAAATGCATAGAGAAAATACATCACAATTTATCTAACAAATGGAACTTTCACCATGACCACGCCATTGTACCGCATTCTACATCATACGAATACAGCTTGGATATCAATATGACACAACGTGTTTGTTATTGCAAATGCGTCATAAATTAAAACTACTTCAAGTAAAATATGTACTAAATATTAATGGGGCACTGTGAAACAAATAGCATTGTGTTAGTGTTAAGAATTTTAAATACACATGAAACATCTCGACGTATTTTACATCCTAACGAGGCTGCGATATTACCATGATACTCATATAATGCATTTTATCACTAAAAACTTATTATATTTTATGGTGTTTTAATTTTTGGTGTTACTCTCTGAAGATGGCGGTGGGTCGCCGAAACATGTAGGAGAAAATAGGGACCTGTTGTGGGCTCTTCTAAACTCGGTAATACACTAGTTTAAGTTAAACCAACTAATGCACAAGAATTATTAACAAAGAACGGTATATTTGTAACCCCTACATACTCGTACGTTTCGGCAATCAAGTTGCCATCCTCAGGGTATACATCAAAGAAAGAATCACAAGTACATTTAGCAAAAGTATGTGTATCTTGATGCCATAGATACTTGTGATTTTTTGATATGCCCCCTGAGGATGGCAACTTGATTGACGAAACGTATGTAGGGGTTACAAATATACCTTACTTTGTTAATAATTCTTGTGCATTAGTTAGTTTAACTTAAACTTATGACAAAATGCGCGGCACATGTAATATAAAATACGGTAATACACATTCTGGTTTTATATAATGTGGGGTATTTCTTGACTAGTTAAGCAAACAGTAGATTCTAGAGGTGCTTCTTTCGCATGGACTTCGGTAGTTGGCGGGTTGGGGCTCTAACAACAGAGACTTACGATCGACTTCAGCCCGAGTGCGTTGCGGAATGAATACTCGTATACGGGGGCGGTTTTTGTGCAGAGCCTTAAAGAGAAAGGCGTCAGCAACAAGACTTTCTGCACCATAGTTCGTGAATAATAAAAATATGTCTTTTTTATCCGAATATCTAGGGCAGTTTTAGAGAGCAGAATTTTCATTCTAGATTCTGCATCCAGTAATCCACCAGTACGTTTCTGTCGCAATCAGTGTATCTTAAAAATCTAATTTCACAGAGGCATTTTGTGGCAAAATCTATAACCGTGGGCACTACAAATTTTTTTAAATGACTTTGCACCTATATGCGTTTCAGGAAGAGGGTCTCCTTGCCTTTAGTTTTTCGCCGGTTATAAAAGATTTGTATCTGTTAAACGAGCGTAATGACCGGCACGGGATATAATAACCCAAATCACGCATTTGCAAAGTATTTTGGACAGTTACGCCATGATGGTATAGATAGAGCAGTGGCGTTCAAACTCTGTTTTGAGGAACGCTGGGATTCTGTGGGGGCTCATTGGGTTCCGCAAGCACATTTCCTTTATAACGAAATTTCTGAATATAAGTTTGGTAATTTGTGATTTTAATTTTAGTTTCCCTCTTCCTTGTGTATAATCGGTTTTAGGTTCACTTTTATTGTAAATCGCCAAGAAGTTTTTTTCATAAATAAGCATAAATATGTTATTTTTAATAAACTTTTAAGTTTTAAAATTTTACTACACTTGTGCACGCAAAAGTGCTGTTTTCCTTCATAGGGGTTTCGCGAAAATTCACATTTAGTCACAAGCCTCCCTCACATATTAAGAGTCTGAAGAACACTGGTCTAGAGAAAACACAGACTCACACATCCGCAGCAGTGACGGGAGAAGATACAAACTTAATTCTCTAAACATTGACAGTTTTTACGAGGGAAAAATTATTTCCGGCACCGACTTTATTGGGCTGCGAATTTTAACGCAGTCAAAGAAACCGCCTCTATTGTTTACCACGCAGGTAGCAGAACAGTCCCACACATTTTATGCAACCAGTGCGACATTCCTTTGTCGTAGTTGCCGACGCGACCTTTGTTACGAAATTCAAAACCATTAACGGAGTTTTTCGAGTGTGTCATCGCCAAAGAATTTATGGTCATCCAGTAGCTACCAGGAGAGAAAAGGGATAAGCAATTGAAGATATCCGCTCGAACTTTTATACAGCACAAATATTTCCTGTTAATATTTTTACAGGAAATATTACGTGTCAAACCGGACGTTTCCGTAATAAAGGTGATTCCTTCTAAAAAAAAAGTGTACAGTGGGTATGCAAGTAGGCCTGTTAAAATACTATACATTAACTCCCCCAAAGGATTATTTCGTGAGATAAATACTTTGAGAAGGAAAGTTTACATTGCACTAATTATCGCTGCGCGCCAAATTACATTTCATGAGTGTCGTAATCAAATTCAGATATTTCGCTCAGTCATCGTGTTGTTGCAGTTTGAAACACTGTTGCTGTAATAAAAGTTACACACTTTTAACCATCCATCATCACACCAAGTTTCAGGTGCTTTAGCAGAGTCGCAAAAAGTGCCTATTACCTTCGCTATGTCCGTCAGTATGTCCACATGCATCAGCGCGGATGGCAATGAACGGATTTCCGTGAAGTTGATACTGAGGGCTTTTATGAAAATGTGTCGAGAAAATACGAACTTGGTTAAAATCGGGCAAAAATACCGGGTATTTTACATGGAGATCTAAATACGTTTTATTGTTGCTGGCGACATGAAATCGCCGTAAAAGCGTACTCTTCGAGTGAAATGGTATCAGGCTGTTAGGATAGCTGAGAGGTACAAACGTTATGCTAACGCGCCACAATGTTACCTTATAGTGCATTGTCTGTCTTGTTAAAAACTTATATCTGATGGCACTATTCTTGTTTATCTCACAAATTCTCATGGTTCCACACTGTTACTGTGACAAGAGTTCAAAATAAAAATGTGTGGCTTTTCGTGGGCACATCACTTTAACTTTCAAAGAAATGAACCAAATGTAGTTATCTGCAGGATATCCAGCATAGCAGAACTCATTCACAGGAGTGTACATTAACAGTTTGTATTAGTCAGGACTGATCACTGTAGAGCTGATGATATCACTGCCACATAGTGACTGATGATGCCACATGTTTGCAAATGCTCAGTCCTGTGCAAAAAAAATAAAATTTTCTGTACAACATTGATGCCCATAACTGAATCAAAAGTGGGACAGAAACACAGCTCACTAATACGAAGTCCATCAGTCTTCTGCCCAAAGAACTGAATCAGCCACAAGTCAAGCTGATCACTCACTTTCATCCAGTACTGCCTAGAATGTGTGGAGCTTAACATCCATGCAAGGTATACACACTATAGTCTTTGGCATGATGTACACTCACTCATTTAATCTAATTTCATTCACAAATAGCACATGCAGATCCTGTAATATCTGCATAATATCAAGTCATCTGAAAGGATTTGACTGGTGTAGCAGACCTAGCAGTAGTCAGAACTGAGACCAATATAACAATTTGGACACCAATAAGCAATCTCTCTCCATCTGCCATGATTCAAGCAGACAGCATATAACAGCTGTTTTATTTATCCTTTTCCTCGGTATATATACGAGTACTGTATCAGTCCAACACCCAGTTAATGTTCGCTGCCATATTTCTTTCTACAGAAATAAGTCAACTTTACAGCACCAACCAAAAAATGTAATATGTTTTGTCACGTATTTTTGACTACCTCCACGTCTGCAAGCCATCGTACACACACACACACACACACACACACATTGCTTCTATGACACCGGGAACTAATAATGACAGATTTTGTCAAAATATTATGTACAAGAAAAAGGATCAAAATGGTATGCAGTCAGCTCAGTTTTCTTGAATTTTGTCTTTCACTTCTTTGGGCAAGCTTTCCTATTCAATTTCAGTGTTCTAGCATAGCCTGTGTGATAACACTGTTATTGACACATATAGTTACTGCCCATCCAGAGTCCAGTTCTCTTTCTGAAAAAAGGTGTCTTGCTTTAACAGCAGGTGTTATTTGAGATATCTGGTGTATGTTTTTGTTATATTGGGTAACTGCATATTAAGTGGGTCTCTTGTCACCACAGCATGGCATTCCAAGGTTAAGGACAGAGATAGGTAGCTGTGATATATGGCATAACTGTCGACAAGAAGTGGTCCTCCACTGGGCGGTTGGGTGACAGGCTAAGAACTCCTTATCATAAAGGACAGCATGTGATGAAACATTAAATAGGACCTTGGAGTTGGACTCTTTGGACTGACGTACACAACTGAAAATTAATATGAGATTTCAAACTTAGAATGTGAGGATTCTCTATAGATGAGGTTCATCAAAAACACTTGCAAGAGAACTACAACAGCATGTTACATTTGCTGGGCATACAGTTCAGATGGGACAACTGTGACACTGAAACATCAGAGGACTATACTTTTTTTTTATACAGGAATGGGAATGAAAATAATCAATTAGGGACAGGATATTTTGCACATAAATGAAGCATATCAGCAGTTATGAGAGCAATTTGTTAGTGACAGGAAGTGCCACATAATACCGAGTGGTTGCTGGTGTTATACTATTCTGAACATGTATGTGCCAAATGAGTATAAAAGTGATGATACAACAGAAAATTTCTATCAGGAACTATATCAGTTCCCTAAACACCACATGAACATTGTGTTGGGGAAATTTCAATGTAAAATTAGGGAAAGAGATATTTTCGATGACAACTGGGAATGAGAGAATACATGAAACTAGTAATAACAATGGCATTGGAGTAGTAAACTTCACCACATTCAAAATCTGTCATGAGCATAATATTCCCACATCAAAAAAAACATAATAACACTTGAACATCTGCTGATGGGTAGTCACACAATCAGAATAATAACATTGTGATGGGAGACTGCATTCAAGTACACATGATGCTTCATGCTTCACAGCTGCTTAGGAAAGAAAATTCAGTCTTTATTTCTTCAGATAGTACATTATAAGCTCTCAGACATATGGAATAAAATACACTGTTCTTAACCTACAACAATTTTATTTTATTTATAGTTCATCAAAGGCAAATGGATGGAAGTTTCACAACAAAAGAAATTATATAAGCAATGCAGGTATGGAAATGTATATGCAATCTAGTGAAGAATGTAAAATACATATTTTATATTATAAAACAGTGTGTAATAGCACAATGTGGGAAAACACAAATGACTAGTTTAGATTCTGTGCATGTGCTTGAAAATCTCTGACATCCAATATTACACATTATTATGCAGTAGCCGGCAACATCTTTTGTGGTTCACAGCTGACTCATTCCAAGAGTTTGAAAAAGTACTCAATCTATAAAAAAAAAGACTTGTATTAATGCTCATACACACATACAGATGATACAAATGCTGAAAGCAATCTAACATGTTTAGTTTGAACATATAAGAATTTATACACAATCATTTCAGTATCACATCACTAAACAGTGCAATGCAATTGGCAGTCCTGCACTGCACTTGGCACACCCTCTTTTAATCTCAAACCTAAGATTGTCTACCCTCACATTTTTTATACTTTTCCATACGCTCTCATGGCATACACAGGGGGGCATCTTAACAAATACCCTTATCATTTCTTAACACATCTGTAGACAATTCATAACTATCATTCCATGTCATGTTTGATGCTTCATAAAGTATACAGTTGAGAAAGTGCCATTAAATATGTCAGGAAGCAATACAAAAAATTTTAAGGTGTCATTATCTGAAAAACTGAAGCAAAAACACTCTGTGGGGAATATAAGCATAGATCACTTTTCATAGCATATTTCATTTCACAATGACAACAGGAGGATAACTGAAAGTTCGGCTACATTTTACACCAATGTATCAAATGGTGAGGTTATGGTGACTGAGATATAACTTATGTCTCAGAAAATGTGTGAGACAAAGTAACTACGGTCTACTTGTATCACTGTGCTGGAGCTAATGAAGACAACCACAAAAATATCAGTCAGAACAGCCAAGCCATTTAGACTCCATCCTTCACTTTCATATCTCTTCCCATCGATCAATACTGATGTTACAATGAGCTGCTTAAGTTTTTGGCAATTAATGAAATTACCTCTAAAAGTCCATCTTCTGGAAGATCAGTACAGTGAATCGCATTCTGTACTCTTGTTTTGCCAAACTGAGCTCTGAGTGTATGGGGACGCAGTTTCCTTGCTATCTCCTGCAAGACAGAGAAGTGCCATTACACATGTCAGCCCATGATCATATGTCCGCACTATCATACAAGCATAACCCTTTCAACATTCACCTGAATGTTGCATAAGAAATGGCCTAACAAAGCAACATACAACAGCAGCAGCTGCAACAACAGCAGCAGCAACAACAACAACAACAACAACAACAACAACAACAACTACTACTACTACTACTACTACTATAACAACAAATGATGATGATGATGGAGGAAATGATGATGATAATGATGATCTATAACCAGTCAACTTGTTCTTGGACAACCAATGTCTTTTTTTCCATGCCTATCTATGTTACTGTCTGGTTAGCATTCCAAATGTATGTTAAAAATGCTACACTTAATTCCCAAAGCCACTCTGCTTTCCACCCAGTTTCTTTTCCTTTGGAATAAAACTGGTAGAAGTATGAAGTTTCTTCACATGTTGAGGGCAAACACATAGAGTTTTATCTCCATGTCCCCCACAGGCTAACATGGTGAGGTGGTTCAGTATGGGGCCAACATTACCTCTACCTCTTTTCTGATCTCTAGCTCTTTTCATCATGGAATTATCTCACACTTACAGGGTCTGCAGGCCCCACAAATGCACGGAACTTGCTCGGTGTGTCCACATCAGATCCTGTGACCTCCATTGCTACACTCGCCCCTGATACCAACTGATTCACCATGCCCTGCAATAATTGTATTATACATAAAATAATTTATAAAACATTTTGTATGTTATACAACATATCCATTATGATTTAATTTTATTTTCATGATGCAAATTTAATTTATTTCACTGGCCATGAAAGTGGAAAATGAGAAATAAATATATATCTTCACTAAACTGAAGTGGAACAAAAGTTAAATTACAGTACCATACATTTACATGAAATGGAAGAGATCTCTTGTGCCCTAGTTGTAGGTGAAAACTTACAACTGAAATCAGTCCTACAGCAATAAGCAGTGATGACGTGAAGTAGATTCACTGGTGTGCTCTGCGATCAGGGTGATAAACCTTCAGATTTCATAATAATAGGAGAATTTATTGATCAGCTGAGTCACCATAACCTGCTCAAGGAAGATTCTGTACTATGGAGTTATGTCACATATTCTAATGTACTCTGTAACATAATGTTTCCAGATTCAAAGCTTCTTTAAAAACACACTGCATCAGCTGCAGACGTCATTTAATGTCAGATGATTATGTATAATGAACTTAAAAAGAAGTTGCATGTCTATTTTCAGTGCTCTACCTGGTTATTTATGTGACAGGAATGAGGAAACTTATTAAAAACCTCAACTGTCCAGCAGCTGGGATATGAGTGAGATGTTATAATCTGTTTGACACTCAGGCATCATGTAACCATTACCACTCACTGAGTACTCTGCAACAACTCCCTTGTAAATTTCATAAAATTCTTCAGCATCGGGATGCTCCATGTAGAACATCTGCATTGCTGTTATCTTGAAGCCATTCTCCTGTATTTCTGATACTATGTCCCCCAACAAACCTGAATACACAAAGCTCCATGTCAGCACCAAACCAAAGCTGAAATCTTCAGTCATTTTTCACACTTATATTACCATTCCTGGCTGATGATGTCATATAAGTGGAAACTGGTAATTTCTCACAAACATTGCCAATCACAATACAGTATTATCAATGACTTAAATACAGCTCCACAGTAAAAATAAAGTGTTAAAAAATACATATTATCCATTAAAGTTTTTTTATCACCGTTAGTAAGTACTATCCATTACCACACATGCTGAAAGGTCGACTCAAGGACAGCTATATTTAATAAGCCATTAAAGAAAAGACAATCCACCTGACCCCATCACAATATTTTGAATCACATGAAAAGAAACTGTGTATCTGTGGCAATGGGTCTGCTATCAGTCACTTCATTCCAGGGGTCCACAGATTTTCCAAAAATCTAGGAGCCACCTCCAAATTCTGGGTGCCAGAAGGGTGATATGAAGCAAGTTCCATACTGAGGACCCACAGTTCTAGGTGACCTGTGAATCTCAATGTTATCTGGCACTTTCAGCCCCGTACATGTAGTGATACCCATTTTTGTATTTAAGGGGAAACAATGCAATAATTATGCTGAAAATATTAGCCACCACTGTACAAAATTTAGTTGCCTGGTACCCAGAATTTGTGCACCCCTGCTTCATCCTGAAATGTAAAGGCAAAGGTAAAGTTGTCAGTATTGCATGTCATTAAGTCATATGGAGCAGAAGAGGTAATGCTCCACCCATTCTTAACTTCAGCACTAGATGGAGATGAGTGGACAGCTTCATGTGGAAACAAATTTTAATCAGTAATCCAGAATTGCACTACCAACCTTCCTGAACAGCATGTGGTTTGATGATGCAACAGGTGCTATTCTTGAAAGTGGCTGTGGACCGTGGGGACTCAGACTGGGCAATCGGACTCATTGGGAAGAAAATGTTAAGTTCCTAGCAACAAAACATATTATGTATTTAGTGTCATTAAAGCACTGAGGTCAATATCATGCACCAGTTACCAACTTTAATGAGGTTTTGTAACCAAAATCTGCAAACAATTATCATGTGTGCTATGTGGTGCACCCTATCATCTTCCATGATGTAATCACCCTAACAGTGCAAGGGGTACAAAATGAGATCCACCTCCTCACAGAATTCTCTGTATCATATTGTTATTTCATCTGTCTTAGGTAAAAGTTCTCATCAACACTTTGTTCTGGGAGACCAAGTTTCACACCCATACGAATGGTGCACATACCCTTTCAGCAGATGCACATGAATCTGAACCATGAGCAGCATTCAGTGATTTGTCTTTACCAAACAGAGCTCTTATACTGCCTGGCACATCTTTACGTGCTTGTTCAGAGTCAGTGGGTCCCAGAAGTTCACGCCATTTTGCCACTCCATTGTCTGCAAGCAACTCCATTGCAATAACTGACCCTGAGGTCATGTACTCTACCAGGAAGCTGAAACAAGCTAATAGAGTTCACAAGCTTCAAATTCAGAAGTACACAATTAATGGAAAGCAAAACACACGTTACAGTTCTAGGTGAAGAAAAATTGTTTAAAAACACAACCAGCTTGCTCAAATGTCAAAAGATGGCAGGATAATTTAATTTAATTTAATTTAATTTCTACTATCAAAAAGCAAAGACATTCTGGGCAGAAGTAGCTTCATTAATCACTGTTACGTATCTGTTTTGTGTCACTGCAATATAACACAAATTGGAAATTTTGAAACAAGGTGCATAATCATAAATTATGTGCACCTGATGCAAGCTAAGGAAATTATATGAAAACCCTTGTTATTTACACAAGCCACCTATCATAATTACCATATTCACATGACAAAAATTTTGATGGGCTGGACATATGAGAGAGAGGGGAAAGGTTGTGAGATGTAAACTGGGCTTAACTATTAATCATCATGAGTGAGAATGGACTTAAGTCTTCTTTGATCTTGGACTTTCAGGCTTCATTATCAGAGTTTTCCCATATTTCAACCAAAGTCACTTAATCCAACAAATGCGAACCTTTTACTCTCACAAAGATCAAATACCTTAACATCTTAAAAAATTATAAATTTAAATGACACCAAGTTCTCATTTCATCATTTACATTCCTCATTATGGATATTAAATGTACAAAATGAGGTATTATACTCACGGAAGAAATGGTCTACCCTTGTGCTCTGCATAGAATTCTAAAGCATGATCTCTTTTCATCTGTACCATTTTCAGCTTTGTAATCTTAAATCCATTTCGTATGATCACTTTCAATATTTGTCCCATTTTTTCTACAGCATCAGGCTTTAGCATTGCAAATGTCCTGTCATAACAAGAAGGGGAAACACATCATACAGCATTATCTTGAATAGACATCCCAATAATTGACTGACACCCAATCCTCATTTGTCTGAAAAAGGTGCTCTGGAGGTTAGCATTAAAGTTACAGGGACTTCAAGAGAAGAAGTCAACCCCTCAAAACCCAACATTTGTAATATTCCACTGAATTTACTGCTGTCTGTGATGACTAGCAACAAAATTTCTTACGAATTAATAACAAAATGTGAGGAAGTTCTATCCCACATTGTCTTACCTCTGCTTAACCACCCCCAGGTGCAGGGTTGTGTATTCATCTGCAAATCCAGTAATTTTCATCTGTCTTGACAAGATGTTAACTGTTGCACCAACGTGCAGATCACCAAGAGCAACAGTGTCACATTTCATACGTTTGAGGAACAACCGTCGGTGCTTTATATCATTCTGTAACATAGATATTATTAAGTGGGCCTCGTAACTGTGTCACTGGAAGCAAGCAGGACAGGGAAGAATGGGGAATGCAAGGAGTTGTTTGATCCTTCCACCTTCACCCTTCAAAGACAGTCATACTTATCAATCAGCTACAATATTATTACCGGCACAATTTATATGCAACAGACATCCTACTTTCTTTCCTCCAAAACTATTTTTATGTTATCTTACACTACTAATAGTTTGGTATATGTAAAGTTTCCCTTGTGTCTCACTAGACCTAAGAATCAGACGTAGGCTTCATACTCCGACCACTTTATCAAAAGGAAAGAATCCCCCATTGTCAATGAGCAAAAAGGAAGGAAAAAAACTTCTAAGGGCAGAGAATGAAAATATATTAAAAAGCAAACAGTCTGAATTAAATCCAGTGGAAGTAGTTCATCTGGTCCTTATAAGAGGGTCATCCTAAACCCTGCACTGCAAAATTTATCCACTATAAGATCGGGCAATTCAAATTTTCCTTTGTGTGCTATAATTTAGTATGCTAAGTGCAGCAAGAGCCACTCTGTATTATTATTTATTATACCATAAAATATTACAAAGGGTAAAGTCAGTTTAAACCAATATTCTGCATGAATTAGGGACTGATGCAAATTACAACATAACCTCAATCACAATAACCAGTCCCTGGCTGAAATATGAACCCAGCACCTTCTGAATATAAGCCAGACACATATTTGGGTTAATTTACCACATAAATATTCTTAGTTACATGTCATAATACTAAGAGATATTTCCTCCAAGAAAGTTTGCATCTGAATAGATCTTTCCCTTTTGTTCACTGAGCATTTTACATGCATCTTACATATTAGAAAGATTACTCACAAGTTCAATTGTTCCATCCACTTTATAGTAGAATAAAATAAAGGTACGATTAAGGGAAGCTTCTGTATCATACCACTCAACATTGAAGCTGTACCGAGACTTATCACTGTCATTCTAGAAAAAAGAAATACAATCCTTTATGCCACTTGTAAGGAAGTAAAGTAAAACCCAACACACACATCTAAAAACCAACAAAATGAAGTAGGGGATATATAGCAGGAGTTGTTTTTTTCATAAGAGATTTTGCCAGTAGCGTGGGTTATGCTGTGCTGAAAGCACGACTACTGTAATGAAACCGTAAAAATATGATCCAACTGTAATTTAATTTAATGTAGTTCTGCATGGCGAAAGATAGCCGATCATAGAATGTTCGCTTCCCTTAAGAGGGTTCCAAACCACATACTGCATTTCACACACACTATGAAATGGTTATATTGGAGTACTGTTTTAATTATATTTGCATGTAATTTTAGGTGAGAATAAATCAGTATTTTCGTTTTTATTATTGTCAAAAAACTGAAAGAAACATCAAACATGAAACCCTGTCTACGCCATACTTTCTGGTCAGTCACGTATAACAAGTAAATAAAACCATTCCAAAATAAATGCAAATAAAGTTTTCTAACCTGATTAAGACATACTGACAAACAAACCACTACGAAGAAATGCCGCATGCAACTGCTCTGTGGGGGCAAAAACAAATTCGGCTGAAATTTCAAGCAATTACTACAAGCTTCACAAATAGTTCTTAAAATCCTAAAGTACCACACCTTACGACAGGATCTCACCATTATGAGAATATGCTGAAAAAAATAATCGTATAATACTCATTTACAGCGAAGTGCCCATGGGATAAACCGTACGTTGTAAACACAAACATGCAACCACAGATTATCGCATGCAACAGTTTGCTTTCGCTTGGACGCGTTCCTTACTGTACGGCTTACGTACAGAATATGGATTCAACAAATTTTAGCCAACCACGGCCATCAAAATTCCTCATTACAAGGATATTGTTTGTTCACGTGTGGTTCATATTTTATTAGCATTATTCCCCATAAAAACGGAACTCCTTCACAAGCGATGATTAGCGCAAAAATGTAATCTTGAAACCTCGTGTCATAAATATTAGCAATAATTGAGCATCATAAAGCAGATTCGTTCTTGATATGGCAATATTCCTTCAAATGGTAAAAAAATAACCTCTTTTATGGAACGAGAGGGTTCATTATCGTCACTGGACTAGAGTTAAATACTCTTTACATTCAATTCACGAGAGCCTGCCATTGGTCCACATCATGAGCCAGATAAAACTTGCCTCTATACTCGCATCCCGTTTATGTGCAATCCATTTTAATATTGTAGTTCAATCTAACTAGATATTTCTAATGGTATCTTACTTTCAGGTCCCTAACTAACATTTCTTTTTTATTTTTCATCTTTCTCATGCGTGCTTCAGGCCTAGTCCACCAAATTGTCCTTGATTTGATCACCGTAACGCCTGGGGCGAAGGGTGCAATTATGAAGTTTCTCACTGCGTACTTTATCCGGTTTCCTAGTATTTGCTCATAGACAATAATTCAATTCTCTTAGATACACTAAAATTAAAGAATTATAATCGTGTGAAACGAGCAAAATGTTCCACAATATGCTCTTGCCCGTACTTCAAGAATTTGGAATTTGCATGTCCACGTCAAAATTATTGACCAGTGTATTATTTTAACAAAGATTAATATAATTACATTACAATTTAATCTCCTAACAAGTTTAAATCACGTTGCACAAATGAGAGCTAGAGGCAGCCAGGGCTTATGGACTGCGAATTTTTCAGTAAATTTATTCAAATTTCAGTTTTTAGTCTTTAGTGCATGGATATGTTTCAGATAACGCAATTTTGATATGCAGCGAAATAACCAATGTACCAAATATAAATGTCTTTTCAATAGCTGAGTACCACAAAAACGTCTTCGGCGTTCTTTCTGTGTGACCATTGTAATGCCTTCCTTTTTCACGATTATATTGACAGTAAAGTTATAAGTCGTAATGTTTAGTACTATTAAAATTATTTCAATAGTAAAAACAAGCTGATTTATGCTTAGAAACAAAGTAGCAGTTATTTTAAATATATTTGTAATTTGAGAATGCTTCATATTATACCATAACTAATTTTACCATCGAAAGCACTCACATTTTATAGACTTATTCTTAAACATCCAACATGTTTCGATTCAATTTAGAATCGTCCTATATTTTGTGAATTGTAGCCCTGACGATGTTTAACGGTATTGAAACATGTTAATAAAGTGTATGTGTTGCAAATTCAAAAACAGTTTATTCTTTAGCAGTGATTGTTAAAATTAAAACTTGAACATTGAATTAAGGATATTTTCTTCAAGGAGCCCGAACGGACAAGTATGTTGAATTGCCAAGTATATTTATGCACCTGTCGTTCATAATTGTAGGTATCCTTGACGTTTTCACGGTATTGGCGCTGCCAGTCTCTGCACGACTATAATCATTGATCAGAGAGTAGAACTATTCCCCACGTATCAGGCGGTTATCTGCCTGAGTTGCTATTTTCGTCATAGAGGCAGATGCTGGGTTGGGTGTGTATGTAATGAATTACACAAAGAATCGGCAGAGATCACGTATGTAAATGAAGCAGGATGAATCCCATGACGTAAGTATAATTTGCAAGTATTTGACAAAGTTGGTTGTTCATGAACTATGAATCTATGTTCGGTCGTTTTGGTTGGTTGGTTCTAAGTCCCCT